>OZ024745.1:76943186-77025686 GCA_964016885.1 Eledone cirrhosa | reverse complement strand
GACACCACTACCAAGAGACCGCTACCAAGAGACCACTACCAAGACGCCACTACCAAGAGAACACTACCAAGAGACCACTATAAAGAGACTACTACCAAGAGACCACTACCAAGATAACACTACCCAGAGAACACTACCAAGACATCACAACCAAGAGACCATTACCAAGATACCACTAGCAAGAGACCACTAACAAGAGACCACTACCAATAGACCACTACCAAGAGAACACTACCAGAGACCACTATCAAGATACCACTACCAAGAGAACACTACCAAGAGACCACTACCAAGAGACCACTACCAAGAGACCACTACCAAAAGAACACGACAAAGAGACCACTAGCAAGAGACCACTACCAAAGAGACCATTACCAAGAGACCACAACCAAGAGAACACTACCAAGAGACCACTACCAAGAGACCACTACCAAGAGAACACTACCAAGAGAACACTACCAAGAGAACACTACCAATAGACCACTACCAAGAGAACACTACCAAGACACCACTACAAAGAGACGACTATCAAGTGACCACTACCAAGTGACCACTACCAAGAGACCACTACCAAGAGACCACTACCAAGACACCACTACAAAGAGACGACTATCAAGTGACCACTACCAAGTGACCACTACCAAGAGACCACTACCAAGAGACCACTACCAAGACACCACTACCAAGAGAACACTATCAAGACACGACTAACAAGAGACCACTACCAAGAGACCAATACCAAGAGACCACTACCAAGGGACCACTACCAAGGGACCACTATCAAAAGACAACTACCAAGGGACCACTACCAAGAGACCACTACAAAGAGACTACTACCAAGAGACCACTACCAAGCGACCACTACCCAGAGACCACTACCAAGAGACCACTACCAAGAGAACACTACCAAGAGAACACTACCAAGAGAAGACTACCAAGTGAAGACTACCAAGAGACCACTACCAAGAGACCACTACCAAGAGAACACTACCAAGAGAACACTACCAAGAGAAGACTACCAAGTGAAGACTACCAAGAGACAGCTACCAAGAGACCACTACCAAGAGACCACTACCAATAGACCACTACCAAGAGACAACTACCAAGAGACCACTACCAAGAGACCACTACCAATAGACCACTACCAAGAGACCACTACCAAGAGACTACTACCAAGAGACCACTACCAAGAGACCACTACCAAGAGACCACTACCAAGAGACCACTACCAAGAGAAAACTACCAAGAGAACACTACCAAGACACCACTACCAATAGACCACTATCCAGGGACCACTACCAAGGGAACACTACTAAGAGACCACTACCAAGAGATCACTACCAAGAGACCACTACCAAGAGACCACTACCAAGAGACCACTACCAAGAGAACACTACCAATAGACCACTACCAAGAGAACACTACCAAGAGACAACTACCAACACACCACTACCAAGAGATCACTACCAAGAGAACACTACCAAGAGACCACTAGCAAGAGACCACTACCAATAGACCACTAACAAGAAACCACTACCGAGAGACCACTACCAAGACACCACTTCTAAGAGACCACTACCAACATACCACTACCAAGAGAACAGTACCAAGAGACCACTACCAAGAGACCACTACCAAGAGACCACTACCAAGAGACCACTACCAAGAAACTACTACCAAGAGACCACTACCAAGAGACCACTACCACAGGACCACTACCAAGAGACCACTACCAAGAGAACACAACCAAGAGACCACTATCCTGTGACCACTACCAAGGGACCACTACCAAGAGACCACTACCAAGAGAACACTACCAAGAGACCACTACCAAGAGACCACTACCAAGAGAACACTACCAAGAGACCACTACCAAGAGACCACTACCACAGGACCACTACCAAGAGACCACTACCAAGAGAACACAACCAAGAGACCACTATCCAGCGACCACTACCAAGGGACCACTACCAAGAGACCACTACCAAGAGAACACTACCAAGAGACCACTACCAAGAGACCACTACCAAGAGAACACTATCAAGAGACCACTATCAAGACACCACTATCAAGAGACCACTACCAAGGGACCACTACCAACAGAACACTACCAAGAGACCACTACCAAGAGAACACTACCAAGAGACCACTACCAAGAGAACACTACCAAGAGACCACTAGCAAGAGACCACTACCAATAGACCACTAACAAGAAACCACTACCGAGAGACCACTACCAAGGGACCACTATCAAGAGACCACTACCAAGAGACCACTACCAATAGACCACTATCAAGAGACCACTACCAAGATACCACTACCAAGAGACCACTACCAAGAGAACACTACCAAGATACCACTACCAAGAGAACACTACCAAGTGACCACTACCAAGAGAACATTACCAAGAGAACACTACCAAGAGACCACTACAACTAGACCACTACCAAGAGAACAATACCAAGAGACCAGTACCAAGAGACCACTACAAATAGACCACTACCAAGAAAACAATACCAAGAGACCAGTACGAAGAGACCACTACAAAGAGACCACTACCAAGAGAACACTACCAAGAGACCACTACCAAGAGACCACTACCAAAAGACAACTACCAAGGGACCACTACCAAGATAATACTACCAAGATACCACTACCAAGAGACCACTACCAAGATACCACTACAAAGATACCACTACCAAGATACCACTACCAAGAGACCACTACCAAGAGAGCACTATCAAGATACCATTACCAAGAGACCACTAGCAAGAGAACAATACCAAGAGAACACAACCAAGAGACCACTATCAAGAGACCAGTACCAAGATACCACTACTAAGAGAATACTACCAAGAGACCACTACCAAGAGACCACTACCAAGAGATCACTACCAAGAGACCGCTACCAAGAGAACACTACCAAGAGACCACTATCAAGAGACTACTACCCAGAGAACACTACCAAGACACCACAACCAAGAGACCATTACCAAGACACCACTACCAATAGACCACTACCAAGAGAACACTACCAAGAGACCACTATCAAGATACCATTACCAAGAGACCACTACCAAGAGACCACTACCGAGAGACCACTACCAAGAGACCACTACCAAGAGAACACTACCAAGAGAACACTACCAAGACAGCTCTACTAAGAAACCACTACCATGACACCACTACCAAGAGACCACTACCAAGACACCACTACCAAGAGACCACTACCAAGAGACCACTACCAAGACACCACTACCAATAGACCACTACCAAGAGACCACTACCAAGACACCACTACCAAGAGACCACTACCAAAACACCACTACCAAGAGACCACTACCAAGAGACCACTACCAAGAGACCACTACCAATAGACCACTACCAAGAGACCACTAGCAAGAGACCACTACCAAGAGACCACTACCAATAGACCACTACCAAGAGAACACTACCAAGAGACCACTATCAATATACCACTACCAAGAGAACACTACCAAGAGAACACTACCAAGAGACCACTACCAAGAGACCACTACCAAGAGAACACGACAAAGAGACCACTAGCAAGAGACCACTACCAAAGAGACCATTACCAAGAGACCACAACCAAGAGAACACTACCAAGAGACCACTACCAAGAGACCACTACCAAGAGAACACTACCAAGAGAACACTACCAAGAGAACACTACCAATAGACCACTACCAAGAGAACACTACCAAGACACCACTACAAAGAGACGACTATCAAGTGACCACTACCAAGTGACCACTACCAAGAGACCACTACCAAGAGACCACTACCAAGACACCACTACAAAGAGACGACTATCAAGTGACCACTACCAAGTGACCACTACCAAGAGACCACTACCAAGAGACCACTACCAAGACACCACTACCAAGAGAACACTATCAAGACACGACTAACAAGAGACCACTACCAAGAGACCAATACCAAGAGACCACTACCAAGGGACCACTACCAAGGGACCACTATCAAAAGACAACTACCAAGGGACCACTACCAAGAGACCACTACAAAGAGACTACTACCAAGAGACCACTACCAAGCGACCACTACCCAGAGACCACTACCAAGAGACCACTACCAAGAGAACACTACCAAGAGAACACTACCAAGAGAAGACTACCAAGTGAAGACTACCAAGAGACCACTACCAAGAGACCACTACCAAGAGAACACTACCAAGAGAACACTACCAAGAGAAGACTACCAAGTGAAGACTACCAAGAGACAGCTACCAAGAGACCACTACCAAGAGACCACTACCAATAGACCACTACCAAGAGACAACTACCAAGAGACCACTACCAAGAGACCACTACCAATAGACCACTACCAAGAGACCACTACCAAGAGACTACTACCAAGAGACCACTACCAAGAGACCACTACCAAGAGACCACTACCAAGAGACCACTACCAAGAGAAAACTACCAAGAGAACACTACCAAGACACCACTACCAATAGACCACTATCCAGGGACCACTACCAAGGGAACACTACTAAGAGACCACTACCAAGAGATCACTACCAAGAGACCACTACCAAGAGACCACTACCAAGAGACCACTACCAAGAGAACACTACCAATAGACCACTACCAAGAGAACACTACCAAGAGACAACTACCAACACACCACTACCAAGAGATCACTACCAAGAGAACACTACCAAGAGACCACTAGCAAGAGACCACTACCAATAGACCACTAACAAGAAACCACTACCGAGAGACCACTACCAAGACACCACTTCTAAGAGACCACTACCAACATACCACTACCAAGAGAACAGTACCAAGAGACCACTACCAAGAGACCACTACCAAGAGACCACTACCAAGAGACCACTACCAAGAAACTACTACCAAGAGACCACTACCAAGAGACCACTACCACAGGACCACTACCAAGAGACCACTACCAAGAGAACACAACCAAGAGACCACTATCCTGTGACCACTACCAAGGGACCACTACCAAGAGACCACTACCAAGAGAACACTACCAAGAGACCACTACCAAGAGACCACTACCAAGAGAACACTACCAAGAGACCACTACCAAGAGACCACTACCACAGGACCACTACCAAGAGACCACTACCAAGAGAACACAACCAAGAGACCACTATCCAGCGACCACTACCAAGGGACCACTACCAAGAGACCACTACCAAGAGAACACTACCAAGAGACCACTACCAAGAGACCACTACCAAGAGAACACTATCAAGAGACCACTATCAAGACACCACTATCAAGAGACCACTACCAAGGGACCACTACCAACAGAACACTACCAAGAGACCACTACCAAGAGAACACTACCAAGAGACCACTACCAAGAGAACACTACCAAGAGACCACTAGCAAGAGACCACTACCAATAGACCACTAACAAGAAACTACTACCGAGAGACCACTACCAAGGGACCACTATCAAGAGACCACTACCAAGAGACCACTACCAATAGACCACTATCAAGAGACCACTACCAAGATACCACTACCAAGAGACCACTACCAAGAGAACACTACCAAGATACCACTACCAAGAGAACACTACCAAGTGACCACTACCAAGAGAACACTACCAAGAGAACACTACCAAGAGACCACTACAACTAGACCACTACCAAGAGAACAATACCAAGAGACCAGTACCAAGAGACCACTACAAATAGACCACTACCAAGAAAACAATACCAAGAGACCAGTACGAAGAGACCACTACAAAGAGACCACTACCAAGAGAACACTACCAAGAGACCACTACCAAGAGACCACTACCAAAAGACAACTACCAAGGGACCACTACCAAGATAATACTACCAAGATACCACTACCAAGAGACCACTACCAGGATACCACTACAAAGATACCACTACCAAGATACCACTACCAAGAGACCACTACCAAGAGAGCACTATCAAGATACCATTACCAAGAGACCACTAGCAAGAGAACAATACCAAGAGAACACAACCAAGAGACCACTATCAAGAGACCAGTACCAAGATACCACTACTAAGAGAATACTACCAAGAGACCACTACCAAGAGACCACTACCAAGAGATCACTACCAAGAGACCGCTACCAAGAGAACACTACCAAGAGACCACTATCAAGAGACTACTACCCAGAGAACACTACCAAGACACCACAACCAAGAGACCATTACCAAGACACCACTACCAATAGACCACTACCAAGAGAACACTACCAAGAGACCACTATCAAGATACCATTACCAAGAGACCACTACCAAGAGACCACTACCGAGAGACCACTACCAAGAGACCACTACCAAGAGAACACTACCAAGAGAACACTACCAAGACAGCTCTACTAAGAAACCACTACCATGACACCACTACCAAGAGACCACTACCAAGACACCACTACCAAGAGACCACTACCAAGAGACCACTACCAAGACACCACTACCAATAGACCACTACCAAGAGACCACTACCAAGACACCACTACCAAGAGACCACTACCAAAACACCACTACCAAGAGACCACTACCAAGAGACCACTACCAAGAGACCACTACCAATAGACCACTACCAAGAGACCACTAGCAAGAGACCACTACCAAGAGACCACTACCAATAGACCACTACCAAGAGAACACTACCAAGAGACCACTATCAATATACCACTACCAAGAGAACACTACCAAGAGAACACTACCAAGAGACCACTACCAAGAGACCACTACCAAGAGAACACGACAAAGAGACCACTAGCAAGAGACCACTACCAAGAGACCACTACCAAGAGACCACTACCAAGAGAACACTACCAAGAGAACACTATCAAGATACCACTACCAAGAGAACACGACCAATAGGCCACTACCAATAGACCACTACAAAGAGACCACTACCAAGAGACCACTACCACGAGACCACTACCAAGAGAACACTACCAAGAGACCACTACCAAGAGAACACTACCAAGAGAACACTACCAATAGACCACTACCAAGAGAACACTACCAAGACACCACTACCAAGAGACCACTACCACGAGACCAATACCAACAGTCCACTACCAAGAGAACACTACCAAGAGAAGACTGCCAAGAGAACACTACCAAGAGACCACTAGCAAGAGAACACTACCAAGAGAACACTACCAAGAGAACACTACCAAGGGACCACTACCAAGAGGCCACTACCAAGAGAACACTACCAAGAGACCACTACCAAGAGACCACTACCACGAGAACACTATCAAGAGACCACTATCAAAACACTACTATCAAGAGACCACTACCAAGAGACCACTACCAAGAGACCACTAACAAGACACCACTACCAAGAGACCACTACCAGGAGACCACTACCAAGACACCACTACTAAGAGACCACTACCAAGACACCACTACTAAGAGACCACTACCAAGAGACCACTACCAAGAGACCACTACCAAGAGACCACTACCAAGAGAACACTACCAAGAGACCACTACCAAGAGACCACTACCAAGAGACCACTACCAAGAGACCACTACCAAGACACCACTACTAAGAGACCACGACTAAGAGACCACTAACAAGACACCACTACCAAGAGACCACTACCAAGAGACCACTACCAAGACACCACTACCAAGAGACCACTACCAAGAGACCACTACCAAGAGACCACTACCAAGAGACCACTACCAAGACACCACTACTAAGAGACCACTATCAAGACACCACTACTAAGAGACCACTAACAAGACACCACTACCAAGAGACCACTACCAAGAGACCACTACCAAGACACCACTACTAAGAGACCACTACCAAGACACCACTACTAAGAGAACACTACCAAGAGACCACTACCAAGAGACCACTACCAAGAGACCACTACCAAGAGACCACTACCAAGAGACCACTACCTAGAGACCACTACCAATAGACGTCTACCAAGAGACCACTATTAAGAGACCACTACTAAGAGACCACTACCAAGATACCACTACCAAGATACCACTACCAAGAGACCACTACCAAGGGACCACTACCAACAGAACACTGCCAAGAGACCACTACCAAGAGAACACTATCAAGAGACCACTACCAAGAGAACACTACCAAGAGACCACTACCAAGAGACCACTACCAATAGACCACTACCAAGAAACCACTACCAAGAGACCACTACCAAGGGACCACTACCAAGAGACCACTACCAAGAGACCACTACCAAGACACCATTACTAAGAGACCACTACCAAGACACCACTACTAAGAGACCACTACCAAGAGACCACTACCAAGAGACCACTACCAAGAGACCACTACCAAGAGACCACTACCTAGAGACAACTACCAATAGACGTCTACGAAGAGACCACTATTAAGAGACCACTACTAAGAGACCACTACAAAGAGACCACTACCAAGAGAACACTACCAAGCGAACACTACAAAGAGACCACTACCAAGAGACCACTGCCAAAAGACTACTAGCAAGAGAACAATACCAAGAGAACACAACCAAGAGACCACTACCAAGAGACCAGTACCAAGATACTACTACCAAGAGACCACTACCAAGAGAACACTACCAAGATACCACTACCAAGAGAACACTACCAAGAGACCACTACCAAGAGACCACTACAATTAGACCACTACCAAGAGACCACTACAAAGATACCACTACCAAGATAATACTACCAAGATACCACTACTAAGAGACCACTACCAAGAGACCACTACCAAGATACCACTACAAAGATACCACTACCAAGATACCACTACCAAGAAACCACTACCAAGAGAGCACTATCAAGATACCATTAGCAAGAGACCACTAGCAAGAGAACAATACCAAGAGAACACAACCAAGAGACCACTACCAAGAGACCAGTACCAAGATACCACTACCAAGAGAATACTACCAAGAGACCACTACCAAGATACCACTACCAAGAGATCACTACCAAGAGACCGCTACCAAAAGAACACTACCAAGAGAACACTACCAACATACCACTACCAAGAGACCACTACCAAGAGACCACTATCAAGAGACCACTTCCAAGAGATCACTACCAAGAGACCACTACCAAGAGAACACTACCAAGACAGCTCTACTAAGAAACCACTACCATGACACCACTACCAAGAGACCACTACCAAGACACAACTACCAAGAGACCAATACCAAGAGAGCACTACCAAGAAACCACTACCAACAGACCGCTACCAAGAGACCACTACCAAGGGACCACTACCAAGAGACCACTACCAAGAGACCACTACCAAGAAACCACTACCAAGAGACCACTACCAAGAGACCACTACCAAAGGACCACTACCAAGAGACCACTACCAAGAGAACACAACCAAGAGACCACTATCCAGCGACCACTACCAAGGGACCACTACCAAGAGACCACTACCAAGAGAACACTACCAAGAGACCACTACCAAGAGACCACTACCAAGAGAACACTATCAAGAGACCACTATCAAGACACCACTATCAAGAGACCACTACCAAGAGACCACTATCAAGAGACCACTAACAAGACACCACTACCAAGAGACCACTACCAAGAGACCACTACCAAGACACCACTACTAAGAGAACACTACCAATACACCACTACTAAGAGACCACTACCAAGAGACCACTACCAAGAGACCACTACCAAGAGACCACTACCAAGCGAACACTACCAAGAGAACACTACCAAGAGACCACTACCAAGAGACCACTACCTAGAGACCACTACCAATAGACGTCAACCAAGAGACCACTATTAAGAGACCACTACTAAGAGACCACTACCATAAGACCACTACCAAGAGACCACTACCATGAGACCACTACCAAGGGACCACTACCAAGAGAACACTACCAAGACACCACTATCAAGAGACCACTACCAAGGGACCACTACCAACAGAACACTACCAAGAGACCACTACCAATAGACCACTACCAAGAAACCACTACCAAGAGAACACTACCAAGAGACCACGACCAAGAGACCACTACCAAAAGACTACTAGCAAGAGAACAATACCAAGAGAACACAACCAAGAGACCACTATCAAGAGACCAGTACTAAGATACCACTACCAAGAGACCACTACCAAGGGAATACTACCAAGATTACCACTACCAAGAGAACACTACCAAGAGACCAATACCAAGAGAACACAACCAAGAGACCACTATCAAGAGACCAGTACTAAGATACCACTACCAAGAGACCACTACCAAGGGAATACTACCAAGATTACCACTACCAAGAGAACACTACCAAGATTACCACTACCAAGAGAACACTACCAAGAGACCAATACCAAGAGAACACAACCAAGAGACCACTATCAAGAGACCAGTACTAAGATACCACTACCAAGAGACCACTATCAAGGGAATACTACCAAGATTACCACTACCAAGAGAACACTACCAAGATTACCACTACCAAGAGAACACTACCAAGAGACCACTACCAAGAGAACACTACCAAGAGACCACTACAAATAGACCACTACCAAGAGTCCACTACAAATAGACCACTACCAAGAGTCCACTACAAAGAGACCACTACCAAGAAACCACTACCAAGATAATACTACCGAGATACCACTACCAAGAGACCACTACCAAGATACCACTACAAAGATACCACTACCAAGATACCTGTACCAAGAGACAACTACCAAGAGAGCACTATCAAGATACCATTACCAAGAGACCACTAGCAAGAGATCAATACCAAGAGAACACAACCAAGAGACCACTACCAAGAGACCACTACCAAGAGACCACTACCAAGATACCACTACCAAGAGACCACTACCAAGAGACCACTACCAAGATACCACTACCAAGAGATCACTACCAATAGACCACTACCAAGATACCACTACCAAGAGATCACTACCAAGAGACCGCTACGAAGAGAACACTACCAAGAGAACACTACCAAGAGACCACTACCAAGAGACCACTACCAAGACACCACTACCAAGAGAATACTACCAAGAGACAACTATCAAGAGACCACTTCCAAGAGAACACTACCAAGAGACCACTATCAAGACACCACTACCAAGAGAATACTACCAAGAGACAACTATCAAGAGACCACTTCCAAGAGAACACTACCAAGAGACCACTATCAAGACACCACTACCAAGAGAATACTACCAAGAGACAACTATCAAGAGACCACTACCAAGAGAACACTACCAAGAGAACACTACCAAGAGAACACTACCAAGAGACCACTATCAAGACACCACTACCAAGAGAATACTACCAAGAGACAACTATCAAGAGACCACTACCAAGAGAACACTACCAAGAGAACACTACCAAGAGAACACTACCAAGAGACCACTATCAAGACACCACTACCAAGAGAATACTACCAAGAGACAACTATCAAGAGACCACTTCCAAGAGAACACTACCAAGAGAACACTACCAAGAGAACACTACCAAGAGACCACTATCAAGACACCTCTACCAAGAGAATACTACCAAGAGACAACTATCAAGAGACCACTACCAAGAGAACACTACCAAGAGAACACTACCAAGAGAACACTACCAAGAGAACACCACCAAGAGAACACTACCAAGAGACCACTATCAAGACACCACTACCAAGAGAATACTACCAAGAGACAACTATCAAGAGACCACTACCAAGAGACCACTTCCAAGAGATCACTACCAAGACACCACTACCAAGAGACCACTACCAACAGACCACTACCAAGAGACCACTACCAAGAGACCACTACCAAGAAACCACTACTAAGAGACCACTACCAAAGGACCACTACCAAGAGACCACTACCAAGAGAACACTACCAAGAGACCACTACCAAGAGACCACTACCAAGAGACCCCTACCAAGAGACCACTACCAAGAGAACACTACCAAGAGACCCCTACCAAGAGATCACTAACAAGACACCGCTACCAAGAGACCACTACCAAGATACCACTACCAAGAGACCACTACCAAGAGACCACTACCAAGAGAACACTACCAAGAGACCACTACCAAGAGACCACTACCAAGAGACCCCTACCAAGAGATCACTAACAAGACACCGCTACCAAGAGACCACTACCAAGATACCACTACCAAGACACCACTACTAAGAGAGCACTACCAAGACACCACTACTAAGAGACCACTACCAAGACACCACTACTAAGAGACCACTAGCAAGAGATCAATACCAAGAGAACACAACCAAGAGACCACTACCAAGAGACCACTACCAAGAGACCACAACCAAGAGACCACTACCAAGAGAACACTACCAAGAGACCACTACCAAGAGACCACTACCAAGAGAACACTATAAAGAGACCACTACCAAGAGACCTCTACCAAGAGATCACTAACAAGACACCACTACCAAGAGACCACTACCAAGATACCACTACCAAGACACCACTACTAAGAGACCACTACCAAGACACCACTACTAAGAGACCACTACCAAGACACCACTACTAAGAGACCACTACCAAGAGACCACTACCAAGAGACCACTACCAAGAGACCACTACCAAGAGACCACTACCAAAAGACTACTAGCAAGACACCACTACCAAGACAACACTACCAAGAGACTACTAGCAAGAGAACAATACCAAGAGAACACAACCAAGAGACCACTACCAAGAGACCAGTACCAAGATACGACTAACAAGAGACCACTACCAAGAGACCACTACCAAGATACCACTACCAAGAGAACACTACCAAGAGATCACTACCAAGAGAACACTACCAAGAGAACACTACCAAGAGACCACTACAAATAGACCACTACCAAGAGACCACTACAAAGAGACCACTACCAAGATAATACTACCAAGATACCACTATCAAGAGACCACTACCAAGAGATCACTACCAAGAGAACACTACCAAGAGAACACTACCAAGAGACCACTACAAATAGACCACTACCAAGAGACCACTACAAATAGACCACTACCAAGATACCACTACAAAGATACCACTACCAAGATACCAATACCAAGAGACCACTACGAAGAGAGCACTATCAAGATACCATTACCAAGAGACCACTAGCAAGAGAACAATACCAAGAGAACACAACCAAGAGACAGCTACCAAGAGACCAGTACCAAGATAACACTACCAAGAGAATACTACCAAGAGAACACTACCAAGATACCACTACCAAGAGATCACTACCAAGAGACCGCTACCAAGAGAACACTACCAAGAGAACACTACCAAGAGAACACTACCAAGAGAACACTACCAAGAGATCACTACCAAGAGACCGCTACCAAGAGAACACTACCAAGAGAACACTACCAAGATACCACTACCAAGAGACCACTACCAAGAGACCACTACCAAGAGACCACTATCAAGAGACCACTTCCAAGAGATCACTACCAAGACACCACTACCAAGAGAACACTACCAAGACAGCTCTACTAAGAAACCACTACCATGACACCACTACCAAGAGACCACTACCAAGACACCACTACCAAGACACCACTACCAACAGACCACTACCAAGAGACCACTACCAAGAGACCACTACCAAGAGACCACTACCAAGAGAACACTACAAAGAAACCACTACCAAGAGACCACTACCAAGAGACCACTACCAAAGGACCACTACCAAGAGACCACTACCAAGAGAACACAACCAAGGGACCACTATCCAGCGACCACTACCAAGGGACTACTACCAAGAGACCACTACCAAGAGAACACTACCAAGAGACAACTACCAAGAGACCACTACCAAGAGAACACTATCAAGAGACCACTACCTAGAGACCACTACCAAGAGACCACTACAAAGAGACCACTACCAAGAGACCACTACCAAGAGACCACTACAAAGATAATACTACCGAGATACCACTACCAAGAGACCACTACCAAGATACCACTACAAAGATACCACTACCAAGATACCACTACAAAGATACCACTACCAAGAGACAACTACCAAGAGAGCACTATCAAGATACCATTACCAAGAGACCACTAGCAAGAGATCAATACCAAGAGAACACAACCAAGAGACCACTACCAAGAGACCACTACCAAGAGACCAGTACCAAGATACCACTACCAAGAGAATACTACCAAGAGACCACTACCAAGATACCACTACCAAGAGATAACTTCCAAGAGACCGCTACCAAGAGAACACTACCAAGAGAACACTACCAAGATACCACTACCAAGAGACCACTACCAAGAGACCACTACCAAAAGAGCACTATCAAGAGACCACTACCAAGAGACCACTACCAAGACACCACTACCAAGAGAACACTACCAAGCGACAACTATCAAGAGACCACTACCAAGAGACCACTACCAACAGACCACTATCAAGAGACCACTTCCAAGAGAACACTACCAAGACAGCTCTACTAAGAAACCACTACCATGACACCACTACCAAGAGACCACAACCAAGACACCACTACCAAGAGACCACTACCAAGAGACCACTACCAAGACACCACTACCAACAGACCACTACTAAGAGACCACTACCAAGACACCACTACCAACAGACCACTACTAAGAGACCACTACCAAGAGACCACTACCAAGAGACCACTACCATGAGACCACTACCAAGAAACCACTACCAAGAGACCACTTCCAAGAGACCACTACCAAGAGACCACTACCAAGATGACACAACCAAGAGACCACTATCCAGCGACCACTACCAAGGGACCACTACCAAGAGAACACTACCAAGAGACCACTACCAAAAGACCACTATCCAGCGACCACTACCAATGGACCACTACCAAGAGACCACTACCAAGAGATCACTACCAAGAGACCACTACCAAGACACCACAACCAAGAGACCACAACCAGGAGACCACTACCAAGAGACCACTACCAAGAGACCACTACCAAGAGGCCACTACCAAGAGACCACTACCAAGAGACCACTACCAAGAGAACACTACCAATACACCACTAGCAAGAGTCCACTACCAAGAGAGCCCTACCAAGAGACCACTACCAAGAGAACACTACCAAGAGACCACTACCAAGATACCACTACCAAGAGAACACTACCAAGAGACCACTACCAAGAGACCACTACCAAGGGACCACTACCAAGAAACCACTACCAAGAGACCACTACCAAGGGACCACAACCAAGAGACCACTACCAAGAGACCACAACCAAGAGAACACTACCAAGAGAACACTACCAAGAGAACACTACGAAGAGACCACTACCAAGAGCACACAACCAAGAGAACACTACCGAGAGAACACTACCAAGACAACACTACCAAGTCACCACTACCAATAGACCACTATACAGCGACAACTACGAAGGGACGACTACCAAGAGACGACTACCAAGAGACCACTACCAAGAGACCACTACCAAGAGAAGACTATCATGAGACCACTACCAAGAGAACAATACCAAGAGAACACTACCAAGAGAACACTACCAACAGACCACTACCAAGACACCACTACAAAGAGACCACTACAAAGAGACCACTACCAAAAGACCAATACCAAGAGACAACTCCCAAGAGACCACTACCAAGAGACCACTAACAAGAGACAATTACCAAGAGACCACTACCAAGAGACCACTACCAAGAGAACACTACCAAGAGACCACTATCAAGAGACCACTACCAAAACACCACTGTCAAATGACCACTACCAAGAGACCACTACCAAGAGACCACTACCAAGAGACCACTACCAAGAGACCACTACCAAGAGAACACTACCTAGAGAACACTACCAAGAGACCACTACCAAGAGAACACTTCTAAGAGAACACTACCAAGAGAACACTACCAAGAGACCACTACCAAGAGACCACTACCAAGGGACCACTACCAAGAGACCACTACCTAGAGACCACTACCAATAGACCACTATCAAGTGACCACAACCAAGGGACCACTACCAAGAGAACACTACCATGAGACCACTACCAAGATACCACTACAAAGAGAACACTACCAAGAGACCACTACCAAGAGGCCACTACCAATAGACCACTATCAAGAGACCACTACCAAGAGACCACTACCAAGAGACCACTAGCAAGGGACCACTACCAAGAGACCACTACCTAGAGACCACTACCAATAGACCACTACAAACAGACCACTACCAACAGACCACTACGAAGAGACCACTACCAAGACACCAATACCAAGAGACCACTACGAAGAGACCACTACCAAGAGACCACTACCTAGAGACCACTACCAAGAAACCACAACCAGGAGACCACAATCAAGAGACCACTCCCAATAGACCACTATCAAGAGACCACTACCAAGAGAACACTACCAAGATAGCACTACCAAGAGAACACTACCAAGGGACCACTACCAAGAGAACACTACCAAGAGACCACTACCAAGAGAACACTAGCAAGAGACCACTACAAAGAGAACACTACCAAGAGAACACTACCAAGAGAACACTACCAAGAGAACACTACCAAGACACCACTACCAACAGAACACAACCAAGAAACCATTACCAAGAGAACACTACCAAGAGACCACTACCAAGAGACCACTACCAAAAGATCGTTACCAATAGACGACTACCAAGTGACCACTACCAAGAGACCACTACCAATAGACCACTGCCAAGAGACCACTACCAAGAGACCACTACCAAGAGACGAACCATGAGACCACTACCAAGAGAACACTACCAAGAGACAACTACCAAGAGACCACTACCAAAAGATCGCTACCAAGAGACCACTACCAAGAGAACACAACCGAGAGACCACTACCAAGAGACCACTACCAAGAGAACACTACTCAAGAGACCAGTACCAAGAGAACACTACAAAGGGACCACTACCAAGAGAACACTACCCAGAGACCACTACCAATAGACCACTACCAAGAGACCACTACCAAGAGAAGACTACCAAGGGACCACTACCAAGAGACCACTACCAAGAGACCACTACCAAGAGACCACTACCAAGAGACCACTACCAAGAGAACACTAGCAAGAGACCACTACAAAGAGAACACTACCAAGAGAACACTACCAAGAGAACACTACCAAGAGAACACTACCAAGACACCACTACCAATAGACCACTATCCAGCGACCACTACCAAGGGACCACTACCAAGAGACCACTACCAAGAGAGCACTATCAAGAAGCCACTACCAAGAGACCACTACCAAAAGACCACTACCAAGAGACCTCTACCAAGACACAACTACCAAGCGACCACTACCAAGGGACCACTACCAAGAGACCACTACCAAGAGAACACTACCAAGAGAACACTACCAAGAGACCACTACCAAGAGACCACTACCAAGAAACTACTACCAAGAGAGCACTACCAAGCGACCACTACCAAGAGACCACTACCAAGAGACCCTTACCAAGAGAACACTACCAAGAGACCACTCCCAAGAGACCACTACCAAGAGACCACTACCAAGAGACCACTACCAAAAGACCACTACCAAGAGACCACTGCCAAATGACCACTACCAAGAGACCACTACCAAGAGACCACTACCAAGAGACCACTACCAAGAGACCACTACCAAGAGAACACTACCTAGAGACCACTACCAAGACACCATTACCAAGAGACCACTACCAGGAGACCACTACCAAGAAACTACTACCAAGAGATCACTACCAAGAGACCACTACCAAGAGACCACTACTAAGAGACCACTACCAGTAGACAACTACCAAGACACCACTACCAAGGGACCACTACCAAGAGACCACTACCAAGAGAACACTACCAAGGGACCACTACCAAGAGACCACTACCAAGGGACCACTACCAAGAGAACACTACCAAGAGACCACTACCAAGAGACCACTACCAAGAGAACACAACCAAGAGACCACTACCAAGAGACCTCTACCAAGAGAACGCTACCAAGAGAACACTACCAAGAGACCACTACCAATAGACCACTACCAAGAGACCTCTACCAAGAGACCACTACCAAGAGAACGCTACCAAGAGACCACTACCAAGAGAACACTACCAAGGGACCACTACCAAGAGACCACTAACAAGGGACCACTACCAAGAGAACACTACCAAGAGACCACTACCAAGAGACCACTACCAAGAGAACACTACCAAGAGACCACTACCAATAGACCACTACCAAGATACCACTACCAAGAGAACACTACCAAGAGACAACTACCAACAGACCACTACCAAGAGACCACTACCAAGAGAGCACTATCAAGAAGCCACTACCAAGACACCATTACCAAGAGACCACTACCAAGAGACCACTACCAAGAAACCACTACCAAGAGACCACTACCAAGAGACCACTACCAAGAGACCACTACCAAGAGAACACTACCAAGAGATGACTACCAAGAGAACACTACCAAGAGACCACTACCAAGAGAACACTACCAAGAGAACACTACCAAGAGAACACTACCAACAAAACACTACCAAGACACCACTACCAATAGACCACTATCCAGCGACCACTACCATGGGACCACTACCAAGAGACCACTACCAAGAGATCACTACCAAGAGACCACTACCAAGAGACTACAACCGAGAGACCACTACCAAGGGACCGCTACCAAGAGACCACTACCAAGAGGCCACTACCAAGAGACCACTACCAAGAGACCACAACCAAAAGACCGCTACCAAGAGACCACTACCAAGAGAACATTCCCAAGAGACCACTACCAAGAGACCACTACCAAGACACCCCTACCAAGAGACCACTACCAAGAGAACACTGCCAAGAGACCCCTATTAAGAGACCACTAACGAGAGACCACTACCAAGAGACCACTACCAAGAGAACACTACCATGAGACCACTACCAAGAGACCACTACCAAAAGACCACTACCAATAGACCACTACCAAGAGACCACTACCAAGAGACCACTACCAATAGACCACTATCCAGCGACCACTACCAATGGACCACTACCAAGAGACCTCTACCAAGAGATCACTACCAAGAGACCACTACCAAGACACCACAACCAAGAGACCACAACCAGGAGACCACTACCAAGAGACCACTACCAAGAGACCACTACCAAGAGGCCACTACCAAGAGACCACTACCAAGAGACCACTACCAAGAGAACACTACCAATACACCACTAGCAAGAGTCCACTACCAAGAGAGCCCTACCAAGAGACCACTACCAAGAGAACACTACCAAGAGACCACTACCAAGATACCACTACCAAGAGAACACTACCAAGAGACCACTACCAAGAGACCACTACCAAGGGACCACTACCAAGAAACCACTACCAAGAGACCACTACCAAGGGACCACAACCAAGAGACCACTACCAAGAGACCACAACCAAGAGAACACTACCAAGAGAACACTACCAAGAGAACACTACCAAGAGACCACTACCAAGAGCACACAACCAAGAGAACACTACCGAGAGAACACTACCAAGACAACACTACCAAGTCACCACTACCAATAGACCACTATACAGCGACAACTACGAAGGGACGACTACCAAGAGACGACTACCAAGAGACCACTACCAAGAGACCACTACCAAGAGAAGACTATCATGAGACCACTACCAAGAGAACAATACCAAGAGAACATTACCAAGAGAACACTACCAACAGACCACTACCAAGACACCACTACAAAGAGACCACTACAAAGAGACCACTACCAAGAGACCACTAACAAGAGACAATTACCAAGAGACCACTACCAAGAGACCACTACCAAGAGAACACTACCAAGAGACCACTATCAAGAGACCACTACCAAAACACCACTGCCAAATGACCACTACCAAGAGACCACTACCAAGAGACCACTACCAAGAGACCACTACCAAGAGACCACTACCAAGAGAACACTTCTAAGAGAACACTACCAAGAGAACACTACCAAGAGACCACTACCAAGAGACCACTACCAAGGGACCACTACCAAGAGACCACTACCTAGAGACCACTACCAATAGACCACTATCAAGTGACCACAACCAAGGGACCACTACCAAGAGAACACTACCATGAGACCACTACCAAGATACCACTACAAAGAGAACACTACCAAGAGACCACTACCAAGAGGCCACTACCAATAGACCACTATCAAGAGACCACTACCAAGAGACCACTACCAAGAGACCACTAGCAAGGGACCACTACCAAGAGACCACTACCTAGAGACCACTACCAATAGACCACTACAAACAGACCACTACCAACAGACCACTACGAAGAGACCACTACCAAGACACCAATACCAAGAGACCACTACGAAGAGACCACTACCAAGAGACCACTACCTAGAGACCACTACCAAGAAACCACAACCAGGAGACCACAATCAAGAGACCACTCCCAATAGACCACTATCAAGAGACCACTACCAAGAGAACACTACCAAGATAGCACTACCAAGAGAACACTACCAAGGGACCACTACCAAGAGAACACTACCAAGAGACCACTACCAAGAGAACACTAGCAAGAGACCACTATAAAGAGAACACTACCAAGAGAACACTACCAAGAGAACACTACCAAGACACCACTACCAACAGAACACAACCAAGAAACCATTACCAAGAGAACACTACCAAGAGACCACTACCAAGAGACCACTACCAAAAGATCGTTACCAATAGACCACTACCAAGTGACCACTACCAAGAGACCACTACCAATAGACCACTGCCAAGAGACCACTACCAAGAGACCACTACCAAGAGACGAACCATGAGACCACTACCAAGAGAACACTACCAAGAGACAACTACCAAGAGACCACTACCAAAAGATCGCTACCAAGAGACCACTACCAAGAGAACACAACCGAGAGACCACTACCAAGAGACCACTACCAAGAGAACACTACTCAAGAGACCAGTACCAAGAGAACACTACAAAGGGACCACTACCAAGAGAACACTACCCAGAGACCACTACCAATAGACCACTACCAAGAGACCACTACCAAGAGAAGACTACCAAGGGACCACTACCAAGAGACCACTACCAAGAGACCACTACCAAGAGACCACTACCAAGAGACCACTACCAAGAGAACACTAGCAAGAGACCACTACAAAGAGAACACAACCAAGAGAACACTACCAAGAGAACACTACCAAGAGAACACTACCAAGACACCACTACCAATAGACCACTATCCAGCGACCACTACCAAGGAAACACTACCAAGAGACCACTACCAAGAGAGCACTATCAAGAAGCCACTACCAAGAGACCACTACCAAAAGACCACTACCAAGAGACCTCTACCAAGACACAACTACCAAGCGACCACTACCAAGGGACCACTACCAAGAGACCACTACCAAGAGACCACTACCAAGACACCATTACCAAGAGACCACTACCAAGAGACCACTACCAAGAAACTACTACCAAGAGAGCACTACCAAGCGACCACTACCAAGAGACCACTACCAAGAGACCCTTACCAAGAGAACACTACCAAGAGACCACTCCCAAGAGACCACTACCAAGAGACCACTACCAAGAGACCACTACCAAAAGACCACTACCAAGCGACCACTGCCAAATGACCACTACCAAGAGACCACTACCAAGAGACCACTACCAAGAGACCACTACCAAGAGAACACTACCTAGAGACCACTACCAAGACACCATTACCAAGAGACCACTACCAGGAGACCACTACCAAGAAACTACTACCAAGAGATCACTACCAAGAGACCACTACCAAGAGACCACTACTAAGAGACCACTACCAGTAGACAACTACCAAGACACCACTACCAAGGGACCACTACCAAGAGACCACTACCAAGAGAACACTACCAAGGGACCACTACCAAGAGACCACTACCAAGGGACCACGACCAAGAGAACACTACCAAGAGACCACTACCAAGAGACCACTACCAAGAGAACACTACCAAGAGACCACTACCAAGAGACCTCTACCAAGAGAACGCTACCAAGAGAACACTACCAAGAGACCACTACCAATAGACCACTACCAAGAGACCTCTACCAAGAGACCACTACCAAGAGAACGCTACCAAGAGACCACTACCAAGAGAACACTACCAAGGGACCACTACCAAGAGACCACTACCAAGGGACCACTACCAAGAGAACACTACCAAGAGACCACTACCAAGAGACCACTACCAAGAGAACACTACCAAGAGACCACTACCAATAGACCACTACCAAGATACCACTACCAAGAGAACACTACCAAGAGACAACTACCAACAGACCACTACCAAGAGACCACTACCAAGAGAGCACTATCAAGAAGCCACTACCAAGACACCATTACCAAGAGACCACTACCAAGAGACCACTACCAAGAAACCACTAACAAGAGACCACTACCAAGAGACCACTACCAAGAGACCACTACCAAGAGAACACTACCAAGAGATGACTACCAAGAGAACACTACCAAGAGACCACTACCAAGAGAACACTACCAAGAGAACACTACCAAGAGAACACTACCAAGAAAACACTACCAAGACACCACTACCAATAGACCACTATCCAGCGACCACTACCATGGGACCACTACCAAGAGACCACTACCAAGAAACCACTAACAAGAGACCACTACCAAGAGACCACTACCAAGGGACCGCTACCAAGAGACTACTACCAAGAGGCCACTACCAAGAGACCACTACCAAGAGACCACAACCAAAAGACCGCTACCAAGAGACCACTACCAAGAGAACATTCCCAAGAGACCACTACCAAGAGACCACTACCAAGACACCCCTACCAAGAGACCACTACCAAGAGAACACTGCCAAGAGACCCCTATTAAGAGACCACTAACAAGAGACCACTACCAAGAGACCACTACCAAGAGAACACTACCATGAGACCACTACCAAGAGACCACTACCAAAAGACCACTACCAATAGACCACTACCAAGAGACCACTACCAAGAGACCACTACCAAGAGACCACTACCAAAGGACCACTATCAAGAGACCACTACCAACAGAACACAACCAAGAAACCATTACCAAGAGAACACTACCAAGAGACCACTACCAAGAGACCACTACCAAAAGATCGTTACGAATAGACCACTACCAAGAGACCACTACCAAGAGACCACTACCAAGAGACCACTACCAATAGACCACTACCAATAGACCACTACCAAGAGACCACTACCAAGAGACGACTACCATGAGACCACTACCAAGAGAACACTACCAAGAGACAACTACCAAGAGACCACTACCAAAAGATCGCTACCAAGAGACCACTACCAAGAGAACACAACCAAGAGACCACTACCAAGAGACCACTACCAAGAGAACACTACCAAGAGACCAGTACCAAGAGAACACTACAAAGGGACCACTACCAAGAGAACACTACCCAGAGACCACTACCAATAGACCACTACCAAGAGACCACTACCAAGAGAAGACTACCAAGGGACCACTACCAAGAGACCACTACCAAGAGACCTCTACCAAGAGACCACTACCAAGAGACCACTACCAAGAGAACACTAGCAAGAGACCACTACCAAGAGAACACTACCAAGAGAACACTACCAAGACACCACTACCAATAGACCACTATTCAGCGACCACTACCAAGGGACCACTACCAAGAGACCACTACCAAAAGACCACTACCAAGAGACCACTACCAAACACAACTACCAAGCGACCACTACCAAGGGACCACTACCAAGAGACCACTACCAAGAGAACACTACCAAGAGAACACTACCAAGAGACCACTACCAAGAGACCACTACCAAGAAACTACTACCAAGAGACCACTACCAAGCGACCACTACCAAGTGATCACTACCAAGAGACCCTTACCAAGAGAACACTACCAAGAGATCACTCCCAAGAGACCACTACCAAGAGACCACTACCAAGATACCACTACCAAGAGACCACTACCAAGACACAACTATCAAGAGACCACTACCAACAGACAACTACCAATAGACCACTACCAAGAGACCACTACCAAGAGACCACTATCAAGAGACCACTACCAAGACACCATTACAAAGAGACCACTACCAGGAGACCACTACCAAGAAACTACTACCAAGAGACCACTACCTAGAGACCACTACCAAGAGACCACTACTAAGAGACCACTACCAATAGACCACTACCAAGATACCACTACCAAGAGAACACTACCAAGAGACCACTACCAAGAGAACACTACCTAGGGACCACTACCAAGAGAACACTACCAAGAGACCACTACCAATAGACCACCAGCAAGAGACCACTACCAAGAGACCACTACCAAGAGACCACTACCAAGAGACCACTGTCAAGAGACTACAACCAAGAGACCACTACCAATAGACCACTACCAAGAGAGCACTACCAAGAAACCACTACCCAGAGACCACTACCAAGAGGCCACAACCAAGAGACCACTACGAAGAGACCACTACCAAAAGACCACTACTAAGAGACCACTACCAGTAGACCACTACCAAGAGACCAATACCAAGGGACCACTACCAAGAGACCACTACCAAGAGAACACAACCAAGGGACCACTGCCAAGAGAGCACTACCAAGAGAACAATACCATGAGACCACTACCAAGATACCACTACAAAGAGAACACTACCAAGAGACAACTACCAAGAGGCCACTACCAATAGACCACTATCAAGAGACGACTACCAAGAGACCACTACCAAGAGACCACTACCAAGGGACCACTACCAAGAGACCACTACCTAGAGACCACTACCAATAGACCACTACCAACAGACCACTACCAACAGACCACTACCAAGAGACCACTACCAAGAGAGCACTGCGAAGAGAACACTACCAAGAGAACACTACCAAGAGAACACTACGAAGAGACCACTACCAAGAGAACACTACCAAGAGAAGACTACCAAGAGAACACTACCAAGAGACCACTACCAAGACACCAATACCGAGAGACCACTACGAAGAGACCACTACCAAGAGACCACTACCAAGAAACCGCAACCAGGAGACCACAATCAAGAGACCACTCCCAATAGACCACTATAAAGAGACCACTACCAAGAGAACACTACCAAGATAGCACTACCAAGAGAACGCTACCAAGGGACCACTACCAAGAGAACACTACCAAGAGACCACTACCAAGATACCACTTCCAAGAGAACACTACCAAGAGATGACTACCAAGAGAACACTACCAAGAGACCACTACCAAGAGAACACTACCAAGAGAACATTACCAAGAGAACACTACCAAGAAAACACTACCAAGACACCACTACCAATATACCACTATCCAGCGACCACTACCATGGGACCACTACCAAGAGACCACTACCAAGAGATCACTACCAAGAGACCACTACCAAGAGACTACAATCGAGAGACCACTACCAAGAGACCGCTACCAAGAGACCACTAACTAGAGGCCACTACCAAGAGACCATTACCTAGAGACCACAACCAAAAGACCGGTACCAAGAGACCACTACCAAGAGAACACTCCCAAGAGACTACTACCAAGAGACCGCTACCAAGACACCCCTACCAAGAGACCACTACCAAGAGAATACTACCAAGAGTCCCCTATTAAGAGACCACTAACAAGAGACCACTACCAAGAGACCACTACCAAGAGAACACTACCAAGAGACCACTACCAAGAGACCACTACCAAAAGACCACTACCAATAGACAACTACCAAGAGACCACTACCAAGAGACCACTACCAAGAGACCACTACCAAAGGACCACTACCAAGAGACCACTACCAACAGAACACAAGCAAGAAACCATTACCAAGAGAACACTACCAAGAGACCACTACCAAGAGACCACTACCAAAAGATCGTTACCAATAGACCACTACCAAGAGACCACTACCAAGAGACCACTACCAATAGACCACTACCAATAGACCACTACCAAGAGACCACTACCAAGAGACGACTACCATGAGACCACTACCAAGAGAACACTACCAAGAGACAACTACCAAGAGACCACTACCAAAAGATCGCTACCAAGAGACCACTACCAAGAGAACACAACCAAGAGACCACTACCAAGAGACCACTACCAAGAGAACACTACCAAGAGACCACTACCAAGAGACCACTACCAAGAGAACACTACCAAGAGAAGACTACCAAGAGAACACTACCAAGAGACCACTACCCAGAGACCACTACCAATAGACCACTTCCAAGAGACCGCTACCAAGAGAAGACTACCAAGGGACCACTACCAAGAGACCACTACCAAGAGACCACTACCAAGAGACCACTACCAAGAGACCACTACCAAGAGAACACTAGCAAGAGACCACTACAAAGAGAACACTACCAAGAGAACACTACCAAGAGAACACTACCAAGAGAACACTACCAAGACACCACTACCAATAGACCACTATCCAGCGACCACTACCAAGGGACCACTACCAAGAGACCAATACCAAGAGAGCACTATCAAGAAGCCACTACCAAGAGACCACTACCAAGAGACCACTACCAAAAGACCACTACCAAGAGACCACTACCAAGACACAACTACCAAGCGACCACTACCAAGGGACCACTACCAAGAGACCACTACCAAGAGAACACTACCAAGAGAACACTACCAAGACACCACTACCAAGAGACCACTACCAAGAAACTACTAACAAGAGACCACTACCAACAGACCATTACCAATAGACCACTACCAAGAGACCACTACCAAGAGACCACTATCAAGAGACCACTACCAAGACACCATTACCAAGAGACCACTACCAAGAGACCACTACCAAAAGACCACTACCAAGAGACCACTACCAAGACACCACTAACAAGAGACCACTACCAACAGACCATTACCAATAGACCACTACCAAGAGACCACTACCAAGAGACCACTATCAAGAGACCACTACCAAGACACCATTACCAAGAGACCACTACCAAGAGACCACTACCAAGAAACTACTACCAAGAGACCACTACCAAGAGACCACTACCAAGAGACCACTACTAAGAGACCACTACCAGTAGACCACTACCAAGAGACCACTACCAAGGGACCACTACCAAGAGACCACTACCAAGAGAACACTACCAAGGGACCACTACCAAGAGACCACTATCAAGGGACCACTACCAAGAGAACACTACCAAGAGACCACTACCTAGCGACCACTACCAAGAGAACACTACCAAGAGACCACTACCAATAGACCACTACCAAGATACCACTACCAAGAGAACACTACCAAGAGACCACTACCACGAGACCACTACCAAGAGACTACTACCAACAGACCACTCCCAAGAGACCACTACCAGGAGACCACTACCAAGAGACCACTACCAAGGGAACACTACCAAGAGACCACAACGAAGAGACCACTACCAAGAGACCACTTCCAAAAGACCACTACCAAGAGACCACTACCACGAGACCACTACCAAAAGACCACTACCAAGGGACCACTACCAAGAGAACACTACCAACAGACCACTCCCAAGAGACCACTACCAGGAGACCACTACCAAGAGACCACTACCAAGGGAACACTACCAAGAGACCACTACCAAGAGAGCACTACAAAGAGAACACTCCCAAGAGACCACTACCAAGAGACCACTACCAACAGACCACTACCAAGAGACCACTACCAAGAGACCACTATCAAGAGACCACTACCAAGACACGATTACCAAGAGACCACTACCAAGAGACCACTACCAAGACACGATTACCAAGAGACCACTACCAAGAGACGACTACCAAGAAACCACTACCAAGAGACCACTACCAAGAGACCACTACCAAGAGACCACTACCAAGAGACGACTACCAAGAGGCCACAACCAAGAGACCACTACCAAGAGACCACTACCAAGAGACCACCACCAAGAGACCACTACCAAGAGACCACCACCAAGAGACCACTACCAAGGGACCACTACCTAGGGACCACTACCAAGAGAACACTACCAAGAGACCACTACCAATAGACCACCAGCAAGAGACCACTACCAAGAGACCACTACCAAGAGACCACTACCAAGAGACCACTACCAAGTGACCACTACCAAGGGACCACTACCAAGAGACCACTACCTAGAAACCACTACCAACAGACCACTACCAAGAGACCACTACCAAGAGAGCACTGCGAAGAGAACACTACCAAGAGAACACTACCAAGAGAACACTACCAAGAGACAACTACCAAGAAACCGCAACCAGGAGACCACAATCAAGAGACCACTCCCAATAAACCACTATCAAGAGACCACTACCAAGAGAACACTACCAAGATAGCACTACCAAGAGAACACTACCAAGGGACCACTACCAAGAGAACACTACCAAGAGACCACTACCAAGATACCACTACCAAGAGAACGCTACCAAGAGATGACTACCAAGAGTACACTACCAAGAGACCACTACCAAGAGAACACTACCAAGAGACCACTACCAAGACACCACCACCAAGAGACCACTACCAAGGGACCACTACCAAGAGACCACTACCAAGAGAACACTACCAAGAGACCACTACCAAGAGAACACTACCTAGGGACCACTACCAAGAGAACACTACCAAGAGACCACTATCAATAGACCACCAGCAAGAGACCACTACCAAGAGACCACTACCAAGAGACCACTACCAAGAGACCACTACCAAGAGACCACTGTCAAGAGACCACAACCAAGAGACCACTACCAATAGACCACTACCAAGAGACCACTACCAAGAAACCACTAGCCAGAGACCACTACCAAGAGACCACTACCAACAGACATCTACCAAGAGACCACTACCAAGAGGCCACAACCAAGAGACCACTACCAAGAGACCACTACCAAAAGACCACTACTAAGAGACCACTACCAGTAGACCACTACCAAGAGACCAATACCAAGGGACCACTACCAAGAGACCACTACCAAGAGAACACTACCAAGGGACCACTGCCAAGAGAGCACTACCAAGAGAACACTACCATGAGACCACTACCAAGATACCACTACAAAGAGAACACTACCAAGAGACCACTACCAAGAGGCCACTACCAATAGACCACTATCAAGAGACCACTACCAAGAGACCACTACCAAGTGACCACTACCAAGGGACCACTACCAAGAGACCACTACCTAGAAACCACTACCAACAGACCACTACCAAGAGAACACTACCAAGATAGCACTACCAAGAGAACACTACCAAGGGACCACTAGCAAGAGAACACTACCAAGAGACCACTACCAAGATACCACTACCAAGAGAACACTACCAAGAGATGACTACCAAGAGTACACTACCAAGAGACCACTACCAAGAGAACACTACCAAGAGAACATTACCAAGAGAACACTACCAAGAAAACACTACCAAGACACCACTACCAATAGACCACTATCCAGCGACCACTACCATGGGACCACTACCAAGAGACCACTACCAAGAGACCACTACCAAGGGACCACTACCAAGAGACCACTACCAAGAGAGCACTATCAAGAAGCCACTACCAAGAGACCACTACCAAGAGACCACTACCAAAAGACCACTACCAAGAGACCACTACCAAGACACGACTACCAAGCGACCACTACCAAGGGACCACTACCAAGAGACCACTACCAAGAGAACAATACCAAGAGAACACTACCAATAGACCACTACCAAGAGACCACTACCAAGAAACTTCTACCAAGAGACCACTACCAAGCGACCACTACCAAGAGACCACTACCAAGAGACCCTTACCAAGAGAAGACTACCAAGAGACCACTCCCAAGAGACCACTACCAAGACACCACTACCAAGAGACCACTACCAAAAGACCACTACCAAGAGACCACTACCAAGACACCACTACCAAGAGACCACTACCAACAGACCACTACCAATAGACCATTACAAAGAGACCACTACCAAGAGACCACTATCAAGTGACCACTACCAAGATACCACTACCAAGAAACTACTACCAAGAGACCACTACCAAGAGACCACTACCAGTAGACCACTACCAAGAGACCACTACCAAGAGGCCACAACGAAGAGACCACTACCAAGAGACCACTTCCAAAAGACCACTACCAAGAGACCACTACCAAGAGACCACTATCAAGAGACCATTACCAAGATACCACTACCAAGAAACTACTACCAAGAGACCACTACTAAGAGACCACTACCAGTAGACCACTACCAAGAGACCACTACCAAGGGACCACTACCCAGAGACAACTACCAAGAGAACACTACCAAGGGACCACTACCAAGAGACCACTACCAAGGGACCACTACCAAGATAACACTACCAAGAGACCACTACCAATAGACCACTACCAAGATACCACTACCAAGAGAACACTACCAAGAGACAACTACCAACAGACCACTACCAAGAGACCACTACCAAGAGAGCACTATCAAGAAGACACTACCAAGACACCATTACCAAGAGACCACTACCAAGAGACCAATACCAAGAAACCACTACCAAGAGACCACTACCAAGAGACCATTACCAAGAGACCACTACCAAGAGACCACTACCAAGAGGCCACAACGAAGAGACCACTACCAAGAGACCACTTCCAAAAGACCACTACCAAGAGACCACTACCACGAGACCACTACCAAAAGACCACTACAAAGGGACCACTACCAAGAGACTACTACCAAGACAACACTACCAAGAGAACACTACCAACAGACCACTCCCAAGAGACCACTACCAGGAGACCACTACCAAGAGACCACTACCAAGGGAACACTACCAAGAGACCACTACCAAGAGAGCACTACAAAGAGAACACTCCCAAGAGACCACTACCAACAGACCACTACCAACAGACCACTACCAAGAGACCACTACCAAGAGACCACTATCAAGAGACCACTACCAAGACACGATTACCAAGAGACCACTACCAACAGACCACTACCAAGACACGATTACCAAGAGACCACTACCAAGAGACCACTACCAAGAAACCACTAGCAAGAGACCACTACCAAGAGACTACTACCAAGAGACCACTACCAAGAGACCACTACCAAGAGGCCACAACCAAGAGACCACTACCAAGAGACCACTACCAAGAGAACACTACCAAGAGACCAATACAAATAGACCACCAGCAAGAGACCACTACCAAGAGACCACTACCAAGAGACCACTACCAAGAGACCACTGTCAAGAGACCACAATCAAGAGACCACTACCAATAGACCACTACCAAGAGACCACTACCAAGAAACCACTACCCAGAGACCACTACCAAGAGACCACTACCAACAGACATCTACCAAGAGACCACTACCAAGAGGCCACAACCAAGAGACCACTACCAAGAGACCACTACCAAAAGACCACTACTAAGAGACCACTACCAGTAGACCACTACCAAGAGACCAATACCAAGGGACCACTACCAAGAGACCACTACGAAGAGAACACTACCAAGAGACCACTACCAACAGACCACTACCAAGAGACCACTACCAAGAGACCACTATCAAGAGACCACTACCAAGACACGATTACCAAGAGACCACTACCAAGAGACCACTACCAAGACACGATTACTAAGAGACCACTACCAAGAGACGACTACCAAGAAACCACTACCAAGAGACCACTACCAAGAGACCACTACCAAGAGACCACTACCAAGAGACCACTACCAAGAGGCCACAACCAAGAGACCACTACCAAGAGACCACTACCAAGAGACCACCACCAAGAGACCACTACCAAGAGACCACCACCAAGAGACCACTACCAAGGGACCACTACCAAGAGACCACTACCAAGAGAACACTACCAAGAGAACACTACCAAGATACCACTACCAAGAGAACACTACCAAGAGACCACTACCACGAGACCACTACCAAGAGACTACTACCAACAGACCACTCCCAAGAGACCACTACCAGGAGACCACTACCAAGAGACCACTACCAAGGGAACACTACCAAGAGACCACAACGAAGAGACCACTACCAAGAGACCACTTCCAAAAGACCACTACCAAGAGACCACTACCACGAGACCACTACCAAAAGACCACTACCAAGGGACCACTACCAAGAGAACACTACCAACAGACCACTCCCAAGAGACCACTACCAGGAGACCACTACCAAGAGACCACTACCAAGGGAACACTACCAAGAGACCACTACCAAGAGAGCACTACAAAGAGAACACTCCCAAGAGACCACTACCAAGAGACCACTACCAACAGACCACTACCAAGAGACCACTACCAAGAGACCACTATCAAGAGACCACTACCAAGACACGATTACCAAGAGACCACTACCAAGAGACCACTACCAAGACACGATTACCAAGAGACCACTACCAAGAGACGACTACCAAGAAACCACTACCAAGAGACCACTACCAAGAGACCACTACCAAGAGACCACTACCAAGAGACGACTACCAAGAGGCCACAACCAAGAGACCACTACCAAGAGACCACTACCAAGAGACCACCACCAAGAGACCACTACCAAGAGACCACCACCAAGAGACCACTACCAAGGGACCACTACCTAGGGACCACTACCAAGAGAACACTACCAAGAGACCACTACCAATAGACCACCAGCAAGAGACCACTACCAAGAGACCACTACCAAGAGACCACTACCAAGAGACCACTACCAAGTGACCACTACCAAGGGACCACTACCAAGAGACCACTACCTAGAAACCACTACCAAGAGACCACTACCAAGAGAGCACTGCGAAGAGAACACTACCAAGAGAACACTACCAAGAGAACACTACCAAGAGACAACTACCAAGAAACCGCAACCAGGAGACCACAATCAAGAGACCACTCCCAATAAACCACTATCAAGAGACCACTACCAAGAGAACACTACCAGGATAGCACTACCAAGAGAACACTACCAAGGGACCACTACCAAGAGAACACTACCAAGAGACCACTACCAAGATACCACTACCAAGAGAACGCTACCAAGAGATGACTACCAAGAGTACACTACCAAGAGACCACTACCAAGAGAACACTACCAAGAGACCACTACCAAGACACCACCACCAAGAGACCACTACCAAGGGACCACTACCAAGAGACCACTACCAAGAGAACACTACCAAGAGACCACTACCAAGAGAACACTACCTAGGGACCACTACCAAGAGAACACTACCAAGAGACCACTATCAATAGACCACCAGCAAGAGACCACTACCAAGAGACCACTACCAAGAGACCACTACCAAGAGACCACTACCAAGAGACCACTGTCAAGAGACCACAACCAAGAGACCACTACCAATAGACCACTACCAAGAGACCACTACCAAGAAACCACTAGCCAGAGACCACTACCAAGAGACCACTACCAACAGACATCTACCAAGAGACCACTACCAAGAGGCCACAACCAAGAGACCACTACCAAGAGACCACTACCAAAAGACCACTACTAAGAGACCACTACCAGTAGACCACTACCAAGAGACCAATACCAAGGGACCACTACCAAGAGACCACTACCAAGAGAACACTACCAAGGGACCACTGCCAAGAGAGCACTACCAAGAGAACACTACCATGAGACCACTACCAAGATACCACTACAAAGAGAACACTACCAAGAGACCACTACCAAGAGGCCACTACCAATAGACCACTATCAAGAGACCACTACCAAGAGACCACTACCAAGTGACCACTACCAAGGGACCACTACCAAGAGACCACTACCTAGAAACCACTACCAACAGACCACTACCAAGAGAACACTACCAAGATAGCACTACCAAGAGAACACTACCAAGGGACCACTAGCAAGAGAACACTACCAAGAGACCACTACCAAGATACCACTACCAAGAGAACACTACCAAGAGATGACTACCAAGAGTACACTACCAAGAGACCACTACCAAGAGAACACTACCAAGAGAACATTACCAAGAGAACACTACCAAGAAAACACTACCAAGACACCACTACCAATAGACCACTATCCAGCGACCACTACCATGGGACCACTACCAAGAGACCACTACCAAGAGACCACTACCAAGGGACCACTACCAAGAGACCACTACCAAGAGAGCACTATCAAGAAGCCACTACCAAGAGACCACTACCAAGAGACCACTACCAAAAGACCACTACCAAGAGACCACTACCAAGACACGACTACCAAGCGACCACTACCAAGGGACCACTACCAAGAGACCACTACCAAGAGAACAATACCAAGAGAACACTACCAATAGACCACTACCAAGAGACCACTACCAAGAAACTTCTACCAAGAGACCACTACCAAGCGACCACTACCAAGAGACCACTACCAAGAGACCCTTACCAAGAGAAGACTACCAAGAGACCACTCCCAAGAGACCACTACCAAGACACCACTACCAAGAGACCACTACCAAAAGACCACTACCAAGAGACCACTACCAAGACACCACTACCAAGAGACCACTACCAACAGACCACTACCAATAGACCATTACAAAGAGACCACTACCAAGAGACCACTATCAAGTGACCACTACCAAGATACCACTACCAAGAAACTACTACCAAGAGACCACTACCAAGAGACCACTACCAGTAGACCACTACCAAGAGACCACTACCAAGAGGCCACAACGAAGAGACCACTACCAAGAGACCACTTCCAAAAGACCACTACCAAGAGACCACTACCAAGAGACCACTATCAAGAGACCACTACCAAGATACCACTACCAAGAAACTACTACCAAGAGACCACTACTAAGAGACCACTACCAGTAGACCACTACCAACAGACCACTACCAAGAGGCCACAACGAAGAGACCACTACCAAGACACATTACCAAGAGACCACTACCAAGAGACCACTACCAAGAAACTACTACCAAGAGACCACTACCAAGAGACCACTACCAAGAGACCACTACTAAGAGACCACTACCAGTAGACCACTACCAAGAGACCACTACCAAGGGACCACTACCCAGAGACAACTACCAAGAGAACACTACCAAGGGACCACTACCAAGAGACCACTACCAAGGGACCACTACCAAGATAACACTACCAAGAGACCACTACCAATAGACCACTACCAAGATACCACTACCAAGAGAACACTACCAAGAGACAACTACCAACAGACCACTACCAAGAGACCACTACCAAGAGAGCACTATCAAGAAGACACTACCAAGACACCATTACCAAGAGACCACTACCAAGAGACCAATACCAAGAAACCACTACCAAGAGACCACTACCAAGAGACCATTACCAAGAGACCACTACCAAGAGACCACTACCAAGAGGCCACAACGAAGAGACCACTACCAAGAGACCACTTCCAAAAGACCACTACCAAGAGACCACTACCACGAGACCACTACCAAAAGACCACTACAAAGGGACCACTACCAAGAGACTACTACCAAGACAACACTACCAAGAGAACACTACCAACAGACCACTCCCAAGAGACCACTACCAGGAGACCACTACCAAGAGACCACTACCAAGGGAACACTACCAAGAGACCACTACCAAGAGAGCACTACAAAGAGAACACTCCCAAGAGACCACTACCAACAGACCACTACCAACAGACCACTACCAAGAGACCACTACCAAGAGACCACTATCAAGAGACCACTACCAAGACACGATTACCAAGAGACCACTACCAACAGACCACTACCAAGACACGATTACCAAGAGACCACTACCAAGAGACCACTACCAAGAAACCACTAGCAAGAGACCACTACCAAGAGACTACTACCAAGAGACCACTACCAAGAGACCACTACCAAGAGGCCACAACCAAGAGACCACTACCAAGAGACCACTACCAAGAGAACACTACCAAGAGACCAATACAAATAGACCACCAGCAAGAGACCACTACCAAGAGACCACTACCAAGAGACCACTACCAAGAGACCACTGTCAAGAGACCACAATCAAGAGACCACTACCAATAGACCACTACCAAGAGACCACTACCAAGAAACCACTACCCAGAGACCACTACCAAGAGACCACTACCAACAGACATCTACCAAGAGACCACTACCAAGAGGCCACAACCAAGAGACCACTACCAAGAGACCACTACCAAAAGACCACTACTAAGAGACCACTACCAGTAGACCACTACCAAGAGACCAATACCAAGGGACCACTACCAAGAGACCACTACGAAGAGAACACTACCAAGAGACCACTACCAACAGACCACTACCAAGAGACCACTACCAAGAGACCACTATCAAGAGACCACTACCAAGACACGATTACCAAGAGACCACTACCAAGAGACCACTACCAAGACACGATTACTAAGAGACCACTACCAAGAGACGACTACCAAGAAACCACTACCAAGAGACCACTACCAAGAGACCACTACCAAGAGACCACTACCAAGAGACCACTACCAAGAGGCCACAACCAAGAGACCACTACCAAGAGACCACTACCAAGAGACCACCACCAAGAGACCACTACCAAGAGACCACCACCAAGAGACCACTACCAAGGGACCACTACCAAGAGACCACTACCAAGAGAACACTACCAAGAGAACACTACCAAGAGAACACTACCAAGAGAACACTACCAAGAGACAACTACCAAGAAACCGCAACCAGGAGACCACAATCAAGAGACCACTCCCAAAAAACCACTATCAAGAGACCACTACCAAGAGAACACTACCAAGATAGCACTACCAAGAGAACACTACCAAGGGACCACTACCAAGAGAACACTACCAAGAGACCACTACCAAGAGACCACTTCCAAGAGAACATTACCAAGAGAACACTACCAAGAGAACATTACCAAGAGAACACTACCAAGAAAACACTACCAAGACACCACTACCAATAGACCACTATCCCGCGACCACTACCATGGGACCACTACCAAGAGACCACTACCAAGAGATCACTACAAAGAGACCACTACCAAGAGACTACAACCGAGAGACCACTACCAAGAGACCGCTACCAAGAGACCACTAACAAGAGGCCACTACCAAGAGACCACTACCAAGAGACCACTATCCAGCGACCACTACCAAGGGACCACTACCAAGAGACCACTACCAAGAGAGCACTATCAAGAAGCCACTACCAAGAGACCACTACCAAGAGACCACTACCAAAAGACCACTACCAAGAGACCACTACCAAGACACGACTACCAAGCGACCACTACCAAGGGACCACTACCAAGAGACCACTACCAAGAGAACAATACCAAGAGAACACTACCAAGAGACCACTACCAAGAGACCACTACCAAGAAACTACTACCAAGAGACCACTACCAAGCGAGCACTACCAAGGGACCACTACCAAGAGACCCTTACCAAGAGAACACTACCAAGAGACCACTCCCAAGAGACCACTACCAAGAGACCACTACCAAAAGACCACTCCCAAGAGACCACTACCAAGAGAACACTACCAATAGACCACTACAAAGAGACCACTACCAAGAGACCACTATCAAGAGACCACTACCAAGACACATTACCAAGAGACCACTACCAAGAGACCACTACCAAGAAACTACTACCAAGAGACCACTACCAAGAGACCACTACCAAGAGACCACTACTAAGAGACCACTACCAGTAGACCACTACCAAGAGACCACTACCAAGGGACCACTACCCAGAGACCACTACCAAGAGAACACTACCAAGGGACCACTACCAAGAGACCACTACCAAGGGACCACTACCAAGATAACACTACCAAGAGACCACTACCAAGATACCACTACCAAGAGAACACTACCAAGAGACAACTACCAACAGACCACTACCAAGAGACCACTACCAAGAGACCACTACCAAGAGACCACTACCAAGAGACCACTACCAAGAGGCCACAACGAAGAGACCACTACCAAGATACCACTACCAAGAGAACACTACCAAGAGACAACTACCAACAGACCACTACCAAGAGACCACTACCAAGAGACCACTACCAAGAGACCACTACCAAGAGACCACTACCAAGAGGCCACAACGAAGAGACCACTACCAAGAGACCACTTCCAAAAGACCACTAACAAGAGACCACTACCACGAGACCACTAGCAAAAGATCACTACAAAGGGACCACTACCAAGAGACTACTACCAAGACAACACTACCAAGAGAACACTACCAACAGACCACTCCCAAGAGACCACTACCAGGAGACCACTACCAAGAGACCACTACCAAGGGAACACTACCAAGAGACCACTACCAAGAGAGCACTACAAAGAGAACACTCCCAAGAGACCACTACCAACAGACCACTACCAACAGACCACTACCAAGAGACCACTACCAAGAGACCACTATCAAGAGACCACTAGCAAGACACGATTACCAAGAGACCACTACCAAGAGACCACTACCAAGACACGATTACCAAGAGACCACTACCAAGAGACCACTACCAAGAAACCACTAGCAAGAGACCACTACCAAGAGACTACTACCAAGAGACCACTACCAAGAGACGACTACCAAGAGGCCACAACCAAGAGACCACTACCAAGAGACCACTACCAAGAGAACACTACCAAGAGACCACTACAAATAGACCACCAGCAAGAGACCACTACCAAGAGACCACTACCAAGAGACCACTACCAAGAGACCACTACCAAGAGACCACTACCAAGAGACCACTGTCAAGAGACCACAACCAAGAGACCACTACCAATAGACCACTACCAAGAGACCACTACCAAGAAACCACTACCCAGAGACCACTACCAAGAGACCACTACCAACAGACATCTACCAAGAGACCACTACCAAGAGGCCACAACCAATAGCCACTACCAAGAGACCACTACCAAAAGACCACTACTAAGAGACCACTACCAGTAGACCACTACCAAGAGACCAATACCAAGGGACCACTACCAAGAGACCACTACGAAGAGAACACTACCAAGAGACCACTACCAACAGACCACTACCAAGAGACCACTACCAAGAGACCACTATCAAGAGACCACTACCAAGACACGATTACCAAGAGACCACTACCAAGAGACCACTACCAAGACACGATTACCAAGAGACCACTACCAAGAGACGACTACCAAGAAACCACTACCAAGAGACCACTACCAAGAGACCACTACCAAGAGACCACTACCAAGAGACGACTACCAAGAGGCCACAACCAAGAGACCACTACCAAGAGACCACTACCAAGAGACCACTACTAAGAGACCACCACCAAGAGACCACTACCAAGAGACCACCACCAAGAGACCACTACCAAGGGACCACTACCAAGAGACCACTACGAAGAGAACACTACCAAGAGACCACTACCAAGAGAACACTACCTAGGGACCACTACCAAGAGAACACTACCAAGAGACCACTACCAATAGACCACCAGCAAGAGACCACTACCAAGAGACCACTACCAAGAGACCACTACCAAGAGACCACTACAAAGAGACCACTGTCAAGAGACCACAACCAAGAGATCACTACCAATAGACCACTACCAAGAGACCACTACCAAGAGAACACTACCAAGAGACCCCTATTAAGAGACCACTAACAAGAGACCACTACCAAGAGAACACTACCAAGAGACCACTACCAAGAGACCACTACCAAAAGACCACTACCAATAGACAACTACCAAGAGACCACTACCAAGAGACCACTACCAAGAGACCACTACCAAAGGACCACTACCAAGAGACCACTACCAACAGAACACAACCAAGAAACCATTACCAAGAGAACACTACCAAGAGACCACTACCAAGAGACCACTACCAAAAGATGGTTACCAATAGACCACTACCAAGAGACCACTACCAAGAGACCACTACCAATAGACCACTACCAATAGACCACTACCAAGAGACCACTACCAAGAGACGACTACCATGAGACCACTACCAAGAGAACACTACCAAGAGACAACTACCAAGAGACCACTACCAAAAGATCGCTACCAAGAGACCACTACCAAGAGAACACAACCAAGAGACCACTACAAAGAGACCACTACCAAGAGAACACTACCAAGAGACCAGTAACAAGAGAACACTACAAAGGGACCACTACCAAGAGAACACTACCCAGAGACCACTACCAATAGACCACTACCAAGAGACCACTACCAAGAGAAGACTACCAAGAGACCACTACCAAGAGACCACTACCAAGAGACCACTACCAAGAGACCACTACCAAGAGAACACTAGCAAGAGACCACTACAAAGAGAACACTACCAAGAGAACACTACCAAGAGAACACTACCAAGAGAACACTACCAAGACACCACTACCAATAGACCACTATCCAGCGACCACTACCAAGGGACCACTACCAAGAGACCACTACCAAGAGAGCACTATCAAGAAGCCACTACCAAGAGACCACTACCAAGAGACCACTACCAAAAGACCACTACCAAGAGACCACTACCAAGACACAACTACCAAGAGACCACTACCAAGAGACCACTACCAAGAGAACACTACCAAGAGAACACTACCAAGAGACCACTACCAAGAGACCACTACCAAGAAACTACTACCAAGAGACCACTACCAAGCGACCACTACCAAGAGACCACTACCAAGAGACCCTTACCAAGAGAACACTACCAAGAGACCACTCCCAAGAGACCACTACCAAGAGACCACTACCAAGAGACCACTACCAAAAGACCACTACCAAGAGACCACTACCAAGACACCACTACCAAGAGACCACTACCAACAGACCACTAACAATAGACCACTACCAAGAGACCACTATCAAGAGACCACTACCAAGACACCATTACCAAGAGACCACTACCAAGAGACCACTACCAAGAAACTACTACCAAGAGACCACTACCAAGAGACCACTACCAAGAGACCACTACTAAGAGACCACTACCAGTAGACCACTACCAAGAGACCACTACCAAGGGACCACTACCAAGGAACCACTACCCAGAGACCACTACCAAGAGAACACTACCAAGGGACCACTACCAAGAGACCACTACCAAGGGACCACTACCAAGAGAACACTGCCAAGAGACCACTACCAAGAGACCACTACCAAGAGCACACTACCAAGAGACCACTACCAATAGACCACTACCAAGATACCACTACCAAGAGAACACTACCAAGAGACAACTACCAACAGACCACTACCAAGAGACCACTACCAAGAGAGCACTATCAAGAAGCCACTACCAAGACACCATTACCAAGAGACCACTACCAAGAGACCACTACCAAGCGACCACTACCAAGAGACCACTACCAAGAGACCCTTACCAAGAGAACACTACCAAGAGACCACTCCCAAGATACCACTACCAAGAGACCACTACCAAGAGACCACTACCAAAAGACCACTACCAAGAGACCACTACCAAGACACCACTACCAAGAGGCCACTACCAACAGACCACTAACAATAGACCACTACCAAGAGACCACTATCAAGAGACCACTACCAAGACACCATTACCAAGAGACCACTACCAAGAGACCACTACCAAGAAACTACTACCAAGAGACCACTACCAAGAGACCACTACCAAGAGACCACTACTAAGAGACCACTACCAGTAGACCACTACCAAGAGACAACTACCAAGGGACCACTACCAAGGAACCACTACCCAGAGACCACTACCAAGAGAACACTACCAAGGGACCACTACCAAGAGACCACTACCAAGAGACCACTACCAAGAGCACACTACCAAGAGACCACTACCAATAGACCACTACCAAGATACCACAACCAAGAGAACACTACCAAGAGACAACTACCAACAGACCACTACCAAGAGACCACTACCAAGAGACCACTATCAAGAGACCACTACCAAGAAACCACTACCAAGAGACCACTACCAAGAGACCACTACCAAGAGACCACTACCAAGAGACCACTACCAAGAGGCCACAACGAAGAGACCACTACCAAGAGACCACTTCCAAAAGACCACTACCAAGAGACCACTACCACGAGACCACTACCAAAAGACCACTACCAAGAGACCACTACCAAGAGACTACTACCAAGAGACCACTACCAAGAGACTACTACCAACAGACCACTCCCAAGAGACCACTACCAGGAGACCACTACCAAGAGACCACTACCAAGGGAACACTACCAAGAGACCACTACCAAGAGAGCACTACAAAGAGAAAACTCCCAAGAGACCACTACCAAGAGACCACTACCAACAGACCACTACCAAGAGACCACTACCAAGAGACCACTATCAAGAGACCACTACCAAGACACGATTACCAAGAGACCACTACCAAGTGACCACTACCAAGACACGATTACCAAGAGACCACTACCAAGAGACCACTACCAAGAAACCACTAGCAAGAGACCACTACCAAGAGACTACTACCAAGAGACCACTACCAAGAGACGACTACCAAGAGGCCACAACCAAGAGACCACTACCAAGAGAACACTACCTAGGGACCACTACCAAGACAACACTACCAAGAGACCACTACAAATAGACCACCAGCAAGAGACCACTAACAAGAGACCACTACCAAGAGACCACTACCAAGAGACCACTACCAAGAGACCACTACCAAGAGACCACTGTCAAGAGACCACTACCAAGAGACCACTACCAAGAGGCCACAACCAAGAGACCACTACCAAGAAACCACTACCAAAAGACCACTACTAAGAGACCACTACCAGTAGACCACTACCAAGAGACCAATACCAAGGGACCACTACCAAGAGACCACTACCAAGAGAACACTACCAAGGGACCACTGCCAAGAGAGCACTACCAAGAGAACACTACCATGAGACCACTACCTAGATACCACTACAAAGAGAACACTACCAAGAGACCACTACCAAGAGGCCACTACCAATAGACCACTATCAAGAGACCACTACCAAGAGACCACTACCAAGAGACCACTACCAAGGGACCACTACCAAGAGACCACTACCTAGAGACCACTACCAATAGACCACTACCAACAGACCACTACCAACAGACCACTACCAAGAGACCACTACAAAGAGAGCACTGCGAAGAGACCACTACCAAGAGAACACTACCAAGAGAAGACTACCAAGAGACCACTACCAAGACACAAATATCGAGAGACCACTACGAAGAGACCACTACCAAGAGACCACTACCAAGAGACCACTACCAAGAACCCGCAACCAGGAGACCACAATCAAGAGACCACTCCCAATAGACTACTATCAAGAGACCACTACCAAGAGAACACTACCAAGATAGCACTACCAAGAGAACACTACCAAGGGACCACTACCAAGAGAACACTACCAAGAGACCACTACCAAGATACCACTACCAAGAGAACACTATCAAGAGATGACTACCAAGTGAACACTACCAAGAGACCACTACCAAGAGACCACTACCAAGAGACCACTACCAAGAGACCACTACCAAGAGAACACTAGCAAGAGACCACTACAAAGAGAACACTACCAAGAGAACACTACCAAGAGAACACTACCAAGAGAACACTACCAAGACACCACTACCAATAGACCACTATCCAGCGACCACTACCAAGGGACCACTACCAAGAGACCACTACCAAGAGAGCACTATCAAGAAGCCACTACCGAGAGACCACTACCAAGAGACCACTACCAAAAGACCACTACCAAGAGACCACTACCAAGACACGACTACCAAGCGACCACTACATAGGGACCACTACCAAGAGACCACTACCAAGAGAACACTACCAAGAGAACACTACCAAAAGACCACTACCAAGAGACCACTACCAAGAGACCACTACCAAGAGACCACTACCAAAAGACCACTACCAAGAGACCACTACCAAGACACCATTACCAACAGACCACTACCAACAGACCACTACCAATAGACCACTACCAAGAGACCACTACCAAGAGACCACTACCAAGACACCACTACCAAGAGACCACTACCAAGAGACCACTACCAAGACACCACTACCAAGAGACCACTACCAACAGACCACTACCAATAGACCACTACCAAGAGACCACTACCAAGAAACTACTACCAAGAGACCACTACCAAGAGACCACTACCAAGAGACCACTACTAAGAGACCACTACCAGTAGACCACTACCAAGAGACCACTACCAAGGGACCACTACCAAGAGAACACTACCAAGAGACTACTACCAATAGACCACTACCAAGATACCACTACCAAGAGAACACTACCAAGAGACAACTACCAACAGACCACTACCAAGAGACCACTACCAAGAGAGCACTATCAAGAAGCCACTACCAAGACACCATTACCAAGAGACCACTACCAAGAGACCACTACCAAGAAACCACTACCAAGAGACCACTACCAAGAGACCACTACCAAGAGACCACTACCAAGAGACCACTACCAAGAGGCCACAACGAAGAGACCACTACCAAGAGACCACTTCCAAAAGACCACTACCAAGAGACCACTACCACGAGACCACTACCAAAAGACCACTACCAAGGGACCACTACCAAGAGACTACTACCAAGACAACACTACCAAGAGAACACTACCAACAGACCACTCCCAAGAGACCACTACCAGGAGACCACTACCAAGAGACCACTACCAAGGGAACACTACCAAGAGACCACTACCAAGAGAGCACTACAAAGAGAACACTCCCAAGAGACCACTACCAAGAGACCACTACCAAGAGACCACTACCAAGAGACCACTACCAAGAGACCACTATCAAGAGACCACTTCCAAGACACGATTACCAAGAGACCACTACCAAGAGACCACTACCAAGTCACGATTACCAAGAGACCACTACCAAGAGACCACTACCTAGAAACCACTACCAAGAGACCACTACCAAGAGACGACTACCAAGAGGCCTCAACCAAGAGATCACTACCAAGAGACCACTACCAAGAGACCACCACCAAGAGACCACTACCAAGAGACCACCACCAAGAGACCACTACCAAGGGATCACTACCAAGAGACCACTACCAAGAGAACACTACCAAGAGACCACTACCAAGAGAACACTACCTAGGGACCACTACCAAGAGAACACTACCAAGAGACCACTACCAATAGACCACTAGCAAGAGACCACTACCAAGAGACCACTACCAAGAGACCACTACCAAGAGACCACTACCAAGAGACCACTGCCAAGAGACCACTGTCAAGAGACCACAACCAAGAGACCACTACCAATAGACCACTACCAAGAGACCACTACCAAGAGGCCACAACCAAGAGACCACTACCAAGAGACCACTACCAAAAGACCATTACTAAGAGACCACTACCAGTAGACCACTACCAATAGACCAATAGCAAGGGACCACTACCAAGAGACCACTACCAAGAGAACACTACCAAGGGACCACTGCCAAGAGAGCACTACCAAGAGAACACTACCATGAGACCACTACCAAGATACCACTACAAAGAGAACACTACCAAGAGACCACTACCAAGAGGCCACTACCAATAGACCACTATCAAGAGACCACTACCAAGAGACCACTACCAAGAGACCACTACCAGGGGACCACTACCAAGAGACCACTACCTAGAGACCACTACCAACAGACCACTACCAAGAGACCACTACCAAGAGAGCACTGCGAAGAGAACACTACCAAGAGAACACTACCAAGAGAACACTACGAAGAGACCACTACCAAGAGAACACTACCAAGAGAAGACTACCAAGAGACCACTACCAAGACACCAATACCGAGAGACCACTACGAAGAGACCACTACCAAGAGACACTACCAAGAGACCACTACCAAGAAACCGCAACCAGGAGACCACAATCAAGAGACCACTCCCAATAGACCACTATCAAGAGACCACTACCAAGAGAACACTACCAAGATATGACTACCAAGAGAACACTACCAAGGGACCACTACCAAGAGAACACTACCAAGAGACCACTACCAAGATACCACTACCAAGAGAACACTACCAAGAGATGACTACCAAGAGAACACTACCATGGGACCACTACCAAGAGACTACTACCAACAGACCACTCCCAAGAGACCACTACCAGGAGACCACTACCAAGAGACCACTACCAAGGGAACACTACCAAGAGACCACTACCAAGAGAGCACTACAAAGAGAAAACTCCCAAGAGACCACTACCAAGAGACCACTACCAACAGACCACTACCAAGAGACCACTACCAAGAGACCACTATCAAGAGACCACTACCAAGACACGATTACCAAGAGACCACTACCAAGTGACCACTACCAAGACACGATTACCAAGAGACCACTACCAAGAGACAACTACCAAGAAACCACTAGCAAGAGACCACTACCAAGAGACTACTACCAAGAGACCACTACCAAGAGACGACTACCAAGAGGCCACAACCAAGAGACCACTACCAAGAGAACACTACCTAGGGACCACTACCAAGACAACACTACCAAGAGACCACTACAAATAGACCACCAGCAAGAGACCACTACCAAGAGACCACTACCAAGAGACCACTACCAAGAGACCACTACCAAGAGACCACTACCAAGAGACCACTGTCAAGAGACCACAACCAAGAGACCACTACCAATAGACCACTACCAAGAGACCACTACCAAGAAACCACTACCCAGAGACCACTACCAACAGACCACTACCAACAGACATCTACCAAGAGACCACTACCAAGAGGCCACAACCAAGAGACCACTACCAAGAAACCACTACCAAAAGACCACTACTAAGAGACCACTACCAGTAGACCACTATCAAGACACCAATACCAAGGGACCACTACCAAGAGACCACTACCAAGAGAACACTACCAAGGGACCACTGCCAAGAGAGCACTACCAAGAGAACACTACCATGAGACCACTACCTAGATACCACTACAAAGAGAACACTACCAAGAGACCACTACCAAGAGGCCACTACCAATAGACCACTATCAAGAGACCACTACCAAGAGACCACTACCAAGAGACCACTACCAAGGGACCACTACCAAGAGACCACTACCTAGAGACCATTACCAATAGACCACTACCAACAGACCACTACCAACAGACCACTACCAAGAGACCTATACCAAGAGAGCACTGCGAAGAGACCACTACCAAGAGAACACTACCAAGAGAAGACTACCAAGAGACCACTACCAAGACACAAATATCGAGAGACCACTACGAAGAGACCACTACCAAGAGACCACTACCAAGAGACCACTACCAAGAACCCGCAACCAGGAGACCACAATCAAGAGACCACTCCCAATAGACTACTATCAAGAGACCACTACCAAGAGAACACTACCAAGATAGCACTACCAAGAGAACACTACCAAGGGACCACTACCAAGAGAACACTACCAAGAGACCACTACCAAGATACCACTACCAAGAGAACACTATCAAGAGATGACTACCAAGTGTACACTACCAAGAGACCACTACCAAGAGACCACTACCAAGAGACCACTACCAAGAGACCACTACCAAGAGAACACTAGCAAGAGACCACTACAAAGAGAACACTACCAAGAGAACACTACCAAGAGAACACTACCAAGAGAACACTACCAAGACACCCCTACCAATAGACTACTATCCAGCGACCACTACCAAGGGACCACTACCAAGAGACCACTACCAAGAGAGCACTATCAAGAAGCCACTACCGAGAGACCACTACCAAGAGACCACTACCAAAAGACCACTACCAAGAGACCACTACCAAGACACGACTACCAAGCGACCACTACATAGGGACCACTACCAAGAGACCACTACCAAGAGAACACTACCAAGAGAACACTACCAAGAGACCACTACCAAGAGACCACTACCAAGAGACCACTACCAAGAGACCCTTACCAAGAGAACACTACCAAGAGACCACTCCCAAGAGACCACTACCAAGAGACCACTACCAAGAGACCACTACCAAAAGACCACTACCAAGAGACCACTACCAAGACACCACTACCAAGAGACCACTACCAACAGACCACTACCAATAGACCACTACCAAGAGACCACTACCAAGAGACCACTACCAAGACACCACTACCAAGAGACCACTACCAAGAGACCACTACCAAGACACCACTACCAAGAGACCACTACCAACAGACCACTACCAATAGACCACTACCAAGAGACCACTACCAAGAAACTACTACCAAGAGACCACTACCAAGAGACCACTACCAAGAGACCACTACTAAGAGACCACTACCAGTAGACCACTACCAAGAGACCACTACCAAGGGACCACTACCAAGAGAACACTACCAAGAGACCACTACCAATAGACCACTACCAAGATACCACTACCAAGAGAACACTACCAAGAGACAACTACCAACAGACCACTACCAAGAGACCACTACCAAGAGAGCACTATCAAGAAGCCACTACCAAGACACCATTACCAAGAGACCACTACCAAGAGACCACTACCAAGAAACCACTACCAAGAGACCACTACCAAGAGACCACTACCAAGAGACCACTACCAAGAGACCACTACCAAGAGGCCACAACGAAGAGACCACTACCAAGAGACCACTTCCAAAAGACCACTACCAAGAGACCACTACCACGAGACCACTACCAAAAGACCACTACCAAGGGACCACTACCAAGAGACTACTACCAAGACAACACTACCAAGAGAACACTACCAACAGACCACTCCCAAGAGACCACTACCAGGAGACCACTACCAAGAGACCACTACCAAGGGAACACTACCAAGAGACCACTACCAAGAGAGCACTACAAAGAGAACACTCCCAAGAGACCACTACCAAGAGACCACTACCAAGAGACCACTACCAAGAGACCACTACCAAGAGACCACTATCAAGAGACCACTTCCAAGACACGATTACCAAGAGACCACTACCAAGAGACCACTACCAAGTCACGATTACCAAGAGACCACTACCAAGAGACCACTACCTAGAAACCACTACCAAGAGACCACTACCAAGAGACGACTACCAAGAGGCCCCAACCAAGAGATCACTACCAAGAGACCACTACCAAGAGACCACCACCAAGAGACCACTACCAAGAGACCACCACCAAGAGACCACTACCAAGGGACCACTACCAAGAGACCACTACCAAGAGAACACTACCAAGAGACCACTACCAAGAGAACACTACCTAGGGACCACTACCAAGAGAACACTACCAAGAGACCACTACCAATAGACCACCAGCAAGAGACCACTACCAAGAGACCTCTACCAAGAGACCACTACCAAGAGACCACTACCAAGAGACCACTGCCAAGAGACCACTGTCAAGAGACCACAACCAAGAGACCACTACCAATAGACCACTACCAAGAGACCACTACCAAGAGGCCACAACCAAGAGACCACTACCAAGAGACCACTACCAAAAGACCATTACTAAGAGACCACTACCAGTAGACCACTACCAATGGACCAATAGCAAGGGACCACTACCAAGAGACCACTACCAAGAGAACACTACCAAGAGAAGACTACCAAGAGACCACTACCAAGACACCAATACCGAGAGACCACTACGAAGAGACCACTACCAAGAGACACTACCAAGAGACCACTACCAAGAAACCGCAACCAGGAGACCACAATCAAGAGACCACTCCCAATAGACCACTATCAAGAGACCACTACCAAGAGAACACTACCAAGATATGACAACCATGAGAACACTACCAAGGGACCACTACCAAGAGAACACTACCAAGAGACCACTACCAAGATACCACTACCAAGAGAACACTACCAAGAGATGACTACCAAGAGAACACTACCATGGGACCACTACCAAGAGACTACTACCAACAGACCACTCCCAAGAGACCACTACCAGGAGACCACTACCAAGAGACCACTACCAAGGGAACACTACCAAGAGACCACTACCAAGAGAGCACTACAAAGAGAAAACTCCCAAGAGACCACTACCAAGAGACCACTACCAACAGACCACTACCAAGAGACCACTACCAAGAGACCACTATCAAGAGACCACTACCAAGACACGATTACCAAGAGACCACTACTAAGTGACCACTACCAAGACACGATTACCAAGAGACCACAACCAAGAGACCACTACCAAGAAACCACTAGCAAGAGACCACTACCAAGAGACTACTACCAAGAGACCACTACCAAGAGACGACTACCAAGAGGCCACAACCAAGAGACCACTACCAAGAGAACACTACCTAGGGACCACTACCAAGACAACACTACCAAGAGACCACTACAAATAGACCACCAGCAAGAGACCACTACCAAGAGACCACTACCAAGAGACCACTACCAAGAGACCACTACCAAGAGACCACTACCAAGAGACCACTGTCAAGAGACCACAACCAAGAGACCACTACCAATAGACCACTACCAAGAGACCACTACCAAGAAACCACTACCCAGAGACCACTACCAACAGACCACTACCAACAGACATCTACCAAGAGACCACTACCAAGAGGCCACAACCAAGAGACCACTACCAAGAAACCACTACCAAAAGACCACTACTAAGAGACCACTACCAGTAGACCACTACCAAGAGACCAATACCAAGGGACCACTACCAAGAGACCACTACCAAGAGAACACTACCAAGGGACCACTGCCAAGAGAGCACTACCAAGAGAACACTACCATGAGACCACTACCTAGATACCACTACAAAGAGAACACTACCAAGAGACCACTACCAAGAGGCCACTACCAATAGACCACTATCAAGAGACCACTACCAAGAGACCACTACCAAGAGACCACTACCAAGGGACCACTACCAAGAGACCACTACCTAGAGACCATTACCAATAGACCACTACCAACAGACCACTACCAACAGACCACTACCAAGAGACCACTACCAAGAGAGCACTGCGAAGAGACCACTACCAAGAGAACACTACCAAGAGAAGACTACCAAGAGACCACTACCAAGACACAAATATCGAGAGACCACTACGAAGAGACCACTACCAAGAGACCACTACCAAGAGACCACTACCAAGAACCCGCAACCAGGAGACCACAATCAAGAGACCACTCCCAATAGACTACTATCAAGAGACCACTACCAAGAGAACACTACCAAGATAGCACTACCAAGAGAACACTACCAAGGGACCACTACCAAGAGAACACTACCAAGAGACCACTACCAAGATACCACTACCAAGAGAACACTATCAAGAGATGACTACCAAGTGAACACTACCAAGAGACCACTACCAAGAGACCACTACCAAGAGACCACTACCAAGAGACCACTACCAAGAGAACACTACGAAGAGACCACTACCAAGAGAACACTACCAAGAGAAGACTACCAAGAGACCACTACCAAGACACCAATACCGAGAGACCACTACGAAGAGACCACTACCAAGAGACACTACCAAGAGACCACTACCAAGAAACCGCAACCAGGAGACCACAATCAAGAGACCACTCCCAATAGACCACTATCAAGAGACCACTACCAAGAGAACACTACCAAGATATGACTACCAAGAGAACACTACCAAGGGACCACTACCAAGAGAACACTACCAAGAGACCACTACCAAGATACCACTACCAAGAGAACACTACCAAGAGATGACTACCAAGAGAACACTACCATGGGACCACTACCAAGAGACTACTACCAACAGACCACTCCCAAGAGACCACTACCAGGAGACCACTACCAAGAGACCACTACCAAGGGAACACTACCAAGAGACCACTACCAAGAGGGCACTACAAAGAGAAAACTCCCAAGAGACCACTACCAAGAGACCACTACCAACAGACCACTACCAAGAGACCACTACCAAGAGACCACTATCAAGAGACCACTACCAAGACACGATTACCAAGAGACCACTACCAAGTGACCACTACCAAGACACGATTACCAAGAGACCACTACCAAGAGACCACTACCAAGAAACCACTAGCAAGAGACCACTACCAAGAGACTACTACCAAGAGACCACTACCAAGAGACGACTACCAAGAGGCCACAACCAAGAGACCACTACCAAGAGAACACTACCTAGGGACCACTACCAAGACAACACTACCAAGAGACCACTACAAATAGACCACCAGCAAGAGACCACTACCAAGAGACCACTACCAAGAGACCACTACCAAGAGACCACTACCAAGAGACCACTACCAAGAGACCACTGTCAAGAGACCACAACCAAGAGACCACTACCAATAGACCACTACCAAGAGACCACTACCAAGAAACCACTACCCAGAGACCACTACCAACAGACCACTACCAACAGACATCTACCAAGAGACCACTACCAAGAGACCACTACCAAGAGACCACTACCAAGAGACCACTACTAAGAGACCACTACCAGTAGACCACTACCAAGAGACAACTACCAAGAGACCACTACCAAGAGACCACTACCAAGCGACCACTACCAAGAGACCACTACCAAGAGACCCTTACCAAGAGAACACTACCAAGAGACCACTCCCAAGATACCACTACCAAGAGACCACTACCAAGAGACCACTACCAAAAGACCACTACCAAGAGACCACTACCAAGACACCACTACCAAGAGGCCACTACCAACAGACCACTAACAATAGACCACTACCAAGAGACCACTATCAAGAGACCACTACCAAGACACCATTACCAAGAGACCACTACCAAGAGACCACTACCAAGAAACTACTACCAAGAGACCACTACCAAGAGACCACTACCAAGAGACCACTACTAAGAGACCACTACCAGTAGACCACTACCAAGAGACAACTACCAAGGGACCACTACCAAGGAACCACTACCTAGAGACCACTACCAAGAGAACACTACCAAGGGACCACTACCAAGAGACCACTACCAAGAGACCACTACCAAGAGCACACTACCAAGAGACCACTACCAATAGACCACTACCAAGATACCACAACCAAGAGAACACTACCAAGAGACAACTACCAACAGACCACTACCAAGAGACCACTACCAAGAGACCACTATCAAGAGACCACTACCAAGAAACCACTACCAAGAGACCACTACCAAGAGACCACTACCAAGAGACCACTACCAAGAGACCACTACCAAGAGGCCACAACGAAGAGACCACTACCAAGAGACCACTTCCAAAAGACCACTACCAAGAGACCACTACCACGAGACCACTACCAAAAGACCACTACCAAGAGACCACTACCAAGAGACTACTACCAAGAGACCACTACCAAGAGACTACTACCAACAGACCACTCCCAAGAGACCACTACCAGGAGACCACTACCAAGAGACCACTACCAAGGGAACACTACCAAGAGACCACTACCAAGAGAGCACTACAAAGAGAAAACTCCCAAGAGACCACTACCAAGAGACCACTACCAACAGACCACTACCAAGAGACCACTACCAAGAGACCACTATCAAGAGACCACTACCAAGACACGATTACCAAGAGACCACTACCAAGTGACCACTACCAAGACACGATTACCAAGAGACCACTACCAAGAGACCACTACCAAGAAACCACTAGCAAGAGACCACTACCAAGAGACTACTACCAAGAGACCACTACCAAGAGACGACTACCAAGAGGCCACAACCAAGAGACCACTACCAAGAGAACACTACCTAGGGACCACTACCAAGACAACACTACCAAGAGACCACTACAAATAGACCACCAGCAAGAGACCACTAACAAGAGACCACTACCAAGAGACCACTACCAAGAGACCACTACCAAGAGACCACTACCAAGAGACCACTGTCAAGAGACCACAACCAAGAGACCACTACCAATAGACCACTACCAAGAGACCACTACCAAGAAACCACTACCCAGAGACCACTACCAACAGACCACTACCAACAGACATCTACCAAGAGACCACTACCAAGAGGCCACAACCAAGAGACCACTACCAAGAAACCACTACCAAAAGACCACTACTAAGAGACCACTACCAGTAGACCACTACCAAGAGACCAATACCAAGGGACCACTACCAAGAGACCACTACCAAGAGAACACTACCAAGGGACCACTGCCAAGAGAGCACTACCAAGAGAACACTACCATGAGACCACTACCTAGATACCACTACAAAGAGAACACTACCAAGAGACCACTACCAAGAGGCCACTACCAATAGACCACTATCAAGAGACCACTACCAAGAGACCACTACCAAGAGACCACTACCAAGGGACCACTACCAAGAGACCACTACCTAGAGACCACTACCAATAGACCACTACCAACAGACCACTACCAACAGACCACTACCAAGAGACCACTACAAAGAGAGCACTGCGAAGAGACCACTACCAAGAGAACACTACCAAGAGAAGACTACCAAGAGACCACTACCAAGACACAAATATCGAGAGACCACTACGAAGAGACCACTACCAAGAGACCACTACCAAGAGACCACTACCAAGAACCCGCAACCAGGAGACCACAATCAAGAGACCACTCCCAATAGACTACTATCAAGAGACCACTACCAAGAGAACACTACCAAGATAGCACTACCAAGAGAACACTACCAAGGGACCACTACCAAGAGAACACTACCAAGAGACCACTACCAAGATACCACTACCAAGAGAACACTATCAAGAGATGACTACCAAGTGAACACTACCAAGAGACCACTACCAAGAGACCACTACCAAGAGACCACTACCAAGAGACCACTACCAAGAGAACACTAGCAAGAGACCACTACAAAGAGAACACTACCAAGAGAACACTACCAAGAGAACACTACCAAGAGAACACTACCAAGACACCACTACCAATAGACCACTATCCAGCGACCACTACCAAGGGACCACTACCAAGAGACCACTACCAAGAGAGCACTATCAAGAAGCCACTACCGAGAGACCACTACCAAGAGACCACTACCAAAAGACCACTACCAAGAGACCACTACCAAGACACGACTACCAAGCGACCACTACATAGGGACCACTACCAAGAGACCACTACCAAGAGAACACTACCAAGAGAACACTACCAAGAGACCACTACCAAGAGACCACTACCAAGAGACCACTACCAAGAGACCACTACCAAAAGACCACTACCAAGAGACCACTACCAAGACACCATTACCAACAGACCACTACCAACAGACCACTACCAATAGACCACTACCAAGAGACCACTACCAAGAGACCACTACCAAGACACCACTACCAAGAGACCACTACCAAGAGACCACTACCAAGACACCACTACCAAGAGACCACTACCAACAGACCACTACCAATAGACCACTACCAAGAGACCACTACCAAGAAACTACTACCAAGAGACCACTACCAAGAGACCACTACCAAGAGACCACTACTAAGAGACCACTACCAGTAGAACACTACCAAGAGACCACTACCAAGGGACCACTACCAAGAGAACACTACCAAGAGACTACTACCAATAGACCACTACCAAGATACCACTACCAAGAGAACACTACCAAGAGACAACTACCAACAGACCACTACCAAGAGACCACTACCAAGAGAGCACTATCAAGAAGCCACTACCAAGACACCATTACCAAGAGACCACTACCAAGAGACCACTACCAAGAAACCACTACCAAGAGACCACTACCAAGAGACCACTACCAAGAGACCACTACCAAGAGACCACTACCAAGAGGCCACAACGAAGAGACCACTACCAAGAGACCACTTCCAAAAGACCACTACCAAGAGACCACTACCACGAGACCACTACCAAAAGACCACTACCAAGGGACCACTACCAAGAGACTACTACCAAGACAACACTACCAAGAGAACACTACCAACAGACCACTCCCAAGAGACCACTACCAGGAGACCACTACCAAGAGACCACTACCAAGGGAACACTACCAAGAGACCACTACCAAGAGAGCACTACAAAGAGAACACTCCCAAGAGACCACTACCAAGAGACCACTACCAAGAGACCACTACCAAGAGACCACTACCAAGAGACCACTATCAAGAGACCACTTCCAAGACACGATTACCAAGAGACCACTACCAAGAGACCACTACCAAGTCACGATTACCAAGAGACCACTACCAAGAGACCACTACCTAGAAACCACTACCAAGAGACCACTACCAAGAGACGACTACCAAGAGGCCTCAACCAAGAGATCACTACCAAGAGACCACTACCAAGAGACCACCACCAAGAGACCACTACCAAGAGACCACCACCAAGAGACCACTACCAAGGGATCACTACCAAGAGACCACTACCAAGAGAACACTACCAAGAGACCACTACCAAGAGAACACTACCTAGGGACCACTACCAAGAGAACACTACCAAGAGACCACTACCAATAGACCACTAGCAAGAGACCACTACCAAGAGACCACTACCAAGAGACCACTACCAAGAGACCACTACCAAGAGACCACTGCCAAGAGACCACTGTCAAGAGACCACAACCAAGAGACCACTACCAATAGACCACTACCAAGAGACCACTACCAAGAGGCCACAACCAAGAGACCACTACCAAGAGACCACTACCAAAAGACCATTACTAAGAGACCACTACCAGTAGACCACTACCAATAGACCAATAGCAAGGGACCACTACCAAGAGACCACTACCAAGAGAACACTACCAAGGGACCACTGCCAAGAGAGCACTACCAAGAGAACACTACCATGAGACCACTACCAAGATACCACTACAAAGAGAACACTACCAAGAGACCACTACCAAGAGGCCACTACCAATAGACCACTATCAAGAGACCACTACCAAGAGACCACTACCAAGAGACCACTACCAGGGGACCACTACCAAGAGACCACTACCTAGAGACCACTACCAACAGACCACTACCAAGAGACCACTACCAAGAGAGCACTGCGAAGAGAACACTACCAAGAGAACACTACCAAGAGAACACTACGAAGAGACCACTACCAAGAGAACACTACCAAGAGAAGACTACCAAGAGACCACTACCAAGACACCAATACCGAGAGACCACTACGAAGAGACCACTACCAAGAGACACTACCAAGAGACCACTACCAAGAAACCGCAACCAGGAGACCACAATCAAGAGACCACTCCCAATAGACCACTATCAAGAGACCACTACCAAGAGAACACTACCAAGATATGACTACCAAGAGAACACTACCAAGGGACCACTACCAAGAGAACACTACCAAGAGACCACTACCAAGATACCACTACCAAGAGAACACTACCAAGAGATGACTACCAAGAGAACACTACCATGGGACCACTACCAAGAGACTACTACCAACAGACCACTCCCAAGAGACCACTACCAGGAGACCACTACCAAGAGACCACTACCAAGGGAACACTACCAAGAGACCACTACCAAGAGAGCACTACAAAGAGAAAACTCCCAAGAGACCACTACCAAGAGACCACTACCAACAGACCACTACCAAGAGACCACTACCAAGAGACCACTATCAAGAGACCACTACCAAGACACGATTACCAAGAGACCACTACCAAGTGACCACTACCAAGACACGATTACCAAGAGACCACTACCAAGAGACAACTACCAAGAAACCACTAGCAAGAGACCACTACCAAGAGACTACTACCAAGAGACCACTACCAAGAGACGACTACCAAGAGGCCACAACCAAGAGACCACTACCAAGAGAACACTACCTAGGGACCACTACCAAGACAACACTACCAAGAGACCACTACAAATAGACCACCAGCAAGAGACCACTACCAAGAGACCACTACCAAGAGACCACTACCAAGAGACCACTACCAAGAGACCACTACCAAGAGACCACTGTCAAGAGACCACAACCAAGAGACCACTACCAATAGACCACTACCAAGAGACCACTACCAAGAAACCACTACCCAGAGACCACTACCAACAGACCACTACCAACAGACATCTACCAAGAGACCACTACCAAGAGGCCACAACCAAGAGACCACTACCAAGAAACCACTACCAAAAGACCACTACTAAGAGACCACTACCAGTAGACCACTATCAAGACACCAATACCAAGGGACCACTACCAAGAGACCACTACCAAGAGAACACTACCAAGGGACCACTGCCAAGAGAGCACTACCAAGAGAACACTACCATGAGACCACTACCTAGATACCACTACAAAGAGAACACTACCAAGAGACCACTACCAAGAGGCCACTACCAATAGACCACTATCAAGAGACCACTACCAAGAGACCACTACCAAGAGACCACTACCAAGGGACCACTACCAAGAGACCACTACCTAGAGACCATTACCAATAGACCACTACCAACAGACCACTACCAACAGACCACTACCAAGAGACCTATACCAAGAGAGCACTGCGAAGAGACCACTACCAAGAGAACACTACCAAGAGAAGACTACCAAGAGACCACTACCAAGACACAAATATCGAGAGACCACTACGAAGAGACCACTACCAAGAGACCACTACCAATAGACCACTACCAAGAACCCGCAACCAGGAGACCACAATCAAGAGACCACTCCCAATAGACTACTATCAAGAGACCACTACCAAGAGAACACTACCAAGATAGCACTACCAAGAGAACACTACCAAGGGACCACTACCAAGAGAACACTACCAAGAGACCACTACCAAGATACCACTACCAAGAGAACACTATCAAGAGATGACTACCAAGTGAACACTACCAAGAGACCACTACCAAGAGACCACTACCAAGAGACCACTACCAAGAGACCACTACCAAGAGAACACTAGCAAGAGACCACTACAAAGAGAACACTACCAAGAGAACACTACCAAGAGAACACTACCAAGAGAACACTACCAAGACACCCCTACCAATAGACTACTATCCAGCGACCACTACCAAGGGACCACTACCAAGAGACCACTACCAAGAGAGCACTATCAAGAAGCCACTACCGAGAGACCACTACCAAGAGACCACTACCAAAAGACCACTACCAAGAGACCACTACCAAGACACGACTACCAAGCGACCACTACATAGGGACCACTACCAAGAGACCACTACCAAGAGAACACTACCAAGAGAACACTACCAAGAGACCACTACCAAGAGACCACTACCAAGAGACCACTACCAAGAGACCCTTACCAAGAGAACACTACCAAGAGACCACTCCCAAGAGACCACTACCAAGAGACCACTACCAAGAGACCACTACCAAAAGACCACTACCAAGAGACCACTACCAAGACACCACTACCAAGAGACCACTACCAACAGACCACTACCAATAGACCACTACCAAGAGACCACTACCAAGAGACCACTACCAAGACACCACTACCAAGAGACCACTACCAAGAGACCACTACCAAGACACCACTACCAAGAGACCACTACCAACAGACCACTACCAATAGACCACTACCAAGAGACCACTACCAAGAAACTACTACCAAGAGACCACTACCAAGAGACCACTACCAAGAGACCACTACTAAGAGACCACTACCAGTAGACCACTACCAAGAGACCACTACCAAGGGACCACTACCAAGAGAACACTACCAAGAGACCACTACCAATAGACCACTACCAAGATACCACTACCAAGAGAACACTACCAAGAGACAACTACCAACAGACCACTACCAAGAGACCACTACCAAGAGAGCACTATCAAGAAGCCACTACCAAGACACCATTACCAAGAGACCACTACCAAGAGACCACTACCAAGAAACCACTACCAAGAGACCACTACCAAGAGACCACTACCAAGAGACCACTACCAAGAGACCACTACCAAGAGGCCACAACGAAGAGACCACTACCAAGAGACCACTTCCAAAAGACCACTACCAAGAGACCACTACCACGAGACCACTACCAAAAGACCACTACCAAGGGACCACTACCAAGAGACTACTACCAAGACAACACTACCAAGAGAACACTACCAACAGACCACTCCCAAGAGACCACTACCAGGAGACCACTACCAAGAGACCACTACCAAGGGAACACTACCAAGAGACCACTACCAAGAGAGCATTACAAAGAGAACACTCCCAAGAGACCACTACCAAGAGACCACTACCAAGAGACCACTACCAAGAGACCACTACCAAGAGACCACTATCAAGAGACCACTTCCAAGACACGATTACCAAGAGACCACTACCAAGAGACCACTACCAAGTCACGATTACCAAGAGACCACTACCAAGAGACCACTACCTAGAAACCACTACCAAGAGACCACTACCAAGAGACGACTACCAAGAGGCCTCAACCAAGAGATCACTACCAAGAGACCACTACCAAGAGACCACCACCAAGAGACCACTACCAAGAGACCACCACCAAGAGACCACTACCAAGGGACCACTACCAAGAGACCACTACCAAGAGAACACTACCAAGAGACCACTACCAAGAGAACACTACCTAGGGACCACTACCAAGAGAACACTACCAAGAGACCACTACCAATAGACCACCAGCAAGAGACCACTACCAAGAGACCTCTACCAAGAGACCACTACCAAGAGACCACTACCAAGAGACCACTGCCAAGAGACCACTGTCAAGAGACCACAACCAAGAGACCACTACCAATAGACCACTACCAAGAGACCACTACCAAGAGGCCACAACCAAGAGACCACTACCAAGAGACCACTACCAAAAGACCATTACTAAGAGACCACTACCAGTAGACCACTACCAATGGACCAATAGCAAGGGACCACTACCAAGAGACCACTACCAAGAGAACACTACCAAGAGAAGACTACCAAGAGACCACTACCAAGACACCAATACCGAGAGACCACTACGAAGAGACCACTACCAAGAGACACTACCAAGAGACCACTACCAAGAAACCGCAACCAGGAGACCACAATCAAGAGACCACTCCCAATAGACCACTATCAAGAGACCACTACCAAGAGAACACTACCAAGATATGACAACCATGAGAACACTACCAAGGGACCACTACCAAGAGAACACTACCAAGAGACCACTACCAAGATACCACTACCAAGAGAACACTACCAAGAGATGACTACCAAGAGAACACTACCATGGGACCACTACCAAGAGACTACTACCAACAGACCACTCCCAAGAGACCACTACCAGGAGACCACTACCAAGAGACCACTACCAAGGGAACACTACCAAGAGACCACTACCAAGAGAGCACTACAAAGAGAAAACTCCCAAGAGACCACTACCAAGAGACCACTACCAACAGACCACTACCAAGAGACCACTACCAAGAGACCACTATCAAGAGACCACTACCAAGACACGATTACCAAGAGACCACTACTAAGTGACCACTACCAAGACACGATTACCAAGAGACCACTACCAAGAGACCACTACCAAGAAACCACTAGCAAGAGACCACTACCAAGAGACTACTACCAAGAGACCACTACCAAGAGACGACTACCAAGAGGCCACAACCAAGAGACCACTACCAAGAGAACACTACCTAGGGACCACTACCAAGACAACACTACCAAGAGACCACTACAAATAGACCACCAGCAAGAGACCACTACCAAGAGACCACTACCAAGAGACCACTACCAAGAGACCACTACCAAGAGACCACTACCAAGAGACCACTGTCAAGAGACCACAACCAAGAGACCACTACCAATAGACCACTACCAAGAGACCACTACCAAGAAACCACTACCCAGAGACCACTACCAACAGACCACTACCAACAGACATCTACCAAGAGACCACTACCAAGAGGCCACAACCAAGAGACCACTACCAAGAAACCACTACCAAAAGACCACTACTAAGAGACCACTACCAGTAGACCACTACCAAGAGACCAATACCAAGGGACCACTACCAAGAGACCACTACCAAGAGAACACTACCAAGGGACCACTGCCAAGAGAGCACTACCAAGAGAACACTACCATGAGACCACTACCTAGATACCACTACAAAGAGAACACTACCAAGAGACCACTACCAAGAGGCCACTACCAATAGACCACTATCAAGAGACCACTACCAAGAGACCACTACCAAGAGACCACTACCAAGGGACCACTACCAAGAGACCACTACCTAGAGACCATTACCAATAGACCACTACCAACAGACCACTACCAACAGACCACTACCAAGAGACCACTACCAAGAGAGCACTGCGAAGAGACCACTACCAAGAGAACACTACCAAGAGAAGACTACCAAGAGACCACTACCAAGACACAAATATCGAGAGACCACTACGAAGAGACCACTACCAAGAGACCACTACCAAGAGACCACTACCAAGAACCCGCAACCAGGAGACCACAATCAAGAGACCACTCCCAATAGACTACTATCAAGAGACCACTACCAAGAGAACACTACCAAGATAGCACTACCAAGAGAACACTACCAAGGGACCACTACCAAGAGAACACTACCAAGAGACCACTACCAAGATACCACTACCAAGAGAACACTATCAAGAGATGACTACCAAGTGAACACTACCAAGAGACCACTACCAAGAGACCACTACCAAGAGACCACTACCAAGAGACCACTACCAAGAGAACACTACGAAGAGACCACTACCAAGAGAACACTACCAAGAGAAGACTACCAAGAGACCACTACCAAGACACCAATACCGAGAGACCACTACGAAGAGACCACTACCAAGAGACACTACCAAGAGACCACTACCAAGAAACCGCAACCAGGAGACCACAATCAAGAGACCACTCCCAATAGACCACTATCAAGAGACCACTACCAAGAGAACACTACCAAGATATGACTACCAAGAGAACACTACCAAGGGACCACTACCAAGAGAACACTACCAAGAGACCACTACCAAGATACCACTACCAAGAGAACACTACCAAGAGATGACTACCAAGAGAACACTACCATGGGACCACTACCAAGAGACTACTACCAACAGACCACTCCCAAGAGACCACTACCAGGAGACCACTACCAAGAGACCACTACCAAGGGAACACTACCAAGAGACCACTACCAAGAGGGCACTACAAAGAGAAAACTCCCAAGAGACCACTACCAAGAGACCACTACCAACAGACCACTACCAAGAGACCACTACCAAGAGACCACTATCAAGAGACCACTACCAAGACACGATTACCAAGAGACCACTACCAAGTGACCACTACCAAGACACGATTACCAAGAGACCACTACCAAGAGACCACTACCAAGAAACCACTAGCAAGAGACCACTACCAAGAGACTACTACCAAGAGACCACTACCAAGAGACGACTACCAAGAGGCCACAACCAAGAGACCACTACCAAGAGAACACTACCTAGGGACCACTACCAAGACAACACTACCAAGAGACCACTACAAATAGACCACCAGCAAGAGACCACTACCAAGAGACCACTACCAAGAGACCACTACCAAGAGACCACTACCAAGAGACCACTACCAAGAGACCACTGTCAAGAGACCACAACCAAGAGACCACTACCAATAGACCACTACCAAGAGACCACTACCAAGAAACCACTACCCAGAGACCACTACCAACAGACCACTACCAACAGACATCTACCAAGAGACCACTACCAAGAGGCCACTACCAAGAGACCACTACCAAGAAACCACTACCAAAAGACCACTACTAAGAGACCACTACCAGTAGACCACTACCAAGAGACCAATACCAAGGGACCACTACCAAGAGACCACTACCAAGAGAACACTACCAAGGGACCACTGCCAAGAGAGCACTACCAAGAGAACACTACCATGAGACCACTACCTAGATACCACTACAAAGAGAACACTACCAAGAGACCACTACCAAGAGGCCACTACCAATAGACCACTATCAAGAGACCACTACCAAGAGACCACTACCAAGAGACCACTACCAAGGGACCACTACCAAGAGACCACTACCTAGAGACCATTACCAATAGACCACTACCAACAGACCACTACCAACAGACCACTACCAAGAGACCACTACCAAGAGAGCACTGCGAAGAGACCACTACCAAGAGAACACTACCAAGAGAAGACTACCAAGAGACCACTACCAAGACACAAATATCGAGAGACCACTACGAAGAGACCACTACCAAGAGACCACTACCAAGAGACCACTACCAAGAACCCGCAACCAGGAGACCACAATCAAGAGACCACTCCCAATAGACTACTATCAAGAGACCACTACCAAGAGAACACTACCAAGATAGCACTACCAAGAGAACACTACCAAGGGACCACTACCAAGAGAACACTACCAAGAGACCATTACCAAGATACCACTACCAAGAGAACACTATCAAGAGATGACTACCAAGTGAACACTACCAAGAGACCACTACCAAGAGACCACTACCAAGAGACCACTACCAAGAGACCACTACCAAGAGAACACTAGCAAGAGACCACTACAAAGAGAACACTACCAAGAGAACACTACCAAGAGAACACTACCAAGAGAACACTACCAAGACACCACTACCAATAGACCACTACCAAGAAGACCACTACCAAGAGACCCTTACCAAGAGACCACTACCAAGAGAGCACTATCAAGAAGCCACTACCGAGAGACCACTACCAAGAGACCACTACCAAAAGACCACTACCAAGAGACCACTACCAAGACACGACTACCAAGCGACCACTACATAGGGACCACTACCAAGAGACCACTACCAAGAGAACACTACCAAGAGAACACTACCAAGAGACCACTACCAAGAGACCACTACCAAGAAGACCACTACCAAGAGACCCTTACCAAGAGAACACTACCAAGAGACCACTCCCAAGAGACCACTACCAAGAGACCACTACCAAGAGACCACTACCAAAAGACCACTACCAAGAGACCACTACCAAGACACCACTACCAAGAGACCACTACCAACAGACCACTACCAATAGACCACTACCAAGAGACCACTACCAAGAGACCACTACCAAGACACCACTACCAAAAGACCACTACCAAGAGACAACTACCAAGACACCACTACCAAGAGACCACTACCAACAGACCACTACCAATAGACCACTACCAAGAGACCACTACCAAGAAACTACTACCAAGAGACCACTATCAAGAGACCACTACCAAGAGACCACTACTAAGAGACCACTACCAGTAGACCACTACCAAGAGACCACTACCAAGGGACCACTACCAAGAGACCACTACCAAGGGACCACTACCAAGAGAACACTACCAAGAGACCACTACCAATAGACCACTACCAAGATACCACTACCAAGAGAACACTACCAAGAGACAACTACCAACAGACCACTACCAAGAGACCACTACCAAGAGAGCACTATCAAGAAGCCACTACCAAGACACCATTACGAAGAGACCACTACCAAGAGACCACTACCAAGAAACCACTACCAAGAGACCACTACCAAGAGACCACTACCAAGAGACCACTACCAAGAGACCACTACCAAGAGGCCACAACGAAGAGACCACTACCAAGAGACCACTTCCAAAAGACCACTACCAAGAGACCACTACCACGTGACCACTACCAAAAGACCACTACCAAGGGACCACTACCAAGAGACTACTACCAAGACAACACTACCAAGAGAACACTACCAACAGACCACTCCCAAGAGACCACTACCAGGAGATCACTACCAAGAGACCACTACCACGGGAACACTACCAAGAGACCACTACCAAGAGAGCACTACAAAGAGAACACTCCCAAGAGACCACTACCAAGAGACCACTACCAAGAGACCACTACCAAGAGACCACTACCAAGAGACCACTATCAAGAGACCACTTCCAAGACACGATTACCAAGAGACCACTACCAAGAGACCACTACCAAGACACGATTACCAAGAGACCACTACCAAGAGACCACTACCTAGAAACCACTACCAAGAGACCACTACCAAGAGACGACTACCAAGAGGCCTCAACCAAGAGACCACTACCAAGAGACCACTACCAAGAGACCACCACCAGGAGACCACTACCAAGAGACCACCACCAAGAGACCACTACCAAGGGACAACTACCAAGAGACCACTACCAAGAGAACACTACCAAGAGACCACTACCAAGAGAACACTACCTAGGGACCACTACCAAGAGAACACTACCAAGAGACCACTACCAATAGACCACCAGCAAGAGACCACTACCAAGAGACCACTACCAAGAGACCACTACCAAGAGACCACTACCAAGAGACCACTGCCAAGAGACCACTGTCAAGAGACCACAACCAAGAGACCACTACCAATAGACCACTACCAAGAGACCACTACCAAGAGGCCACAACCAAGAGACCACTACCAAGAGACCACTACCAAAAGACCATTACTAAGAGACCACTACCAGTAGACCACTACCAATAGACCAATAGCAAGGGACCACTACCAAGAGACCACTACCAAGAGAACACTACCAAGGGACCACTGCCAAGAGAGCACTACCAAGAGAACACTACCATGAGACCACTACCAAGATACCACTACAAAGAGAACACTACCAAGAGACCACTACCAAGAGGCCACTACCAATAGACCACTATCAAGAGACCACTACCAAGAGACCACTACCAAGAAACCACTACCAGGGGACCACTACCAAGAGACCACTACCTAGAGACCACTACCAACAGACCACTACCAAGAGACCACTACCAAGAGAGCACTGCGAAGAGAACACTACCAAGAGAACACTACCAAGAGAACACTACGAAGAGACCACTACCAAGAGAACACTACCAAGAGAAGACTACCAAGAGACCACTACCAAGACACCAATTCCGAGAGACCACTACAAAGAGACCACTACCAAGAGACACTACCAAGAGACCACTACCAAGAAACCGCAACCAGGAGACCACAATCAAGAGACCACTCCCAATAGACCACTATCAAGAGACCACTACCAAGAGAACACTACCAAGATATGACTACAAAGAGAACACTACCAAGGGACCACTACCAAGAGAACACTACCAAGAGACCACTACCAAGATACCACTACCAAGAGAACACTACCAAGAGATGACTACCAAGAGAACACTACCATGGGACCACTACCAAGAGACCACTACCAAGATATCACTACCAAGAGACCACTACCAATAGACTACAACCGAGAGACCACTACCAAGAGACCGCTACCAAGAGACCACTAACAAGAGGCCACTACCAAGAGACCACTACCAAGAGGCCACAACGAAAAGACCGCTACCAAGGGACCACTACCAAGAGAACACTCCCAAAAGACCACTACCAAGAGACCACTACCAAGACACCCCTACCAAGAGACCACTACCAAGAGAACACTACCAAGAGACCCCTATTAAGAGACCACTAACAAGAGACCACTACCAAGAGACCACTACCAAGAGAACACTACCAAGGGACCACTACCAAGAGACCACTACCAAAAGACCACTACCAATAGACAACTACCAAGAAACCACTACCAAGAGACCACTACCAAGAGACCACTACCAAAGGACCACTACCAAGAGACGACTACCAACAGAACACAACCAAGAAACCATTACCAAGAGAACACTACCAAGAGACCACTACCAAGAGACCACTACCAAAAGATCGTTACCAATAGACCACTACCAAGAGACCACTACCAAGAGACCACTACCAATAGACCACTACCAATAGACCACTACCAAGAGACCACTACCAAGAGACGACTACCATGAGACCACTACCAAGAGAACACTACCAAGAGACAACTACCAAGAGACCACTACCAAAAGATCGCTACCAAGAGACCACTACCAAGAGAACACAACCAAGAGACTACTACCAAGAGACCACTACCAAGAGAACACTACCAAGAGACCAGTACCAAGAGAACACTACAAAGGGACCACTACCAAGAGAACACTACCCAGAGACCACTACCAATAGACCACTACCAAGAAACCACTACCAAGAGAACACTACCCAGAGACCACTACCAAGAGACCACTACCAAGAGACCACTACCAAGAGAACACTAGCAAGAGACCACTACAAAGAGAACACTACCAAGAGAACACTACAAAGAGAACACTACCAATAGACCACTACCAAGAGACCCTTACCAAGAGAACACTACCAAGAGACCACTCCCAAGAGACCACTACCAAGAGACCACTACCAAGAGACCACTACCAAAAGACCACTACCAAGAGACCACAACCAAGACACCACTACCAAGAGACCACTACCAAGAGACCACTACCAAGATACCACTACCAAGAGACCACTACCAAGAGACAACTACCAACAGACCACTACCAAGAGACCACTACCAAGAGAACACTACCAAGAGACCACTACCAATAGACCACTACCAAGATACCACTACCATGAGACCACTACCAAGAGACAACTACCAGGAGACCACTACCAAGATACCACTACCAAGAGACAACTACCAAGAGACCACTACCAATAGACCACCAGCAAGAGACCACTACCAAGAGACCACTACCAAGAGACCACTACCAAGAGACCACTACCAAGAGACCACTGCCAAGAGACCACTGTCAAGAGACCACAACCAAGAGACCACTACCAATAGACCACTACCAAGAGACCACTACCAAGAGGCCACAACCAAGAGACCACTAACTAGAGACCACTACCAAAAGACCATTACTAAGAGACCACTACCAGTAGACCACTACCAATAGACCAATAGCAAGGGACCACTACCAAGAGACCACTACCAAGAGAACACTACCAAGGGACCACTGCCAAGAGAGCACTACCAAGAGAACACTACCATGAGACCACTACCAAGATACCACTACAAAGAGAACACTACCAAGAGACCACTACCAAGAGGCCACTACCAATAGACCACTATCAAGAGACCACTACCAAGAGACCACTACCAAGAGACCACTACCAGGGGACCACTACCAAGAGACCACTACCTAGAGACCACTACCAACAGACCACTACCAAGAGACCACTACCAAGAGAGCACTGCGAAGAGAACACTACCAAGAAAACACTACCAAGAGAACACTACGAAGAGACCACTACCAAGAGAACACTACCAAGAGAAGACTACCAAGAGACCACTACCAAGACACCAATACCGAGAGACCACTACGAAGAGACCACTACCAAGAGACACTACCAAGAGACCACTACCAAGAAACCGCAACCAGGAGACCACAATCAAGAGACCACTCCCAATAGACCACTATCAAGAGACCACTACCAAGAGAACACTACCAAGATATGACTACCAAGAGAACACTACCAAGGGACCACTACCAAGAGAACACTACCAAGAGACCACTACCAAGATACCACTACCAAGAGAACACTACCAAGAGATGACTACCAAGAGAACACTACCATGGGACCACTACCAAGAGACCACTACCAAGAGATCACTACCAAGAGACCACTACCAATAGACTACAACCGAGAGACCACTACCAAGAGACCGCTACCAAGAGACCACTAACAAGGGGCCACTACCAAGAGACCACTACCAAGAGACCACAACGAAAAGACCGCTACCAAGGGACCACTACCAAGAGAACACTCCCAAAAGACCACTACCAAGAGACCACTACCAAGACACCCCTACCAAGAGACCACTACCAAGAGAACACTACCAAGAGACCCCTATTAAGAGACCACTAACAAGAGACCACTACCAAGAGACCACTACCAGGAGAACACTACCAAGGGACCACTACCAAGAGACCACTACCAAAAGACCACTACCAATAGACAACTACCAAGAGACCACTACCAAGAGACCACTACCAAGAGACCACTACCAAAGGACCACTACCAAGAGACGACTACCAACAGAACACAACCAAGAAACCATTACCAAGAGAACACTACCAAGAGACCACTACCAAGAGACCACTACCAAAAGATCGTTACCAATAGACCACTACCAAGAGACCACTACCAAGAGACCACTACCAATAGACCACTACCAATAGAGCACTACCAAGAGACCACTACCAAGAGACGACTACCATGAGACCACTACCAAGAGAACACTACCAAGAGACAACTACCAAGAGACCACTACCAAAAGATCGCTACCAAGAGACCACTACCAAGAGAACACAACCAAGAGACTACTACCAAGAGACCACTACCAAGAGAACACTACCAAGAGACCAGTACCAAGAGAACACTACAAAGGGACCACTACCAAGAGAACACTACCCAGAGACCACTACCAATAGACCACTACCAAGAAACCACTACCAAGAGAACACTACCCAGAGACCACTACCAAGAGAAAACTACCAAGAGACCACTACCAAGAGAACACTAGCAAGAGACCACTACAAAGAGAACACTACCAAGAGAACACTACAAAGAGAACACTACCAATAGACCACTACCAAGAGACCCTTACCAAGAGAACACTACCAAGAGACCACTCCCAAGAGACCACTACCAAGAGACCACTACCAAGAGACCACTACCAAAAGACCACTACCAAGAGACCACAACCAAGACACCACTACCAAGAGACCACTACCAAGAGACCACTACCAAGATACCACTACCAAGAGACCACTACCAAGAGACAACTACCAACAGACCACTACCAAGAGACCACTACCAAGAGAACACTACCAAGAGACCACTACCAATAGACCACTACCAAGATACCACTACCATGAGACCACTACCAAGAGACAACTACCAACAGACCACTACCAAGATACCAATACCAAGAGACAACTACCAAGAGACAACTACCAACAGACCACTACCAAGAGACCACTACCAAGAGACAACTACCAAGAGACCACTACCAAGAGACCACTACCAAGAGACCACTACCAAGAGAACACTACCAAGAGACAACTACCAACAGACCACTACCAAGAGACCACTACCAAGAGACCACTACCAAGAGACAACTACCAACAGACCACTACCAAGAGACCACTACCAATAGACCACTACCAAGATACCACTACCAAGAGACCACTACCAAGAGACAACTACCAACAGACCACTACCAAGAGACCACTACCAAGAGAACACTACCACGAGACAACTACCAACAGACCACTACCAACAGACCACTACCAAGAGAGCACTATCAAGAAGCCACTACCAAGACACCATTACCAAGAGACCACTACCAAGAGACCACTACCGAGAAACCACTACCAAGAGACCACTACCAGGAGACCACTACCAAGAGAACACTACCAAGAGAACACTACCAAGAGACCCCTTGTTAAGAGACCACTAACAAGAGACCACTACCAAGAGACCACTACCAAGAGAACACTACCAAGAGACCACTACCAAGAGACCACTACCAAAAGACCACTACCAATAGACAACTACCAAGAGACCACTACCAAGAGACCACTACCAAGAGACCACTACCAAAGGACCACTACCAAGAGACCACTACCAACAGAACACAACCAAGAAACCATTACCAAGAGAACACTACCAAGAGACCACTACCAAGAGACCACTACCAAAAGATCGTTACCAATAGACCACTACCAAGAGACCACTACCAAGAGACCACTACCAATAGACCACTACCAATAGACCACTACCAAGAGACCACTACCAAGAGACGACTACCATGAGACCACTACCAAGAGAACACTACCAAGAGACAACTACCAAGAGACCACTACCAAAAGATCGCTACCAAGAGACCACTACCAAGAGAACACAACCAAGAGACTACTACCAAGAGACCACTACCAAGAGAACACTACCAAGAGACCAGTACCAAGAGAACACTACAAAGGGACCACTACCAAGAGAACACTACCCAGAGACCACTACCAATAGACCACTACCAAGAAACCACTACCAAGAGAACACTACCCAGAGACCACTACCTAGAGACCACTACCAAGAGACCACTACCAAGAGAACACTAGCAAGAGACCACTACAAAGAGAACACTACCAAGAGAACACTACAAAGAGAACACTACCAATAGACCACTACCAAGAGACCCTTACCAAGAGAACACTACCAAGAGACCACTCCCAAGAGACCACTACCAAGAGACCACTACCAAGAGAACACTACCAAAAGACCACTACCAAGAGACCACAACCAAGACACCACTACCAAGAGACCACTACCAAGAGACCACTACCAAGAGACCACTACTAAGAGACCACTACCAGTAGACCACTACCAAGAGACCACTACCAAGGGACCACTACCAAGAGACCACTACCAAGAGAACACTACCAAGGGACCACTACCAAGAGAACACTACCAAGAGACCACTACCAAGAGACCACTACCAAGAGAACACTACCAAGAGACCACTACCAATAGACCACTACCAAGATACCACTACCAAGAGACCACTACCAAGAGACAACTACCAACAGACCACTACCAAGAGACCACTACCAAGAGAACACTACCAAGAGACCACTACCAATAGACCACTACCAAGATACCACTACCATGAGACCACTACCAAGAGACAACTACCAACAGACCACTACCAAGATACCACTACCAAGAGACCACTACCAAGAGACAACTACCAACAAACCACTACCAAGAGACCACTACCAAGAGACAACTACCAACAGACCACTACCAAGAGACCACTACCAAGAGACCACTACCAAGAGAACACTACCAAGAGACAACTACCAACAGACTACTACCAAGAGACCACTACCAAGAGACACTACCAAGAGACAACTACCAACAGACCACTACCAAGAGACCACTACAAATAGACCACTACCAAGATACCACTACCAAGAGACCACTACCAAGAGACAACTACCAACAGACCACTACCAAGAGACCACTACCAAGAGAACACTACCACGAGACAACTACCAACAGACCACTACCAACAGACCACTACCAAGAGAGCACTATCAAGAAGCCACTACCAAGACACCATTACCAAGAGACCACTACCAAGAGACCACTACCGAGAAACCACTACCAAGAGACCACTACCAAGAGACCACTACCAAGAGAACACTACCAAGAGAACACTACCAAGAGACAACTACCAACAGACCACTACCAACAGACCACTACCAAGAGAGCACTATCAAGAAGCCACTACCAAGACACCATTACCAAGAGACCACTACCAAGAGACCACTACCGAGAAACCACTACCAAGAGACCACTACCAAGAGACCACTACCAAGAGAACACTACAAAGAGACAACTACCAACAGACCACTACCAACAGACCACTACCAAGAGACCACTACCAAGAGACCACTACCAAGAGACCACTACCAAGAGACCACTACCAACAGACATCTACCAAGAGACCACTACCAAGAGGCCACAACCAAGAGACCACTACCAAGAGACCACTACCAAAAGACCATTACTAAGAGACCACTACCAGTAGACCACTACCAAGAGACCAATACCAAGGGACCACTACCAAGAGAACACTACCAAGAGACCACTACCAAGAGAGCATTACAAAGAGAACACTCCCAAGAGACAACTACCAAGAGACCACTACCAACAGACCACTACCAAGAGACCACTACCAAGAGACCACTATCAAGAGACCACTACCAAGACACGATTACCAAGAGACCACTACCAAGAGACTACTACCAAGACACGATTACCAAGAGACCACTACCAAGAGACCACTACCTAGAAACCACTACCAAGAGACCACTACCAAGAGACCACTACCAAGAGACCACTACCAAGAGACGACTACCATGAGACCACTACCAAGAGACCACCACCAAGAGACCACTACCAAGGGACCACTACCAAGAGACCACTACCAAGAGAACACTACCAAGAGACCAATACCAAGAGAACACTACCTAGGGACCACTACCAGGAGAACACTACCAAGAGACCACTACCAATAGACCACCAGCAAGAGACCACTACCAAGAGACCACTACCAAGAGACCACTACCAAGAGACCACTACCAAGAGACCACTGCCAAGAGACCACTGTCAAGAGACCACAACCAAGAGACCACTACCAATAGACCACTACCAAGAGACCACTACCAAGAAACCACTACCCAGAGACCACTACCAAGAGACCACTACCAACAGACATCTACCAAGAGACCACTACCAAGAGGCCACAACCAAGAGACCACTACCAAGAGACCACTACCAAAAGACCATTACTAAGAGACCACTACCAGTAGACCACTACCAAGAGACCAATACCAAGGGACCACTACCAAGAGACCACTACCAAGAGAACACTACCAAGGGACCACTGCCAAGAGATCACTACCAAGAGAACACTACCATGAGACCACTAGCAAGATACCACTACAAAGAGAACACTACCAAGAGAACACTACCAAGAGGCCACTACCAATAGACCACTATCAAGAGACCACTACCAAGAGACCACTACCAAGAGACCACTACCAAGAGACCACTACCAAGAGACCACTACCTAGAGACCACTACCAACAGACCACTACCAAAAGACCATTACTAAGAGACCACTACCAGTAGACCACTAGCAAGAGACCAATACCAAGGGACCACTACCAAGAGAACACTACCAAGGGACCACTGCCAAGAGACTACTACCAAGAGAACACTACCAAGAGACCACTACCAAGAGAGCATTACAAAGAGAACACTCCCAAGAGACAACTACCAAGAGACCACTACCAACAGACCACTACCAAGAGACCACTACCAAGAGACCACTATCAAGAGACCACTACCAAGACACGATTACCAAGAGACCACTACCAAGAGACTACTACCAAGACACGATTACCAAGAGACCACTACCAAGAGACCACTACCTAGAAACCACTACCAAGAGACCACTACCAAGAGACCACTACCAAGAGACCACTACCAAGAGACGACTACCATGAGACCACTACCAAGAGACCACCACCAAGAGACCACTACCAAGGGACCACTACCAAGAGACCACTACCAAGAGAACACTACCAAGAGACCAATACCAAGAGAACACTACCTAGGGACCACTACCAGGAGAACACTACCAAGAGACCACTACCAATAGACCACCAGCAAGAGACCACTACCAAGAGACCACTACCAAGAGACCACTACCAAGAGACCACTACCAAGAGACCACTGCCAAGAGACCACTGTCAAGAGACCACAACCAAGAGACCACTACCAATAGACCACTACCAAGAGACCACTACCAAGAAACCACTACCCAGAGACCACTACCAAGAGACCACTACCAACAGACATCTACCAAGAGACCACTACCAAGAGGCAACAACCAAGAGACCACTACCAAGAGACCACTACCAAAAGACCATTACTAAGAGACCACTACCAGTAGACCACTACCAAGAGACCAATACCAAGGGACCACTACCAAGAGACCACTACCAAGAGAACACTACCAAGGGACCACTGCCAAGAGATCACTACCAAGAGAACACTACCATGAGACCACTAGCAAGATACCACTACAAAGAGAACACTACCAAGAGAACACTACCAAGAGGCCACTACCAATAGACCACTATCAAGAGACCACTACCAAGAGACCACTACCAAGAGACCACTACCAAGAGACCACTACCAAGAGACCACTACCTAGAGACCACTACCAACAGACCACTACCAAGAGACCACTACCAAGAGAGCACTGCGAAGAGAACACTACCAAGAGAACACTACCAAGAGAACACTACGAAGAGACCACTACCAAGAGAACACTACCAAGAGAAGACTACCAAGAGACCACTACCAAGACACCAATACCGAGAGACCACTACGAAGAGACCACTACCAAGAGACACTACCAAGAGACCACTACCAAGAAACCGCAACCAGGAGACCACAATCAAGAGACCACTCCCAATAGACCACTATCAAGAGACCACTACCAAGAGAACACTACCAAGATATGACTACCAAGAGAACACTACCAAGGGACCACTTCCAAGAGAACACTACCAAGAGACCACTACCAAGATACCACTACCAAGAGAACACTACCAAGAGATGACTACCAAGAGACCACTACCAAGACACCAATACCGAGAGACCACTACGAAGAGACCACTACCAAGAGACACTACCAAGAGACCACTACCAAGAAACCGCAACCAGGAGACCACAATCAAGAGACCACTCCCAATAGACCACTATCAAGAGACCACTACCAAGAGAACACTACCAAGATATGACTACCAAGAGAACACTACCAAGGGACCACTACCAAGAGAACACTACCAAGAGACCACTACCAAGATACCACTACCAAGAGAACACTACCAAGAAATGACTACCAAGAGAACACTACCAAGAGACCACTACCAAGAGAACACTACCAAGAGAACACTACGAAGAGACCACTACCAAGAGAACACTACCAAGAGACAACTACCAAGAGACCACTACCAAAAGATCGCTACCAAGAGACCACTACCAAGAGAACACAACCAAGAGACCACTACCAAGAGTCCACTACCAAGAGAACACTACCAAGAGACCAGTACCAAGAGAACACTACAAAGGGACCACTACCAAGAGAACACTACCCAGAGACCACTACCAATAGACCACTACCAAGAGACCACTACCAAGGGAAGACTACCAAGAGACCACTACCAAGAGACCACTACCAAGAGAACACTACCAAGAGAACACTACCAAGAGAACACTACCAAGACACCACTACCAATAGACCACTATCCAGCGACCACTACCAAGGGACCACTACCAAGAGACCACTACCAAGAGAGCACTATCAAGAAGCCACTACCAAGAGACCACTACCAAGAGACCACTACCAAAAGACCACTACCAAGAGACCACTACCAAGACACAACTACCAAGCGACCACTACCAAGGGACCACTACCAAGAGACCACTACCAAGAGAACACTACCAAGAGAACACTACCAATAGACCACTACCAAGAGACCACTACCAAGAAACTACAACCAAGAGACCACTACCAAGCGACCACTACAAAGAGACCACTAGCAAGAGACCCTTACCAAGAGAACACTACCAAGAGACCACTCCCAAGAGACCACTACCAAGAGACCACTACCAAGAGACCACTACCAAAAGACCACTACCAAGAGACCACTACCAAGACACCACTACCAAGAGACCACTACCAACAGACCACTACCAATAGACCACTACCAAGAGACCACTATCAAGAGACCACTACCAAGACACCATTACCAAGAGACCACTACCAAGAGACCACTACCAAGAAACTACTACCAAGAGACCACTACCAAGAGACCACTACCAAGAGACCACTACTAAGAGACCACTACCAGTAGACAACTACCAAGAGACCACTACCAAGGGACCACTACCAAGAGACCACTACCAAGAGAACACTACCAAGGGACCACTACCAAGAGACCACTACCAAGGGACCACTACCAAGAGAACACTACCAAGAGACCACTACCAAGAGACCACTACCAAGAGAACACTACCAAGAGACCACTACCAATAGACCACTACCAAGATACCACTACCAAGAGAACACTACCAAGAGACAACTACCAACAGACCACTACCAAGAGACCACTACCAAGAGAGCACTATCAAGAAGCCACTACCAAGACACCATTACCAAGAGACCACTACCAAGAGACCACTACCAAGAAACCACTACCAAGAAACCACTACCAAGAGACCACTACCAAGAGACCACTACCAAGTTACCACTACCAAGAGACCACTACCAAGAGGCCACTACCAAGACACCACTATCAAGAGACCACTACCAAGAGACCACTACCAAGAGACCACTACAAAGAGACCACTACCAAGAGAACACTACCAATAGACCACTACCAACAGATCACTACCAAGAGACCAATACCAAGAGTCCAATACCAAGAGACCACTACCAATAGACCACTACCAATAGACCACTACCAAGAGACCACTACCAAGAGAACACTACCAAGTGACCACTACCAAGAGAACACTACCAAGTGACCACTACCAAGAGACCACTACCTAGGGACCACTACAAAGAGACCACTACCAAGAGACCACTACCAAGAGACCACTACCAAAAGACCACTACCGAGAGACCACAACCAATAAATCACTACCAAGAGACCACTACCAAGAGACCACTACCAAGAGACCACTACCAATAGACCACTACCAATAGACCACTACCAAGAGACCACTACCAAGAGACCACTACCAAGAGAACACTATCAAGAGACCACTACCAAGAGACCACTACCAAGAGACCACTACCACGATACCACTACCAAGAGACCACTACCAAGAGAGCACTATCAAGAGACAGCTACCAAGAGACCACTACCAAGAGACCACTACCAAGAGAACACTACCAAGAGACCACTACCAAGAGACCACTACCAAGATACCACTACCAAGAGAACACTACCAAGAGACCACTACCAAGAGACCACAACCAAGAGACCACTACCAAGAGACCACTACCAAGACACCACAACCAAGAGACCACTATCAAGAGACCACTACCAAGAAAACACTACCAAGAGACCATTACCAAGACACCACTACCAAGAGAACACTACCAAGAGACCAATACCAAGAGAGCACTACCAAGAGAACACTACCAAGATACCACAATCAAGAGACTAATACCAAGAGCCCACTACCAAGAGAACACAACAAAGAGACCACTACCAAGATACCACTACCAAGAGACCACTAACAAGAGGCCACTACCAAGACACCACTATCAAGAGACCACTACCAAGAAACCACTACCAAGAGAACACTACCAAGTGACCACTACCAAGAGACCACTACCTAGGGACCACTACAAAGAGACCACTACCAAGAGACCACTACCAAGGGACCACTACCTATAGACAACTAGCAAGAGACCACTACCAAGAGGCCACAACCAATAGATCACTACCAAGAAAACACTACCAAGAGACCACTACCAAGATACCACTACCAATAGACCACTACCAAGAGAACACTACCAAGAGAACACTACCAAGAGAACACTATCAAGAGACCACTACCATGAAACCACTACCAATAGATTACTACCAAGAGACCACTACCAAGAGACCGCTACCAAGAGACCACTACCAAGAGACCACTACCAAGAGACCACTACCAAGAGACCACTACCAAGAGAACACTACCAAGAGACCACTCCCAAGAGACCACTACCATGAGACCACTCCCAAATGACCACTACCAAGTTACCACTACCAAGAGAACACTACCAAGAGAACACTACCAAGAGACCACTACCAAGAGAACACTACCAAGAGACCACTATCAAGAGACCACTACCAAGACACCACTACCAAGAGACAACTACCAAGAGACCTCTACCACGACACCACTACCAAGTGACCACTACCAAGAGACATCTACCAAGATAACACTACCAAGAGACCACTACCAAGAGAACACTACCAAGAGACCACTACCAACAGATCACTACCAAGAGACCAATACCAAGAGACCACTACCAAGTGACCACTATCAAGAGAACACTACCAAGAGACAACTACCAAGAGACCACTACCAAGAGACCACTACCAAGAGACCACTCCCAAGAGAGCACTATCAAGAGACAGCTACCAAGAGACCACTACCAAGAGAACACTACCAAGAGAACACTACCAAGAGACCACTACCAAGAGACCACTACCAAGATTCCACTACCAAGAGAACACTACCAAGAGACCACTACCAAGAGACCACTCCCAAGAGACCACTACCAAGAGACCATTACGAAGACACCACTACCAAGAGACCACTATCAAGATACCACTACCAAGATACCACTACCAAGATACCACAACCAAGAGACCACTACCACGATACCACAGCCAAGAGACCACTACCAAGAGAGCACTATCAAGAGACAGCTACCAAGAGACCACTACCAAGAGAACACTACCAAGAGAACACTACCAAGAGACCACTACCAAGAGACCACTACCAAGAGAACACTACCAAGAGAACACTACCAAGAGACCACTACCAAGAGACCACTACCAAGAGACCACTACCAAGAGACCATTACGAAGACACCACTACCAAGAGACCACTACCAAGAGACCAATACCAAGAGACCACTACCAAGATTTCACTACCAAGAGAACACTACCAGTAGACCCACTACCAAGAGAACACTACCAAGAGACGACTACCAAGAGACCACTACCAAGAGACCACAACCAAGTGACCACTATCAAGAAACCACTACCAAGAAAACACTACCAAGAGACCATTACGAAGACACCACTACCAAGAGACCACTACCAAGAGACCAATACCAAGACAGCACTACCAAGAGAACACTACCAAGATACCACTATCAAGAGACTAATACCAAGAGCCCACTACCAAGAGAACACAACGAAGAGACCACTACCAAGACACCTCTACCAAGAGACCACTACCAAGATACCACTACCAAGAGACCACTACCAAGAGGCCACTACCAAGACACCACTATCAAGAGACCACTACCAAGAGACCACTACCAAGAGACCACTACAAAGAGACCACTATCAAGAGAACACTACCAAGAGAACACTACCAAGAGACCACTACCAAGAGAACACTACCAAGAGACCACTACCAAGAGACCACTACCAAGAGACCACTACCATGATACCACTACCAAGAGACCACTACCAAGCGACCACTACTAAGAGACCACTACCAACAGACCACTACCAAGAGACCACTACCAATAGATTACTACCAAGAGACCACTAGCAAGAGACCGCTACCAAGAGACCACTACCAAGAGACCACTACCAAGAGAACACTACCAAGAGACCACTCCCAAGAGACCACTACCAAGAGACCACTCCCAAATGACCACTACCAAGTTACCTCTACCAAGAGACCACTACCAAGAGATCACTACCGAGAGACCACAACCAAGAGACCACTACCAAGAGAACACTAACAAAAGAACACTACCAAGAGAACACTACCAAGAGACCACTACCAAGAGAACACTACCAAGAGACCACTACCCAGAGACCACTACCAAGAGAACACTACCAAGAGACCACTACCAAGACACCACTACCAAGAGACAACTACCAAGAGACCTCTACCACGACACCACTACCAAGTGACCACTACCAAGAGACATCTACCAAGATAACACTACCAAGAGACCACTACCAAGAGAACACTACCAAGAGACCACTACCAACAGATAACTACCAAGAGACCAATACCAAGAGCCCACTACCAAGAGAACACAACGAAGAGACCACTACCAAGATACCACTACCAAGAGACCACTAACAAGAGGCCACTACCAAGACACCACTATCAAGAGACCACTACCAAGAAACCACTACCAAGAGAACACTACCAAGTGACCACTACCAAGAGACCACTACCTAGGGACCACTACAAAGAGACCACTACCAAGAGACCACTACCAAGAGACCACTACCTATAGACAACTAGCAAGAGACCACTACCAAGAGGCCACAACCAATAGATCACTACCAAGAAAACACTACCAAGAGACCACTACCAAGATACCACTACCAATAGACCACTACCAAGAGAACACTACCAAGAGAACACTACCAAGAGAACACTATCAAGAGACCACTACCATGAAACCACTACCAATAGATTACTACCAAGAGACCACTACCAAGAGACCGCTACCAAGAGACCACTACCAAGAGACCACTACCAAGAGACCACTACCAAGAGACCACTACCAAGAGAACACTACCAAGAGACCACTCCCAAGAGACCACTACCATGAGACCACTCCCAAATGACCACTACCAAGTTACCACTACCAAGAGACCACTACCAAGAGACCACTACCAAGAGAACACTACCAAGAGAACACTACCAAGAGACCACTACCAAGAGAACACTACCAAGAGACCACTACCCAGAGACCACTACCAAGAGAACACTACCAAGAGACCACTATCAAGAGACCACTACCAAGACACCACTACCAAGAGACAACTACCAAGAGACCTCTACCACGACACCACTACCAAGTGACCACTACCAAGAGACATCTACCAAGATAACACTACCAAGAGACCACTACCAAGAGAACACTACCAAGAGACCACTACCAACAGATCACTACCAAGAGACCAATACCAAGAGAC
>OZ024745.1:76928186-76935686 GCA_964016885.1 Eledone cirrhosa | reverse complement strand
AAAATATCTGATTTTACATAAGGTGGTTGATGATAAATATTGTGATACTATCATTATAACCGTTATGGACACGTAACTGTTACACAGCTCTGATATTATTTATATATTTAGTACGAGATAAGATCCTGACCAGGTGAGGCAGCGGTGAGGTTTCTATTCCCTGTTGAAATCACTTCAACTCAATATTGCCACTCACGGCATTTCAAAATGCTTGAATACCATTACTGACCGTATTCTTTCTTTTAAATATGATTATATTTATGTACTCCAACTATTATTTGTTATCTGTTAATACCTACCTTTAAAAGTTAGAGGTGATATTGTTGGTTCGTGATTTTAAATATCTTGCATGCATTTCGTTGTGTTTCTGGGCTGGACTTTATTTTAAATTATTTCAACTCAGATAGCTGTCATGTATATACACCAGAACACCAGGGAATGTAATCTGCTACAGTATCAAATTATGCAGAGGAAAATAATATCTGATTTCATGGGTTCCTTGCGGCTTGGAAACATATTCAAAGATTTCTTACAAAAGTACAATGCAAAATTTTCTAAAGCTATAAGTCTTTTGAAATAACCCCGATATATTACTGGCTTTTAATATATCACTCGTAAAAGTAAAATGAAATGTTAAGTTGACACCAGAAGAATTTTAACTTAAATTAGAAAAATGATACTAAACAATGTATTGTGTATGATCCTAGATTTCATTTCCCTGGTTATCTCTATTGATTTCTGATTACATATATTTTGATTTTGTTACCTTTCAATGATTTTCGGGCAGCACCTTGAAACAGATAAATTCGAAAGACATCAGTTGATCAAATGACGTATTCAGTTGGATTGGCTTGCTTAAGTCACTTTATATATATTTAAAGATTATGCTGTTCTGAACAGAGGTCTTCGCATGTCTCGTGAGAGATCATGAATCTGGACTTGGGAAGTTCCATTCCAAACATAGTCCTGAGAAAGATTTGGGTTTTATGGGAGTCCAGCAGCTGCCCGTGTATACAAGCCCCCTTTTTGTGTTAACGATATTGTCCAAATGAAAGGAAAAGGGTGAAACATCTTGACACCAGTGTCATCGCAGACAATGCGATCAGAACACAAAGAATCTAAAATAGATATCGCAATGGTGTCTCGTCAGACTCGCTAACTATTTGTCCAATCCATCGACCTAGACTCGTACTTCATTTATCAAATCCAAAGGGATGAAAGGTAAAATTGACCTTAGTGAGATTTGATCACGGGACAGAAAGAACCTAAACAAATTCCGCTCCGTAACGACTCTGTTAACTTGCTGCCTGATACTTATAACAAAACACCTGGGTGTTAATACAGTTTTTATTGATGGCGTATTGGTTGCCTCATGCAGTAACGTTGAGTGGTATTATGGAAGTTCTATTGTCTCACATACAATAATTTCCCATGAAACAGAAGTGTGTTGTTGAACGATAAATTACTAGTTATCTTTAGTATATCTAGAACGCTTTACATTTTAAAACAAACTTTAAATGCCACTAAATTCTAAATATAAATTGAACGAAAAGCCCTTTTTTAAGTTTTAATTTTATTTTTTTCTTATACCGATTATAATGTATTTGCTTTGAAATTTCGGCCAAATTGTCTGTTTCAAATAAGAAATCTGCAATGCTTCATGATAGATAAAAGTAATTTCTAAAGAATGAAATAGCTGATCCTATAGTAAATATTTAAAAGAAAACTCTAATAGAGTTTTCTTTTAAATACTTACAATATCTAGAGTTGTTCGAAAATGAATGTTGATGACATTTTTCTGAGATCACGGCCGTGTTGTTGTTGCTGTTGCTGTTGTTGCTGCTGCTGCTGCTTTTGCTGCTTAACCACATGTCAGTTCTGATTGAGTACACTTATAATGAAATGCATTGAAGCCATGACCACCACAACACCGTCTTAAGTAATAGTATAACTCAAATTACAAAAGTTATTAGAACGTCGGATCGAATCCTTTGCAGTATTCGTTCCAGCGATGCGATCTGAGTTCAAATCCTGCTAAAGTCAACATTACTTTTTAATCGTTTCGAAATCCATAAAATAGTGCCAGTCCAATGCCGAGGGCGTTTCTTTCTCCCTACCTCTTTTTCACTTCTTCTCTACCACACTCTCCTTACTTCTCTGAAAGAAACTGGCTGTTCAAACTTGCAGAAGGATGGCTCCGCCAGATTTGAAATGCTCAAGTAACGCCATATGTCACTATGACACCACACTACGGATTTACCTGGAGATACTCGTCCATACACACCACGGACTGTATTATCCAATATTCTATTTCTAAAACATTAGTGTATGGTTTGGGAGAGATTTAGGTGCTATTTCTAGCAAATGGAGCGACTACACAGCGGCTATATTCTAATATATGCAAAGATTGAGCGATTTAGAAACAGGGACCATAATTTCAAACTAGCACAACAGAAAAAATATATCACCTGATGGAAATTCCTATACCTCTGGATGAAATAGGTGTCAGAACGACTTGGTCTTTATATTCAAATGTAATTCATTTTGACAACATTAATAGTCACAGAATTTCTTTCTAGACAAGTTACTCCTGGTGAAGCTTCAAAGTACGCCACTCTGCATTTAGAGTGTATCGAGTCATTCGTCAGTTTACGTGACTTATTATTTTTAAGATTTCTAATAAATACACATTTCGGGTATTTAGACCCGTAACTCGTAATCGTATGAGATGCCGTAGTGACATACAGTGCGACTTGGGCATGTTAAACTTGACGAAACCTTTCCCCTCTCTACGTAGAAGCAGAGTCGATTTCTTTTTTTTTCAGAGAAGGAAAGAGAGTGATAGAGAAGTGAGAAACAGATATAGAAAAAACATCGACCCCAACACTTGACTGGTACTTTTTTATCGACCTCAAAAGGATGAAAGACAAAATTGACCTATGTGGGTTTTAAACTAAGAATACAGAGAGCCAGACTGAACACCGATAAACATATTTAGACCCCAACAAAATTCCAATTCCATTTCACTGAGTACAGACAGAATAAAAAAGAAAAAAAGATAGATTTACAAAAACTCTCTTGATTTTATCAGCATTACCCAACCAAACTGTAAGTAAAATAATATTATCATCATATTATACCGAGATATATTGTGGATGAGTGTACATCTAAAACATTAACAAGTTCTTTAACACCAGGTTAGCTCTGATCTAATTGGCTAACCCTATAACCAAAACGATTTCAGCTATGATGACTCCATCTTATTCAAATATTAATGTATCCAGTACGACATTATCCAATGTGCCCTTCCCTTTGCTTAGATGCTAGGATGAGAGTTGGCTGCTATTTCTACCAAAGGTCGAGCAACCATGAAGAGACTTCCTGATGGTAACACTACTGTGTTGGCTTATAAAATCAGCATTGTTGTAATACGGTTTATTTGTGAATAGTTAGAGAAAGATTCTTTCACCCTCCGTACTGTCCAGTTCTATAAAAATGGACATTTGTCTGTTAACAGTGTATGTGTAGCACACACCAGTACTACTACTACTACTACTACTACTACTACTACTACTACTACTACTACTACTACTACTACTACTACTTGTATTGGTTGAAGTGAAGTCGTCGTAATAGTGGTAGCCATTGTAACAGAGTTGGTAAATGTAGTACTTGTAACAGTAATAGTGGTTTTAGAAGTTGTAATATTAGTCATTATAGTGGTGATGGTTGTTGCCATGGTCACGGTTGTTGTTGCTGTTTTTTATTGTTTCTTTTTCACTTGTAGTGTCGACCACTCTCGTATAGTAGGTAAGCTTCTATCTTATCTGGTCTATGATCCAGTTTTGATTCCTTATTGAAGTCATTTCACCTTAATCACGTTGTCCATAATTTTGTACATGATTGAATGTCACAAGCTCTTATTTCCATTTATCTTTTGTTAAAGAAAATTATTGTTTCTATGGTGCGGGTGGGAGGCAGACGTTGAATAATTACTATATGTATTCAATTTCGTGATTCTCGGTTGTGACTTCAATTCCCTATTGCATTGGTCTTATATTTCCTCCTTCCGAGGGAGGTGACAAAGTGGCAAAACCATTATAGTGTCGCATAAATAATTTTGCTGTATCAGTTCCGGCTATTTGTGCTCTAAGTTCAATTCCCATCGAGATTAACTTTGTATTCTTTCTGCTTTTTTCGTCTTTTCTTTCTATCTCTCTCTCTCTCTCTCTCTCTCTCTCCTTCTCTCTTTTTCAATCTCTTTCTCTGGACTCTAATTGGAAGGTCTAGCCTTTTCACATTGTGTCACACTGATTTGATCTGAGAATTGCGTTGAGTATGCATGCGCTTGCCCCTTACAAATCAATTTACGAGTAGGAGTTCAGTTCCTGAAATTGACAAAATTAATGCTAGCAATATACTGAAAGACAGTTAATAAAATATATTCTTAAACTATAATTCATTGCATATATTTCATAACGTAGAGAGAAGAATTAAGGAGAAGCCGTAATTTGTTCTCCATTAGGACAGTTACAATATGCATGTTAGAGCATTCTATTTACTTAACATAAATGGATTCATTATGCCTTTCTTTGACAGTATTAATTGGTTCTGCGTCGAAATCGTAACGGAACCACATCTTGTTCTACACCTGATAGGCTTGAATAATGATTGCCAAAAAAGACTGGGATAAAAATGATATATGTTTCAAAGTTTACAATTTAACAAACTCTATCTGAAGACATTGTTAAATAATTTTCTGATTGCCAAAATGTTTTTAATTTTATATCCTTTACTAATTTATGATTAAACCGTGCCCTAGTTATGTTTCTTCAAAGTACTGAAATGATCTCTGTTACTTTACATTTTCCAGTTATACTCGCCAGACTATCTATTCTTTAACTTTTTTCAACCTTGCTGGGTCTCACATTCATGGTCGTACAGTAAGGACCTTTCCCTTACACTGCATTGCGCATAAGTCGGTCCCTAAGTAATTTGCTTAATAAGTAAGTCCACCGAGATGGGGAAGTTTATATGTTCTACCTGATTAATAAGCTTGGTGCAGCTAATGTTAAACTTGAATGTCTATAGATCAATTGTCTGCAGAAAGACTAGTCTGGGAGGGAAAAATATAGCAGGTTTGATGAGTGAAGAAATCGCTGGTAGCTTGGTTGGGTCTGGAAGGCTTTGAAACTAGTCAAAATAAACACTAGTGAACATGATTGTCGAGAAAGATATAAGCTTCTGCTGGGAATGAATTATTTTCACTTAAATTGCTAATGCCTTTAAGAAAAAATATCAAGGTTACGTTATTCATCCCTCGATAAACTTAGAGCGATTTGTTTACAAACAAATCAGTATATTGATTATATTTTGGTTCCTTTTTATGGAACATAGCGACGAGTACGATTGAGGAAAACCAAATTCCTAATCCTATTTCAATTTCAATTCCTTTTACTTATACTGTTAATATTCTTTTAAAAAGTCTTAATCGTTATAGTTTCCTAGTTTGTCAACTATCATTCTGTCACCTTTTGCTTGAGTAAAAAACAAATCTTCTTCGTGTAAACTCTTAAATGGAAAGCAAAATAGGGATTTCTGCTATAGGCACAAGGCCAGCAATTTGGGGAGAGCGGGAAAGTCGATTAAATCAATTCCAGTGCGTTACTGGTATTTTATTTTATAGATCCTGTAAGGATGAAAGGCTAAGCTAACCTCGGTGGGATTTGAACTCAGAACGTAAAGGGCCGTAACTCAATGCTTGTAAGCATGTTGTCTGATGCTCTACCGATTCTGCCAATCCACTAATAATCATTGATGTTATTGGCCAATTTAAAAAATAAATCATACTTGTATTTTGGAATAAGGTTTGTTTAAAGGCAATTAAAAATGAAACTAGTTGTTCTTTCTAAATGGTAAGAATTTAATTGTATATCTTGAAAAATGTTGACCTTCCTTTGAAAGAAGTTAAGTTTTCTCATTTAGCAAATAACATGGTAAGAGCCCCTAAACGACAGTCTGCTTGAATCAATTACGAATATTTTTTTTAAATCTTACCCTACCGCCGTAGAAGTGGATAAATATACTGGATAAAGTAAAACTGAATATGCCTGAGCAGAAGACAAAATGGTCTTGAATGGCGGTGAAATGGTATTCCAGAAAGCAACAAAAACAACGATTCTACACGAAATGTTTTTAGAACTACCGAAAAGGTATTTTCCCAAAAATTCACACAAATATAATCAAATAGTAAGATTTATAAAAAAAATAACTCCCTACGACGTTATAGAAACAACGTCGGCACCAACAACATTATAAAAATGAAATACCGTTATTACCTTCCTTTCCGGCATTACATTTCCACACGGATTGCATTAAAAGACATTTCACACACAAAAAATAAATCTTGAAAACATAATAAAAAACAGAAGTTGAAATAATATAATACATCAATAATAGCAAACAAAACGATATGAATTTAAAAGATTTCATTATCACACAGGACATTAACGTCGAAATACTCAAGTAAAAATGTTTACAAAACCCATATAGGTTAATGCATATCCCTAATTACATTTTATAACGATCGACAGACCATGACATGAAGGAGGGGGCTTATAAATGACATTAGCTCATGCATCCAGAAACAACAAACAATATACTTTTAGTTTAATAGGAAATGCATATTAACACGAATCATATTAATATTAGCACACACACACACACACACACACACACACACACACACACACACACACACACACACACACATATATATATATATATATATATATATATATATATATATATATATATATATATATATATATATATATATATATATATATAGATAGATACATATATATATATATATCTCCCTTGTCGAAATCCATGTGCGTATTTCGCTTGTGGTTAGCCCCTTATCCGCTAGGAAAAAGCTCGTTGATGAAGTAAACTCCATTCCTCTTGCTCTAGTAGCCTTATATATTTATATGTGAGCTGATAGAGTACAGTCTAAGGATTTACAGAAACCCAAGAAGCTAGATTTAACACCTTTCTAGTGGGTCCGGGTATGATTTTACATTCATTTAAATTATTGATGTATTGTTTTATTGATATTTTTTATCTGTTTGTCCCGAATCTTCTATTATCGATTTTTTATCGTATGGTTGATTGTAGACTTGTTCTATGTGTGACGGTATTTTAACGATAGTTATAGCTCTGATTCATCTGAATTATTGAGCCCTCTGCCGCTCATTTCGAATATTGTTTATCGTGAACTCGTTCGCCGATTTTTCGATACTCGATCTTTCTAATATATATATAGATAGATAGATAGATACATATATATATATATATATATATATATATATATATATATATATATATATATATAGATAGATAGATAGATAGATACATATATATATATATAGATAGATAGATACATATATATATATATATAGATAGATATATAGATAGATAGATAGATACATATATATA
>OZ024745.1:76918186-76925686 GCA_964016885.1 Eledone cirrhosa | reverse complement strand
AAGTTTCCGCCCTCAAGCGCAGACAAGCACCAAAGACGTTCACTCTTCTGTTATTTTATCTCCGGCCCCTCTCTGAGTATCTCAAGAGTTTCACAAACACAAGAACCATCACTGTCTGGGTTCACTTCACATACCTCAGGACAATCTAAATAATATGGGGTCTTAACTAACTTAAGCTTCCAGATCAGCTCCGAAAGGATCGTACGTTTATCGATTGTATAGGAGTGGCGGTAGTCACCTGTCCTTGAAACTGCATAAATATTTAGGAATATACTAGTATGTCTGTCTATTAATCTAACTTTTCAACCTCTTCCCTCTTGCGTTGTTGTTTTTGTTATTATTACTTGCCCCGGATCAGCTCTTGTTAACCATACCTATGATTATCTGTATAACCATTCTCGTTGGACCCCTCACCATTACTTTCGTGTCTAGTATATATATATATCTAATACATGTGACTTTTCCGTATCTGTTTATGTATATTATTCATATATTTCAAATCCCGCCGAGGTTAACTTTGCCTTTCATCCATACGGGGTCGATAAAATAAAGTACCAGCAATGTAATGGGTAATTGCTGGCCTTGTGCCTAAAGTAGAAACAATTGTTCATATATTTCTGATCTTTTACGTACTCCACCTTCACCTTTTTGTCACTTACGTCAATGAACATAACCTCTTATCTATTTTTCTCAGATTTTTCGATTTTAACCAAGCCGTTCTCTCTTTTTTTTTCTTTTTTTCTTTTAGAAATGAGTAACGCATTTCTCATTTCTTTTCAACACTGTCCAAAACATCAAACTCATATTTCCTCCCAGAACACGAATAAAAACACAACTAATACTGATCACATGTAAAAAACCATCAGTATTAGCTCTTCTTTCTATTCTTTGCTACCTTTTTAATAACCGTGTACTAGGTAATATAATATTTGAAATAGAACATAGAGGTAACTATAAGGTTAATAGTTAGTAGTTATTTCGACTCTGCTTGAGAAAATATGTCTTAAGCGAAATTGAAGTGGGAAAATGTTTAATGAGCTTAAAGTTAGCATTATCATAGTTTAAAGGAAATACAAAATGTAAATAAAAATTCATCACTAATTAATCCTTATTGTAATTATTACGATTTAGTTATGACTCAGGTTCAAAGCTATTTCACTTATCTCACATCAAAATGGCATGAACGAAGGTTACACCACACCCAACCAACATACACAAGCATGCAGGCGCATCTTATCAAAATACTGATTAGGCTTTGTGCATACTTGAAGAAACCAAAGCAATGCCGGTAAACTACACTGTAGATTTTTCCGTCAGCCATCATAACAAAAACATGGAAAACTATGTCAGAATGCGGAAATGCTATCTAAAAAAATGATTAATCAAATGATATCCTAATAATAAATTAATTAAATTATTTATTTATTTTCAATTTCTTTTTGCGCCCTGACGGTTTGGTGTTCTTGATCTCTTGCATTTCTGTAATTAATGTGTTCTTTCAAATGAAATACAATATTAGCTGGGATCTCTGATTCACTTTAGTGATTAATGAGATTAATGACAAGCTGTGGGTACCTACAGTGACTTCCTTCACACATTAAAAAAGTGAAAATCCGTATGGTGCTATTCATCCAGAAATTATTAATTGAGTTAAAGACGGTCATGCTTGTGTAAATATTTTAATACTTGGAGTTTTATCCATGAAATTAACAACTAATTCTGGAATTTACCCCCTACACCAATTACACCCACTATTACAATTGTAATTCCCTATACCTTATGCATATAGAGGTTTGTAGTTTTTTATCCATTAGATTAATTTTAGTGATTATACAGTGAAATGCTTGTTTTATTACTACTCACTTCTGTTCTCAGTATACCCCAATAGGAGCAACAGAATACTTTAACAAAATTTCAAAAGATTTCTATTTTCGTTATAGCTACGATTCTTTTTAGAATACGTACATCGTCAATCACGTACGTCTTCTGAATAAAAACAAAATAATAAAAAGAAAATGTGTATATATTTAAAGGGCATAGGAATATTTTATTTTTAAATCTGACTCAAGCTTACAAAAGTTTCAAAAAATGCTTTCTTTCATGCATGTTTAATAGCTTGTTTACAAATAAATGGAATGAGATATGCAGAATTTAGTCTATTGTCCAAGGAAGAAGGCAACTCCGATAACTAAAAAAGAACTGAAGATACTTCTGCCAGTAACCAGACATTCCATCGACTTAATTTGTGTGTCTTTATAAAATGTATTACTATATTGATGCTTTCTTAATCCAGAAGAACAAGAAAATATCGAATATGTGAATACATTAATGGAGATCAAATACAATGCTATATAACTATAGACAAATTGTATCGTGTAGAAGAATGAAGGTTATGAAGAATCTGTTGTGCAGCATGATGCCTAAAATAAACTGGTGCATAGCTGGATGTCAGCGAAAGGAAGAAGCAGAAAATGTCATAGAATACCGACTTTTCTAGTAGTATTATAGTAAACACAGGCGTTTATTAGAATGAAAACTTTTTGTTGATTTTATTTTTTGTATTGTTAATGCTTAGAACAATATTCTGATCGGTTGATATATCCTTTCCAAATATAGAAAGCACTATTTTTATCAACGATCTCAATTGAAATTTATAAATTATTAGAAAATGTTTTATTCCATATGTTTTTAAAGGTGATGATTTTCTAAAAATAACTCATTCGTTCGATATTGAATAAAGTGTTTTCAATGTAATGTGTGGTTAAGTGGAAAAATGAATACTAGAAATAGAATAGTAAATAGTATTAAATGTAAGCGCACACTGCAAGTTAATGTTACGCTTCTAGCGAGTCGAGTTTTAGACCAACTTTTGATTTGCGGTGGAATTCACTTTACTTATACTTCGTCCAGGTAAATGTAACCGAAATCTGTAGTTTTATCAGTGACGATTTTTGCCAGTTTGTGCTGTCCTTCAAACAGTATATTATTTGTTTGTTTCTAATATAGCCTTAGTCAGACAATGGTTATGATTTTACCACCATAACCATTCCGATTTCCTTTCAAATATAATTTATCTAGGACTTATCTAATCTAGGATTTATCTAATTTAACATGTCCTTTCCTCTTTAAAACACTAGCATTTGATTCGAGGGGGAATTTACTGGGTTTTATTTTTTAGTATTATGAACCAGCACGTACATTTTACCGTACATCGTGAGTGGGACTTTGGTATACCAATGGCTACGTGAACCGTATTTATAGTATCAATTGATTTCACTGATGCAAATTTATGTCTGAAGTAATTATAGGCAAAATGTAAGAAAAAAGAATTTTAGCCATCGTGAACCTATGCTAAAGTGTCTCCGACGAGAATCTTCTGTTTCTACCTTGTCTTTCATATTCTTCCAATTAAAGAAATCAAACGTAAATGGCTTCTAATTCAAATGGCTACCAGTGCATGTGTTTGTGAATGACTTCCTGACTTATTTTCTCCAGAGATACATGCACACATACACACACATATATCATTTAGATAAATCTCCGATGTGTATTTAAATATTTAGTGTAATTTATTAGGTGGCGATCAAATAGAGTACGAGTAGGAGGATTAAATGAAAGGCTAACACCTCCCTATTTATATCTAAGACAGAGTTTGTAGATATGTTGCTTAAACAATACTGTCTCTCTTTTTGAAAAAAGATGAAATCGAAAATCCAACTGGAGTCTCTTTAAGAATATTTATTTGTTTCCTTTACCGCAGATGCGAGAAAAACCACAAACCCTCCATCTCAATTCTACTTTTGAAAAGACACTAACGTTTCTGGGTAATACTCTTCATCAGTAAAGTTCACTGTTCACCGGCCAACTGTCAGAGCTAGTAAAAATATATGATATTTTCTAAAATATACAGTGACTGAACGGCCTGATTTGCATATTAGCAGACTTGCTGATCAGTCAGATCTGCATGTTAGCAGATCCACTGATCAGTCATTTTGCATATCAGCAGACTGGCCAGTCAGTTTCATATATACGAGCGATCAATGGCCGGCTTTGCCATATTCAAATAAAAAAAAAGATAATTTTTTCGCTTTACATGGCTGAATACAATAAATATAATCTGAGTTTTTCGAATATTAATAATAATGTTCGATTCTTTTGCAAATATTGCTCTACATACATTTTGTCTAGGGAGATAAAGGTGATCTACATCAGCTTTTAGGTGATGTATCACAGGTAAAAGTTTCCTGATTTTGATGTCCATTCTCTTAATTTCGTTAACGTTTCTATTTATAATATTGAAACTGTAGGTGACAACTGGGGTTGCAAGTGCATTTATGGCAGATGATTTATTTCTCGAATTAAACTCCGTTTTTATGATAACACGTACTCTCTGATGGCATTCCTTCCTGTTCCTCTCTTTTATGCAGACGTGGTGAATACCTTGACTTTCATTGATCCCTACATATCTGTAGGCTTGTTCTTGTTCTAGATCCCTAATTACTGTATTCATATCTATCTTCATTGAAGTTGTACTTGTCATTCTGCTTTCCTGAATGTTGCTTTGGTGCATTTTTCCAGTCCAAGATCCATCCCCACATCATCGCTGAACACCTTGACAGTCTTCAGCAATCCTTTCAATTCGTTGTCATTTTTGGCATACAGCTTCAGGTGATCCATATAAAACAGGTGATGTATTGTTTTGCTATCTATTTTGTAGCCATAGTTTGTTTTGTTGAGCGCTGAAGACAGCGGTGTGAATGCAATGCAAAATATCACCTTGAAAAATACCACAGTTAATACTTATGTTGCTGGAATGTATAGTTCCATTACTGTGTGACCGTGATAGGTTTGTATTCCTTATAGGCCTTGTATTTCGGGAAGTTTGATATTACTGGGGAAATTTTCAGAACATCTAAAGTTTTCAAAATCCATGTGTGGAGAACACTGCCAAATGATTTAGTCAATCCAAGCAGTACTCAGATTACTATACTTTTATGACAGTTTTCCAGAATCATACGGTTAATGAGAAGATAGTCTTTGTACCCGTAAGACCCACGGTGACAACCTTTCTGCTCAATAGTTGCTCGCTCCACCCCCGTCAAAACCCACAGCTCTCTCTGCACCTTTCATTTTCATTCCTACTTGCAGCCTCCAGTAAGGTAGATGTTGAGTTATCGAGTCCAGCTTTGCCCTATACCATACTTGTGCTTCAGTTGTACCACAATCTGCTGGAACACTTCGGCTGCTTTTCACTTCTTTCCAGTCTCACAGCGATTCCTGTACGTTTCATATTAATGTGCAACTATTAGCGATGGTAATATCCATTTGGACATATATATATATATATATATATATATATATATATATATATATATATATATATATAATAGTCTAAGAATTTTCATGTATAAATTATGCTTCCCTAGATGTGTTGCATGGAAATAAAAAAATAAGTATATCAATGTTATATTACAGTTGGCCTATAAAGGCTTCTTTCTGAGAGACAACCTTTTGATAACATTATGCATAAGAATGTTTCCTGTTGATGTCAGGGTCTTCCGGGTTTTAATAAGCAGATTTCCTCTTTAGTCAGTCAAGTGCCCCAAATATCGGTATGAATACTGGTACTGCAAATGCATTATGGAATATTGTCCTGGAAATAAAGGATGTAGTGGAGTTGCGTGGCCTAGTGGTAAGGAGGTTTGAGTTATAATCATAATGTCGGTGGTTCGATTCCTGGGCTGGTTTGTGTGTTGTGTTCTTGAGCAAAACACTTCATTTCACCTTGCTCCAATATACTCAGCTGAAAATGAGTACTAGCTGGGGGGTTTAATCCTGCAATGGACTGGCGTCCTGTCCAGGGGAAAGTCTTGTACTCTCAGTCGCTTCATGTCATGAAACCAAGATAAGTACAGGCCTAACGAACCTTCTGGCTTAAGACATACTTTAGTCTTAGAAACAAAGGTGTATCTGATTGCCCTACTTTTAGATCTCGATATAGTATTCTTTGGTCACTTTTTTTTTTTAAATCGTAGCACCTTTGTGTGATAACATTTTCATTAATACATTATGTATTTCTAACACCCATTGGAGGTAAAAAGACCATTGATGTTAGTGCTTTTCGCTTTGGAAATTTTCTTTGGCCAAACTCCATCCTTATATAAGCCGAGAATATAATTATCAAACCTAGTTATAATGTAAGTATGCACGCACGTACACACACACACACACACACACACACACACACACACACACACACACACACACACACACACACACACACACACACACACACACATACACACACACACACACACACACACACACACACACACACAAACAAGTACGCATAAATATGTGTGACTGTCAGTGTTTGTGTGAGTATATATATATATATATATATATCGTGTTATTATTTTTATTTTTTACGCTCTTTCCTACGTTCCTCTACACACTATACATCACATTCTACACTCCCTTACATCTCCCTCTTCACCACTGGATCCTGTTACCCGGAGAATTACCCATCTACATTGTTGGGGCTTCCAAAACGACCAAAAGATAATAAATCATATATATATATATATATATCTCCTGTCTCACTCGCTTTACGCGTTTCAATTGTCCTAATAACTTATTTTGGTTATTATTGCACCGACGTGAGGTATATGATTTTTAATGCAATGAAATATCTATGATCGTCGGCAAATCACTGATGAGGGACTCATTTTATAACATGTTATCCATGTGCTACCTGCAGTATTTTTCTCTCTCTTTTTCTATATATATATATATATATATATATATATATATAAATGGAATAGAATGAAACGAAATTTCATTTCTCACTCTTAGTACGGCACTTACTTAATGTAAGTATGTATGTATACGTACATACATATATGTATACAGACGTACAGTAGCATGTATATATATACATACAGGCACGCATATATATATGCACGTATCAGTTTACCGAACATTTATTATAATGCTCGGTTTGTTCGTTTGTAAACAAACAAACAGCCTGAATTATGCCGTACAGTGTTTAGGCAACCACGTCACCTTTTTGTTCAACACTGACACAGGAACGATGTACTAGTTTCAAGCTTATTAGCTATCGTCAGCACCGTATACCTTTCTGCCAGATGGTTGAACGTCCGAAAGTATATACTTTCCTTATGAAAATTAACGGCTGAGCAGCCTAATTTGCATATACATACATACTTACATATATATATATATATATATATATATATATATATATATATATATATATATATATATATATATATCAGATTCTTTTCTACTATACCAAGCGTTAAGCTAATATATTCTTCATTGTACTGTGATGTTCCCTTTGTTGTTTGCGTTTATTTTTTGCATACATACACGTCCTTTTCAACATCTCACCAGATATGCAAGTTTATATGTGTAAAGACACATCTAAACAGTTGACAAAGGTCTCGAGATCCATTTATATACAATTATCGGTGGATT
>OZ024745.1:76800686-76913186 GCA_964016885.1 Eledone cirrhosa | reverse complement strand
AGTAGAATCACGGTCTGAATGTTTTTATCATAGTTCAGACCATGCAAAACTAACAAGCACTTCTGTATTATACAATGACCCCACTACGTAAGGCAGTGAGCTGTACCTATGTTCATGATAAATGGATCAAAACGTAGATACAATTTACCTCGTATACATACATACATATATATGTATGTATGTATACATTCTTAAATACGTATTTTACACATTTCACAATGCTTCAAGCAAACTTTAACACCCTCATATATATATATATATGTTTGATAAAATTTGCTCCGGACATAACAGACGTGTCTGAAAGAACCTGCAGAAGTAGAATCAGCCAGATCCATACAAGGACCATGACTCGAGCTACATGCCGGCGAAACATTTGTAACGCGAAATAAACCAAGTCCAGATGCATCACTGATTTTTCGTTTTCTTGATAATATATATATATATATATATATATATATATATATATATATATGAATAGGTAGACTATGACTTAAAAAGGACATGAATTGTATTACAAGTAATCCGCATTCGAACAATAATACAACTATAATATTAACACAAAATTAGTATTGAATTACAAATAAAAATAAAATGAAGCAAAGATTTGACGAAAATAAAACAAAGGATATAATCCTTGAAAATCTAAAGCAGTGATGGACTGAAGCTAACGTATTCATCTAAAAGAATAATTTTCAATTGATAAAACCAACTGCATAATGTATGACGTTGCATATATATCGATATTACTTATCACTCTTTTCTCAATAGAACATTTTCTATTGTCCTAACAATATCATTATATACATATGTAATAATAAAAATCAGGTTGAGTTATATTGCTTTGTGTACAAAGAAATGAACAGAACAAAGGTGGATTTGATTCTTTACGCTGATGGGACAAATAGTAAGCAGCTTGATCTGCGTTTTTATACTTTCTAGCCGGTTTTAGGAAAGTAAATGAAGGACGGTCTCTTACCGGCTGAGCGCCATATTTTCTGGTGACTAGAAACAAAAATTCCATAAAAATTAAATAACTCTTTTCATATTAATTCGCAATAGGCATGATCATAATTCTTAATTTCACTATCTCTGAGGATTTGTGGTATTGTATAAATATAAGAAAACACAGTGTCCACAGCTAAGACATTTAATCTATGATATGCTAATTACCATGGCTATGATATATACCAAATGTGATGTTTGCTTTCATATGATTTTTCCATATGATTCTTTCGCTATTACTGAACTTTCTGTAATCTGTTTCTTTCAGTCTCTTTATGATTTAAAATGTTCAATACGGTCCTGAAATTTTCTCATCGATAATTTCATCGGATTGTCCCAATGAAACTACTTATATTATTTTCATGACTTACTACTTGTTATTTAAACGTATTGATGAAGAAGTGAACAGTCGATAGCTGGAGAGAACAGAGTGTTAATGAGAACATCAACGAGAATAAGTGGCGAGAATATTTGTAAAACATTTGTTCAGCTAAAGTGAGCCTTGAAGGTATAACTGTCAAAAATGAAATAGAAGCGCTTTTTGTTAGAAGAAATGTATTGAAAAGATGTTCTATCATCTGTGAATGTATGAGAAAGAGCGATAGGCAACGAGAAAAGAGGAGATAGAGATAGATAGATAGATAGATATATTTCTTTATTAGCCACAGGGGCACAAAAGAAGGGGACAAATACAAAGGGGGAAGTTTACATACAATAAAAACGTGTAAAATGTTATCACAGATGGAATTTAAAAGTTAGTCGATTTTCCCCAATAGAGGGAGACAGTTTATATGGGTAACACATACCCCCGAAAAAATGTGCAACCCTCATCTCCAGGAGTACGAAGAGCTTGTACTCCTTTCCTCTCCTCCTCCTTTTCCTCAATCTACAGGCTGATATAGAGAGAAGGCCCATATAGATAGATAGATAGATAGATAGATAGATAGATAGATAGATAGAAAGAAAGATAGATGGGTAGAAAGGGAGAGGGAGAGAGAGAGTAAGGCGAAGGGAGAGATAATGTTATAAAATGCTTTACGAGGTTGAATATTAACGGGTTTTGTTAAGGTTAATTTGTAAAATGTTATTTATGTTCTCATCATTTATTTTGCTTTTCCCGTCCCCCTCTCCCGAGTTTGTCTTTTCTTCATTCCCCCTCTCTCTCCCTTTCTAACTTAACTTAGTGTTTGTTGTAATAGATTTTATTATTGTTACGCTTATTATTATTCTAACCTTAATTTTTCTGGAAAAAATTAGCCCACGATAGAAGGGCGAATGAACTGGTCTGTATTGAAAGCCAATAAATTTAATCTTCACATAGTATCTATTTTAGAAATAAAGAAGGAGTAGTACTGTTTTCCTGTGTTGACACCGTGTCACTAATTTGTAGGGTGTAGTCTAATCGATTAAATCATACTCAGCATGGTACTAATTATATAAACATCTGAGTGAATGCATGCAGGTTTAACTCCCAGTGTCGAGATTAAGTTTCATAAGTAATTTATTTAGGCACTCTAGAAAACTAAAACAATATTATTATGTTTATCATCTCATGAATAGTAGGTCAAAAACATTATAGTACTTCAACAAATATTTAACAAAATGTATTTTTTCTTTCTTTGTTCTAGGTCCAAATGTCATTTAAGGTTTCTTCAGTTTAGATAAAATAAAAATCAGTACATATGTGGCAGGACCCGCATCAAATGGCTGGATAGCATCAGGAAGAGATCTCCGGAGACTCAACATCACCTTGGAGGATGCAGAGGAGTGGGGGGTTTTTATTCACAATAGCGAATATGAGCTTTTGATTCCCGAGTCGGGCCAGATCAATACAGACCGAACCTTGAGCTGATCAATAGCGAAACGCGCGTCACCAATCAATAAACGTAATGACGGCTTAACAAATCGTCCTTGTATTATATATATATATACACTCACACACACGCTATAGCCACGACACACAGCTAGAGCGTCTGAGGCAAGCGAAGCTTTAGCCCAGCGGTGCCTTCTTCTACATTCTAACTTCTAGCAAACAAGAAGAATTCTTCTTCCTTAAAATTAGCAGTTGTACAATTATATAACCAGCCATTGTACCACACAACAACCGAAACTGTTAGAATGCTTAAACATTTGTTAAAGTTATATTTTAAATATTAACCTTTAGAATCTTTATGGTCTTACCTGCTTTACACTTACATATGACTTTGCTTAAATATTTTATATCATTCGATACCGTGTTTGGTTACTCTATCAATTATTAAAGACTAATATTTACTTTTACTTATTTAATTATTTTATCATGTTTATCTGTACAAATAACTAATTCTCTTTCTCTCTCTATCTATCTATCGCTCAGTCTCTATTTATCTCTCTCTCTCTCTCTAAGTATATATATATATATATATAGAGAGAGAGAGAGAGAGAAAGAGAAAGACGGACTCCACAGATATTCATAGATACCCTCGTGAGTGTTGTACAAATATAGCCGAATATACATGATCTCCTTTCCCCCTGCATTATAGCCTTACTTTGCAACTGGAAGCCAGTTTCCTTGAAAACGTCTCGAAATCTGACAATATCACCTATAGTAACAGAAATAATTTTTGAACTCCAGTTCGATGCAAGACACACTACGCAGAAACACAGACCCTCCATCTTAATTTTACTTTTGATAATCATAAGAACTGTGAAACCGGTAAAGTAAATAAATATTCTTAAAAGACTTCAGTTGCATTTTCACATTCTTTTCATTATATGTATGACATTTAAAAAGAACCTTATTTTCTTATATATATATATTTATATATATATTGGGCTGGTATGTCGCCTATGCGGAAGGTAAATATTAATGACTGTGTATATTGCGTGTGGGTAGTAAAGACTTTTATGTGTTTTCCTTTTGTTATGATATATCTTGGGCCATATTATAAATAACTAAAATGAATAAGAGAGTAAAGGCTAACCTAAACTCAAATGTTTCTCAGATATGAAAAAATGAAAACGAAAGTGTACAACAATCACAGAATATATACAATATTTAAACATAATAATCCAGTTATTTTATTAATCCTGTTATTTAATCTGCTTCTGTTTACCTTTTCTAATGAACGAATGTTTAGAAAGTAATGTTTGAAAGTAATTTTCAAACAAGACCTAGAGTGGAGGGTTTGATGGAGTGGACAGTTTGATGATATAGTGGGTTTGAGGTATTGAAGGTTTAGATGATGGACATAGCAGATAAGGACTGTCATGTAAATAGAGTCTTTAATTGTATACGAATTACGTTCTACTGAGCACGCATTGAGCAGATAACATTGCCAAGCATTTGCCTCAGTTTGCTGTTAGAATGTTAACTTCCAGTCACAATAAATTCAAACTAAAGATAAGGATTAAGTGAAAAATTATATTTAAATAAATAGTTTCATTGTTTTGTTGTTTGTAAGAAAGAAAACATTCTTCTATTTTTAGGAACATAGCAAATCCTCATCAATATCATTTTTTTAGGTAGTTTCATGCGAGGTTCCGTGGTGTGTAAAGTATTGACTATTTTTTGTTTATATTCTTTGTGAGATAAGTATAGACTTGAATTAGTGTACTACATCAATTCTGTTATATTATGGGGTTTAGGCTGCTGCATCTATTTTTATTTTAATGACTGTTCTGTTGTGTAGAGTTTCATGTGAATTGTGTTATTTTGTTGGATGGTGAATGTTTCGTAAGTACTTTGTAATCGGCATTTAGCTTTTGTAGCATTAATGAGGGGAAGCTGTCTAGAGAGTTGGTTGCGTGAATTATTAATATTGTAGTGTCTAGTATCGATTATGTAAGTATATATGTTGTGATATTGTATTTTATGTTAATCTTGTAGAGTATATGCCGTGTGAGTTGTGATATTCTATTAAGTATTATTGAATAAATTGTGTATTGTGTACAGAGATTGTACTGCTTGAGTTGTGCTATTGAATTGATAATAACTTGTGCAGGATGTGGGTTGTACCTAGTAGAGATGCTATCTGAGACAGGTTCTAAGCGTGTATATTCATATTTTTCGTCACACCTAGAATTTGAATTATTATTGATAATAGTTTTATCTTCATGTCCCACAACCAGTTTATGTTGATTTCGAGATCCTTGTATTTTCATAGATTTTCACTTTCTTTCGGGCAATATTTTAGTCAGATGGTATCGCGATAGCAATTTTTGTTCTGGTCTATGGTCACTCACAAATATGCTGTCTTCTTTCTCAGTCTATCTCCTTCATATATTAAATAGTAGAGTGGGATAATAATGGGAGGGCTCAAACGACATGCAAAAGTACCTGAAATCCAACCTCAGCCGACTATTGGCACATATTCTTCATTGACCATACTTAAATATGGAATGATACGCAATGCCCCCCCCCCTCCCCACGGCCCCGACAGACAAGATGGAGAAGGCGTTTCCCTGGAGGACGGCAAGGGAGACGCGCTGGAAAAACCACTCCAACTCGTGGGGCTCACACCTGCGGCTGGCCAGCTCAGCGCCTATGGTGGTGAGTAAGGACACCAGAAGTCTCCACTGCCAGGGGTACAACCGCAAACCTGTCGGAGAGCGACCGGTATTTGAGGAGTTTGGCCTCCTCAGCCCGACGTGCAGCAGAACTTGGGTTAGTCTGATCTATTATATCTAGACAGTTTGCTGTGTTGACCTTGTCAGTAATATCCCAAATCATTGTAACCAGTTCGTAGGCATATGTCTGACAATTAGTCCATTACTGTGTATATATATTCGGACTTGGCAAACAATTAGGCCACTGGAGATGATGTGGTCAACTGTCTGATCGACTGGTTGTATAATCTACATTTAATGTTAGAATCTGCTTTCGTTATTTTATTTTTGCAACTGTTTGTCGTTTGACAATGATCTTTTGCAGCTAATATTAGACTTTTGGTTTCTGCTTTTAGCTCGGAGCTTTTGAGACGTTGTTGACTTTCATTCTGATTTACTTCTTATTAGTCTAACCTTGCAGGATATTGACCTCAGAGTGGCTTTTCTCGATTTCTTCTTCACTATATTTTGTAATCCCATTTTGATTTTGGTTTTGTTTCTTTAATCATTTCTTTTGTTCTGCCCTGATCAATTTTTTTTAATTATTATAGTGTAGTTAGTTTCTAATTAAATGTTTATTTTTAAAATAAAATTTAATAAGAAAAAATGTTAAAAAGGGGGAAACAAAAAAAAAGAAAGAATATGGAAATATAGAAAAAAACAGAGAAAGAAAGAAGAAAAAGAACGGGAAGGGGAAGGGATGGCAAGAGCTCTGGTGTCGCAGAAGAGAGGGGAGAGGTGTATTGAGAATCATTTTCTTACTGCTTACTTCTGCCTACCTCTGATTGCTTCTAAGTATTTTTATGGTCGTACTCTCGTTATTCTATTGTAGTTTTCTATAAGTATCAGACTCCATTGTCTGATGTGAGAGATAATTATATTAGGGTACAACTTCAGAATACTGCCAGTACTTTGCTAGGGTCTTTTTCTGTCTAAATCTGTCAATGCACTTACCTACCAGTTTATTATATTGAAACTTTAACATATATCTGTATATCTAGCGTATATATATACTTGTGAATATTTTTTTAGCGTTGAGTCCAGTTTTTTAACTCGTTCCAGCGACGTTCGAAGAATTTATCTCGTCTCTGGTGCCAGTAGAAAACAACTAGGAAACCGACGACAAGAAAACTGAGGTTCCTGATCCTCTGAATAGTATCACCTCATTTCCCTACGTCGGTGAGAAATGAAGGATGGATAGTTTTGGTAAACCATCCAGGATAATGAAAAATAAGACGAGAAAACCAAATATATATAATAATGGGTTTGGAAATGTTGCTAAAAGCCATTGACTAGTTTTGGGAAGGGAAGACCGTTCAGATTTTCGGTGCTCCATCTCTGTGGCCACTGATACTGAAGATGAGGGGAGTAAAACAATTCTGTGTTTTTACTCTAGCAATCTTCGAAATAATTGTTTCTACTTTAGGCACAAGGCCAGCAATTACCCAGTGCATTACTGGTACTTTATTTTATCGACCCCGTAAGGATGAAAGGCAAAGTCAACCTCGGCGGGAGTTGAACTCAGATCGTAAAGGGACGTAACTATGCTGGAAAGCATGGCGTCCGACCCTCTACCGATACTGCCAGACCGGTGGTTGTGGCAGCAACATTGATGATGGTGGCACCTTTCCTCGACAGAGCAGCATGGTGTCTTGTAATCGAGCATCTGTCGACATGAACTTTTAAAAAATGGCATTTTGAGGTATAATTATGAAGGTTGATTGGGGAGGAGGAAACTGGGTAAGAGTTTAAAATTCAGGCGATATAATGTTATAGAAAATCACACCAATAATAAACCACAGCAGAAAATAAGTATTTCCCAGAGGATGTTGGGTGCATATTATAAGATCTCACTGAAGAACTTCTAATCAGAGACCATACTTCACACGTTATCGTATCCATTGTTAACAAGAGTATTGCTCGCTTGATTTCCATTTTATTTTATCTTCCAGACGGGTCAAAACCAGAGACCTATGACATGTATACTATTATTTGGATTGGCATTATTGGTAGACACGACGCTTTGCAGCATAGAGTTACGGCCCTTTACAGTCTGAGTTCAAATCCCGCCGAGGTTAACTTTGTCTTTCATCCTTATGGGGTCGATAAAATAAAGTACCTGTAATGCACTGGAGTCGATTTAATCGACTTTCCCTTTCCCCAAAAATTGTTGGCCTTGTGCCTAAATCAGATTGCAGTATCGGTAGAGGGGCGGACGCCATGCTTTGAAGCATAGTGTTACCCTTGAAGCATAGTGTTACCAAATCCTGCCGAGGTTAACTTTGCCTTTCATCCTTACAGGGTCGATAAAATAAAGTACCAGTAATACACTGGGATAATTACTGGCCTTGTGCCAAAAGTAGAAACAATTATTATTTTTATTGGTCTGTTCGGACGTCTTTTGCTCGCTCCCAGTAAGTCGCTTTATTTACCTGTTATAATTATTTGTTGTTAAATTGTTCTTGTTGTGTAAGGGATATAAGCCCTTGGACTTTGCCCTGCGATGGGGAAAGTATAATATTTGGCCTTTTTGCCCAAATATTTGAACATTTTACTTTTAAAAATTAAAAAATAATCATGGCAACTACAACAATAATAGCATCAACCAAAATACAGACAACAGAAAAAAATTACAATATTAACATCACTAACCAGAAAATAAACAACGACAACACCAACAGCAACAATACAAATTGCACCGAAAACAACAACAACGGTGGCACCAAAACACAACCAACTACAACAGTGATAACAGCAACAGCACCAACAACACCGTGTGTAACAGTAGCAACAGCACCAACAACAAGACCAATAGCAGCAGTAACGGCAGCAATAATGGTGCCGTTGAAAAAGGGGCCACTTCTTTCGCAGGTATGGCCCGAAATATAGAAACAGTGCTAGTCACGGAGGAGGAGATGGTAGTCGCAAGGGCCATGGTGACAAGAAATTACAATAGTTTCCCTGAAACCTCCACCCGATTTTTTCAAGGACCAGCAGCTACGCACGGTGACTTACCGTACCGTAAGGAAAATGTCACATCGGATAGAGAGAGCCACGGAGGCTCAAATCCAAAAGGCCTTGGGGTGCGTCTGGGTGCGCAAAACCCACATCACTCGAGGCAAAAAGTATACCATAGTAGACTACCCCCCCCCCCCGAGGCGAAGTCTCACTCTTTGGAAACCCTAAAGAGTGAGGAAATAGTCTTGGTACCCTTCTACTGCGGGGAGAAAATTGTTGTGAGGGTCAAAGTGACCCAGGACCCGCCCGACGTGCCCATACCTTGGCCGGCCACGTCTATACTGGCTGGAATCGAGGAGAAGACCACCATACTGCAAATACAGAGAATGGGAAGAGAGAACTGGTCAGGTATAGGCATGCAAATGCTAATACAAACTGACCAGGAGTGCATCGAGGCCATCCCAGATATCATAAACCTACAGGAAGGACTCCAACTCCCTATAAGCGTGGGAGGAAGGCGCCCAAAGTGGTATCACTGTGGGCAAAAGGGTCACCTCAGGGCCTTCTGCCCGCAGAAGACAGCCAAGAAGAGGGCCCCCTCCTTCCGACGCCCGATCCGCTGCTACCAAGAGCAGGGCAGGCAACAGAGGCAGAAGACCCTTCCATGGTGAGTAGGAGGGCAACGTCCGTGGCACCCATACCAAGCCACGGACAACTAAAGCAGCGGCAGCAGTGGCGGCAACACTAACAGTCGCAGTAGCTACACCGGCGGCAAAATCGCCGGAGCAGGCTCCACTACCACCACCAACAGCAGTGGAGCTCGTGCCCCTCCCGGACGCCGCGGAGTCCGACATGGAGTGTGAGGTGGGAGGGAAGTGGCAAACAGTCTGCCACAAAAAAAAAACCCTTAGCTTCACACTTCAAAAGCGAAGGCAGACAAAGAGGGGTAAAGGCTGCAAGGAGACTTGCAGCAACACCACCACCATCACTATCACCACCACAAGCATCACCACCAACAACAACCACACCACCACCAGCATCACCAAAAACACCAACATCGCAAACACAACAAAACGCGCACACCCAACAGCAACAACAAGAAAACAGCAACAAAATCGCCCCTCCCCCCCAAAAAGTACACAGCCATAAATATGGCAAATAAAGAATTCCTACAACACATAAAGCAACACACAGACATCACAGAAAAAAAACTACTACACCCCACCAACACCAAGAACTCTCCCGACAAACATAAGCATCATTGAAATCTCAATAGAACATTACACACTTTTAAAGCAAAAATTCCCCAACGCAGTTGGAGACTTCAGAGGGTCGGTTACCAAGAGGATATACACCGATATCCTCTTGGAAACACCTATGAGCAGCGAAAGGGACGGTTCTACTGTCCCTTCACCACACGATCAAAGTAAGTTATCTTTTCTCACTTACCCCGTTTTTCATCCAACATGGCCGTATTTAGAATAGGCGGTATAAATGTACGTGGCCTGGGGTCATCTTGGAAGCAGGGTCACCTGCTCAACGACTTCAGGTCACTAAACATAGATGTGGTGGCCATCAGCGAGACCAGAATCTCTGAAGCACGAGCTTTCGCACCGATCTTCGGCGGCTACGATGTATACGCATCTCCCAGCCGTCCAGGATCGGGGGGAGGGGTTGCCGTGCTTTTTCGGAGAGGCTTGGATCTCGCCATACGGCCCATCTTCCTGGACCCAGAAGGTAAGTCGATGTTGCTGGGCATGACCGGCAGCGAAGGCAATGCTTTCAGGCTAGTAGCCGTATACGTCCCAACAGGGGCAGGACGGCCAGATTTCTTCAGACGTCTAGAGACTTTCTTGGAACGACCCGCTCTTTAGTGTTAGTGGGCGACTGGAACGGTATCTTAGATGCACGCTGGAATTATGTGGGGCTAGTAGACAGGGCAGGAGGGTGTAAAAGCCTCAACAACCTTTGAACTGTTTGACAAGTATAGACTGGATTATCCGAACGTGCCAATGTGGACATGGGCAAACTGCTTCAGGTCATCCAGATCGTATTTAGATAGGGTATTCTGTAGGGAAACAGATAAGGCTAGTGTAGGTTGTCCACAATTTAAAGTAGTCGATTACACGGACCACAAATTTGTGATCTGTGAAATTGACTTAGATAGACTCCATAGGCAAGGGCCCGGCTACTGGAAGCTGAACGCGTCATTCCCGGCGCGCAAAGCTTACAGACACCGGATTAGCGAATTAGTTAAGCGTGCGTTGACGGGTGCGATCGTCAACAACAGGTAGTGGTTTACTCTGAAAAGGGCTATTAGAGTAGAATCGATAAGGTTTAGAAAAGGAGTAGTGATAGAGGAAAATAGAGTAGAGGGAGAGTTAGTTAGAAAGCGAGAAGAGGCGTTTAGGACAGGCAACTGTCGTGCCTGCGGCGAGATTGGCACTACCAATTCTTCAACGCAAAGCATGAAGGCTGTGTTGTCAGAGCTAGAACGCGTGCTCTAAGACACGCGGGGACGAAAGCCGTTCAATGGGCCCGGGTGGTGGAGGCGCGACGTGGCAACAAGTTCACAATTCGGTCTTTGCCTGATAAAAACGGGTGCATGTTGCTCGAACCGAGAAATGTGTGCGGCTTTTCAAAGCACTTTGCTCAATTGCGGTGGCGGGCCGGATCGGAGTATGGACTTCGGTACATATCTCGACGGACTGCCGCGGCTCACGACGACCGCAGCGCAGTGCTGCGAAAAGCCGATAACAGCAGGTGAAATACGGGGTGCGATGTCTGACTGCACGAGGGGTAAATCGCCAAGTTTGGATGGTCTGCCCTACGAGCTTTATGCGTATATGCCAGACTTGTTCGGCTACCTCTTGGCAGATGTCTACTACAACTGGCAGCAGAACGGGAGCATTCCCAGTTTTGTGGGCCGGGGAGCGGTGCCGCTGCTGAGAAAAGACCCGAACAAGGGGGACGTTATAGACAACTTCAGACCCATAACTCTGCTAAACGCAGAGTTTAAGATTTTGGCCAAGGTGTTAGCAAAGAGATTGGCGCTTGTGGTCGGTGATCTGGTGGGAGAGGCGCAAGACATCCCGGACAGATCCATCCACGACAACCTCCATCTCATGCAATACATCATAGAGAGGGTGGTTAAGGAACCTGGCACGGGTGGGACCCTGATCAACTTGGATCAATCTAAAGCATTTGATAGGGTCGACCATCGGTACCTGGCTGCGGTCCTCGAGGCGGCCGGCTTCGGGCCCGTTTTTAGGGGCTGGATCGTTGCGATGCAGAGCGACATCTGCTCGATTGTGAGGGTGAATGGTCGCAGCCTTTCAGAATCATGCGCTCGGTCCGCCAGGGTTGCCCCTCTCATCCCTCTTGTACGTACTGGCCCTCGAGCCGTTATTACACAAATTGGAGACGATGAGGGGGATCCCACGCGAACTGGGATACGGGAGATCCGTGTCTGCTTACGCCGACGACGTCACTGTGGTGGTGTCGAGCACCAAACACGTCCAGATGCTCGGCACCGCTCTCCATACGAAGCGGTGAAAGGAGCAACGATAAACCAGGAAAAGTCGGTAGGCTTGCAACTCGGCACTTGGAGAGGCAAGTCCATGCCGTCCGACAGCGTCGTGGGGCGCTGGATGGAAGGACCGGTTAAATTGGGTCTGGTTCGGTCCGGACCTCCAGATGAAGAAAAACTGGAGTGAGTTGACGAGCAGGGTGGCCTCTCTCACCCAGAAATGGGCTCTCTCACCCAGAAAGGTCGGGCGGAGGTGGCGAATGCGTACATAGCGTCCGTCATCTGCTACCGCTTGACCGTCGTACCTTGCCACCGCCCAACTCTGACCAAAATGGAGCGCCTCCTCTTCCGCTTTTTGTGGAAGGGACGTGCTCCCATGGTCAGACGATCCATTTGCTGTCAATACCCGTTGCGTGGAGGACTAGGCATGACGTGGCTGATGATGCGCAAACATCCGCTGAGGCTGCGACAACTCTGGTGCTTCCTTGACGGTGAACAGGTGTCGTCGCCGTTTGCCAGGCGCGCTTTTCCCCAGCTCGTCTCCTTGACGGAGCTGCAGTCCTGGATCAGGAAAAGACCGAGGGATAGTGCTTGGAAGCTGGAATGTCTCCAAGCGCTCACCGCCCTCTACCGGTTGGGCAAGAGTATCGGTGGAACATCCACCTCGGCTTTCTATAGAGGACTAGTGGAGGGAAAGAGCGACGACGTTCTCGTAGAGACCCTAGGCTTCGAAGACGATCAGCTGTTCGCTCTCTTCAAGAGAACTTTCAGACCGGGGCCTATGGACAACTTCCAGAAATCCCTGGCCTGGCAGTGCTACCGAGGAGCGTTGCCGGTTCGGGATAAGCTCTACAGGCATGGAGGTGCTATCAGCCGAGCCTGTCCGAGATGCGCGCAGGGCGACGAAACCGTCCTGCACGCACTCGTTCAGTGCCCGAGGATTGCTGACTTGTGGAGCTATGTCGAACAGCTGCTGTCGCGTGTAGGACGGATCTGGTTATCGAGTCCATTGTGCAGATAGTCCCGCCATCCTCCTTTAAAGAGGAGGAAGGGCAGGCAGTTTTCATCTGCCTGGTGGCCATGGCGAAAGAGATAGTGTGGTGGACTAGATTGAAAGGGTTGAAGACGGACACTTCCCCTCCGGCCAATCCCTGATTAACTTTTTCAAGTTTCACTTGAATAGGAAAATCAGGGTGGAGAGGCAAGTGCTGTCTTCTAATAAGTTTGTTGAAAGGTGGGTGGAAGTGGCGAGTCTGGTTCGAGTGAACGGACCCGCTCTGAGTACGCGCCTGTAGACTGAGGAGTGGGAAAAGTGAGAGAGGGCGCTTGCCCTGGTGGTCAAGGCAGCCGTGGTTTTTGTGTGGTTTTCACCACGACTGACCCTCGGAGGTTTCCCCCTTCTTGGGGAATTTTTGTTGTTTGTATTTTGGGGGATTTCTAGCCCGATTTTGTTATAACCTGTTTACACGACCAAAACCCATTTTGTATCGTCCTGTACTGTTCCGTGCCGTCTCTAATGTTTTTCTTCATGTCATCCCGTGTGGCCAATAAAGAAACCAACAGTGTCCGAGCATTGCCGACTTGTGGAGCTATGTCGAACAGTTGCTGTCGTGATCCGGTTATCGACTGAGTCCATTGTGCAGATGGACTCGCCGTCTTCCTTCGAGGAGGAAGGGCAGGCGGTTTTCATCTGCCTGGTGGCCATGGCGAAAGGGATTGTGTGGTGGACAAGGTTAAAAGGGTTAAAGACAGACACTTTCCTCTTCGGCGAATCCCTAATTAACTTTTTCAAGTTTCACTTGAAGAGGAAAATCAGGATGGAGAGGCAAGTGCTGCCTTCTAGCAAGTTTGTTGAAAGATGGGTGAATGTAGCGAGAATGGTCCGAGTGACTGAATATACGTCTGTAGTTTGAGAGATGGAAAAAATTGAGAGAGGGCGCTTGCCCTGGTGGTCAGGGTGGCCGTGGTCTTTTGTGTGGTTTTCCCCACGAGTAACCCTCGGAGGTTTGCCCCCTATTGGGGAATTTTTCATTGTTTCAATTTTCCTTTTTATCGTTTATATATATATATATGTTTCTATGTCCTTTTTTTTCTTTTCTTATATAAATAATAAAAATCTTTACACGCACAAAACCCACATCGTACCGTCCTGTACCGTCCTGCGCCGTCTGTAATGTTTTTCTTGATGTCAGCCCTTGTGGCCAATAAAGAAATCATTATTATTATTATTATGATTATTGGCGACCTACGTAGTAAATCGTATCATCGTGAGCTCCGCAAAGGTTTGTTATTTTCAGTTGTTTAAAATTGCCATTCATGAAAAATTTTTATTGTTAACTGTATATAAGTGCACATACATTGTTATCTGAAAAGGACACCTAAAAAGATTGGGGCCTTGAGCCCAAAATTTATAATTTTATAATTATCAAACAAAACTTTTTCTTTGAAAAATCATGGATGACTCAGAGTCACTCCTTCCTCACAAACTAACACCTCACACCGACACCACCATTGTAAATATTACTACGTTTGCCAACACTAAAAATATAAGCAGTAGCAATATTTTAAATTTGTCGCAGGCAGACATTCATTTCCCGCCATTACCAATGACTGCAGGTATTACAGCCACCACCACCACCACCATCACCACCACCGCGACAACAGAAACAAAAGAAAAAAATAAATTAACTCGTGATATCGAAATGAATTCAACCAAAATGAACTCTTCGACACCGAACACCATTGACGCCACCACTACCACAACTGAAACTAAAATTAATAATAACAAAAATAACGATAACAACAACAGCAACAATGACATTAAGAAAACCACCCTGAATTTTGCCAGGGTGGTTTTCTTAATGTCATTAAAATGGTAAAGAAAGATGGGTACAGAGTCAGCCCCCCCCCCCCCTAATAAAATGGAGCATCGGCGCCTATGCACCGTGTCTTATCGAACAATTAATATAAAATCGCGCCGAGTGGAACGGGCATCCGAGTCCCAAATACAAAAAGCATTGGGACATGTGTGGGCAAAAAAACCCCACATCAGACGTGGGCAGAAATATGGAACCGTGGACGTGTTCTTTGAAACAGCACAGGAGGCTAGAGAACCCTCCATGGCCCCATTAAGAAGTGACGACTTCACACTCGTTCCAAGCTATTGTGGCCAGAGACTCGTAAAGATCAGGGTCACCCACGTTCCACCGGCCATCGAAATTCCCTGGCTAATAGCTGCCGTCCTCGTCGGCATCGAAGCCAACACCAAGATAATCGAAATAGCGAAAGAAAAGCAGGAGAACTGGTCCGGATCTGGGATGGAGCTCCTGATCCAAGCGGACCAAAAAAGCATTGAGGAGATACCCAGAGGTAATAGACCTCACTGACGGCAGCCACCTCACCGTAACTGTCGAGGGCAGAAGGCCTAGGTGTGTCGTTTGTGGTGAAGGAACCCACCTAAGGACTTTCTGCCCTCAGGCTAAAAGGTTGAGGCCACCTCTCCTACGCACCCCAGTGACTCAACCATCAACACCACCAGCAGCAGAGATGGCAGCAACAACTATAGCAGCAACAACAGAAGCAACTGTAACAGCAACAACCCCAGCAACAGTAGCAAAACCAACACCACCACCACCCAACGCGCCAGAACTAGCACCAGCGCCTACATCATCCACCACGCCACAACTAAAACCAACGCCTGTGGAAGATTTTCCACTCCCCGGCCTATCACCACTGGAGACAGATTATGACGACAAGGAGTGGGAAACGGTATCAGGAAAAAAAGAAAAAAAGAAACCAAAAAAGAAAAAATTCTCTTCCCTCCCCCTCCAAAAACAAAATACAGAGGGAAACAAATAAACTATCAAACAAAAAAGTTAGGACAGATATGCCACCATCCACACCAGCATCACCAACCCCATCACCACAAACACCAACACCATCACCATCATTAACCCCAACACCACCATCACCAACACCACAAAAGTCACCAAAAAGCGAAACAGAAACAAACCCACAACAAACGCAAACAAAACAAAACAACCAAAACGATACACACTACACAGCATTAAATTTGAACAACAACCAATTATTACACTACATCCAACGCAACACCAGCATCACAGAAAAAGACTACACAACAACCCAAAAGTTCACACCCCCTCCACACATGCAAATCACTCGCATCACACAGAAAACGTACACGACACTAAAACAACAATTCCCCAAAGACATCGAAGACTTCCGACAAACACTCTCCAGGAGGATTTATAAGGACATCCTTCCGGAGGAGGCCACAAGCAGTGAATAGGATGGAGAAACCATCCTTCCTCAACGAGAAGTAAGGCAAGTGGTCTTTCCCATCTTTTCCACTCCATTTCAACATGACCTCACTCAGAATAGGCAGCATAAATGCGCGTGGCTTGGGGTCGTCATGGAAGCAGGGCCACCTGCTCAACGACCTCAGGTCACTAAACATAGATGTAGTGGCCATCAGCGAGACCAGAATCTCCGAAGCGCGGGCCTTCGCACCGATCTTCGGCGTCTACGATGTGTACGCATCTCCCAGCCGTCCGAGATCGGGGGCAGGAGTTGCTGTGCTTTTTCGGAGAGGTTTGGATCTCGCCATACGGGCCATCTTCCTGGACCCAGAAGGTAAGTTGGTGGTGCTAGACGTGACCAGTGGAGACGGGCAAGCTTTCAGGCTAGTGGCCGTCTATTCCCCGACAGGAGCAGGGCGGCCTGATTTCTTCCGGCATCTGGAGACCTTTCTTGGAACGTCCCGCTCTTTAGTGTTAGTGGGCGACTGGAACGGGATCTTAGATGCACGCTGGGACTGTGTGGGATAAGCGGATAGGGGAGGAGGGTGCAAGAGCCTCATCAACCTGCTCAGGCGTTTTGAACTGTCTGACAGGTACCGATTGGATTTCCCGAATGTGCCAATGTGGACTTGGACAAATCGGATAGGGTCATCCAGATCATATCTAGATAGAGTATTTTGTAGGGAAATAGATAGGTCTAGCATAGGCTGTCCACAATTCAAGATAGTCAGCTACACGGACCACAAATTCGTGATCTGTGTGCTTGACTTAGATAGGCTTCATAGACGAGGACCCGGCTACTGGAAGCTAAACGCGTCCTTACCAGCGTGCAAGGCCTACAGAGACCGGATTAGCGAACTAGTTAAGCGGGCGTTGACGGGGGCCATCGTCAACAACAAGTGGTGGTTTGCTCTGAAAAGAGCAATTAGAATAGAGTCATTAGGTTTAGTAAGGCTTTAGCAATAGAGAAAAATAGAGCAGAGGGAGAATTAGTTAGAAAATTAGACGAGGCGCTTAGCAAAGGCATCGCGACCGACGTACTTGCGGCGAAATTGGCCCTTGACCAATTCTTCAATGCAAAGCACGAAGGCTGCGTTGTCAGAGCTAGGGTGCGTGCTCTCAGACACGAGGGGACGAAAGCCGTTCAATGGGCCCGAGTGGCGGAGGCGCGTCGTGGCAACAAAGCCACGATCCGGTCTTTGGTAGACCACGACGGGCGCATGCTTCTCGATCTCGGGCAAATGTGTGAAGCTTTTCAGCGACACTTCGCACAGCTGTTCGGGGGCAGCGGCGGGCCGGATCGAGGGATGGACTTTAGTGTCTACGTCGACGGACTGCCGCGGCTCTCGGCCACTGAGGCGGAGTGTTGCGAAAAGCCGATAACAGCCGCTGAAGTACGGGAGGCAATGACTGGCTGCACAAGGGGTAAATCGCTTGGTTTGGATGGTCTGCCCTATGAACTTTACGTACAGATGCCAGACTTGTTCGGAGGCCTCTTGGCGGACGTCTACTGTAACTGGCAACAGAACGGGAGAATTCCCAGCTCTGTGAGCCGAGGAGCTGTGGCGCTGCTGAGAAAGGATCCAAGGTGCTAGCAAACAGGTTGGCGCTTGTCGTTGGTGGTCTGGTGGGAGAGGCGCAGACATGCGCCATTCCCGACAGATCCATCCACGACAACCTCCACCTCATGCGATACATCGTAGAGAGGGTAGCTAGGGAACCTGGCACTGGTGGGTCCTTGATCAATTTAGATCAGTCGAAAGCTTTCGATAGGGTCGACCATCGTTACCTAGCGGCAGTCCCGAGGGCGGCTGGCTTTGGGCCCGTCTTCAGAGGCTGGATCGCTGCCATGCACAGCGACATCTGCTCTGTGGTGAGAGTGAACGGTCACCTTTCGGATCCGTTCAACATTATGCGCTCGGTCCGCCAAGGATGTCCCCTCTCGTCCCTCTTGTACGTATTGACTCTCGAGCCATTACTGCACAAACTGGAGACGTTGAGGGGGGTCCCGCGCGAACTAGGATGCGGAAGATCCGTGTCAGCATATGCGGACGATGTCACCGTAGTGGTGTCGAACGCCAAACACATCGAGGCGATCGGCACTACACTAAGAGAATACGAAGCGGTGACAGGAGCAATGATCAACCAGGAAAAGTCAGTGGGCCTGCAGCTCGGCACCTGGAGAGGCAGGTCCATGCCGTCCAACAGCGTCGTCGGGCGCTGGACGGACGGACCAGTTAAATTGCTCGGGGTCTGGTTCGGTCCGGATGTCCAGACGGACAAAAACTGGGACGAGGTGATAGCAGAGTGGCTTCTCTCACTCAGAAATGGGCCGAGAGGAAGCTATCCCTGAAAGGTCGAGCGGAGGTGGCTAACGCGTATATCGCGTCCGTCATCTACTACCGACTGACCGTCGTACCTTGTCCTAAGCCTCGCCTGACTGCGCTGGAGCGTTTGCTCTTTCGCTTTTTGTGGAAGGGACGCGCTCCGATGGTCAGGCGGTCCATCTGCTGTCAACACCCGCTACGTGGAGGGCTTGGAATGCCGTGGCTGATGATGCACAGACACGCGCTCAGGCTACGACATCTCCACCTCTTCCTCGACGGTGATCAGGTGTGGTCTCCGTTTGCTCGACGCGTCTTTCCCCAGCTCGTCTCCTTGACGGAGCTGAAGTCTTGGGTCAAGCGAAGACCGAGAGGGAGCGCTTAGAGACTGGAATGTCTTCAGGCGCTCACAGCTCTCGACCAATCGGGCAATGTGATCGGTGGAAACTCCACCTTGGCGTTCTATAGAGGATTAGTGGAGGGGAAGAGCGACGACGTACTTGGGGAAACTCTAGGCGTCGACGAAAATCAACTAGCCAATCTCTTCGGAAGGACTTTCGGGTCGGGGCCTATGGACAACTTCCAGAAATCCCTGGCCTGGCAGTGCTACCGGGGAGCTTTGCCAGTTCGGGATAAACTCTACAGGCATGGAGGTGGCGTCAGCCGGGCATATCCGAGATGCGCACAGGGCGACGAAACCGTCCTGCACGCACTCGTCCAGTGTCCGAGTATTGCTGACTTGTGGGTTTATGTCGAACACCTGCTGTCACGTGTAGGACGGATCCAGCTATCAGCTGAGGCCCTCGTGATGACTGCCCCGCCCTCTTCCTTTAGCCGGGAAGGGCAGGCAGTTTTTATCTGTCTGGTGGCCATGGCGAAAGAGATAGTATGGTGGACACGTTTGAAAGGGCTGAAGACGAGCACTTACCTCTTCGGTGATGCTCTGATTGACTTTTTCAAATTTCATTTGAAAAGGAATATCAGGGTAGAGAGGGAAGTGCTCTCTTCCCAGCATTTTGTTGAAAGATGGGTGAGAGAAGCAAGTATGGCCCGAATGAATGGGCCTTCTCTGAGTATGTGTCTGTAAATTAAAGGTGGAAAACTGGGAGAGGGCACTTGCCCTGGTGGTCAGGGTCACTGTGGTCTTTTAATGGGCTTTCTCCACAAATGTCCCTCGGAAGTCTCCCCCCTATTGGGGAATTTTTCTTTGTTATTTTATTACATCCTCTGTTTTTTTTACACGCAGAAATGCCCATTTGTACCGTCCTGTATTGTCCTGTACTGTCCTTAATGTCTACTTTATGTAAACCCTTGTGGTTAATGAAGAAAACATTATTATTATTATTATTATTAAATACCACATTTATTTCAGTCAACGAACAATCAATTTTGTTAATCAACCGCCATATCACCCATGATTGTTGTATTCGCTGTTTGTGACTGTGAGTGGAATACGCTCGAACAAGCTTCATGCCCGAGTTCCTTGTAAATTAACCATTGAAAGTAGCTTGCGCTGTTGTAATGCGTATACGAACATTTAATAACCACAATGATACTGGTTTTTTGTTAGAAATGTGGAACATTTCGCCATAACTCATGATAGCCATCTTCCATCGTTATACAATTGAGTATTAAGTGCCTTGCCTTGTATTTCAAACAATAAGCCTTTTGTTTCCCTTTAAAGCTATACGGTCATGCATAGGAAGCTTCCTTAACTACATAAGGTTCACCAAGCAGCTTAAAGAATCGTTCGGATAGAAGCTGTGCTTTCAACTATTGCTCTTGTTCCAGCATGTTCTTTCAAGTGACTTTTTAAAGTACTCTCAGGTTCTTGCAGAATGAATTGCTTTTTTGCATTTTTTAAGAGCGATTTTTTACCTCAATGCATTAATGTATTAAATTTTTGGCCTTTTAAAATGCTTTTCATTCTGTAACACTACACTCAAAACCATGTATCTCACTTCTGCATTCAATATTGTATTTATGTATATATGTATAAATGTGTTTCCTCTATTCAGTTTCAGAAGTTGATTCTACTTAGAACGTGTGTTATATCTAATATGCTTTTGTAAGTTGTGTAACTTTAATGCGTAAAATTTTATTTGTGCTTTTTTTCTGTGTTTTAGCTATTTCTGATGTCCCAATTCTAAATCTTTATCTTTTGCAATGTTCTAGATAGAAATAATTGATATATCCATTAGAAAATACATTCTTTCATCAGCCATCTTTAATACAAAATGAATGTGTGTTTTCACTTGATTTTCCTATTAGTTTCTATGGGCATATTTCAGCGTATTGTGAAGTAGTAATTCTCATTGCCAGATCTTTGTACCATTTATTATTTTTATTAACCCAGGGCGGTGAATTGGCAGTATCGGTAGAGGGTTGGACGCCATGCTTTCTAGCATAGTTACGTCCCTTTACAGTCTGAGTTCAAATCCCGCCGAGGTTAACTTTGCCTTTCATCCTTACGGGGTCGATAAAATAAAGTACCAGTAATGTACTGGGTAATTTGCTGGCCTTGTGCCTAAAGTAGAAACAATTATTTTTATTAACCCAGTAGCTTACATTGCTGAGACACGATAGGTCAATGTGATTTAGTGGTTATTATTGTATATCTACATTGGCAGTATCGGTAGAGGGTCGGACGCCATGCTTTGACGCATAGAGTTACGGCCCTTGCCATTCTGAGTTCAAATCCCGCCGAGGTTAACTTTGCCTTTCATCCTTACGGGGTCGATAAAATAAAGTACCAGTAATGTACTGGATAATTGCTGGCCTTGTGCTAATAGTAGAAACAATTATTGTATATCTACATTTGCTGTCTGCTATTGACTAGTTATATTTTTTAAATAGTTTCTCGTAGGTAAGCTTTGGTTTTAGACAGGCGTTAGAGAGATTCTATACCAGCTTTTAAATCAACAGAAGTGAGCAATTGTTTACTTCTATTCACATTAATCTCAGCTGTGGCAATTACTGACTTTCCAGACTCATATCTGCGTGTATTTCATTTTCTCCACTTTTTCTGTCGCTATGTTATTTTCAGTTGCCAGTATGCTTTGAAGCCTAGATTCCAAGTCGAGAAACCAGCAGTCAAAGCCTTAAGGCTTGTAGTCACTCAATACATTGCTTTCAAAGTCGAAAAATATTATTAGGATCATTCTTGTTCATCTATTAGTTGGAGACTGAAATAGTATGTAGGCTGGAGCGTCTGTTCTTTCGGTGTTTGTGAAAGGAATAACTTTCTTTCATCAGAATGTCCATGTTAAGCCAATCCACATGCTCTGTGGTTTAGTGCCTCGGGAATTGGATTATATATTGTTTATTTATCAAGAAATTTTATAACTATTTTTAGTTCCGTGTCGTGTCATGTAAACTTGTTTACTAAGCAAGATGGATTTTATTTAATTATTTCTTAGCCCATTTGGTATACAATTGTTTGTCGAACACTTTTCTTTTTGTTCCCTTTGACAATTTACCAACGATCACTCAAAAAGGATACCTTTCTGCGGACACCAAATAGAGAAGAGGAAAAACTGAGCACCTACTTTGGTATTTCTTTAGTGTTTATATTATTGTGCTGTCAAAGGAAACTAGGTTGTTATATTTACATCGGCGGATGCTTTCGTGATCCTACTTACTGGAAGCTGCGTGATTTTTAGGTTGCGTATGGATGACGTCTCAGTGCAGAAAGTTGAGAAATGAAAAATAAGAGCATGTGTGTGTAAAATAAGAGAAGGCACAGTAAAGCGATCATTTATATAAGGAAGGAAAACTGCGAAAAACCGTAAGATAAGCCGTAATCATAGAATGCAGGTCAGAAAGAGCTTTATCATTCAAGAGATGAAATATATGGAATCCACGGGGGAGAAATACAGCTATAAGATTCTCATTTAGACATGTTTGAGGACTTTATGATGCCAAGGGGAACAAAATTGCTTTCACCGAATTTCCTTTTGGGAAATAAATGTATTATGATAGATTACGGTAAAATGAGAAATATTGAAGTATTTGTTAAATTATTGTTATCGAATATATATGATGGAATAACCTGACTTTTTGTATATCAGAGACATTATACAATGATGCTATTTTAAAGAGCGTCCGTTAAGTGGCTGGTTGAGGATCAATATCCAGTTCTCGTTAACGAGGATTGGGATCTTCCTCCAGCTATTGTCCAAAGTCTGTCTTAAGCCAGAAGGCTCGTTAGGCAGGTGCTTATCCTGGTCTCATGGCGAGAAGCGACTGAGAGTACAAGACTTCTCTTTGGACAGGATACCAGTCCATTGCAGAGTTAAACCCCAGCTATTGCTGGTACACATTTTCAGTTGAGTATACTGGAGCAACGTGAAATGAAGTGTTTTGCTCAATAACACAACACGCAACCCAGCCCAGGAATTGAACCCACCTAATTCCAACTCTCTTACCACTAGGTCAAGCGCCTCCACGATGTCGAGCTATTGTAGGTAGTATTTATTTATTTTCTTTACTTTTATTCCTCTACTGCTTCTGAGTTGCAGATGTAAATAGCTGATCATTTGGTTATATAAGGGATGTATCCTGGTGTGTTTGGATTTCTTCTATGTGTTATCAGCAATGATCGATTCCTTCACTAATTCAGCCCAAATGAGAACGAACAACATAGGGGGGTTTATGAGAGATATGTTGGGATATTCCTAGAAGGATGATTTATTATTTGGTGGAGAATAGAAGACATTTAAAAATGCTTGATCTATGTTGAAACAGTCGCTCAACAAAATATATCTGTACCCAGTAGATCAAGTCAATGATATTTATATATTCAATTCTATAAATCCCAAATATATTCAATAATAATACAAATTGTAGAATAAGATATAGCAACTTTACAGTCTATCCGTGGTTACCAACAGTAATTGAATATTTATTTTGGAATCGTGAAGCTAATCCTGTTGTTTTAAAAGTAGCAAATTATCTTCATTCTAGATCTGATTTGTTACTAACTTTATTCAATATTCGTCCAAGAATAAGGTTTTTCTTTTTAATCTCAGATTATAAAGTTTAAGAAGATGAACATAATCCAGTTAGATAAACATTAGGAAATCATTTTCTAGTGGTTAATATTATTGATGAAATGATTTATTTCTCATACAAAGAAAAGAAGTTGATATTCAAGTTAAATTATAAGACTGTGTGGTGAACGTTAGTTCACCACACAGTCTTATAATGTTTAAGCATGATCAATCTTTCTTATACAGAATTAACTTACTTATAAAATGAGTGAGAATTTATTCTCACGTATTTCATAGTCAAGTTTTCACAATGTGTGAATAAATAGCGAATATCCAATACATTTAATTAATTATAACACAAATGATATGAATAATCATTAATTCAGTCCAAAATTAGTGCTTATGTATTAAAATCTTTTGCATTCCTATGAATTTTTATAAATATCGAATCGAGATATGATACTGCGCTCTATAAAGCAATAGTATGGTATGTATCAACTGGAGAATAAATGGCAATGATTGTATGTGAAACAAATGAAATATTTGTAAAATAAATGAAATATTTGTAGAAGCAGAAATGTTTATACCATGGATCGTCGAACTTTTTAGAATGTCGATTGTATTAGAAATAATTTTATACATTCCTGGCCAAGGCAAATAAAATGGAATCATTATCATATAATGCTATGGAAACATTGATTTTAACTAATGTTTTTCATTATAGCAGTATATACCTAAGGTGCAAGATCGGCAGAATCGTGAGAACATCGAACAAAATAATTTGCGGCATTCTGTTACGGCTCTTTACATTCTGAGTTCAAATGCCGCCAGAGTTAAGTTGGCTTTCCATCAAGGAGATCTGTCTGAGGAGTAGGGACCTGGCGAATGAGAGAAATGTCTGTCTGAGGAGTAGGGACCTGGCGAATGAGAGAAATGTCTGTCTGAGGAGTAGGGACCTGGCGAATGAGAGAAATGTCTGTCTGAGGAGTAGGGACCTGGCGAATGAGAGAAATGTCTGTGTGAGGAGTAGGGACCTGGCGAATGAGAGAAATGTCTGTGTGAGGAGTAGGGACCTGGCGAATGAGAGAAATGTCTGTCTGAGGAGTAGGGACCTGGCGAATGAGAGAAATGTCTGTCTGAGGAGTAGGGACCTGGCGAATGAGAGAAATGTCTGTGTGAGGAGTAGGGACCTGGCGAATGAGAGAAATGCCTGTCTGAGGAGTAGGGACCTGGCGAATGAGAGAAATGTCTGTCTGAGGAGTAGGGACCTGGCGAATGAGAGAAATGTCTGTCTGAGGAGTAGGGACCTGGCGAATGAGAGAAATGTCTGTGTGAGGAGTAGGGACCTGGCGAATGAGAGAAATGTCTGTCTGAGGAGTAGTGACCTGGCGAATGAGAGAAATGTCTGTCTGAGGAGTAGGGACCTGGCGAATGAGAGAAATGTCTGTGTGAGGAGTAGGGACCTGGCGAATGAGAGAAATGTCTGTGTGAGGAGTAGGGACCTGGCGAATGAGAGAAATGTCTGTCTGAGGAGTAGGGACCTGGCGAATGAGAGAAATGTCTGTCTGAGGAGTAGGGACCTGGCGAATGAGAGAAATGTCTGTCTGAGGAGTAGGGACTTGGTGAATGAGAGAAATGTCTGTCTGAGGAGTAGGGACCTGGCGAATGAGAGAAATGTCTGTGTGAGGAGTAGGGACCTGGCGAATGAGAGAAATGTCTGTCTGAGGAGTAGGGACCTGGCGAATGAGAGAAATGTCTGTCTGAGGAGTAGGGACCTGGCGAATGAGAGAAATGTCTGTGTGAGGAGTAGGGACCTGGCGAATGAGAGAAATGTCTGTCTGAGGAGTAGGGACCTGGCGAATGAGAGAAATGTCTGTCTGAGGAGTAGGGACCTGGCGAATGAGAGAAATGTCTGTCTGAGGAGTAGGGACCTGGCGAATGAGAGAAATGTCTGTCTGAGGAGTAGGGACCTGGCGAATGAGAGAAATGTCTGTCTGAGGAGTAGGGACCTGGCGAATGAGAGAAATGTCTGTCTGAGGAGTAGGGACCTGGCGAATGAGAGAAATGCCTGTCTGAGGAGTAGGGACCTGGCGAATGAGAGAAATGCCTGTCTGAGGAGTAGGGACCTGGCGAATGAGAGAAATGTCTGTCTGAGGAGTAGGGACCTGGCGAATGAGAGAAATGTCTGTCTGAGGAGTAGGGACCTGGCGAATGAGAGAAATGCCTGTCTGAGGAGTAGGGACCTGGCGAATGAGAGAAATGTCTGTCTGAGGAGTAGGGACCTGGCGAATGAGAGAAATGTCTGTCTGAGGAGTAGGGACCTGGCGAATGAGAGAAATGCCTGTCTGAGGAGTAGGGACCTGGCGAATGAGAGAAATGTCTGTCTGAGGAGTAGGGACCTGGCGAATGAGAGAAATGTCTGTCTGAGGAGTAGGGACCTGGCGAATGAGAGAAATGCCTGTCTGAGGAGTAGGGACCTGGCGAATGAGAGAAATGTCTGTCTGAGGAGTAGGGACCTGGCGAATGAGAGAAATGCCTGTCTGAGGAGTAGGGACCTGGCGAATGAGAGAAATGCCTGTCTGAGGAGTAGGGACCTGGCGAATGAGAGAAATGCCTGTCTGAGGAGTAGGGACCTGGCGAATGAGAGAAATGTCTGTCTGAGGAGTAGGGACCTGGCGAATGAGAGAAATGTCTGTCTGAGGAGTAGGGACCTGGCGAATGAGAGAAATGCCTGTCTGAGGAGTAGGGACCTGGCGAATGAGAGAAATGCCTGTCTGAGGAGTAGGGACCTGGCGAATGAGAGAAATGTCTGTCTGAGGAGTAGGGACCTGGCGAATGAGAGAAATGCCTGTCTGAGGAGTAGGGACCTGGCGAATGAGAGAAATGTCTGTCTGAGGAGTAGGGACCTGGCGAATGAGAGAAATGCCTGTCTGAGGAGTAGGGACCTGGCGAATGAGAGAAATGTCTGTCTGAGGAGTAGGGACCTGGCGAATGAGAGAAATGTCTGTCTGAGGAGTAGGGACCTGGCGAATGAGAGAAATGCCTGTCTGAGGAGTAGGGACCTGGCGAATGAGAGAAATGTCTGTCTGAGGAGTAGGGACCTGGCGAATGAGAGAAATGTCTGTCTGAGGAGTAGGGACCTGGCGAATGAGAGAAATGTCTGTCTGAGGAGTAGGGACCTGGCGAATGAGAGAAATGTCTGTCTGAGGAGTAGGGACCTGGCGAATGAGAGAAATGCCTGTCTGAGGAGTAGGGACCTGGCGAATGAGAGAAATGCCTGTCTGAGGAGTAGGGACCTGGCGAATGAGAGAAATGCCTGTCTGAGGAGTAGGGACCTGGCGAATGAGAGAAATGTCTGTCTGAGGAGTAGGGACCTGGCGAATGAGAGAAATGCCTGTCTGAGGAGTAGGGACCTGGCGAATGAGAGAAATGCCTGTCTGAGGAGTAGGGACCTGGCGAATGAGAGAAATGTCTGTCTGAGGAGTAGGGACCTGGCGAATGAGAGAAATGCCTGTCTGAGGAGTAGGGACCTGGAGAATGAGAGAAATGTCTGTCTGAGGAGTAGGGACCTGGCGAATGAGAGAAATGTCTGTCTGAGGAGTAGGGACCTGGCGAATGAGAGAAATGCCTGTCTGAGGAGTAGGGACCTGGCGAATGAGAGAAATGTCTGTCTGAGGAGTAGGGACCTGGCGAATGAGAGAAATGCCTGTCTGAGGAGTAGGGACCTGGCGAATGAGAGAAATGTCTGTCTGAGGAGTAGGAACCTGGCGAATGAGAGAAATGTCTGTCTGAGGAGTAGGGACCTGGCGAATGAGAGAAATGTCTGTCTGAGGAGTAGGGACCTGGCGAATGAGAGAAATGTCTGTCTGAGGAGTAGGGACCTGGCGAATGAGAGAAATGCCTGTCTGAGGAGTAGGGACCTGGCGAATGAGAGAAATGTCTGTCTGAGGAGTAGGAACCTGGCGAATGAGAAAAATGTCTGTCTGAGGAGTAGGGACCTGGCGAATGAGAGAAATGTCTGTCTGAGGAGTAGGGACCTGGCGAATGAGAGAAATGTCTGTCTGAGGAGTAGGGACCTGGCGAATGAGAGAAATGTCTGTCTGAGGAGTAGGGACCTGGCGAATGAGAGAAATGTCTGTCTGAGGAGTAGGGACCTGGCGAATGAGAGAAATGTCTGTCTGAGGAGTAGGGACCTGGCGAATGAGAGAAATGCCTGTCTGAGGAGTAGGGACCTGGCGAATGAGAGAAATGCCTGTCTGAGGAGTAGGGACCTGGCGAATGAGAGAAATGTCTGTCTGAGGAGTAGGGACTTGGTGAATGAGAGAAATGTCTGTCTGAGGAGTAGGGACCTGGCGAATGAGAGAAATGCCTGTCTGAGGAGTAGGGACCTGGCGAATGAGAGAAATGCCTGTCTGAGGAGTAGGGACCTGGCGAATGAGAGAAATGTCTGTCTGAGGAGTAGGGACTTGGTGAATGAGAGAAATGTCTGTCTGAGGAGTAGGGACCTGGCGAATGAGAGAAATGCCTGTCTGAGGAGTAGGGACCTGGCGAATGAGAGAAATGTCTGTCTGAGGAGTAGGGACCTGGCGAATGAGAGAAATGTCTGTCTGAGGAGTAGGGACCTGGCGAATGAGAGAAATGTCTGTCTGAGGAGTAGGGACCTGGCGAATGAGAGAAATGTCTGTCTGAGGAGTAGGGACCTGGCGAATGAGAGAAATGTCTGTCTGAGGAGTAGGGACCTGGCGAATGAGAGAAATGCCTGTCTGAGGAGTAGGGACCTGGCGAATGAGAGAAATGCCTGTCTGAGGAGTAGGGACCTGGCGAATGAGAGAAATGTCTGTCTGAGGAGTAGGGACTTGGTGAATGAGAGAAATGTCTGTCTGAGGAGTAGGGACCTGGCGAATGAGAGAAATGCCTGTCTGAGGAGTAGGGACCTGGCGAATGAGAGAAATGCCTGTCTGAGGAGTAGGGACCTGGCGAATGAGAGAAATGTCTGTCTGAGGAGTAGGGACTTGGTGAATGAGAGAAATGTCTGTCTGAGGAGTAGGGACCTGGCGAATGAGAGAAATGCCTGTCTGAGGAGTAGGGACCTGGCGAATGAGAGAAATGTCTGTCTGAGGAGTAGGGACCTGGCGAATGAGAGAAATGTCTGTCTGAGGAGTAGGGACCTGGCGAATGAGAGAAATGTCTGTCTGAGGAGTAGGGACCTGGCGAATGAGAGAAATGCCTGTCTGAGGAGTAGGGACCTGGCGAATGAGAGAAATGTCTGTCTGAGGAGTAGGGACTTGGTGAATGAGAGAAATGTCTGTCTGAGGAGTAGGGACCTGGCGAATGAGAGAAATGCCTGTCTGAGGAGTAGGGACCTGGCGAATGAGAGAAATGTCTGTCTGAGGAGTAGGGACCTGGCGAATGAGAGAAATGTCTGTCTGAGGAGTAGGGACCTGGCGAATGAGAGAAATGTCTGTCTGAGGAGTAGGGACCTGGCGAATGAGAGAAATGCCTGTCTGAGGAGTAGGGACCTGGCGAATGAGAGAAATGCCTGTCTGAGGAGTAGGGACCTGGCGAATGAGAGAAATGTCTGTCTGAGGAGTAGGGACCTGGCGAATGAGAGAAATGTCTGTCTGAGGAGTAGGGACCTGGCGAATGAGAGAAATGTCTGTCTGAGGAGTAGGGACCTGGCGAATGAGAGAAATGTCTGTCTGAGGAGTAGGGACCTGGCGAATGAGAGAAATGTCTGTCTGAGGAGTAGGGACCTGGCGAATGAGAGAAATGTCTGTCTGAGGAGTAGGGACCTGGCGAATGAGAGAAATGCCTGTCTGAGGAGTAGGGACCTGGCGAATGAGAGAAATGCCTGTCTGAGGAGTAGGGACCTGGCGAATGAGAGAAATGTCTGTCTGAGGAGTAGGGACTTGGTGAATGAGAGAAATGTCTGTCTGAGGAGTAGGGACCTGGCGAATGAGAGAAATGCCTGTCTGAGGAGTAGGGACCTGGCGAATGAGAGAAATGCCTGTCTGAGGAGTAGGGACCTGGCGAATGAGAGAAATGTCTGTCTGAGGAGTAGGGACTTGGTGAATGAGAGAAATGTCTGTCTGAGGAGTAGGGACCTGGCGAATGAGAGAAATGCCTGTCTGAGGAGTAGGGACCTGGCGAATGAGAGAAATGTCTGTCTGAGGAGTAGGGACCTGGCGAATGAGAGAAATGTCTGTCTGAGGAGTAGGGACCTGGCGAATGAGAGAAATGTCTGTCTGAGGAGTAGGGACCTGGCGAATGAGAGAAATGCCTGTCTGAGGAGTAGGGACCTGGCGAATGAGAGAAATGTCTGTCTGAGGAGTAGGGACTTGGTGAATGAGAGAAATGTCTGTCTGAGGAGTAGGGACCTGGCGAATGAGAGAAATGCCTGTCTGAGGAGTAGGGACCTGGCGAATGAGAGAAATGTCTGTCTGAGGAGTAGGGACCTGGCGAATGAGAGAAATGTCTGTCTGAGGAGTAGGGACCTGGCGAATGAGAGAAATGTCTGTCTGAGGAGTAGGGACCTGGCGAATGAGAGAAATGTCTGTCTGAGGAGTAGGGACCTGGCGAATGAGAGAAATGCCTGTCTGAGGAGTAGGGACCTGGCGAATGAGAGAAATGCCTGTCTGAGGAGTAGGGACCTGGCGAATGAGAGAAATGTCTGTCTGAGGAGTAGGGACTTGGTGAATGAGAGAAATGTCTGTCTGAGGAGTAGGGACCTGGCGAATGAGAGAAATGCCTGTCTGAGGAGTAGGGACCTGGCGAATGAGAGAAATGTCTGTCTGAGGAGTAGGGACCTGGCGAATGAGAGAAATGTCTGTCTGAGGAGTAGGGACCTGGCGAATGAGAGAAATGTCTGTCTGAGGAGTAGGGACCTGGCGAATGAGAGAAATGCCTGTCTGAGGAGTAGGGACCTGGCGAATGAGAGAAATGTCTGTCTGAGGAGTAGGGACCTGGCGAATGAGAGAAATGCCTTTCTTTGCAAAGAAACTTTGGAACAGCTGCAACGAATGAGTCGGGTGTGATCATGATGCAGCTGCCAGGCTGCACAGATCCGGTCTCTTGCCGAACTGTATCACGAAGATGTTGCAGAAATTCCCGATATTACTCCGTTGTTACTCTTTGTCTATCTAGTGCGTTTTCATGATAGACAAAGTTTTGGTAATCGAAGAAAATAGTCAGCATTGCCTTGATTTTGCTCTGCGCCACATGTGCTTTTATGGGGGTCATAGAATGCTTCCACTGATGACTGAGCTTTAGGTTACGAGACATACTTGAACACCTATGTCTCATTTCCAGTTATTACAATATTCAGGAACTCGAGATCTTTGTTGATAGTTTCGGGCCAAATATGAATACATCTAGAAAATAGTACAGCACGTTACACGTTGTTTTCTTGACAGCAACTGACACATGCAGTGTGCTCGCGAAAAGCCACGCATGCGCACGGATGTATGCGACTCTACTCTTCTCATATTTGTCTACCTAACGTCATTACATCTCACGAAAAAAAAAAAAAAAAGTTGGATACTTTTTCGACAGACGTATGAAACATAATATCAGAATCACCATCTAATCTAAGACGGAATTCATAAGTCAACAAAGAATGCCAATTTTTTTAAACATTCATTAAAGTGAAACAGGTGATGGAGAGGTAAACGTGGTGTGAGATTAAACATGTGTATGTATATATGTATGTATGTATGTATGCATACATGCGTGTATGCATGTATGTATGTACGTATGTATGTATATACATGCAAGCATGTATGTATGTGTGTATGCATGTATGTATGCAAGCATATATGTATGTGTATGTATGTATATATGTAGGAATGTATGCATGTGTGTATGTATATATACATGCAAGCATTTATGTATGTATGTACCTGTGTGTGGTGTGTGTGTGTGTGTGTGTGTGTGTGTGTGTGTGTGTGTGTGTGTGTGTGTGTGTGTGTGTGTGTGTGTGTGTGTGTGTGTGATACATATTTAATTCTAGCAGAATCGACATAAAATAATATTAAGACAAAATGAAATATAAAACCAATTCTCAATAAAATATTACTTTCTTTTCGGTAAAAATCTCGGTCTTTTCTTTTACACATCAATATCACGTATATTTACATTTCACGTGACCGAGTCATCTGTCGTCGGCTGTATAAAACGTCACTGGCTGGGTACACAGCAGCTATCAGAAGTACATATACAGCTGTTGCGTGTGCATCAGCCTAGCGAGTGTCAGTTAAACATATATGTTTAAGCAATTTTATGTCACTCATCATTAATATTGTATGATAAATAATGTCGATCAACTTTCAGATATGTATTATTATTTGTTTTCGTATCTTTATAAGATAATAATCAAGGATTCTTTGTGAAATATTTTCTCAAATTATATTATTATATTTTTATACACCTTCATAAAATAAATATATATATATATATATAAAATATATATATATATATATATATATATATATATATATATATATATATATATATATATATATACTTTGTTAAATATAACTAAAATTTGAAAAGTATTCTTTTAAAACGTTTTTGCATTGAAATTTTTTTCACTTCGAATTATTTTATACCGTTAACATAATATAAAATTTAATACGAGGGAAATAACTCTGCTATAATCAGAATTGCCTGCGAATTCTTCGATAAAGAAGAATGTTTGCATGAGGAATAATGATAGTTCTTTCATTTCTTCCATGAATTTAGCTAGGGGTAGTGGTGGTGTTACTTGTGCTGTTGGTGGTGCTGCTGGTAAGTTTGTTTTGAAACATAATACTAGATAAGTACAAGAAATCCCAATAAGACCCTATATTTTTTGCTGACATTTTCAAATCCCGCCCAGGTCAACTTTGCCTTTCATCCTTACGGGATCGATAAAATAAAGTACCAGTAATACACTAGGATAATTGCTGGCCTTGTGCCAAAAGCAGAAACAATTATTATTGATCCCGCCGAGGTTAACATTGCCTTTCATCCTTACGGGGTCGATAAAATAAAGTACCAGTAATGCACTGGGTATTTGTTGGCCTTGTGCCAAAAGTATTATTATTGATAACTTTAAGGGCGGTGGATTGGCAGTATCGGCAGTGAGTCGGACACCATGCCTTGTAGCATAGAGTTATGGCTCTTTACGGTCTGAGTTCAAATCCCGCCGAAGTTAATTTAGCCTTTCATCCTTACGGGGTCGATAAAATAAAGCACCAGTAATGTACTGGGTCGATTTAATCTACTTTCACCTCCTCCCAAATTACTGGCCTTGTGCCTATACTAGAAATCATTATTATTGATAACTTGAAGGGCGGTGGATTGGTAGTATCGGTAGAGGGTCGGACGCCATGCTTTGACGCATAGAGTTACGGCCCTTTCCATTCTGAGTTCAAATCCCGCCGAGGTTAACTTTGCCTTTCATCCTTACGGAGGTCGATAAAATAAAGTACCAGTAATGCACTGGTGTAATTGCTGGCCTTGTACCAAAAGTAGAAACAATTATTATTGATAACTTGTTTGGCTTTAGAAGACATCTTCGACCTTGTATTGTGATTCAAATCTGTAACTAAAATTTAACTAACAATGCCCTAACTTACCACATTGTATGGAAAATGGTTAGGGACAAGGAACTACGAACAAAAAAAAAATATACTTCTAACCAGTGGCGGACTGGGTCTAAAATTATTGGTTGCCAGGAGATGAAGGGGGCCCACCTACATATAGAATGCTATCATTTAATTTGTATAATGAATAAATAACATTTTCGAAAAATACATAAGTGGAAACAAAACAGTGCAATCAAATATGTATGACCCCGTCGGCAGAGCTCAAGCCGTTTCGACGGTTATTTCTGGACTAAAAAAAAAACTTTATATATATATATATATATATATGAAGTAATTCCGCATATATATATATATTATTTGTTTGCTAAATTAAGCAAATTAGATTAATTCAACAATTAAACACACATAGGAATAATAAGGTTATTATCAAAGGGCCAGAAGATTGACAAGTCGACCCTAAATATTACTAATAGCTCTAGGAAAACCATGAACGACACATCATTTTAACTTTGGTTTTGAAAGTAGGTTTATAATTATCAATTTTCATTACACTTTTGTAGTTGTCTCGTTGGCTTAACTGGAGGAATCGTAGACGGTGCTGATCTTGGTCTGAAGTTCGATCCTGGTCGGGAGTAGGGTTCCCGGTAAACCTTTTTAGTCTTTTTCTATTGGTTGTAAAATAAAATCTGAAAAAGGTTACATGTACCTCTTGACCAGGATTAAACCCAAGGCCAGGATCTCCACCGTCTCTGGTACCTACTGCTAGGCCGCAGAGACAACTACGAACATTTTATGAAAATTCATACTTATAAACCTACTTTCAACATTTTCAAAACAGTGTTGTGGTGTCGTTCATGTCTTTCTTAATGTTATTGCTCGACATCTAAATCATTTGGGTGTTCCATAAACCACTTCCTCGTTTTATTTCACATCTATCTAGACTGTATTTTAAACTGTAATCCATGTTACATTTCTCTTCCACCTCATTTCCCCCCATTGATACCAAATATTATTTGGTCAGTAGTTCGTGTGTAAGTATATAAATATATATATATATATATACATATGCTTGTGTGTCTGTGTCCATATATATATGTTTGCATGCATGAATGAATACACTAAGCTTTAGATTTAGTAGAATGTACAACCACTGATTCCAGCTATTTGCACTAACGTATATTTTGGTTTTTAGTAATTCCCTGGGGAATTGGTTGATCAAATGTTTTATTTATTTTTTTATTTTTTTATTCTTTCTCTTAGATTTCAGGTATTTTTTTAAAGCAAAGCATTGGCCTCTAAAATACTACAGTGGGCCCTGCAATGCTACTGTGGGCTCTTGCAATGCTTCAGTAAGGTTCACTTTAAAAGCACATATTCGTTAAATCATCTGAAGTCAGTACACATACATACATACATGGTGGCTGCCAACTCGTTTTCGAGTACGGCCACTACTTTATATCCGTGTAGGAGAACCCCTACCGATGCACTGAACGAGTGTGACTTTTTAGTCCAGCCAATTATTGACACATAGTGCTGGGCTCATGGTACCATGTGACGACAAGTGCAGAGAGATCTCCAGATATAAAGCAATGCCTGTGCCGTGAAGCTTTTATACATACATACATACATACATACATACATACATACATACATACAACATTCCAAAAATTCTGCATCTAATAACTGCATATACACTTGTACAAATATAAAGCATATGCATATGCACACATACAACTCAAAACATCCACATCCACACATACAATAACATCCATACCTGCACACGCATGCATGCAGACATGCATACATATCTACCTAGTTGATATTGTATAAATTCCAATGAGAGAGTCTTGTATCTATGTTAGAAATCGGCTCTCTTTCTATTGGCAAAAATTTGTGAAATTATAAAACCAGAAGAACATACATACAAATCTTGATTATTCCATTCCAGTTTGAAATTTATCATCCACATCATCAACAGCTGCCGATATCTGTATAGTACTACATTTTCTTGCGATATGACACTAGAATCAGAATATTATCACCCTTATAAAGGTAAGGAATGCTAGTGAGATATTTCAATAAAATCAGCAATCCATTTTAAACACAACATATCTGATATTTTTCTATGGGAGAAGGGACAAAAAATAATGCACTGTTGAAAACGATTTGTGTTGAGCTAATGTAGAATTTACAGCTGGCGGAGAATAGATCGTACGTCCGAGACGAAGGCTCACGACGCAGAGGGCTTTGTAACCTCCGTCTCAGGCATGTGATCCATTCTCCGCCAGGTGCACTTACAGTTCTTGTATCCAGGTTATAGAACCTCATTTTTACCTATTATCCGAATTGCACTGGGTTATATATAAACAGAGTTCCATAAAAGCCTACAAATACCAATCCTTTAGTGCAGTGGCGTGAATATGTCGAAAGCATTGCATAATATTTTTATTATATTATATAATATTTTTGTGGTCGGATAAAGAATGTAATAATTCGATGTAAGTAATGATCTTTTATTGGCAGTATTGGTAGAGGGTCGGACGCCATGCTTTGACGTATAGAGTTACGGCCCTTGCCATTCTGAGTTCAAATCCCGCCGAAGATAACTTTGCCTTTCATCCTTATAGGGTCGATAAAATAAAGTACCAGTAATGCACTGGGTATTTGCTGGCCTTGTGCCTAACGTAGAAACAATTATTATACACACATTAAAGGGCGGCGATTTGGCAGTATCGGTGGAGCGTCAGACACTATACTTTGTAACATAGAGTTATGGCCCTTTATGTTCTGAGGTCAAATCCCGCCTCGGTTAGCTTTGACTTTCATTCTTACGGGGTCCATAGAATAAAGTGCCAGTAACGCACTGGGGTAATTGCTGGCCTTGTGCCAATAGTAGAAATATTATAGTAACCAGTGAGATTTAGTAGAATAAAGCGTGATTTAAATTGACTTCCATGTAGCATTACTGAAATAAGCTTTTGATACAGACAACGACTGTGTCAATGAATACACGCTACCCATAATCTTGCTTTCACCCACAGTTTGTACATCAGACAAGGAAAAGAAATACAAAACATATAGAATTGGAAATCTACTGAATAATTATTAATTATGTAACAAATGCTTGTTTTCAATATCAACTTTAGACTGCAGCAGAAACATTGGCCTCCTTCTTCAGGACTAGGATATATCTAATCCCAAACCAACAACGAACCCTTTAAAAAGCTCTTGTGAGACTCATAATAGAGTACTACACTCAGAACTGCGATGGCGCACTGCTACTTATACAGTCAACCTAGACTGCATTCAATGAAAGGCCACTCGACTGATATAACATGAAGTTGCTCACTAACCAACTTCAACCGCCGGCACACTGATGAACTCTCTTCTTTTTCTACCTTTAGTACGGTTGCTTTTCATCCTCAAAATTGACTGGTCTCGTGCAATTTCTCTCGCCTCCTTCTCAGCTCTCCTCCTCTCCTCAAACATATTATGTCTATTCTTTACTGTCCTTACACTAACAATTACGCTCAGTTTGTCCTTCCTAGAAGGTCAGTTCTCTAGAAATTCACATCTGACCATATTTTTCTTTCGGCCGTCGATATGCAGCTATTTACGGGGAGTATTAGCGGCATCTGTACTATCTGAAGTAAAATAATAAAACGAAACAACAGAAAACGTGTGAAAATAATACTGGATTATTGAAGGTAATTTGGTTTGATGACCACGCTTGGAAGTACTTTGGTCAAGTGTAGTGATTTCATGAGTAAGGAATGAAACCAAATACATTTCTATAATCCAGTGATATCTTAAAGAGCCTAAACAAATACCGCAAAACATTTTGCTAAACACTCTTATAGTTGCGTCAATTTACCATCTTAGACAGGAGTTTCATCTATCCCTGAAGGATGAAAGGCAAAGTTGTCTGCAAAGAGATTTGAACTTTGATGGTAAATAGTTGCAATAAATACCACAATACATTTTGTCTAGCGCTCTAACGATTCTGTCAAAATATATACAACACCGAAAAACAGCTGGATTTAACAATATTTTCAATTGATATAAGAATGACATTTGGCTAATTAAATGTTCTTATTAAATAGTCGAACGTGGGAAAATAGTTTTTCAAACAGAAAACATTGACATCACATGTTTTCACAACAAGGAGTGGTGCTGGTGAAAATGTTATTATTGATCAAATGTAATGACCAATGAGAATACACTATGCTTTTATAAATGTCAGAAATAACAGTCACATCTTCCTTACATCACCGTTATTAAAACTTACATATTCGGTAGTATAAACATAGATATACTGTTCCTGTAAGGAACATGGGATGGTCATGGCCGGACTAACTTTAATTAGAGACATGCCCAATCAGAGAGCTAACTTGGAAACAAACAGCAACAAAATTGCCACTTACAAGGAAGTATGCCACAGTTTATTTGCAATACTAATACTGGTACCTATATGAAGGATTGATATTAAAACCTCTATGGTCTGAACATCTACTTTTGTCGTCGTATGACATTACTCGGTCAGTATTTACTAAACAACAACGGTTGAGACAAATACATGAAGTGTTCAAAGAATCTGTACCTGTGAGTACGCATCACTCTCGATACTCTTGTCACGTCCTAGCTTTTATCACGTAATTCTCCAACTTAGTAGTGTGCGCCGTAAAATTAAGAGGTAAGTAAGCTCACAGAAACTGAGTCCGTGACACGGTTTCAATCTCTAGCAGAAACCATTTCTTTTCTCCTACACCGTCAATGATATAGATAAAATCATAAACATCACATTTCATTTGTTCAACAATTGAGCCTAGACAAACATGAGCCAATCTTTTGTCATTCGGAGTTATAATCCCATTGGATCCGACTTTATCTTCCATCCTTGGGTCGATAAATTAATAGAATCAATCTAGAAAATAGTTTTCTATTGATCATAGCCACGCAGTATAGACGTTTACTATGTACTTAGTCAAAAGAAATCAATATTTTGCAACACTCACTTGATCTGCTACGACCTGTATCGCTTTTAAGATATTTTCATTGAAACAAAGTGATTCAACTACTAACAGTGATGTAGCAAGAGAGCAACAAACTGTTACTGGAAACCACCCACACAATTATAGCAACGCCGTAAAGAAAGAAATATTACATAATTCTCATGTTCAACAGATAGCTGCTTAGCATCTGTTGGGTGCACACTCCCACACACACGTACATACATACATACATACATAATACATACATACATACATACATACATACATGGTGGCTGCCAACTCGTTTTCGAGTACGGCCACTACTTTATATCCATGTAGGAGAACTCCTACCGATGCGCTGAACAAGTGTGACTTTTTAGTCCAGCCAGCGACTTGAAAACTCTGGTACAAACACTACACTTGTGACAATTATTGACACATAGTGCTAGGCCCATGGTACCATGTGACGACAAGTGCAGAGAGATCTCCAGATATAAAGCAATGCCTGTGCCGTGAAGCTTTTATAGTGAGCAAAAGCACTGCACAAAGCCAGTCCCACTCTCTTAACCAAGATGATACTTACCAAAAAGAATAACAAGTCAACATCATTGGATACCATCAGAATTGCAGGTGTTATATCAGAGTTTTCCTTATCCTAGAATTCTGCCTTGACAAAGGCTAAGGGGTCATCTCTCCCGGTGATTTTGGATGGCCATTGACTCTTAAGAGCTCCTTTGCCCTTTGACAGGTTTTGTTTTTAGTCCTGCAGGATGTCCAAAGTCACCCTCCTCACCAAGAAACCTTGGTGGGGTTGCCAGTTTAGTCGCCAACGACCCGACCATGAGACAGGTTGTACTGGGATACATGTTACCAGTAGCACCAACTGGTGACCTGACATACATACATACATACATACATACATACATAACAGTCAACGCGATCAGTCGCATATTTTGGTGTGGGAGACTATTTATTAAATTTAAGATGAATACTATCTCCGACAGTAATGCCACAACTACAGCCAGGTTGAATAACTGGTTATTCTTCTAACTATCTCTTCTGAAGACACCTTTTATTCGAATTCGTAGAGATATCCGACTAAATACATAATTCATTTTACAAGGATTTGCTACAAACAGCATGGCTGAACACAACATCAGCAAAAAAATTAAGGAAGTATCGAAGACAAATAACAAAGAAGGTAATCAAACTTTATTCAGTTGTAGCTACAGAAGAAACCGAAATTATAAATCGCATTTCTCTTGGAGTTGCGAACTTAATAATGATTTATTTAATTGTTATAAAATGGAAAAAAAAATACCTCCATTGGCTATATGAATAGAATGAAGCTACACTGGGACGAAATGCACCCAGAGCTAAATTATTTCACAGCGAAACAATTACGCCAACAAGCGACGTTTGTTGAACGTAAAAATAAGATAAATATTATTAATTGTAAGTCCCCCACAACAAACATGGAATAAACAACACGTGCTACAGATCGCCATGCTACTAGACTTCCTAACAGCCAGGTGGAACAGCGCCTTGAAACAACTATGCCTGTAAGAAACTTGACACCACCTGTACCATCTAAGTCTACCTCGAATGCTGGGGAAAACACTATCGATAATAATAATAATCGAAGAAATAATAATAATAATCGAATAAATGTGACACCACGTATACCATCCGAATCTACCTCGACTGTTGTGGAAAATACTATCGATAATGATAATCAAAAGTATAAACAATTGAAAATTTCCCTCAACGAAATCTTCCAGAGAGAAATTAACTCATGTATAAATATTTCTCTTGATGAACGTGTTAAAATGACAATGGTGAATAAAAAAACAAATAATGAAATACTACGTGTTATTGACGAAATAGGGGATGAATATTTACGACGGATAAAAACCCCAACATTTTAGCAAATCAACGCCTGTTTATATGCCTTAGCAATGACAGTGAAGCATTATCTTGGTGATAGCAGAGATATTAACAAGAACAAAACACCACCAAAAATACCATCATATATAACTAAAATAGAAAAAAAGAGTGCTGACCTACGAAAAAACATAGGACATGTGACAATGCTCCTTACATGCAAACAAACACACACAAAACCTCACTCCTCACCAACAAAGAGTGAAAAATAAAATAAATACGATGTTTGGTAACAGTAGAACCAGAACTCTCCAATATAAGCTGATCACCCTCAAACAAGAATTGAGAGCTATTAGCGAAAAACGCCGATACCTGAAGAAGGTAGATGAGAGAAAAATGCTTAATAAAAGATTCAGACGAAACCAAACATCAGTCTATAGAGATATGAAGGACAAAATAATAAGTGTCACTGAGGCCCCATCCCAGAAAGACATAGATTCCTTTTGGAGAAAAATATGGGGTGAAAAGAAGAATTTCAACCAAGATGCAGTGTGGCTAAGAGAAATCTGAAAGAACTATTGCTCCTACACTACAACAAAAACATACGAAATAAGTGAGGGTACCCTTGAGACTGTGATAGGAAAACTCCAAGATAAGAAAACACCAGGAAGAGACATGATTGTCGGCGACTGATACAAAAAACTAATATTCTATCGGAGGTATCTTACTGACTTCTACCAACAAGTTCTTAAGGGAGATACACTTATACTAGAATGGTTGACATTAGCACAAACGTTACTGGTCCCCAAGAACAAAGACACCCACTTGGCAAAAAACTACCGACCCATTGCATGCCAGAACCTGAAGTATAATATATATACAGCCTGCCTGAACCTCTTCCTCCAAGATCACTGTGAAAATAATAACATCATCACAGATGAACAAGCAGCTGGAAAGAAAAGGGTTTGGGGATGTGCTGTACAACTCCTAATCAACAAAACTGCGATGTCGGAGGTGCGACAACTTAGGAGGAATATGGCTACAGTCTGGCTGGACTACAGGAAAGCTTTCGATTCTGCTCCCCACTCTTGGATGATAGAGGCCCTCCAACTTGCTAAAGTCCCAGACATTATTGTCAGAGCCATAGAGAGGCTGTCTTCTCCTTGGACTACTATCCTAAGGTTAAAGACAGAGAGGGAGGACTCTATTTTCACTGATAAAATAATATATTGCAGGGGTATATTTCAGGGGGACAGTCTCTCTGTGATATTGTTCATCTTGTCATTAAACCCCTTGTCCTTTCTGCTCAAGAAATGTGAGGGATACATCATTGGCTCACAGGAGGTCAAAATACGAACCTAACCCATAACTTCTTTGTGGACGATCTGAAACTCTATGCCATGAACATGGATGGGATGAAGAAAAATCTTGACCTGGTTACAACGTTCTCAAAGGATATAGGAATGGAGTTTGGCCAAGATAAATGCTCATACATGACTGTAAAGCGGAGAAAAACAACAACCCAATCTAGCAACATTGTCATCGATGGTCTAACTGTTTCACCGATATCTGCTGAGGACTGCTACAGAACATATCCTATAATGGTATCTGTAATAAAGAACGCGTGACCAGGGAATACTACACCCGATTAAGAAAGATCTGGTCATCGGAACTCTCTGCGCAAAACAAAACAGTGGCTCACAATGTGTTTGCTGTGCCTGTCCTAACACCAACGTTTGGAATACTCAATTGGACGATAGACGAAATCCGAGCAGTTGATGTTGGAACTCGAAAAATACTGAACAACACCGGAAATTTCCACATCAACAGTGACATAGACCGCCTTTACTTGAAACGTAAGCAGGGAGGCAGAAGCCTAATATCAGTCCAGACAACATTTGAATGTCGCATCATGTCTCTCCGACAACATCTACGAACCTCGAAGCGTAGAAGCCCGCTTCTCGAGCAAGTCTATCTGCATGAAAGAGATAAGATCATGAGAGCTGGGAAGGAACTCCTTGAGAGATATTCCCTGTGTGATAATCAAAAACTCACACCCAGGGATGTCGCTCAGCAGTATCGCAGTGAATCCATGGATGAAAAACTGCATGCCTATCAGCAAAAAATCATGCATGGATATGTTGCAAGGAAGCTCCAGAGTGAGAGTAATATAGATAAAGAAAGTAGTCTATCTTGGACCAACAGCCGCTATATTGGCTCCCACTTTGAAGGATACGCTTTTGCAATCCAAAAACAGGAAATCAACACAAAATACCTAATTCACAAAAGAGATAGGGATGCAGGCAAAACACCTAGATGTGATAACAAGTGCAGACTCTGCAGAACTAACATCGAGGATATCACCCATGTCATCAGCAGCTGTCCAAAGATGTCATCGCGGTACTATCTACCTATAAGGCATGATGTAGTAGCCAAAACACTGTACAATGCAGTTCGTAAAAAAGATAACCCCGATAATAAACACATTAAAAGCTACAACAATGTGGAAGACATCCATGTATATAATATGAAAGAGTACTGGTGGAATGTTCCAGTAAAAACCCCAATAAAATGCAGGCATAACACACCAGATATTATATGCGACAGGGAGAAGAAAACATGCACAGTAGTAGAAATTAGCTGCCTAACAGATGCCAATATAATATCAAAGATTAGTGAAGAGGAGAATATTTATGCAGAACTGATGAAAAATCTGCAGTTACTTACACCTTCAGATTTATGCCTGTGATTATTGGGGCACTGGGGTATGTTAGTAACTGCGTCAATACAAATCTTGAGAAGCTAGGATTCACAGGAACAAAAAGAACACAACTAGTTAGGAAATTACAAGTACAATCCATTAATGGAACAGTAAAAATATGTAAAACATTCCAAAAATGTTGCATCTAACTGCATATACACATGTACAGATGCAAAGCATATACACATGCACACATACAACTAAAAAAATACACATCCACACATACAATAACATCCATATCTACACATGCATGCATACATACATATCTACCTAGTTGATGTGTAAATTCCAATGAGAGAGTCTTGTGTCTATGTTAGAAACCGACTCTCTCTCTATTGGTAAAACTTTGTGAAATTATAAAACCAGAAGAACATACATACATACATACATACATACATACATACATACATACATACATACATACAGAGAGAGAGGGGAGGGGGAGAGAGAAAGAGGGAAAGATGTAAAACCCCGACCACGGCGCCAGCTAAGAGGTTTAGTGTGTTCAGCAAGTCTTTTCACAATCCGAAACCACTTGGCGCTGTGGTCAGGATTTTACATCTCCCCATGCATCGAGTACTCCCATGATTAGTGGCCTCCTCGGTTTCAACACCGCAGACTCTCTCTCTCTCTCTCTCTCTCTCTCTCTCTCTCTCTCTCTCTTTCCCTATATATATATGTATGTGTGTGTGTGTGCGTGTGTGTGTGTGCGTGTGTGTGTGTGTGTGTGTGTGTGTGTGTGTGTGTGTTTAAGTCTGCACACGCACACACACACACATATATATATACATACACACACATATATACATATATACGTATGGGTTATATCGAACACTAATAATAATGTTCGATTTGTTTGTAAACAAACGGCCCGATTTGAAGCTATGCTATGCCGATGACCAATCGTCACCTGTTTGTTCAACACTGGCTTTGAGGAACAATCAACATGTTTCTAGATCATTACCCTTCATCAGGACTGTATATCTCTGCCAGTCTGTTCAACGATTGAAAATATATAGTATTTTCTTAAGTACACATCGGCTGAGTAGCCTCATTTGCATACCGAGCGAGTTACAGCTGGCCTTGCCGAATATTAAAAATAAAATTTGAATTTTATTTCTCGCCCTAGCACAACTGATACATAAATGTTGATTGTTCATCAAAGCCAGGTGACGATCAGTCCCCAGCACGGCGCAGCTTCAAATCGGGGCTTTTGTTTTGTTTACAAACGAATCGAACATTATTATAAATATTCGATATAGCCCATACGTACATATGTAAATGAGTGTGTATGTATATGTATATATATAAATATATATATATATATATATATATATATATATATATATATATATATATATATATATATAGGAACAAGTAAGACCCCGACGGCTAATTCCGTCCAGAATTAGCCGTCGAAACGGCTTGAGCTCAGCCGTCGGGGTCCTACTCGTTCCTATTACCCACTCTACTACCCTAAGTATTGAGTACTTTGGTGCGTTATGGTCCACCTGGTTCCTACCACATTTCCTTTGTTATATATATATATATATATATATATATATAATAAAAAATTGAACAGGGACAGAACAGAGAGGCAGTACGACAAATGTTTATTAGATTCACGCTCAGGAGAGTGGGGGGTAGGTGGAGGACGACGTTTCGGGCATAAGCCCTTCTTCAGGTAAGAGTTCAAAAGGTGTGTAGGGGAGTGGTGGAGAGACATATAGCGAAAGGAAACGGTGCGAATGAAAAATTAACAAATAAAGACAAAAATATAATAAATAATAAATAAAAATAAAGCATGATCAAAATACAAGGAATGAGAACATTTAAAAATAAAGGCATGATCAAAATAAACTGAAATTAAAAGGGGGGTAAACAGGTGGTGGAAGGGTGTGGGGTGAGTAGAGGTGGAGGCGGGTGGAGTGGGGAGAGGGAGACGGGGTGTCCGAGCGAGGAGGGCTGAAGGTGGTGTGTGTGGTTAGGTGTGCGTGTGTGTGTGTGTGTGTGTGTATGTGAAAGTGAGGGTTGGGGGAAGAACGGGGTTGCATGTTCAGGAAGGTGTGTGTGGGGGGTGTTTTTGTGTGTCGGAGGGTCTGTGCGTGTGTGGATAGGGGGTGGGGGGAGAGGAATCAGGGGGCTGAGGGTGTAAATATGTGGTGGGAAGCACGTGTGTGTGGTTTAAGCGTGTTGTGGGTGTGGGTGGCGTGTGGATAAAAAAATTTGTTTTGGGATGTGTGTGTGGGTGAGTTATATAGGTGATGGTGTTAGAGGATGGTTGAAAAGTGGTAAGTTACACGGATGTATGGAGATTTGGTTGGAAGTCAAAACGCGTGTGGGTAATCCAAGAAGCGGTGGTCGGAAGAGGAGAGATGTGGGGTGCGCGCGCAACAGGAAGTGGTCAGCAGTGGGAGTGCTGTGGTCAGTGGGTGCTGAGACAGTGGTCGGAAGGGCATAGCAGCAGTCAGCGGAATGGTAGGGAGGCGAGGATGGGTAGGTGTGAGAGTTGGAGTGAGGAGGGTGTGTGTGTGTGTGTGTGTGTGTATTAGTAGGGGTGTTAGTGGGATGAGTGAGTGTGGAGTGGGGAGAGAAGGGAGTGTGGTGTACTGGTGTGTGTGTAGTTTGGTGAGGAGGTGTTAGTGGGTGTTAGTAGACGGGAGGTGGGGAGGGGTGGAATGCAGGTGTGAGTGGGGGTGTGTAGAGTTGGCGGTGTACGAGGGTGTGTGGGTACGTGTGCGTGGGGTTGGAGGGTGTTAGTGATGTTAGTTGCGTGTGGGGTGGGTGGTGTAAGTGTGTGCGTGTGATAAGGAGGGGGGAGGAGGAGAAGAGGGGAGGGAAGGGATGTTAGTATGTTAGTTGGGGAAGGGTGGTTAGATGAGGGGTGTAGTGGGGGTGTTAGTATTGTTAGTGTGGGGTGGGCTGTGAAAAGGAGGGGTGTGTTAGTGGTGTTAGTGGGGGATAAGTGGGGGAGGGGGGCGGTCGAACGCTAAAGGAATAAGGGTGGGGAGTTCAGGCCGTGGGGGTGTGGGTCTGTAAGATGAAGATAGTACGTTGTTCGACCGTGAGGCGATGGGCGGGTGTTCCGTGGCACTGGAGTAGGCCACAGACTGTGAGATGGTGTGCGGAGTGTCCAGGGCCACCAAAGTGGCGGGCGATGGGGGAACTGCCCCCGAGACGAATGTCCCGGAGGTGCTCCGTGACTCGGTCCGCCAGGCGGCGTCCCGTCTGTCCGACATAAGTCGCGCTGCACCTCGTGCAACGAAGTCCGTAGACTAGGTTGGAGGAGGTGCAGCGGAAGGCATATATATATATATATATATATGTGTGTGTGTGTGTGTGTGTGTGTGTGTGTGTGTGTGTGTGTGTGTGTGTGTGTACGTGTGCATACTTACATTTATGTATCAGCTGTGCTAAGACGAGAAATAAAATTCTAATTTTATTTTTAATATTCGGCAAGGCCAGCCGTAACTCGCTCGATATGCAAATGAGGCTACTCAGCCGATGTGTACTTAACAAAATACTATATATATATATATATATATGTAGATAAATCTACCAAGAGTTTACGGTAGTGTCCAATCCGTATGAAGAACTCAATGTAATCCGGATATCATGGAAAGAAGAGATGTATGTGTGTATATACATGAGTGTGTTTATATGTGTGTAGATGTGCGTATATATATATATATATATATATATATATATATATATATATATATATATATATATATATATATATATATATATATATATATATATATGTATATATATATGTATATATATATATATGTATGTGTGTTGTGAATGTATATATATATATGTATGTGTGTGTATATATATATATGTGTGTATATGTGTATATGTCTATGTATTTATATGTGTATATGTATGTGTCTCTATATGTATGCGTGTGTGTATGTGTATGTGTATTTATATGGTGTGTGTATGTATATGTATGTGTATGTATGTGTTTATGTATATGTGTATGTATATGTATGTATATGTATGTATGTATATGTGTATATATATATATATGTATATGTATGTATATCGATGTATATTTTATATTTTACTTGTTTATATATATATATATATATATATTTTTTTTTTTCTTGATATATTTCTTTTTTCTTTTTCTTTTCTTTTTATCTCTAAATTTATAGATACATTTATAAATAGGCAGTCTGCTGACACCGGTGAATACTGACCTCTCCCCCCCCCCCCCACCCACTTTCTGTATCTGGATCTAAATGTGTGTGGCAGTGTTTATGTGCGCGCATTAATATCCATATGCTTATGATAATAGTATATACACACATATATATGTGTGTGGGGGTGTGTGTGTGTATGTATGTTCGTGGTTGTGTGTATGTTTATGCGTATACGCGCGTGTGTGTGTGAATGTACGTATATGTGTGAGTATATGAATCTGTGTATATATTTATTTTATATTTATATATGTGTGTGCGTATTTTATCTGTAGATTATAGACATACAGAGACATTAGCCTTGAATTTTTGTATTTACATACATCTTTTTGGCATGCGTATGCATGTGAACATATATCTTTATGCATATCTGTGAACGAAGTTACTTACATATATATACACACACCTAACTGTATAAACTTTTTGTATTTTCATTGGTCAATTTGAACTCTGTTCCCAAACAGACCTGTAATTTTGAATTGTTGTTATTATCAATAAATATATTTCATTATTTCTGAAGACGGCATATATATGTGTTGGTATGTATATTTAATTTTGATAGTTTGTATAATTTTGTATAATTTTGTACATAGATCTGTTGAATATGCATGCCAATTCTAACACATATATATCCTAGAAACGATTGTTAAATAATGAACTTTTTTTGTTTAATATAAGGAACTGTTTCATTGTTTTATTCATTATTTTTTAAATATTTTATATATATATATATATATATATATATATATATATATATATATATATATATATATATATATATTCACTTCCTCCAACCTAATATAACTGTGAATTTGCAATCTGTGTTTTGTTTTGTTTCATTTATTAACTATATATATAAATGTGTTGGGGTTGTGTGTGTGCAAAGCAGGATCTCAACTAATGACATCGAACATGTTTCCTCTTTTTATTTTAATTAGCCGATAATGTACTGAGCAACCCACCAACCGAAAGATGAATTTTCCGTATTCTATGTCATCGGCATTGCATTCCATCCCTGGCGCCCAGAACACTGAACAACTTAATAGGTTTGTGGTCGAGCCCGTAGCAATTGAGACGTCTAGTGTCCTTGGACCTAGGGCCACCTCCCTACTCACCACAGAGTCGGCTACCCGCAGGTGTGAGCCTGGCGAGCTAGAATGGTTCTTCCAACGCGCCTCCCTTCCTCACCGTCCTCCGGGGAAACGCCTGCTCTGTTCTGTCCGCCGGGGCCGCAGAGCAGCCGGCGCGTGGGTCCCCCATTTGCTCTTAATAGTGAGAGATGGGGAGAGCGTCGAGACGGAGGTAGCGACAGTGGAAGTTTGGTTATTTTGTGTTCGGACCTGATGTATATATGTATATGTTTCACAGAAAAACACTCACACAGAAGACTGACCTAAGGCTAAACAACATTAAATAATCTATGGAGCTATCTGAGATAGAAAAGAAAGCGAATCTGACAGATCACATTTAGTAGTCATAAGATTAATCAAAATTTTATGGATTCCCCTATTTAGGAAATACAGAACTATCGACTAAGGGAAGAATTATTAATTTAAAAATTCATATATATAACACGTGTGTGTGTGTATGTATATATATACACATATATATATATGTATATATATATATATTTATATATATATAGGCATATATATATATGCATATATATATATATGTATATATATATATATATATAGGCATATATATATGCCTATATATATATGCATATATATATATATATATATATATATATATGAATAAAGTTAGTCCTTCATCGGTGATCTTCCAACCATCATTGGTATTTCATCGCTTTATATATATATATATGCATATATATATACGTATATGTATGTGTATATGTATATATATATGTGTGTGTGTGTATGTGTGATCGCCTTCGAGGCAAATATTTTTTTGTTTTTTTGTCTGTCCTTTCTCTCTTTATAGCCTCTTGCATTGTGTTTACCTTTATTCCTTTAGCATATAACTATTATGCAATATACACCTGATAATGTCACCAGTATCCTACGTAACCTGTCCACTGACATGTATATAGTGTTTGTAGTAATAAAACTTTGAAGGATTTTCGCTAGTCCGGCCTACTGCCATTTCACTCAATAACAATTAACTCCGTTCCTGCACCACCAATATGATTCAACATCAAAGATGGATGAGTTGCGTAACGTCGAGTGCTTTTCCTACACCACATCATGATACACTGCACGGAATGACAACTTCTATCCAGTGGTGAACCAACAAACTTAAATGTATATATATATATATATATATATATATATATATATATATATATATATATAGAGAGAGAGAGAGAGAGAGAGAGAGAGAGAGAGGGGTGGTGTCTTCTACATGACTAGAACTGTTTCATTCAAAGGAAATCATCAGGAAGTCCTCTAAAAGCCATTTCTATATTAAATTTGTTGTGCACACTCTACTAATGCATTGAGTGCCTTACTTACTGTGGTTACCCCCGTTTGAACCCGGGACTCACACAAATATATATATATGTGTGTGTGTGTATAATATATATAAATTTTAAATGATACAGGAGTTATTTCCCCTGAATTAATATGAGTTATTTCCTCTTAGATAATTATAGATATTTTTAGTCGTATACGTTATATTACTTTAATTAAATTGAATATTGAAAATTCTATTTTCTTAAAGCAACATACACGAAGTATATTTTTCTCTGTTTATGAATGTATAAGCATTTAATCTTTATATTATTGACATTAAAACATACAATTTAGTCTCATTAATCAATATATAGATTAAATTACTTGTCAACATGGGTGTGCCCCTGACATAATTATTGTGCTAACCTATCAAAGTTGAAAACATCCATGCACTTTAAATCACTTCATTTTTGTTGGTAGGTATATCAGTACGCTATTAAGTAATGTTCGTTCAAGTTGAGTACACAAACGTTTACAAGGCAGTTTGAAATTATTACACTTAGTTAACATCACTAATGAATTATATCAGAGCTTCTCAAAGTGGGCTCTACCGACCCCAGGGGGCGTTGAGAAGGTGCAGTAGGTGCTAAAGATGATATAATAGCATATCAAATATCAAATTATACATATTATATATAAATATAGTAAAATAAAAAATAGATAATATTTATTTATACAAAGTATATATTATGATTTATTATATTATTTATCAAATCCCGCCGAGGTTAACTTTGCCTTTCATACTTACGGGGTCGATAAAATAAAGTACCAGTAATGCACTGGATAATTGCTGGCCTTGTGCCAAAAGTAGAAACAATTATATGATTTATTATATATAAATTAACGATTTTATTTATTATATATTATTTACAATTTTGCGTGTAGGCAGATTTCTCGGGATTTAGGGTTGTGTACCGCTGAGGGTATTATGTGGCCGTGAGGTGGGAGGGCGGTGGCCCCAAAGGTTTGAGAACCTCTGAATTATATTGTGGATTGGCAGTATCAGTAGAGGGTCGGACGCCATGCTTTGCAGCATAGAGTTACGGCCCTTTATGATCTGAGTTCAAATCATGCCGCGGTTAACACTGCCTTTCATCCTTACTGGTACTTTAGTTTATCGACCCTGTAAGGATGAAAGGCAAAGTTAACCTCGACGGGATTTGAACTCAGAATGGAAAGGGTCGTAACTCTTTGCATCAAAGCATGGCGTCCGACCCTCTACTGATACTGCCAATCCACCGGAACAGAAGTGACAATATGCACCCTTGGTGCAGTTTGACTTCCACATTGAATGATTTCGATTTAGCACCATTTATCCAAACACAAATACTTGGGCCTTTGAGCTCTTGTGACCTCAGCCTCTGAGAGATTAGTCACTGTTTCCAGATGCACCCTGTGTACATCAGAAGATGCTGTTGTGATTGGGTTTAGGAGATCAGCAAAGTATTCTCTCCACCTCATGAGGATGCACCTCTCTGAAGAGAGGAGAACCCCAGACGCGTTCTTGATAGCATGTGTGGAGGAGGCTTCTTATTACGAAGTTGGTGAATGGTCTGCCAGAACACTTTATTTGCTGATCTGAAGTCAGATTCCAACTTAACCGCAAAGTTCTCCTATATCTTAACTTTGGATGCCTTTACTGTCTCTGCTGCGATTCTTTGTTCCTGCTTGTACTGCAAGTGCAAGGAGGAGGATTTATTTCCAAGGGATCCCCCTGCCACCACACCAAGCCTCTTTTGCCCACAGCATTTAACAGCTGAAGCAGGAATTGCTGAGCTGAACAATCTCGACTTTGTTTCAAAATCGTCAGTTTGCTCAGGGAGTTCTTTGAATTTGAAAGCAATAGTATCTGCATACTTGGCCCTGACTTCCTTATCCCCCAATGCTTCCCACTTTATCCTGTAGGTTGCTCTGGACCTGTCAGTTTTGGGGGCTTCTTTGGCCTTAGGGAGTCTCCAGTTACAGATATCTAGATGGTGATCAGTTGACAGCTCAGCCCTTCTCTTAATACACACATCCAGCACAGAATCAAAGAGATCAGAGACAATAACAAAATCAATTATTAATCTGTCCCCGATTCCCCTCATACCATGTATATTTATGGACGTCTCTGTGCTGGAAGAAGATAGTTAATATCTAAAAACAAATTTCACTACTTTTTTTCAAGAAAATCGTAGAAAATAAATTTAAAATGAAAATATATTACAGAATTTGAAAACAAAAAACTCACATTTAAAATATATCTAAACAAAAAAGAATGCCATGTTAATATAATAACAACTTTCTAAAACATTGTAACCTATTTTCAATGCAGATGTAATTTACTTAATTTCCAAACATTAAATGTCATTGCAGATATGCTGCAAAAAAATAAAAATAAAAATAAACAAGACCAGTCCAGCTACTTAATGGCCTTTTGCAACATAGCTCTTCAACCATATGAAAATGCCAAAAATAACAATGATAATGATGATCACCATGATATTGAGCAAGTAATGCAGTGGCAACAGTGTAGATGAAGAATTAAATAAACAATGACATTAATGATGGAGATAATGTTGGTGGCAGTGATTGATGTTGATAATGTTTATGATCCTACAATATTATAAATTGAACTATTATTAGCTATTCAAAGTGTGGCAAGAATTTTAGAATGCTAAATCAAATACTTTTTGGTATTTAGATTTCAAATTCCACCAGAGTTGATAATTGTGCTGTTTTTTATTGCTATGGGAACAATAAGTACTAGAAATATAGTAGAATTGACACAGTTAATTATATACTCCTGAAGGCACATGGCTTAGTCGTTAGAGCATTGGACTTGCAATTGGAAGGTTGTGAGTTCGATTCTCAGACCAGGTGATGCATTGTGTCCTTCCTTGAGCAAGACATTTTATTTCAAGTTGCTCCAGTTTACTCAGCTGTAGAAATGAGTTGCGATGTCACTGGTGCTAAGTTGTATCGGCCATTGCCTTTCCCTTGGATATCATTGGTGGCGTGGAGAGGGAAGCTGGTATGCATGTGCGACTGCTGGTCTTCCACAAAATAACTTTGCCTGGACTTGTGCCTTGGAGGTAAACTTTCTAGGTGCAAATCCCATGGTCATTTGTGACCGAAGGAGGTCTTAACCTAAATATACTCCTTTTTCTTTGACTATTGTATTTTCACACTAAATACTTTATCTCACATAATATCGAATCTATGAGATTTTGATGTTTATTTTGAGAACAATACTTTAACATAAATATAAGCAGCCAGTAAAAGCCAGTTTGAACAGAAAGAGGTGTGAGAATTCTGGTTGGATATGGCTGGTTTAAATGCTAAAGGGTTAAACCCTTTTGATACATGCATGAAAAATACCAATGAGGAACAAACACATTAACTGAAAATGTTTAAAGAATAAATCATTGAAAGCACGGATAATTAAAACAATTTTATTTTATCAGAACCTGATATAAACATTGATAAATATCTTTAAAAAATGATTACAATTTAAACAGCCACAAAATTATTTCCAGTATTTTCCTATGGAAATAAACATACTGGTTTTATATAACAACTTGACTTGGATGTCAGCAATGATGATGGCAGTGTTAGTAATAGTAGCAGTAGCATCAATGGAGTAATAACTAGGAATTAATGAAGCTCTCCTGCAAGCTCTCTGAAATCCTCCTATGATTCCTTTACTGACTACCCAGCAACAATTGCTAATATAATACTATTTCTTCTTAATACTTTGTCATAACCATACAAAAATTCAAACTGATTCCAAATTGAACTTTGTACTCTTCAACTAAAACCTATCTACCACTGAATTATTCTAATATTGTGTTAGATCTCTGTGTCTTCAGATAACTTGGCACTCTCTTGGTTGTTCTCTATCTGGATCTACTTGTGTCTCTCCAACATCAGGAGGAGGAATTTCTGGTGTCCTATATAGGGGACTGCACATAGCTGATTAGGTTGACAGTTTGTAATATCATTGACATTGCATTGTGATCAAAGTTAAGTAATGTATCTAGCTTTGAAATAGCTTAGTTCGCTTCAATGTAAATAGAAACTTTGCAAAGTAAAATTGACACCATCAAGAACAAGAGAATCTGGATCTACTTGTGTCTCTCCAACATCAGGAGGAGGAATTTCTGGTGTCCTATATAGGGGACTGCACATAGCTGATTAGGTTGACAGTTTGTAATATCATTGACATTGCATTGTGATCAAAGTTAAGTAATGTATCTAGCTTTGAAATAGCTTAGTTCGCTTCAATGTAAATAGAAACTTTGCAAAGTAAAATTGACACCATCAAGAACAAGAGAATCTCTATGTAGTTAGTTGATTTGCTAAATACAGCAGCCAAATTTCACTTAAATGACACCATATCAAAGAGAGCACACATAGAATATCATAGTCCTGAAAAAGATTTGACAGGATGACCATAGCTGAAATGCCTTTGGTTATAGTGTTTGCTGAAATAAAGCTGATCAGCAACAACTGTAGACTAAAAGTGAAATTGACACCATCAAGAACAAAAGAATCTCTATGTAGTTAGCTGATTTGTTAAAGACAGCAGCCAAATCTCAGTGGAGTCTAAAGCCCAAATTCAACTCCTTTTTATTTCTTTTCACATAATTTGATAAGAATACATGAGTAACTCTCCTAAATCCTATTTCTTCCTCTTTCTCTAAACATTTTAGACATCATCTATACTTGAAGGAATCTTAAGTTACATATCCAGAAACGAATATGTTCATTCAGGAAAAGATAACTCTTTTGCTTTAAATTATGACTTACAAAATAATTTGAATTAATTAAAACGAAAATGACATGTTTTCTTTTCCTCTTTAATACATGTAAAATTAAATTTCCATCAAATCCATTAATATTATTTTCAAGTAGTATTTTTTCTAAATGTGTTAACACACTTTCCTACAGAAAATAAAACAACAGAGCTGGTTTCAATATGCAAGACTATAGATACCTAATACCAAAAGTTCAATTTTTTTTTTTATATGGCAAAGAAGTATCATTACATTACTCTATTTGATTTAAGCATTCTGATTAGGAAGTATGTATCACCCCATTTTCATTATTAAGTCTTCAAGAAATATAATTATTGTAATAACTTATGAAAGTAGTTTTAAAAATTCTTACAATGCATGAAATTTGTAGAACCATATAATCCATATTAATCTGAAAAACTAATGGGAAATAAATAGATATATGAATAAATGACATGTAAAGAGTGCCAGATTTACCATTGTGCCTAGGTGTGCTTAAGTACAGGGTCCCATTGGCCAAGGGGGGACCCCCATCTTCCTGCCAAAATGTGTTACCTCCTTCAGGGCCCAAGTAAGGGGCCTCATAACTTAACTAGCACAGGGCTTCATTTGCCCTAAATCTGGCACTGCATGTGAAAAGTACAATGTTTCAAACTGGCAAACGAAACTGAACCAGTGAGACTTTGCAGCCATATTACAAAATGTACTATAAAAATTTAAATGATCTTGTAATCAAACTTTAATATTAATATAAGTAAGGACAGTGGATTGGTAGTATAGGTAGCATGGTGGACAAAATGCTTTGCAATATTTAGTTACAACTTTCTAGGTTCTTAGTTTCAATGCTGCCAAGGTCAACTTTGCCTTTCATTCTTCCAGGAGTTGATAAAGTACCAGTTAAGTACTGTGGTTAATATAATCGACTTTATCCTTCCCCCAAATTGCTGGTCTAGTGTCAATAGTAGATGGGACTCTTCAACATGAATGCTTTTTTTGTGAGAGCAATATAGAAATAAATGAAATTTTTATTTTAACCTGAGAAACTAGATTGAAAACTGAAATTGTCCAAGAATTTACTTGAATGTCTTCCATATTCTGGAAAGTAAAAGATCAACCTATGTATGAAGGGAAACTTGATTGTACATTAGCATTTAATGCAGCTGGAATTTGGTTCAACATGGAGAGACAAAAAGCAAAGTTCATACCAAAAGGGCTTAAACTCAGATGTCTGAAGGCTGAATACAGATTTAATTAACCTTCAACAGTTTGGACTCTTTCCCATAATAATGTTAGGATTTCTTCTGACAGGACCCACATTTAACTGTTATAAAGATATATTCAGTGGAATCATTTCTAAAATGATATTTCATAAGCTTTAAATGAATTAAAAGGAAAGTTGACACTGGCAAGATTTGAACTCAGAACCTAATCAAACACTTAAGGATTTATTCAAATAATCTACACACTTAACAGATCTCCCAATAGAAATATTCTTGATAATTACATTGTGTTTAAAAAAGATTTCTTTTTTATTATGGAGCCAAGAATATGAAAAACTGAGATAGGAGTTGCGATATGAAATTTGTGCAGTAAAATAATCATAATCTCCCTTGAATTCTACAGTATGGTTTTTTTTTTTATACAGAAATATTTAATCCCTATTTTTGTTTGTTTTATTGATTTTTCAGAAAATAACTTGAAGAAGAAAAAAAGCCATATTTAAAATTTTACACCCTTCTTTATTTTTAATAACCCTGAAAGACGTATTTGCATCTAATGAAGTAACAGACATGTGGTGTCTGTATATAAACTTTCAGATAGGTTTCACCCAGCAGTGATTCTGGCCATGTTAGTTTAATAGCATCGACCAGTTGTTACATAAAACATGTCTTCATCACAACAAAATAATATAATAAAATGAAAAAAATTAAGATCATATATAAAAAATACTGGATTAGACTGTATTTCTAAAATATTCATAAAATCCCAATATAAAATAAACCATGCACTATAGGTTGGGAAATTCAACATTACATATTCATTTCTACAGTACTAATATATGAACACACACATACATGAGTTGATTACCCAGACATTGAAAGAAATAATATTTCTGTTTGTAAAAACAGTCATTTATCTACCCAACATCTAAATGAAATGTTAAAAAATATACAATTTTCATTTATTGGCTAGAAAAACTACAAACAATAAAAACTGGATTTTTGAACATCACTTGCTTAACTGCAAATGTAGAGTCATTTAGTGTAGCTGCCATGGAAAATGAAGTCACCTGTGCAATAGACTGCATTCAAGAGAGAAAGTATTTGTGTTTGTATGCATGTATGGCTTGTTCTTTTAGAGAGAAAATTGTGGGAGTATATGAATGGATAAAAGAGAAAAATAGTAAAACAAAAATGAACGGGAAAGAGAAACACAGAGAAAGAAACAAAGAAAAAGAGAAATAAATGTGGTTGTAAAAAAAAAAAGAGTAATTGATAGTGTGAGTACTGCTGTGAAAAAAGAAAAAAAAACATCATTCACTTAAAATTGATGGGGAAAGCTATTCCATAGATATGACTATCAGCAAAGGCTGTTTTGCACGTGTGTAATCAAATTGGAAAAAGTTTCACACAAGTGCATGACTGAGATATACATGATATACCTGATATACAGGTAACTGCAATGACAAAAGCCACAATTCAAGTATGATTCTGATATGAATAGACATCATATAAGTATATTTGACATCATACAAATACAACAAATTTATTGATAGAAATCATACAAATATAAATATTATCATATAAGGACAACTGCCATATCAAATAGACATCATATATACATGACTGTTCGACAATAAATATCATACAAGTGAGACTTGGCAAAAGCTTTCATAATACATTAATATGAAAGCAAACAGTTACTCATGACTGTAATGGAAAAAGCCTTCATACAAATATGACTTCAATTGAAATAGCCATCATACAAGTATGACTTCAACTGAAATAGCCCTCATACAAATATGATGCACTGGCAAAAGCATTCATGTAGATATGTCTGCATAGTAAAAGCGTTGATATAAGTGTGATACATTGGCAAAAGCTTTTATATAAGTATGACTGCAATAACAATAGCTTTCATACATGTATGACTGCAATATATAAAAAGCCATCATACGTGTATGACTGCAATAATAAAAGCCATCATACATGTATGACTGCAATAATAAAAGCCATCATACATGTATGACTGCAATAATAAAAGCCATCATACATATATGACTGCAATAATAAAAGCCATCATACATGTATGACTGCAATATATAAAAAGCCATCATACATGTGTGACTGCAATAATAAAAGCCATCATACATGTATGACTGCAATAATAAAAGCCATCATACATGTATGACTGCAATAGTAAAACCCATCATTCATATATGACTGCAATAATAAAAGCCATCATACATGTATGACTGCAATATATAAAAAGCCATCATACATGTATGACTGCAATATATAAAAAGCCATCATACATGTATGACTGCAATATATAAAAAGTCATCATACATGTGTGACTGCAATAATAAAAGCCATCATACATGTATGACTGCAATAGTAAAAGCCATCATTCATGTATGACTGCAAAGGCAATAGCTATACAAGTATGACTGAAAAGCCAATAGTTATTATACAGGTAGGAGTGAGTTGATAACAGCTTTCATATGAGTATGATTGAAAGAGTATAAACATTCTTATAAGTATGACTACTATGGCAAAGGCTGCCATGTTAATATGATGACAATGGCAAAAGCCACCATTCAAATACTGTACTGCTATGAGAGCATACACTGTCATGTGAATGATGGAAAAACATCTATCATATGCAATGGAAAACAAAACCCCATCATACGCGTGTGACTGATGAAAAATGTTATCACAAAATGGTGATTGCAATGGTATAAAAACAGACAGTTACTCGTATGACTGCAATGATAAAACAGTCAAATACTCTTAACTAGAATGTCAATTATTTTTAACAACCATGTTGTCTGCTGTGTAAGGAATAAGACACTTGTGAGTGTGTTATGATAGCAATGGAGAAATAAGCCATCTCACTCTGATTGTGATAAGAAAAAAGAAATTACCTCCCTAAGTGCAGTTGACAGAGTGTATATACTTCATTAAATAATAAAAATCAATATAAATTTCACATATATAAAATAAACACCATTTCAATTACAAAATAAACACCATTTCAATTACAAAATAAAATTTCTCTTCCTTAGATATTTTTTCTTTATAGAAATGATCTGCATGTTTACTAAACCTACTGAATTCATTCAAATTTTTTACAAGAAGCTAAAATGAGAAACCCAACTTAAATACAGTGTTACATTAATTATCATGATGCATAAAAAAAATATAAGTCACATTATACATCATCACCGAAATTCATTCGAATTTGTTCAAGGAAAATGAATGTGCAGACAGTGTGTGGACCAAGTCGTACAAAAGCTGGTATGAAACCCTATAAAATAAAACAGATTAGATCAATTACAAACAGAATCATAGGTTAGTTAATACAATGAGCCATAATAGAGAAATTAGAATGTTGCATGTATTGTATGTGTAGATAAAGGTAAGTTCCTGATGGACCATTTCAGCATAATAATTAATCTTTCAACTTAAAACAATTTCAATTCACTTAAAAGTTTGTTTTTAGAATAAATTTACTGCATCCTTGCATATCATAAAAGATGAATAAAAGGGTTAACATCAGAAAATTTATCTGCCTATAAAACACTACCTGAAAATATTTTGTTCAAACCAAGCCTGCATTGAAAAACATAAAAATGATGATAATTCAATACAATACAAAAAGAAGACATAAATGTCACAACTTCCTATGTTTGCTCTTCTGTGTTCAAACAAAAAGAAAAAATATAAGGAATTATCATCATGATTCTTTCATGTCTGCCTTCTGTGCTAGAATGTGTTGGACAAAATGAGTCAGTGTTTACTTGCTGTCCTCCAAGACAAGTTGGAGGAGATATCTCACTTATATGCAGCATTTACTTTTGATTCTCTAAGTTGTAATTAAACAAGTTAAATTCATACAAAGCAAATAGATAATCATCAGTCAAAGGCAACTATCTAAATGTATCAAAAACATCTTTAATATTGGTTTGGAAATAAATCTTCCTTCTTGCACTTGGAGTAGAAGCAAGTGTGAAAAGTCAGAACAAAGACAGTAAAAGCATCCAAGGTTAAGACATAGGAGGCTTTCAGGCTAAGCTGGAATCTGACTTTAGATGAGTAAATAATGTATTCTTGAAGACCATCTGCTGATTTTGTAATAAAAAGTCCCCCTCCACACCTGCTTCAGAAATTCATCTGGGGTTCTCTCTGAAGAGAGATGCATCCTCGCAAAATGGAGAGAATACTTTGCTCATCTAAATCTGGTCAAAACAAATCTAATATCCATAAGGTGCATCTAGCGGTGAAGACTAATTTCATCAGAACAATTAAAGTGCTCAAATATGGGAAGGCCTCTGGAGAAGATGAAATTCGGCTTGCTTGTATGTGGCAGCAGTGGCGATGACAAAGAAGTGTTTGTTTTTTGTTTGTAACGATTGTAAGAGCCAAATGCATATCTTTAGTTTTTTTAGTTTGCTTTAATTACCATGTCTAAAGCCATGCTACGAGTCTAGAAGTCTTCTCTATATTTCCAATTCTTAGCAAAATTATATTAGTTTACTAACAGTAAAAGTTTATAAGAAATAAAACTAAGGATTCTTTGAGGGTTGTGAATTGTTATTTCTAAAGAGCGATATTCATCTCAAGTCTAGGAATGTAATAGCGTTTAAGTCTCCAGTACCTCTTCTTGACAAAGATTTCAGAAATGAAACCTTCAGTAACATTCTACTTGCAACATGTCAAAACAACCAAAAATGTTCATGTTTATACATCTTGATTTTTTACCTTATTACTTCCTGAGAATTACTTTCATTTCAAAAGAAACAGAGTGTATCAACTGTTTATATACTCAACTGTTTATATACTCAACTGTTTATATACTCAAAACAAACCTTTTCCAGATCCCACTAATCCATGGGAACAGTACTAAACTCTGGTATACAGAGCATTAGGTAAATATGACATAAAACCACTATGGGATAAAATGCAAGTCTATATCAGGTAGCTTTCCTACCAGAATAATTGAACTTGGGACTGCAAACCAGTGAAAAATGCATCCATTCTAAAGCAGTGAATTGAATCACTCACAGTATTTACTAAAAGCTATGTGAAATGAGCCACTGTAAGCTAAATACCTTGTGAATAAATATTATATAGCATCTGTGGCAAGATATGAACCACTCACTCCTGAGTTCATTGACCATATCAATGTGGCCATTTGTTATTCTTTAATAATGTAAATTAAAAATAATAGTAAAGCAATCAATCACAGCTGTTATATATGAAACTAAAAAGCTGTAAATGGCCATCAACAAATGTAATTGGTAAAGACACACAACATTTGGTGGAACAATATACCATGCTGTCAGTATGCATAATGTAGATATACAATTCATTTGCTGTCAGTATGCATAATGTAGATATACAGTTCATTTGCTGTCAGTACGCATAATGTAGATATATAGTTCATTATTACAATAATGGCCATTATTGTAATAATTGTTTCTACTTTTGGCACAAGACCAACAATTACCCAGTGTATTACTGGTACTTTATTTTATTGACCCCGTAAGGATGAAAGGCAAAGTTAACCTCGGCGGTAATAATGAATTATTACAATGATGGCCATTTACAGCTTTTTAGTTACATATATAACAGCTGTGATTGATTGCTTTACTATTATTTTTAATTTACATTATTAAAGAATAACAAATGGCCACATTGATATGGTATAGTCAATGAACTCAGGGGAGTGGTTCATATCTTGCCGCAGTGTCGGTAGAGGGTCAGACGCCATGCTTTCTAGCATAGTTATGTCCCTTTATGATCTGAGTTCAAATCCCGCTGAGGTTAACTTTGCCTTTCATCCTTACTGGGTCGATAAAATAAAGTACCAGTAATGTACTGGATAATTGCTGGTCTTGTGCCAAAAAGTAGAAACAATTATTGTATCAGAGGTAATGTCTATTTGACATGAATCTCTTGTTTGATTGCAGTGCTGAGCTCAAATTCTCTCAGAATTATATGACTTTCTTAATCAGTTACAGAAGTGTAGAAAAAATACTAGAGACTTTACCATCACTATTACATATATGATTTTTATGATGAAGTATAAAACAGTGTATTTTCTGCATTGGATTTTCTGCTTCAAGTGATATTTATATCTAATTTCTATGACATTAACATTATATACTCACTTTAAAAAATCCTGATGGTCCATTTTTGCTAATCTCTATAGCACAGGCTAGAATGTTCTGGAAAAAGAAAAGAAAAAGAAAGCTTTAACCCTTTAGCATTTACATTACTCTATATCTACTATTCTATTTTCACATAATTATCTCACATAATATGGAATCTACAAGATTTTGATATTATTTATTTTGAACAATACCTTAACATAATTATGAGCAGGTTAAAGAAGAATTTATGAATGACAAACTTGTTTAAGAGCATTTATTAATATCATTACAAACATGCTTGTTGAAATACCTATTGAACTTTTTTTAAATTAGAGAGTTGCTTACATTTCAATTTTTAAAAATCATTAATTAGGTTTCTGATGCACAGAATTAATTCAAAGAATATATAAATTGACTTTAAATAAATATATATGTAAGAGAGGGGGAGAGAAACTATTCAAATATTTGCCATCATCATCATCACTGTTTAACATCCATTTTCCATGCCACCATGGGTTGTTATATTTGAACAAATTGCAGGAACTGGTGTAGTAATGAGCCAGTTTCAGCATTCAGAAGAAGGGAGGTAGGTGTAAAAGCCAAACTTGCTATCTTCAATTTGATATTCATGCCAACTCTTACCTATGGTCATGAATCTTGGGTAATGACCAAAAGAATATGATCGCAAATACTAGTGGCCAAAATGGGGTTCCTCCGAAGGATCTTTGAAGTAATGTTACTCGATAAAGTGCATAACTCGGAGATCAAAGTGTCACTCCAGGTAGAGTAGCTACTTTTCCAAATTGAGAAATCACAGCTCTAATATTATGGGCATGTGGTTAGAATGTCTCAAGAACAAATCGCTGGATAGATTTTATGGGCAAAACCAACTGATAGGAGTCCCAGGGGTAGATCCCGAGCAAGATGATTGGATAATATCTATGAGCTCAGTTGGTCTTGCTTGGTGATCCAACCAGATCAGTTGGAGATGGTTACTTCTAACAAGACCTGCTGGAAGGAGTGTTTGAGGACTCTGCCCCCATGACCCTGACAGGAATAAGTGGGTGAAAAAGAAGAGAAAAAGAAGACTTTCCTTATAATCTATTGACTTTCTATAATCTAACCTATTTTACTATCAATTGTGTGCAACTTCATTGCTGATACACTTGTTAAACTTGGTTTTACTATGTAATGATGAATGGATGATTGCATATGATAATTAGAAATATCTGATGGTTGGACAAGTTTTACAACTCAAAACATGATCCAAAGCTGAACAAGTCATCCATGCAATATCAAATGTTAAAAAATCCATAGACTCAATTCATTTTTTAAAGCTAGGTTGAAAATTTTGTTTCTAGTTAAAATTACATTAAAACTAAAGGTACCTATTACTGTCTATAACAATTCGTTTAAAACTAATTTTGCTATACATTATATTTGATAATACACCAAAAACCTTGGTGGTTATAATCAAATGGGCAGAGTTTTTTGACATCAAAACCAATTTCTAAACCAAGCAAAAAAGCACACATAATTATATAAAAAATATACTTATGTAGTTTTGTATAATAACAATTATAGTTTCATGTTACTTTCATCAATTGAATGTTTTACTATGAATATAGTTTTACCTTGTATGTACCAGGTGGAGCATTCATAATTCTTGTTTTCATGACATCTAGTGGCATAGTGAGAAGAGTTGCAATTGTTCCCTTTAATGGAAATAAAAGTAAAATGAAATATTCCTTGTTATTAAAATTTCTTGCAGATGACAACAGGATAAATGTTACAAATATAAATTTCATACTATGTTTTCCTAGTAAGTGATACTATTCAAATCAAGAATCAAGACTGGCTTGCCAACTGTATTTATGAAGATTTTTAAGTCCCTTTCATAAACCAACAGAAAGATTAGTGCAAAAATTACATTGAAAAAAATAGACAAAAAGTTTTTAAAGCAGTAAATGGGTGATTTGAATGAAAACATATTACAGTTCTATAAATGTATCTTACAGCATGGTTTACTCTTGGTTAACTCAACATCAAGAAAACAAGCTGAAGTTGTATTCACTACTATATCACTTCAATTATCTTAGTGAAATATAAGGATATTTTGTTTAGATATTGTTTAAGTTACTATTTCAACCCTTAGATTTCCACATTAAAATTAGTTCTTTGTTTGGAATAAATAAAGTGTCTTAAATGTTTCATTTTGAAACAGATTGTTTTTTTTTCTTTTTTGTAAGAAATTCTACCAAACTTCTGTTGAAATTGAGGTATTCTTCTGGCTTTATTCTTTAATTTTCCACTAATGAAAATATGGAAACATAGTCAGTACATAATGGAAATAAAATCCGACCAATTTATATGTGTACTTACTGCCATAATACTGGAAGAAAAATGTGTGACAAGATTGTCTTTAAAGAATCCTGTGGACAGTAGAGATGCTTTGATCTGATCATAACAAGCAAGCTGAAATTCAAAGAAATATATAAGAAACTTCACATAACAGAAACTTGAGAAAAGAATTGTAGATAATGTTTAACATATTTTAAACAATAAATAACATTAAAACTAAATATGTTTTAATCTGTTTTCAGATGAGTTAAACTTAATACTGATGAAAAACATTTTTTAACCATTAAGCCCTTATTTGTTTTTTCATATTTCAAATGGTTTATTCTGTTCATCACTGGGTCTCATATGTGCTAAGATTATACTCATGCGCTTGAGCTGAAATTAAACTCAACATGTATTTTAAGAAAATAAAGGCATCTATGATAAATCAGAACCCTTACGAGTAGGGAAAGATGTTAAATGGTGATGATGATGATGAACCTGACATTTTGCAATTATCTTAGAGTTAAACTCACTCAGGGGAGTATAATTATTGAAAAATTGCATATATAACATTTATGGGAGGGTTTATAATGAGGTATAGGACAATACCTACAGATTCAAAGCAAAGAATATCGTAAAGTTGTAATTAAAGTTGAAACAACAAAGTCAGGAATGGTAAAATATGATCTGGGGAGACTCTACATGGTCACTCAACTTGTTAAAAATAACAGGCAAAATTATCTCTGGTCATCGTCTTAAAAATTAAGGAAGGTCATAATGGATAATGCAGTTTGAGATAAATTATATCTGAAAAGATGATATAGTCAGTGCTGAAGTAGGCTAAAATACATATAGATGGAAATTATATGCCAAAATGGGATAAAATTTCCATTATAGACAAAGAACTACAGTAGAAACAATGTAAAATAAAGCAGAAAGTACATCTATCACTACTGAAAACTTGAAAAATAAATCTAGTGCCAATATATGAAACAGGAATAATAGTGAGTTTATAAATTACTTCAACATTTTTTGTGAATAGCATTATAAATAAGTGTTAGAACATTGCATGAAATAAATGTTTACTGTAAGTTTAATCCCAACCAAAGTATAGAACCATGAGAAATATGGCATCTAAAATCAAATGAAAACCAAACCATGATAATTATTTATTTTAGAACTTAGTCAAAGGAGTAAGGGTAGGACACCTTTTTGCATAACGTCTCAGACTTGTTATGAAAACAGAGGAAGAAACCAGAACTCATAACTTGCTGCAGTAGAAAGCAATGCTTCAACATATCAAAATATCTTTAAATGGAAGAGTTGGTATGAATACTTTCAACACGGCTACATGATATATTAAGTCTAACCACCATAAAAATAGGTACAATCAATATGACAAAATCTTACAAGATTTCTGTCAACTCAATTTTACTAACAACATACGCTGGTAGAAGACATTTGTCCAAGCTGTTGTACAGTGGGTCAAAAACCCACAGTATCAATTGCAAACAATACAGCCAGAATAGGGTCTCCAAGTGAAATTTTGCAAGGCAAAACATGAGTGCTTTCAGGCTCTGAAGTGGCAATATGACAAAAATGTGACAGTGGAGTTCCAAAACTAGTCATGGGCAACCTGTGGCCCATGAAGCTTTCTGAATGGCTCGCCTAAGTCACTTAAGTGAAATCTTTCTGATTTTTTTTTACTACAACTTTTCAGCCGTAATTTATCTTTCTATCATTTTTACGATCGAGGAAAAGAACATGTACCAAACAAATCAAAACAACCTGAGTTACCGCCCTTTTTTTTAAATGTGGGCACGAATGTAAATTAGCACTTGCAGCCCGCCTGATGATGAGTCAAATCTTATGTGGTCCACTTTTCAAAAAAGGTTGCCCATGCCTGCTATAAACCACGGCTACAAATCTTATATCTGATCACAAAGTCAACATATTTTTGATAACTAATGCAAATTGGAAACACTTGTAGGCTAGTATCTAGATACAGTCAGGTGAGATGCCAGGTAGTGTAAAAATATAAAAAAATTTAAATAGGTCAAACAATTCATTTCATTTTAGGTACAGTTGGATTTTACATCTGAATGACATGTCTCAGTTGCTAACTATTCTATAAAGTAGAAGTGGAGCATGTTGCTACCCACTAGACATACAAAATAATAGTTACATTCAGTATTATTATATCTTAACCTGACAAGTGCTCTACCTCATCAGATAAACAATGGTAATAGATAAATACCAAAGAAACTTTCAAGGACTGTTTTGTAAAATTGTTAAATAAAAGCAAGCAAGATAACTCACATGAATCATGACTAAACTCGCTGCTTAATAAATGAATGTTTATTAATAGAACATGCGTTATGAGATGCAATGGTGGATGACTGCAAAATTGACATAAAATGAATTCATACAAACATTATTTTGCTGTGACAACTTAGAAAAACGAATATATAGAAATTCTATTTTAATGATTTTTTAAATAATTATTTAATGTTTTGAAGTTATGTTTGTTTAGTAAGTGACTTGATGTCAGACCATATGTTGAACCTGAAGCAATTACATCATGGAAGAGTCATTTTAACCATGCAAAAAATCCAAAGACTGTTATACAGGTATAATTCCATTATAACGAATACCATTATAACAAATTTTTCAGTATAACAAAATTTTTTTCATTCCCCAGCCATACACTCGATGTGTTAGGTTGATCTGGTTATAAAGAATTTTTTGTTACAACAAATTTTTTTTTATAGCCTGTAAATTTCATTATAACTGAATTTCACTGTATTCACTTTTTATTTATTTCATATTAACAAAATTTTCACTGCACTTTTTGTATCCTGGATACAGACACAAACTACTGAGTTGCAGTGGAATAGTATCAGTGACTAGGTTGCAAAGAGTGCAACGAACATTTTGACACCATGAAATATATATATTTGAGCGACTTCCATCCATCCGTCCATCCATCACAGACTAGGGATGATTGAAGAAAGAAGGGGTGATGACACCACACAATAGAGATGACTGAGGAAGGAAGGAGTGTGATTTCATGCACTAGAGATGACTGAGGAAAAAAGGGGTGATGATGTCATGCACTAGAGATGACTGAGGAAAAAAGGGGTGATGACGTCATGCACTAGAGATGACTGAGGAAAAAAGGGGTGATGACGTCATGCACTAGAGATGACTGAGGAAGGAAAGAGTGTGGCGTCATGCACTAGAAATGACTGACGAAGGGGTGATGACGTCACACACTAGAGGTGATTGAGGAAGGAAGGGGTTATGTCATACACTAAAGAAGATTGAGGAAAGAAGGGGTGATGACAAACTACAGAAAACAACATCTAACATTCACTACACATGTGTACAATCTATATACACACACGCACACAGATATACACATACATGACAGCGTATTGAAAAAAAATTCTAGAATATAAAATATGAATATAAAAGTTTTTGAGTCGTTTTTGAATAGCTAAATTGAATCTTCAATGATGTAATTACATGAAATGATAAATAATAGGTATATAGATATAGCAATGTTATTCAACAAATTATTTCTATCACTCTCTCCAACACTATCACTCATTATTTACCCTCTACATTATTTCTCCCATCATATTCTTATTACCTATTACTTGTCACTGCTGTCTCTCTCTTCCACCCCCCCCCCCCCTTCCAGCACCGTTTCTTGCCCATTATTTACCTCTGCTATCCTCATAATCACTGTCCATTCCCTCATACTCTTCATTCACTCACATTGGTTCTTTGTCATTGCTCTTTCTTCTATCCACCCACTTGGTTATGTTACTTTGAATGAACAGACAATGTAGAGCAGTCAGTACTCTTTAGTCTTGCAAAATTCAAGGTAAACTCAATTGGTGCCAAAATTAAAGCATCCTGTACATTTTGTAAAGTGGTTGGTTGAACAATTGAAGACAATGTAGAGAGAACTTTTCAGTCCTACAGAGAATATAACCTTTATACTTCTAGTGCATCCAATGCACTCTGTAAAGTGGTTAGGCTTAGGATGGGCATCTAGCTGTAGGAAACATACCCAAAACAGAATGTATGAAGGAATGTGATCCTTCAATCCCTCTAGAAGGCTGGTATCTCTGAATAAGAAACAGCTTGAATCATGACTTTTCCAACCTAGATGTAAAATGATGATGATGATGATAATGGTCAAATTTTTTTTAAATAACACAAATCGTACTTGACCAATTGTCACAAGAACTGCTCTGCTACTGGCCATAGTAGCACCATTGAACATTCGTCCAGCTCCTTCCTCACGGTACACTCGATATAGACCATCAAAAGCATGTTTATAGCTGAAATTATTAGTAATTAATATAAAAATAAAAAATTGGCATCACATTTAAAATATTTAAAGTAAAGGTTTAGAGATTTGAGTTACGATAATTATAGTTTCTTTTGTAATAAGGCATAGTGCTTTTACTGGCTGTTACCACTTCCTTTCTCAATGTAGCACATAAGATGATTATGTGATATAAAGGTAATATATACCTATAAAAAAGTATTAGTCATATGTTGCTTTTGTGCAGGATTTTGGACAACTGAGGCCCTGTGCTAGTTAAGTTATGAGGCCCCTTACTTGGGCCCTGAAGAAGGTAGGCCCAGTAAAAAATTTTTTTGCTGGAAGATGCTCCCCGGCCAACGGGGCCCCAGTGCTAAAGCATAACTAAGCATAATGGTAAATCCAGCACTGCTTTTGTGCCATATAAACAATTTCAACAACACAGAAAAACAATGGGGATGACCAGTGAATAATACACCACTACTCCTGTAGTTGTTAATGATGCTCAGGATGTGAGTGGTATTCGTGTCTGATATAAAATGCTCAATAGTTGGATGAATTTGGAAGGTATTGTTACTCTATCTCTAAACTCCTGTTGTTTTCCTTTTTTAGGTGTGGTACATTGATGAAATGCAAAAGTAGTGCATGCTGAAAAATGTATATTCTTTCTAACATTGGCACAAGGCCAACAATTTGGGGGGGAAAGGGAAGTCAATTATGTCAACCACAGTGGTTGACTGGTACTTTATTTTATCGACCTTGGAAGGGCAACAAAACAATGGCAATCGGGAGTGATAATCTCAATTTTCAAAAAGGGAGACAAGAGAAGATTGTTCCAATTACAGAGGGATCTCCTTGTTAAGCCTCCCCAGTAAAGTCTATGTTAAGTGTCTGACAAAGAAATGCAGGGAGATTGTCGATTCCAAGCTAGCTGATGAACAGTGTGGTTTTTGCTCCAGATGCAGCACAGCCGACCAAATATTTACACTGCAGCAGGTCTTTGAGAAATTGTGGTAGTATTGCCAAGAGGTATATTCTTGTTTTGTTGACCTTGAAAAGGCATATGACTGCATTCGTCGGGACCTGCTGTGGAAGGTTGTGCAGGAGTATGGGATCGATGGTCAGCTTCTTGTTGCCCTGATGTCTCTACATGAATGCTCGAGTATTTCTGTTCAGATAAATGGTGCTAAATTGAAACCATTCAGTGTGGGAATAGGACTGCGCAACGGGTGTGTACTGTCACCTCTCCTGTTCATTATTTACAAAAATAAAGTACCAGTAATGCACTGGGTAATTGCTGGCCTTGTGCCTAAAGTAGAAACAATTATTTACATAAATAAGATTGACATGCGGAGCCGGGTTGGAAGTGGTATCACAACTGGTGGGTGTAAAATCTGTTGGTTGGAATTTGCAGACGGCATGGTATTACTTAATTCGAGAGAAGGTGATCTTCGGCTTGCACTCGGTAGGTTTGATGCTGAGTGCTGCATGGCTGGAGTGAAAATCAGTGCTGCAAAAACTGAGACACTTGCCTCTCAAGGAAGCCTGTGCAGTGTACTCTAAATGTGAATGGAGTTCCACTGAAGCAGGTAGTGAAGTTCAAGTATCTTGGGGCCATGTTCATGAGTGATGGAAGGTAGAAGGCTGAATTAAGTGCAAGAATTGCAGGAATTTGTGCAATGTTGCTTCAGCATTCAGAAGAAAGGAGGTAGGCATAAAAGCCAAACTCACTATCTTCAATTCAGTATTCGTGCCAACCCTTATCTATGGTCATGAATCTTGGGTAATGACCAAAAGAATATGGTAGCGAATACAAGCAGCCACAATGGGGTTCCTCCTAAGGGTCTTGGAGTAATGTTACTCGATAGAGTTTGTAGCTCGGAAATCAGAGAGTCCCACCAGGTAGATACTATGGGCATGTGGTTAGAATGTCTCTGAAAAGAATCGTTGGAGACCCAGGGATAAACCCTGAGCAAGATGGTTGCATAACATATAGGAGTTTTGCTAGTCTCGCTTGGGGATCCAGCCAGATCAATTGGAGACAGTTGCTTCTGATAGGACCTGCTGAAAGGAGTGTTTGAGGACTCTGTCCTCATGACTCTTTCAGGAATAAGTGGGCGAAGAAGAAGAAAAAGACCTTGGAAGGATGAAAGGCAAGTTGAGCTCAGCAGGATTGAAACTCAGAAAGACAAAGATTCAGACAAAATACTGATAAGCATTTGTTCAGCTCTCTAATGCCTCTGCCATTCCACTGTCCTAACCAGAAACTGATAATAAAAACAACATAAAAATAAGATCTATAATATATGTTTTTGTTTTTTTAATATTTACATCAGATAATCAAAAGAGGATTAGTATCCATGATATTTGCAGGCCCTCTAAGATTAGTGAGGTTGATGCCATCCATGTTTAGCTTCAGCAGCTGTCTATAGGAAAAACATGGTAGGGGGATGATTATAGAGGACTACAGTTCTGGAAATAAGGATTCGTTCGGTAAAGTGTTTAGTGTCATGGTTAATGTATTTCAGTTTTTGATTCAGTTTTCACAATATTAATATATATGGAGAACACCATGAATGATCAGAGATTTTGATGATTTTAATTTTATGTTATTCATGATTAGTCAGTGTGAAGTAAAAGACTGATTCTTTGATAAAATAGTAATTGTGTTATGTTCCTACTGAAATGTGCTTTCAATGTCTGTGAATATTCAGTAGATATCAGTGTTTAGGTTGCATGTGAAGGATGCCAGTGCAAAGAGGATTAAAAAGACATGAAGTGCAATATTGTTTAAATAGAAGCATATGTTGTGATAGCCAATAGGCTGTTAATGTACAGAAGGAAAAGTGTGGAAGAGATTACTAAACCTTGGGGTACACCAACAGTAATAAAATATGGGTCGGTGAGAGCTACATTGGTGCATGCTGGCAGGTAATTTTTGATTCTAAGAAAGAAAAAAAAAACATTCCACAAAGCTAATATTAGGGTCAGATTCTATATTGTTGAACAAATGAGAATTACTAACATTCACAGAAGACCACAATAATCTAAATTACAACTAGTCCCTTTATCTCTGCACAATTTGTAGGAACACTTAGTCATTTTTAAAAACTTATTATTATTATTAATGATTATAAGGGCATGGAATGGCAGTATTGGTAGGGCATCAGATAACATGCTTTACAGCATCGAGTCCTTTATGTTCTGAGTTCAAATCCCGTCGAGTTAGCTTTGCCTATCGTCCATATGGGATTGATAAAATAAAGTACCAGTCATGCACTGGGGTCAATTTAATCAACTTTCCCCTTCCCCAAAATTGTTGGCCTTGTGCCTAAATCAGAAACCATTATTAATGATGATTATTAAAGTTATTATAGGTCAACTTTTCTTATCACCCTTCTGGGGTTGATAAAATAAAGTATCAGGTAAATAATAGGGTTAGTTTAATTGATCCCCTCCTCAAACCTGCCAAAGAAAAAAAAGAAAGAAAATTCCTGGCCTTGACTTAGAAACCATTGTTTTTTGGTAGAGATATCTGAACAATAAATGAATTAAAGAAAAGTAAAATTCAAAATCTAATCAGATAAACTTTATTAAAATTCATACTCACTTCCTTCGTTTATCTAAAGGTAATTTTATATCATTCTGCATCCTGGAAGGAAAAGAAAAGGGAAATAGATAAAAGCTAAAAATATAAATTTAGATAATGAAAAAAATTTGTATTTTCAGAATCCCTAAAATACACACAATTTGGAAGTCTTAGAAATAAATTTATTTAATTAATAGGTAACATAATTTTATAAAGGAAATAGCATGCATTAATCAAACTAATAGACAATTAAGCGAAAGAAAAATTGTTGAGATATTCAAAATTGATTTATTAAAAGGAAATATTATTTCTACCAGCAATTAAAGAAATAATCTGATAGAATTGTTATAATTGTTTCTACTTTAGGTACAAGGCCAGCAATTACCCAGTACATTACTGGTACTTTATTTTATCGACCCCATAAGGATGAAAGGCAAAGTCAACCTCCGCGGGATTATAATAAATACAAATTAGATTTATAGAGCAAGGAAAATTAATTTTCATGTTTTAAAATATATATTAACTATACTTAAATTGAAAGAAAGAGAAGAGAGAATGAAAAGGAGAGGGAGAAAGAGAAGTAAACAAAGAAAGAAAGAAAAGAGAGAGAAACGTTTCATACAAAGGTATCACTAAGCAACTTAAGATTCATCATGCCTGACTTTCATTGTCCACTTGAAAAGGCACCTTCAATGGAAACATGACAACTAACTTTTAACACTTAACAGCATCAAGACTAACTGCTGCTCAAAACAAGGAAACATACTTGTTTTATTCTTTCTTTAATCATGAACAACATATGATAAAAACTCTCAAAGTCACTACAGTTGCTTGGATCTTTGTTAAAAAATTACCCCATAAGGTTTCACAAACATCACAACATATATGCCTTTAAATTATTTTGAGACCATTATTGCAATGCCCTAAACAGTGGCTTGTTTAGCTTATACCTAAATTCAGTACTCTTCTTAGTCCCTAACAGACCTATATAAATATGCATCAAAAAGACTTGGTTTTCCTTTCAGGACCAAAAAATAAAATACATCAGCCCTCATCACTTGCTGACACTATACAAAGCTCATGTAAGATCCATATGCACAGATGCACACAGACACACACATACTAAAGCAGATCCCAACAGAGAGGTATTTTACTGATTTCCATTATTCTGTAAACACAGGCTCAAAGACCAGCTGTTCTTACTGGAGCAAATGAATGTTGGCTTAGGCCAATAATTTGAAAGGAGCCTACTTACATCAAGTTCCAGTTCATTAAATCAATTTTGCTATATATAAGTAAATAATGTACTCCACATGTATACACCTGAAATTTAGGATTGATTACTAAAATACCATAACTGGTCTGGGATAATCATGTTAGCAACTGTGGTGAGGGACTTATATTTTGCATCTGGTCAAAGCCTGTTATCAAGATTTGCACAGATACACTCACTACTACAATGGTCTTCACTCTACTGACCTGGTAAACTGCATACCCATTGTCATGCCTGTATACCTGAAACATTCAATTCTTACTCTGCCATCACTCATATTGTGTCTAATCTCCCAGATCCTGTAATAAACCCTTCATCCAATAATTCCCCTTTCAGAACTGCAATCTTCTAAAATTCTCTTTACCACTTACATTTGTGTTAGAGATATTGAGTACAGAAGTTTAAAATTCATAATTTCTTCAAATTATCTCCATTTTTCTCTGAGAGTCACTAATATCCGCTGCTAGGTTTTCATATTCTTTTTTCAACTAAGAGGCAAATTTCATTGCATTAAGAATGTTTTTGTGTATGTTATCTTGATATTCCTTTATAGTGAGGCACATTCAAAGCAGTACAGGAGAAGTGTTAAAGAATATAAATTCCCTTTAATCACTTTAAAGAAAATGTTACATCAAACATGTATTCAAAACATGGAAAGAAGGTTGGTTTTTTTTGTGTTCTTTTTTTTGTGCGAAAAGAAATGGTATCTTTTTCATCTACCTTTGTGTTTCATCATTGTTATATTATGTGTTCGTGTAATGATGATAGAAAGAATAAATATCTAAGCTTTTCATATGCAATTTGAGAAAAGCAAACATTTTTTTTTTCAGAATTTAATGTTTCATAGAAGGAAAAGTGTAAAAACATTTTCTCCAACAATATGAAATTTCCAAAGTGAGAAGTAAGTATTTTGTTTTCCAAATTCAAAGATAATTTCTTAAAAGCTGTTAATAAAGTGTAAGTAGTTTGTTTTTCAACTTCAGAAGTGATTTCTTAAAAGTGTCATCCAGCTAACCAGCTAACCGAAAGAGTGACAGTTCCTGCTACTGACGTTTTATTTTACCATTCTCAAGATATGTACTAACTAGGTTATCAACTTATAAATAGTAATCTTACATATGTACAAATATATATTTACACAGAATTACTGTATAATCAAACAATTTTTTTTATTGTGAAGTAACTTTACTGAGTAGAAGTCCTCTAAAAAGTACATAGAAGGCAACAGGGAACTATTACAAAGTCAAGCCAGATTTCTTTTTTTTGTCTAAGATATGAACAATGATTCTGATAGGTGCATTGTGTTGGCTTGTACGTCATATGGCCATGGATGTTAAACTTATTACACATAAGCTCCCAACACAAAGTAGATATCTCATTCCAGCTACAAGAAATCACAAAACAAGTAAAAGTTCCCTATTCATTCTTCATCTTAAATGTTCTGCTTTCAAACACACTAAATAGTAATTACATATAACATCACTTCTATTAATTGAGCTTCTCTGAGAAACATGTATGGAATTAATTAATCACCAATATTTGTCAGATCAAATCTCATCAATCATTCTCACTCCAGTTTGCCAAGAATCTCTTTAACACAAACAGCACTTGATTATTTTCAATTATCATTCTTCTTCAATCTCCATGTCGCTTTCTCTCCAGACACTACAAAGACTTCTTATTGTCAACATTTCAGTTTATACAAATTCTTCCAGCTACAGCCCCACTTCAAACATTGATTCAGTTTAATTAGCAGTAGCACTACAGGATTTAGAATAGAAACATGAAAGCATCACTGTGGGTATTTCAAGCTGTGATCTTACAGCTGCCTCACCATGTTAGAATAACATATACTAAAGTACTTCAGAATTTATTCATACATTACCGTGTAACAAAAAAATGTTTTTTCTCTGTTCCTGGCTTGTAATCACTTTTTTGTGTTGCTTAGGTCCCAAATAAATAAAAAAGTGCTATTAAACAGTTAAAAATTTGGGTTTGTAAAAATTCTAAGCTATTCACTAGAATTATTTGTATGCTGGATTTTACGTTGTATGTAAGTTTAATTTGCTTATGTTAAATCATTTTTTTTATATATGTTTCAGGTTAAATTAAAATTATAAAATAAAGAGTAATACCTAAAGAAAATTATAAAAGTGCAATAAAGTATAAAATTGTTAAAAAGTGGATTAAAGAGATTTATTGATACTGGATTTTCGCACCCTGAATAAAGGGTAAGTTGTGTTTTAAGCATTCGTCTCCAGGATGAAACAGTGGAACTTGGTCAAGGAGGAAGTGCAGGTGACAAGTCAGAGAAGTCGACACGAGCCTTTCTCAGGCTTTTACACTCTTAGGGATGGCCGCTGCTTCTGCCATGACGTGCCTGGAATGTTTGACGTTATTGGGTGCCGTTTGTGCCCAAGGAGTGGCGGCTATTTATAGACAGCTCTACCACAAGTTTGAAGGCTGTCCTCCTCCACAATGGAAACAAGTTCCCGACACTGCCCCTAGCTCATTCAGTCTGCCTGAAACTCTGCAATACAACCAGTACAATTGGGAAATCATTGGAGACTTCAAGATGGTGGCTTTCCTGCTTGGACTCCAAGGAGGCTTTATCAAATTTCAATGCTTCCTCTGCCTTTGGGAGAGCAGAGCCAACTCTGACCACTACAAAAGAAAGAACTGGGAGCAGCGAACAGAATTTGTAGTTGGGACCTGGAACGTCATGTGGGAGCCACTGGTTGATCCCAGGATTGTGCTCATGCCGCCACTGCACATTAAGTTGGGGTTGATGAAGCAGTTTGTGAAGGCTCTCAACCAAGAATCAGCAGCTTTTAAGTACCTTCTTGAGTTCTTCCCCAAGTTATCTGAGGCCAAAATCAAAGGTGGAATTTTTGTTGGACTTCAGATAAAGAAGGTGTTTGAGTCTACCGAGTTCTCCAATAAGCTCAATAGGATTGAGAGAACAACATGGAACTGTTTTAAGGCAGTTGTTAAGGGCTTCCTGGGCAACTACAGAGCTGAAAACTACCAGCAACTGGTGAAGGATCTGATAAAGCCTTTTGGCGCCATGGGATGCAGGCTGTTGCTTAAACTCCATATGCTGGACGCTCACCTGGAAAAATTCAAGGACAATATGAGCGCCTACTCAGAAGAACAAGGTGAACGATTCCACCAAGATGTGAAAGAGATAGAGTGGAGGTACCAGGGCCACTACAATGAAAAAATGATGGGGGACTAACTGGGGGCTAGTGCGGGAATGCGACCTGGACTACAACCACAAATCCAGGAAATGCAGTCATTTCTGACGTGTATAAGTTGCTTTATAAGTGTTATTTGTTTTTACTCGTTTGCTTTTGATAAGCTTGTGTAATAAAATAAATATATACTCTGTTGATTTAATTATATGAACGGATAAATTTTGTTTTTTTCTTGAAAAATATGAATATTTCAAAATATCAAACTCCTGACCACAAACCCAAACTTCTGACTAAGTAATAGTGTTTTTTTATAATAATGGGATATAACAAACCAGGATATGACACTTAGAACCGGGGAACATAAAATATGTTACACGGTGTTATCAGTGATATTTACACACACAGTACTAAGGCAAATAAGCTGATAGCTTATATATATATTTTTGCAAATGATACATTTATGGTTTGCTCCATTCAGGACCCTCTCTGGGGTCTCAGGATACATAACCTTAATGATTCCATCCCATGTGTCCCAGGACAGGTCACAGGCATATCACCAGTTCTTGGAAAGAAACTGAAATATATTTTCCGAACAGGCCCCTCTACCTAAGGCCTGGATGTGTCTCTTGTTATCCCATGCAAAGGATGATATGGTATGACTACCTTTATTGTGTAAATATACTGCAGTGTTTTGGTGGTCTTGTTCACACCTGTCACCAATTTGGTACTTTTCTCAGATCAATTCTCCAGCAGAGGCAAGGAGCAGGAACTAATTTAGGCAGCTAGGTGCTAAGGTTAGATATAAACAGGGTTTCATCAACAAAGTTCTGTGGCTCTCGTACTGTAGATTTGGATGGAGCATGGAAACTCCACTATTCGCCCTCACCTATCAGAATGTGTTATGGGAGAATTTGGTTCATGAAGCTTATGCTGAAAGAAAGGTCTCTGAGTGGGTGGTGCAAGTTTATGCACCAAACAGAGAGCCTAGATGCAGATCTTTCCTTGATGAAGTCACAGCAGCATTAGATGTAAAGATTGAGTCATATATCCTAATGGAAGACTTGCTGGAACTGACTACCTGACATAGAAAGAAGTGATTGGAAGGAACAGCAATCCCTATCTAAATATACATGGCATAAGAGGAATCAGAAAGAGAGAGAGCAACAATTGATTTTGTTATTGTCTTTGATCTCTTTGATTCTGTGCTGGATGTTTGTGTTAAAAGATGGGCTGAGCTTTCAACTGATCACCATCTAGTTATCTGCAGCCTGAGACTACCTAAAGCTAAGAAAGCCCATAAAACTTGCAAGTCCAACTCAACCTATAGGATAAAGCAAGAAGTACTGGCAAATAAGGAGGTAAGGACCATGCTTGCAGATATTATGGCATTCAAATTCAGAGAAGTCTATAAGCAAATTGAGGGTGGAAACAGAATGGAGGCAGTTCAGCTATGCAGTTTTTGCTTCAGCTGTTAAATGATGCGGGTGAAAGCAGGTTGGTGTGAAACTGGGTGGCAGGAGGATCTCTTCGTTTAATCAAGTGGTCAAAGATGCCATCTGAGCAAAGAATGAGGCTTACAAACCTTGGCTTATAAATACGACCACCTTCTTGCACTTGAAGGACAAGCAGGTGTGGAAAGTCTCAGCAGAGACAGTAAAGGTGTCCAAGGTTAAGAGATAGGAGTATTTCAGATCAGCAAATAAAGTGTTCTGGTGGACCATCCACAGACTTCATAATAAGAAGTCCTGAGAGTTGCTCTCTGAATTGAGATATTATGGACATGTGGTTAGATTGACTCAGGAAAGAATCGCTGGACAGATTTTATGGGCAAAACTAACTGGCAAGAGACCCATGGGTAGACCCTGAGCAAGATGGTTGGATAACGTCCATGACCTTTTCTGGTCTCGCTTGAGGATCCAGCCAGATAAATTGGAGATGGTTGCTTCTGAGAGGACCTACTGGAAGACATGCTTGAGGATTCTGCCACCATGCCTTCCCAGGAGTGAGTGGGTAAAGAAGATGGAGATGCTCATTTGCATATAGTGTGAGTTTGACAGACTAGTATCAATTAGCAGTAACACTAACAGAGCATGATCCCAAATAGATGCATTTATAAATGCATATACAAAATGTCTATGTATAATAAAAACACATAAGTGTTGGTGTGAGTATTTTTTGCTACGATCATATCACAGCTACCTAAGTAAATATGCAAAAGGAAAGTTGAAAAGAGACTGAAGAAGTAAGATGGCTGTTATATCATAGAACAACAAATACAAAGTTCTATGCTGTTTTACACAAAAAAAGAAAATTACCCTCACACTCCATTAGAATGTTCAGTCTTTCTCTAATCTGTCTAGAATTCTCTCTATTTACCTTGGATGTAACTAGGTGAAAGAATATTTCCATTCACAAATTATTCTCGGATAGATCTAGATCCCTGTGCCAAAGTTTGGGGAGATTGACTGAGAAATGGCAACATTTCGTCAAAGCAAATAGCCAGATATTCCCACACATGTGTGTGTGTATATATATATATATATATATATATATATATATACCATAGGGGTATATGTAGAAGCATATGTTTATGTATAATATACATATGAAAATCTCACTATACAAGAGTCACAGATATCTCAGTAATGTTGAGAATGCCAGATTTTTATCCATGATTGGTGACATTTACATAAGACAAAAATAAGCTAGAGCTCATATGGGTTTTGTGTATGAAACACCAGCTAGTGATGCTTATTTGCAGAGAAAGAGAGAGAAATATTACTAAACAGAAATAGAAGAAATATTGAATATTTTACCTGACATTGACTAAATCAGCAGGTGTCCCCACAACACCACCAATGGCTCCAGAAATACCTGCTGTCAACACTTTCTGATAAAAAGGCATCACATTATTGCCATCTACCAGCTTCTTTTTCATAACATCATAGATAGCAAATCTTGTAAGAGAATAAGTCAACTGAAATATTTATCAAAGAAGAATAGACAAGAACGGTGAAAAAGAAAACAAGCAACAACTTAATGCTTTAACACTTTAGCATTTACATTACTCTATATTTACTATTATATTTTCACAGTAAACACTATCTCACATAATTATGTCACATAATATCAAATTTACGAGATTTTGATGTTATTTATTTTGAAATACCTTAATATCAGTATGCGTGGCCAGTTACAGCTGGTTTGAACAGAAAGAGGTGGGAGAATTCTGGCCGGATATGGACGGTTTAAATGGGTTAATTACAATATTAATAATTATTTCTACTTTTTGGCACAAGGCCAGCAATTACCCAGTACATTACTGGTACTTTATTTTATCGACCCCGTAAGGATGAAAGGCAAAGTTAACCTCGGCGGGATTCGAACTCAGAATGGTGAAGGCCGTAACTGTATGCGTTAAAGCATGGCGTACAACCCTCTACCGATACTGCCAATCCACCGAATGAAGACATTGCCTATGTTTTTCAAACAATTTTGAAAATAATATAATTTCTAAGGATTTAGTAACTTTCATTATTTATCTGATATTTAGTGTATAGCTTAAAATTATGAGGGCAAGTTTCTAGATATATAAAAATACTTTGAAATGATTAGCTTAGCATCATAGAACCAGGCAGCTTCAAGCAGTCTATTATCAAATGGGTTAAAAAGAAATATCTACATTAAGGAAAGTCACACTAAGCTAAATCACTAGGTGCCAAACTACTACTGTGGAAGATTTGTGTCCATCAACATCAATATGCTGTGTTAATAATAATAGCTCAATCTAGCCTAGAAGGGCAAGATCACTAGTTTAAGTAGCATAGTAAAGTTAGATTAACTGACAATTACCGTATATACTCGAATATAAGCCAATTTGAATATTAGCCGCCTCCCTCCACTATTTCATGTCTGAGAAATGGGCAAAAATCCAAGTCCCATTTTTAAGCAGCTAATCAAGACATTATGTTTAGTTGGTGTGGTTTTCAAATTCTCTTGAGTATAAAATATATCTGTGAAGTTTTAATATTTTGTTGTTTAAAATGTTTTAAGTGTCATTTAGAATACAGTTTTTGTTTCACAATTCCATTAAGTTTAAATATTTTGTTTAATTCCAGCCATTCACATGCTGAGAGTATTTTGAAAGCAAGATATTGAATAGGAGAACTTTGTATAGTGATTCATAAAGTAGAAAAGGAAGAGAGAGACAGAAAGTGAGAGATTGAGAGAAGGGAAGGAGAGCAAGATCAATAAAAACACATGTCAAAAATAAGATTTCAATCTTAGGTAAGATTGAAAAAAAAGTATTATTAAACCAGAGAATAAACATTAGGCACATGTGTGCATGTATCTATGCATGTATGTGTATGTTCATGTGTACGCATGTGTGTGTGCTTATGTAGGGGATATTTATATATTAAAATGTTCAAATTATAAAATTTTGTTGAAAATATTTTCAAGGAAATTCATAAATAACACTAATAATGATGTAGTAAATGTAGAAAAAACAGTATTTCATTATAAAATAATCACTCCAGATATTTTAGCACCTTATTTATGTAAAATTTGAATTTGGCAAATTATTGACCGCGAATCATCATTTCATCATCATTTCATTTTACGTCCGCTTTTTCCCTGCTTGCAAGGGTGGGACGGGAACTGATTTTGGCTTGATTTCTACAGCTGGATGCCCTTCCTAACACCAACCTCATTTACAGTGAGTGCTGGGTGCTTTTTTGCCGTGGCACCTGCACGACCACTTTGCAGTGGAATGATATGGACCCCAGTCCCTATCATCTCATTTCTACAGCTGAGTAAACTGGAACAATGTGAAATAAAGTGTCTTGCTCAAGGAAACAACACATCGCCCGGTCTGAGAATTGAACTCACAACCTTTCGATTGCAAGGCCAATGCTCTAACCACTAAGCCATGTGCCTCCATCAATTTTTTTGTCACATATCTCTTGGTTTATATGCAAGTACATACAGTAATTGTTGCATCATCATATCAAGAGTGAATATATAGTAATCACTCAACAATTTAAAATCTGTCTCCCACCCCAAAATAGGACTGGTATGTAGCTATATTTTTATGGTATTAAGCAAATAAACGATACACTTTAACCATCAATAAAACAATGGTCAATTTTCCACAGATTTGGTACTTTATTTTTTGACATCTAAGTGAATGATGTGCATAATGAAGTGTTACTATTCACATAAATATACAACAAAATGTCAGCAGTGAATTTCAACTCAATACCTACAACATATGCTCTCAGCAATTATGCTTCAAATCTAGAATGTTGTGGTATCTGATAAATGGGAGAATAAAGAAAAGCAAGCAACAATGTCAGTTAAACACACACACACAGACAATTTAGGAAATATTGGAGCTCGTAAAATTATCCACAATAACATTTTAAAATATCTGTTTTTCCATTGTAACATTGGTATGTTTACTTGGTAACTTTAGAGATATATTTTATTCTGTTGGGGCTGTTAGATGCATTTCCTACTGCTAACAGATCATCTGTGCAATAAGTTTAACTCTTACATTACCATATTTCTAAGTAAACCGTTAGTATTTTAATCAATTAATGAAGAATTTGTAGGGATTTACTAAAATTACTGTTTCATTAAATAAACTTTTGTAACAACACAATGTCATTAGATAAAATTACGTTTTGTTTCATAGAGACAAAGATGGTTTTGAGTATGTTTATATCAAAAGGGTTAAAGTCTGATTCACTGACCAGCACATTAGAATCATATGTCCAAACATGCACTATTTTCCTTTCTAAGCTACTATAACTACAATGGCTTCTGCTTATGTGCATCCAAGCATATCCAATACACCAGTCCCACCCACTTCATCTAAACTTTACCTCACCCTATCAAATCTACCTAAAGATCCTGTCCAATCTTTTTACCCAGAGTCACAGCTTTCAGGAACTCACTCTCTGGACTTTTTTTTTTTATGGCTCCCAACTTACATAGTTCAAGCAGATCATCAATTGATTCAACCTTAGTTTGGAAGGATCTGCAAAAATCCCGAGTACAATCCCAGTTATGGTTAAATAATGTTAAAATAAAATTCATGTGCCTCTCTAAAAAGTTTGAATCTATAATTCTGAAGTCACCTTAACTTTCTAGCCATTGTATTTTAGGAATGTTTAGAAAACAATTGCAAATCAAATTTGGATTAGATGAATATTTAAGAAATTAAATTGAATTTTGTTTTAGTTGGATATATAGCATTAAATATATAAAATATAATTGTTTCTACGTTAGGCACAAGGCCAGCAATTACCCAGTGCATTACTGGTACTTTATTTTATCAACCCCGTAAGGATGAAAGGCAAAGTTAACCTCGGCGGGATTTGAACTCAGATCGTAAAGGGACGTAACTCTTTGCGTCAAAGCATGGCGCCCGACCCTCTACTGATACTGCCAATCCACCGCCTAAAGACCCTGTCCAATCTTTTTACCCAGAGTCACAGCTTTCAGGAACTCACTCTCTGGAATGGTTTCTAATTCCATGGATGATGATAAATATAAGAATTAGTTGACATGCATTAGTAGTTTGATACATGTGCTAATATTTCAGGATTGGATCTGATCAGTTCAAATCAATGATTTAATACTTCATTTTTCTCTCATAAGAGTGATAACTAAAGAAAATTGTTTAATCCTTTTAATAAACTGTCAAAGGGTGATACATTCTATTGGTTTTAGAAGGGTAATCTTTCTTCTCTTCAGGAGTGAATGACTGAATTGAAACTCAGACTTGTGGTCTAATTAAACATTTATCACAGATAAATAAAAACACCATCATCATCATTTAATGTCTATTTTGCTTGCATAAGAAGTAGATGTGTCCTCTATCATTTTTAGCAATGAGCATTCCATTTTTTTTTATATTTCAGATTACTTGCTTATTGTATTATAGTATATGAGGCTGAATATTACACAGACAATTGTAATCTTAACATAATGCTCAGGCTGAATCAGCCTTGCCCTTTCAGTTACATCACACTATGTTTGATAAGGGAGACTCTTTGAATTACAAGGCACAGTTTCTGTTTACCCAATTTTACTCACAGCTATGGCAAAGGAGATTTCTGAAACAAGAGATATTATTATTGCAAAAGAAAAACCTCTGGACCATTTGGACATGCCTATACCATTTTTGTACACATACTCATACAACCATAAGTGGTGACATACTTCTAGAAAAAAAACTGAGAACATATATATGTATAAATGGATTTGTAACTCCTGATGAAGTTGTAGGGGTGTTGTCTTAGACATTTGAAGCCTGATGGAGTTCATCTCCTCTCCAGGTCTGGACACAGCTGATTTCTTTCATTTAAATATAGATGAAATAAGAGAAAGGAAGTGAAAAATAGATACAAAGAAAGAATTGCTCCAAGTACTTGACTGGTACTTTTTTTATTAACCACAAAAGGATCAACAGCAAAGCTGCTCTCTGAGAAAATATTAGTTTCAGTACTATGGCATCAGTTATTATGGCATCAGTTATTATGGCATCAGTTATATTTATGGCCATGCTAACACATGTTAGTTTCCTTTACACAGATATAAATCAATAGAATATAGAGTAACGTTATTATATTATATTATATCAGCTGGAATTTGAGAGGTACAAAGTTTGATTCTATGTAGTGGTTGCAGGCAACTTCTTCCTTCTAAAGGGGTATTTTACCCAATTTTCTAAGCTGTATTCACAGCTATCTTCCTGTGTCCAAGATGTTCTACATTTTCTAAGCATTTTATTAAATCTTTTACATTCTGATCATCATATTAAAAATAAAAAAAAAAAAAAAACATCACAGGGATTCTATCTGCATGAAAAGCAATAGTTAAGTTAATGTTGACATATATACAGTGTATTATATTTATTCATCTGTAACTTCTAGTGGAATTGTAAAGGTGCTGTCATATGGCATATCTTGGGCATTTTAAGCCTGATGAAGCCTATCTATTCTACAGGTTTGAACACAGCCAATTTCCTCCAGGGAAGGTGAGAGAAGGAGAAGAAGTGAGTAGCAGAATCAACCCCAGTACTGTACTGGTACTTCTTTTTATCGACTTTGAAAGGATGTAAAGGCAAAGTCAACTTTAGCAGGATTTGAACTCAAAGTGCAGAGAGCTGGAACAAATACTGCAAAGCATTCTACCTGATGTTCTAACAACTCTACCAACTCACCATGTATACATACACATACACAGAGTATTGGGTATCAAATACTTTATTAAATATATTTGGGTATCAAATACTTCATTAAATATATTTATACATTGAGAAAAGGATAGCTTTAGCTCAATGAATATTTTAATCAGTTATGCTTTATAAGGGAGTTTCAAAACCCAAAAGCTTGTAGGGATAACGCTGATGATTTTGATATAATATAGTGTATATAGAAGACAGTAGAGTCCAAAGAAATAGGCGATGCTTTGCATCAACAAAAAGTAATACAAATAATTCAAACAGTGATTGAATAAGTTTTATATTGTAAGGAAGTCTAGTGTTTGGAGTAGAACTCTTCATTGGAGAGAGAAGCAATGTCAATCAGTGTTTAAGAATAAATTAGTATGAGTGAGAGTAAACAGGCAAAGGAGAGTAAAGGAAGAGGAAGATAACTGTTAACAGATTTGAAAGGTATTGAGAAGGTAAGAAAATGCTATACAGACACTCATGCACAGGCTCTTTAGCACCATCACCCTTCTTCACTTAGTTGAACTTGTTCTTATACATAACTGTTTCTCCTTCTCTGGTGAATTCTATCAATATGCTAACAGGGTGGTTATGGGCATTAAGATGTGCATGAGCTATGCCAACCTCTTTGTCAACTATATTGGGGCCTAGATCTTTGGCTATCCAGAAATTCTAGTTATTACATTAACCATTTCTTCCCTGACAACCCCTGCTGCTGCCACTGACTACCTCCCTGAACAAATTTTATGATATTTTGACACTAGTTCCCAAAGCTGAATAGTGAAAATCAATAGTTATTTAAGATACCTATACAAAAATTGCTCTAAATTTATAAATAATCAAGATAAAAATGTGAAATTTTTCAGTGAAGTTTCAAAATTAAATTTTTTAGAGGTTATTGCAAAAAAGTTTATTATATTTACATTTCATTAAATAAACAATTGAGTATAATAAAATATAAGAAAATACATGAAAAACATTTTAACTCTCAACACATATAAATATATATATATATATAGAGAAAAATTGGAGAAAAATTTACGAAATGGAAATGCGGGTATATAGAATTTATTAGGTAACAATTGTTTCTATAGTGTATGAGTTACCTATACCTCGCTATTTGAATAATACACAAATATTATCAAAAACCGAGAGTACACTGTAAGCCAACACACCATGTCATCAGACCTTTGTATTAGAATGATATGAAAATATTTTGTACACTAGATAAAAGATAAAGAAGGAGGTAGGAAGAGAAGGGGAAGAGAGAAGTGAGTAAGGAGGAGGGAGTCCTAGGGTTTAAGACTGTCAGACTACTAGTAGAGATTGTGAAGAGAGAATGTTTGGGCAGCAGTTAGCTTAATGAGGCGTGCTAAGGTTGGCTGGGAAGTAGATTCTTCTAGTGGTGTTGTTCGGACAAAATTTAGTTAGAGGGGTCAAAGTGGTACTATGTCACAGACAAGTTATTAGGGCTATTATAGTAGCAGGTTATTTCTAAAGGGGTCCAGAAAAACAGTGTTTAGTACTATTATTATAGAAAGCCATATCTAGTGTGTAAACATATAAGACAGAAATTTGCAAACGTTGGTGTAAAAAGGTAACATTATATGCATTTAAAAAAAGAAAAAGTCGTTTTCAAACGATGGTTACAGTATAGAGAACGTTCAATTTTGCTGTTCAAAAGTTTGTTTACCGACGTTAAAATGCAGTATATCTCTAAATTGCATAACTTGCAGAATCGATGATTTTGCTGATATGCAGGCGCAGCTGCAATAATTTGCCAATCATGGGAGAACGCTTGATTGTTCCTCCGAAGCTGCCAGGCTTTATCGGCGAGGGTTGTTACGGAGCGCATTTTCTCGTGCCTGATCGAAGATCGATGTTGGTATAGGCGAGCCTTGAAAGAAGTTGCGGTACATCCGACGTAATACCATTTGTTGGTCCCGGAATTTATTGTACACCGGTAGACAATATTGCGTGCTAGGCACTGGTTATTCAGTGGGCACGTACCTGGTTTGGTGCAGTTACAACTATTTTTATGTTTTGCAGTAGAATCCTGGATAGTTTGGTGGGGTTGTGGTTGCGTGTTAGTGCGTTGCATGTTGCTATGCTGGTGCGCTGAGTCATTAGGGATGTACTTATTCAGTATTGCTGAGTTGAGTTTTCTAATTAGTTGTTCTATGTTAGGTGCAGTGGAGTATGAGAGTCTAATGGTGCGCGAGTTAAAGATTTTATAGTATTTATGTGAAGTTGTAAAGTGTTTATTGATTAGTGTATAGAATTGTGAGATAATCTTAGTGCTAATAGAATTGTACACGGGGTTATACCATATGTACTCTCTACGTCTGACTCTATTTGCTGGTTTGCACCTGTTAGTATGCCTATTGATGTGTGTGTGTGGTGCAATACTAGTTCGACTTAGATGTGTTTTATTCATAGTACTTATGTGGTTATCGTCTAGATATTCAATTTTCTCGCAGTAACCAGCTTTTCTAAGTGCGTCATTATAATATTCAGCATGCTCGTTGAAGGTCTGCAAATTAGATGACAGTCGGGAGATCCTTATGGATATATTTTTAGGGATAGATTTAATAATGGAATGAGGATGGTTCGATTTTACATTAACGTACTTAAGATTTTCATTAAGTTTGTGAAATGGCTCTATATTACCGTTATTAAGGTTGAAGGTGACATCCAAGAAGTTGACCACCTTAAGATTGTGTTCAAAGGTAATATTAAGCCCTAGTTCTAAGAAAAGTTTCCTAATGTTTTTACGTCGCCTTTCTAGGTTTTGTTTGTTCATATTCTTGACTAATAGAAGTGTATCGTCGCGGTATATTCCGCCGTGGAGGTCCGTAAATTCGCTCTGGAGTCTATGGGCTATATAGATCCCAACCAAATCCGTGACCTCCGCCGAATCGTTAGAACCCATCGTAATGTCGAATTCCAAGGGTCTATCCCTGCGGAGCCAATAACTATTTTCAAAGTGCACTACTGTGCGTCTAGCTTCAAGTATAATATTAATTTCCTCGTTTGTGAGGTCCGAGTTAGTCTTAGCGAAAGAGAGGGCCTTATGCAGGGTTTCGGGTGAAATAGAGGAATAGTATTCATCTATATCGAATTGAATAAAAGAAGATTTGTTTTTGTCCCTAATGTTATTGAACCAACTTATTGCCTGATGAGTATTACCCCATAATTTAATATCTACCTTAGCCTTAACTTGGGGGATAATACGATCTAATATGTACTTACTAATCCTACCTATATCGGACTTTGAAGGACATATTAATCTAATTTTAGGGTTAGTATCGAAGTTATCCTTATGGTCCTTCAGATTAAAAGTCGGTGTAGCTGGGGATAGGGGTACCGTTCTGTCGTCAATTTTCAGTTTCCTAACAATATCACATGCTGCGTTATTAATGTTGGTTAGTTAGATATGGCTTTCTATAATAATAGTACTAAACACTGTTTTTCTGGACCCCTTTAGAAATAACCTGCTACTATAATAGCCCTAATAACTTGTCTGTGACATAGTACCACTTTGACCCCTCTAACTAAATTTTGTCCGAACAACACCACTAGAAGAATCTACTTCCCAGCCAACCTTAGCACGCCTCATTAAGCTAACTGCTGCCAAAACATTCTCTCTTCACAATCTCTACTAGTAGTCTGACAGTCTTAAACCCTAGGACTCCCTCCACCTTACTCACTTCCCTCTTCCTCTTCTCTTCCTACCTCCTTCTTTATCTTTTATCTAGTGTACAAAATATTTTCATATCATTCTAATACAAAGGTCTGATGACATGGTGTGTTGGCTTACAGTGTACTCTCGGTTTTTGATAATATTTGTGTATTATTCAAATAGCGAGGTATAGGTAACTCATACACTATAGAAACAATTGTTACCTAATAAATTCTATATACCCGCATTTCCATTTCGTAAATTTTTCTCCATATTTTCTCCGGATTTTAAAACACACTTTATTATACGTTGAGCAATCTCTGACGTCAGTTGACTCCATCCAATGCAACTACTTAGTAACATTGGAATACAAATTATCTAATTCTATATATATATATATATATATATATATATATATAAATATATATATACTTGGAAGTTTATTTATATCAATTGCTGAAAATGTTCAAGTTAATACAGATTGAAACAACTTAGGCAGGGATTCACTTTGCACTGTTCCCATCCTGTTTTTGTTTCCCTACTAATGTTCTGTTTGGAACACTGTTTACAATTTTTTTTTTCAAGGTCAATGCATGACATTCTGGACCTGGGAAACTTCTTCCAGGGACCTTTTTCTTTTATAAGAATAGTCACACGGATTAATTGATGGGCCACATTCTGAAAACCAACTGAGTTTATTTTTTGTTCTAGCCCTTTTTAGACAAGAGCTTGTGATTTGGTGACTCTTTCATCAGCACAAACAATTAACATATAACCACATCAACACTAAAATAATACAAACATTTTCTTCCAATGTAGTAGCTGGCTCTCAACTGGTCTGGACAGTCATACCATTCATGTGCTCAGTATAATTTTTTTATTGCTCTTGGACATGGCACATTGTGGTATTATCTGGACTTTTGTTTTCACCAGTCACTTGTTAAGTCATTCAAACTGACATTGATTGTCAGCAGTGTTACAATCTTATCATGCCAAGCCATTGCCACAAGATTCTCCTTTTGTTTTTGAATCAAGTCACCTCGATTTTTCAATTTGGCTGGTGATAACTTTTGGCATACCTCTATCACTCCTCTCTTCCAAAACGAAACAAAAACTTTGATAACCTTCTAGTAAGAAGCACTCTTTCCCTCAGTAATACTCACTCCTATACTTTTAAATAGTCCCCTTCTGTGTGTTACATTTATCTCTTTATCTCCAACAGCACACACATAACTGACCACAACACTCGATTCTATGTCACTGACCACTTTAATTGCCTACCCAACCAGCCTCACTTTATCAAGCATAAACTGTCGTTCCTTACATGTTAGTGGAACTAACATTTAGCTGAATACTTCAGCAAACACCTTCATGCTGCTCATTTTAATGTACAAGAAATGTTCAACATCCTAACTAGATAATTTAATTTAAGTCATTCTTTCAATCATGTGTGTGCATGAGAGAGAGAGAAAGAGAGAGAGAGAGAGAGAGAGAGAGAGAGAGAAAGGAGTTCATTTTACAAAACAGATCAACTTTCACTTGGAAATAAAATGTCACAAACTTAATCTTTTACTCTGAGCTCTATTACATCCACAAATATTGATGACCAATATGGAGGCACATGGCTTAGTGGTTAGAGCATTGGCCTTGCAATCGAAAGGTTGTGAGTTCAATTCCCAGACTGGTTGATGTGTTGTTTCCTTGAGCAAGACACTTTATTTCACATTGCTCCAGTTTACTCAGCTGTAGAAATGAGATGATAGGGACTGAGGTCCCTATAATTCCACTGCAAAGTGGTCGTGGAGGTGCCACGGCAAAAAAGCACCCAGCACTCACTGTAAATGAGGTTGGTGTTAGGAAGGGCATCCAGCTGTAGAAATCAAGCCAGAATCAGTTCCCGTCCCACCCTTGCAAGCAGGGAAAAGTGGACGTAAAATGAAATGATGATGATGATGATCTCACATTCTCCTAGTTTGGTCCACCTTTCTCTCTGCCTCCAACCATGTAATAGTAGTTAGTAATAAATACCACTAGCAAGTGCCCACAGGATACTAGCTCCTTCCATTGCACAGATGGTTCTATAGAAATAGTGGACACCTTCCATTACCTGGGTGACAAAATCAGCAGTGGTGAAGGGTGCTCTGAAAGTACAGTAGCTAGAGTCAGAACGGGATGGAAAAAGTTCAGAGGGCTTATACCACTATTGGCCGCTAAAGGTTTCTCTCTAAAAATGAAAAGTAGACTGTATGATGCCTGCATATGAACAGCAATGTTACATGGCAGTGAGACATAGGCATTGTGTGCAGAGGATCTGTGCAGACTGGAGAGGAACGAAGCTTGCATGCTCCGTTGGATGTGTAATAGTAATATACGTGAACGGCAAAGCATAAATGAACTAAGTGAGAAATTAGGAATAAGAGGGATCAGATGCTGTTTACTCGAGAGAAGACTACGTTGGTATGGTCACGTGATGCGCATGAAAGACGACAGCTGTATAAAAAAGTACAGGCCGATCAAAATAGATGGAAGCTACGGAGTAGGCAGACCCAGAAAAACCTGGGACAATTTGATAAATTCCTACCTTACACACTTACACTTCTCCAAGACAATGTCACTGGACCGAGAGCTTTGGCGCTATGCAGTAATACAGAAGACTCGCCTTACCTAAGTACAAAGCGAAACCTACAGTCAGTAGGCACCTCTTAACCAAAAATACACCCCCATCCCACTACCCCTACCCCACCCCCCATCTACACCACCCCTTTCTCTGTAAAGTTATGTTGGTACCACAACATCCAGTCCTAAATAAATGAGGTTGTGTAGGTGTCACAACAAAAAAACACACAGTCCACGCTGTAATGTGGTCATGCAGGTAACACGGTAAAAACCTCCCAGTCCACACTGTAAACGTGGTTGGTGTTAGGAAGGGCATCCAGCCATAGAAAACCCACCAGACAGTCCTATACGAGCAAGTCAACCAATCTTGCCTCAAGGGGGACAATTCCCGTCTAAACCCATGCTAGCGTGGAAGATGGATGTTAAACGATGATGATGATGATGACCACTTTCCTATTCATAATTATACGCATTTTTGTTGTTTGGTCAGCCTGGTCAAGTGGATCTAAGATCAAGGGACTATCAGCCATTACAATCCCACCATTTTGTATATAAAGTACTACCTATTCCAATGTACTCTTCTTCTTCCATGTTGGCAGGTTATGGTTTGCAGGAGATTTGGCAGCTATTTCTAGAGTGTCAAGTGACCTCATAGAAGCTTCCTCGTTTGTAGCTTTACATATATGTACTTTTGTGTACATGTATGTAGGTTTATACACACACAGATAATGCATAAATTTGTTTCTCTATGTGGCTATAGATATAGAATGTCATTATCCTCATCATCACTTTATGTCTGATTTTTTCTATGCTTGCATGGGTTGGACGAGTCATTATCAGCGTAGCTTGTAGCATTCCTTTGTAGCATTCCTTTGTTATTTTCTCTGAGGTTCAGTATTTTGAGATAGCTCTAACCATCACTGCCCAAGTTTTTCTCAGTGTTCCTCTACTGCAGCTTCCTTCCAAGGGTATCTTCTAGCATTATTCATCCATATGCGCGATGCTGCATGGTAGTGAGACATGGGCAGCAACTGCAGAGGATATGCGACGGCTGGAGAGAAATGAGGCAAGCATGCTCCGTTGGATGTACAGTGTAAATGTGCGTGAATGACCCAGCATAAATGTGTTGAGAGAGAAACTGTGTCTGAGAGGGATAGAATGTAGTGTACGGGAGAGGAGACTGAGGTGGTATGGACATGTGATGCGCATGGAGGATGACCGATGGGTGAAGAAGTGCCAGGAATTGCAAGTTGAAGGAAGACGTGGTAGAGGTAGACCACGAAAAACATGGGCGGAGGTGGTGAGAACAGACCTCAGCTCATTGAAGCTCACGGTGGAGATGACGAGGGACCGTGACGAGTGGAGAGATGCTGTGCTGAATAAGACCCGTCCCACCCTTGCAAGCAGGGAAAAGCGGACGTAAAATGATGATGATGATGATGATGATGATGATGCATCACGTCAAAACCAGTGAAGTCTTCTCTTCTTTCTTGCACAATACATCTGATTCCTCCTATATCCAGTTTCTCTCTCAGTTCAACCATGCCCCATTCTTTATGCACACTGACATTACACATCCACCAGAGCATGCTTGCTTTATTTCTTTCCAACCTGCCCATGTCCCCCTGCCATGCACTTCTTACATAGACATCATACAATCTATTATTCGCTCATAGAGAAAATATTTTTGCGGTTCTTATTCTAGCTACTATGATCTCAGAAGAACCTCCTTTTCAACTAATTAGGTCACCTAAAGAACAAAAACTATAAACTACTATTGTATCTTCCTGGGATTGGAAAATGTTTATTTCCCTGCTGTTTTTACCACCTACCATTGCTGTTTATCTGCCACATGCAAAGTCTATATTTTCTGTTACTGTCTACACTCCTACTACATTGAGTACATCATACAGAATTCCTACCTACTCCTTTATAATCAAACGCTGCCTCTTCGTCTTTCTTACTAAAACTGATCTTTACAAGATCTACTTTGAGTTCTTTTGATTCTAATTCATGTTTACACAACAGGAATTTCTTCTCAAGCTCTTCCATGAATTTGGTTATAAGAACCAGGCCATCAGCACACAGTTCTCATGGACAGTCAATATTAAACTTTTCTATTATGACTTGGAGAACTATACTAAACATGGACTGAGGACAGAGCCTTAATGAACATTAATCTGACCATTGAATTCCACACTAAACTCATTACCTACTCTCACTTTACTGCCAACACCTCTGTACATATCTTGTGCTACTCTTACAACCCACTCTACACCTAGTTTCATTAAAAAAGCACCCGATAACAGAGATCATGGTAATCTGTCAAAGGCTTTTTCCACATCTACAAAAGCTAGATATTGAGGCTTACACTTGGTTAGGAAATTTTAGTCTCACTAAGATCTCAGTATCTCAACAACAATTTCTGATGGTCCAACAGTTTTACCATTTTTCCTATGATTGCATTTTTGAGCCAATAATTGTCTATTTTGGTAGCTGGTTATTTTGTTGTCTTCTATGGGCAGTCCCTCTACCTTCCACTCATTCTCCACTTCTCTTAGGTTTTTTTCTTCTGAGCATCAGTGATGGAAAGTGGACCATATTCATTTTTAACACACTTCTACCATTGAGAGAATCGACATATTGCTTTTGCTGCCACCATTTTCCCAATCTTTCTATGCTTATCTTCTAGCTTTAATAGTTCTATCTAGAGTACTGTTCCACCATCAGGTTATCTTTTGTCTGGCTGGTACCTTCCTCTAGCCACAAATCTCAGTGGCCTGAATTAGATTGTCTCTTAGAAACTTCCAATTGTCTTGTATGTCATACATATCCATCTAGAGCATTAACTCTAACAGCTTTGTATATGAAATACGTGAATTTGTATATCTGGTGATATACAAGTGGGTCAGGGAGCACTATTTTGATAACGACCAGAGTCAGCAATGATGACATCATCATTGCTAGTTACCCATCCTTAGCTTCTGCTAGAACACACTAGATGGCGTTACACCATTAGTTTTCAAATTCATAGCTGAAGGCTTTCAAAATGTTCATTTATAAACATACTGTATATCACTATATCACCAGATATACAAATTCACGTATTTTTTTATATATATATATATATATAAGCAATGTGTGTAATATTAGAGTATGCACATGATGGATGAAAGAAATAATAGAAGATAGAATTAGAGAAAAAAATATAATCTTTCACAATTTTAGCATATCTCTGTATTTTAAAGGGCTGATATTTAATTCTGGTTTATGTAGCATTAAGCAAGTAATAAATAATATATAGTAGGAAAGAATGGTGGGATAAAACTCCAATTTTAGATGAAAGATAATAAAACATAGAAGTCTAAATCTTATAAATTTGAGTTTAACATATAGAATGCTTGCTTATTTAATGGTGGGATAAAACTCCTATTTTAGACCTAAAATAATATTATGAAGTTCATATGTGACAATAATTTAAAGTAATTTTTAACATACCTGTCGAAGTAATGAAGCTGTTAAACCATTATAAAAACCCAAAATGCCATCAGTTTTAATTATACGAACTAAAAGTGTTGAGGTCGGAACTTTTTCTTTCTGCTGTGTTTGAAGATGAACCTGTATCCAAAATGAAGAAGAGAAAAATGTTACATGTCTGGGTTTTTATACAAACAGCAATGCACTTTTATATCAAGATATGGCATGAGCATTATAGATATAATATGAAATCAAGAATGTAGATAGATACTAACACACATGTAACTTTGCATTGGATTGAAAAAGCAATTTCTCTAGTGATATACAGTACATATGTATAAACATGTGTGGTTTTAGGGCATAAAAAAAAAGATATTCAATTACAGATTTGTGTTTGAAAATTGTAGAGTATGCCATGTTTCATATGGTAAATAAAATTACTTATCCAAACCAAAGTTTCTTATAGTCAGCAATTTAGTCAAACTGTACACATCAATGGATTCAGTAGAAACTGAGACTGTATATGTGACCAAAATATTGATGAAATGAAATTTTGGGTTGTTTCATTATTTTATTTATTGTATACTTGTCAAGCTTATATGTATGTTTCACCATCATCATCACAATTCAGTATCTATTTTCCCTGTTAACAAATGATTTTAATGGAAGCCACAAGAAATATGTATGTAAATACACATTTTTAGATATTTATCTACATATTTCTCAGTAGAGAGTTTCAATCTTTGTTAAGATGTTCAGGAACTGTCTACACCATCATCACGGTTTAACGTCCAGTTTTCTATGCTAGCATGTGTTAAACGAATTGTCCTGTTGTGAGACAAGCCAGGTCAGATGACCATGACTTTCTCATACAGAACTGATTTGGGGTTGGTTTCTATGGCTGGATGCTTGTCCTACAGTGTGTACTGGGTGCTGTCATGACATCTACACAACCACTTTACAGTGTGGACTGGGCACTTTTTGTCTACATCTTTCAAAATCCACAAATAGATATGCAACCAAAAGCTATTTATACAGATATGAGAACAAGAGAACTGGGCCTATTAATTTGCTTAATTATAGTGTGTATGGTGGTAGTTAATTCAATTATATATTAAACTGTGCACTAAGCAGCTGAATTCTACTATAAAATCATGTCTGCACAAACATTACAGGTTTTTAATAGAAGCTGTGAGAAATGTGTTTTAGCTTGGAATGGTTTCTGTCTGGATGTCATTCCTAATACTTTCTATAATGATATATTAACTAAATTTTAAGTCAAGCTGCATTTCTTAGAAATCTTATGTTGCTTGGTTAAAGAAAATAGCAAAAAAACAGCTAGGCAATTCAGAAAGATTTAAAATCACATATGTATAACCAGTGACTAGAGATGAATGGGCACTGAGACAAGACCAATTATGTGACCACATTCTGCTTGAATATTTTGGTTTGGTTACTACAGTTGGGTGTCCTTCCTTTAGTGAATTCTGGGTGTATTTTATTGTAAATTTAACAATAATATCTTTCAGAGTAGACTGGGTATTTTTCATTGTAATGTCAGCACTCCCACTGGATGCTTTTCTTCATGGCACCAGCTCTCTCACCATACAGAATGTTTTTCATTGTGGCCCCAGCACTACTTCATTATAACTTTAGGGTACTGAGTGTCTGTTGAAGTCACTGAGAGAGGTTGGGGGTATATAAATAAGATGGATGTAGACTATATGTTACTTATCACTGCTTTGTTCAGGTTTAGGATGAAGGAAGGTGGTTGGGGAAGGAAATCGGGAGAATACTGGAAGGCTGAAGACATCCTTCTTATGCTTGCTCCATATGGTTGGCTTGGGAAGGTGAGTCTTCTGTAGTACTGCATGCCATCAGTTAACACAATCCTAGGTTATTTCCTTTGTGAGGTTCAGCTGCCTGAGGTCAACCTTCACACATATCTCATTTTCCTAGATCTTCACCATCCATAAGTTCCACCAACTTCAAGCTCAACAGTTTTTATATAGCTTTCAACCTTCAAACACATGACACACCAATGCTGTCTTCCCTTCTGCACACTGCATCAGATTCTTCTTATGCCCAAATATCCTTTTCTTTATTTGTATTTGAAAACATTGGATCATTGGTTACAGGTTTCAATGAGTCAATCAGCAGCTTGCTGTATATATAATGGCAAGAGTGACATGGGATTGACAAATATTACAATGATCTTTACTGTTTTGATTGTTTGTTTTTTTGCCATTGTTTACACTTTTCCCCAATATACATTACCTAAAGATATACACATAAACATATAAACTATAGCTGTCATATATGAAAATGATTAGGAAATATGCTTTCACTAATAATTGTAGGTGGCCATATAGTCATAAGCAGACACAGACTGCTTCTCAGCTCTTCCACTCATGAAACGCAAATTAGAGCTTAGCAGAATTTGAAGACAGAGAACAAAGAGTCGGAATAAATATTGCTATACATTCTATCTGGTACATTAAAACTGCTAATCACCTGCCTTCACACTTGTATGCACAGTCACATACACAGTGTTATACAATAGATTTCCTGCTACTAAATTCCAATCACAGGGTTTTGTACTTTTCTAGAATGTCTTGCTGATGTGGTTTCATGTGATATAGTTAATGCAGTGACGTTACCCACAATACTTGTTTCCATATTAGTGTAAGATACACTGAATAAGGTGTGGTTTCATGTTTTGGATCTCTATTCAGTAACTGTTTTTTATTTAGCAGAAAATGTTTTTCTCTTTCTAGGTTAATATCAAACAAAAAATCTATTTACACACAAATTGTATACATGTACACAATTGTCAATCTGATCCTGAAATACCTAAAACGTTTTTAAATTGAAGTTCAGCTTATTCTTGTGTAAATATGTAGCTTAAACTAGAGATAAAATATATATTTCCCAACAAAACACATTTCAACTAAATTTTATGTGATGTAACACTAGTAAGAGTCAAAAGTATGTTGCTAATCAAGTTGCTCAATGTAGCAGCTAAATGTTTCCACAAAGTTTAAAATAAGGACCACATTATAAGGGCCAACATATTTATTTTCCTAAGACTGGATAAGTAAACAACAACAGCTGGTAGTATACTGAATTATTTAAATGAGCTCTACTTACATAATAAGGGTGTTAGATTACAAACTCAATAATTGGTATCCCATTACCACTTATGTAATCATTTTATCAAGACATATTTTATCGCCAGCTTGTCCAATTTAATATAATATAGAAATAGGAAACTAGCGGTGATCAAGCAGTAACAATAATTCAGTGAAATTTGAATATATTTGTCTTTTGTCTCTCTCCAAATTGAGAGATCACAGCTCCAATACTATGAGCATGTGGTTAGAATGTCTCAGCAAAGAATTGCTGGACAGATTTTACGGGCAAAACCAGCCGGCGAGAGACGCAGGGGTAGACCCCGAGCAAAATGCTGGTTCAGTTGGAGATGGTTGCTTCTGACAGGACCCGCTGGAAGGAGTATTTGAGGACTCTGCCTCCACAAGCCTCTCAGGAATAAGTGGGAGAAAAAGAAGAGAAACTTTGTCTTTATTCCCTCCAGGGCTGAAACAATATGTATCACTCATAAACTGAATTTAATTCTCTCAACTATAGCCTTTATTTGTGGCCTTGTACTACTTTTTATCAGAAACTAAAAAATTTATCTCTAGATAAATATCCAAAACAGTCAGATATCATGACCTAGAAATTTATATTATTCTAAATTTATATTATTCTATTATCATCATCACCGTTTTATGTCCGTTCTTCCATGCTAGCAGGGGTTAGACGTGTTGTCCTGTTGTGGGCAGTGTCTGGTCGGCTGACAATGCCTTGCTCATACAGGAACTGATTTTGGCTTGATTTCTACAGCTGAATGCCCTTCCTAACACCAACCTCCTTTACAGTGAGTGCTGGGTGCTTTTTTCCGTGGCGCCTACATGTCCACTTTACAGTGTGGGCAGGGTGCTTTTTTGCCGTGGCACCTCCACGACCACTTTGCAGTGGGAGGGTGTGGGGGCATATTGTCTATATGCTTCAGCTTTGGCTTGTACTCATGGGAGGTCGGGTACTCTGTATTACTGCATGACACCAGAGGTCACGGTCGTGTGTCATCGCCTTTGAGAGGTGTAATTGGGTATGGTCGGCTTTTATCACCTCATCCCAGGTCTTCTTGGGTCTCTCCACTCCGCGGTTTCTATTGACTTCTAGTGCTCTGCACCTTTTATGCAGCTGTCATCCTTCATACGCATCACATGTCCATACCAACGCAACCACCTCTCCTGCACACAGCATTTGATTCCTCTTATGCTCAGTCTCTCTCTCAATTCATTTATGCTTTGCCATTCATGTATATTACTATTACACATCCATCAGAGCATGCAGGCTTCATTTCTTTCTAATCTACGTAAGTCTTCCACCTTCAGCGCCCAGGTCTCACTACCATGTAACATTACTGTTCATATACACTCATCATACAGTCTGCCTTTCATTTTGAGGGAAAAGCCTTTTGCAGCTAACAGTGGCAGTAGCTACCTGAACTTCTTCTATCCCGTTCTTACCCTAGTTATTGTACTTTCTGAACACCCACCTCCGCTGCTAATTCAGTCACCTAAGTAGCAGAAGATGTCTACTGTTTCTACAGAGCCCTCCCAGAGATTGGTGGTACTTGTTTCCTGTGGCTGTTTGCTGCTTGCTGTCTCAGCACAGCTGCTACATGTGAAGCCTACATTCTTAATTAAGCTTCCTGAGATCCCGCTACATCTCTTGTTTATATTATTCTATATTTACTATTATATTTTCACAGTAAAGGCTTTATGTTACATAATTATCTCACATAATACCGAATGTACAAGATTTTGATATTATTTATTTTGAGAACAATACCTTATGTAGGTATGAGCAGCCAGTTACAGTCAGTTTGAACAGAGAGATGTGAGAGAGTTCTGGCCGGATACAGCCGGTTTAAATGCTAAAGGGTTATTTTGAACCAAGCCTTTAGAATTTTAATTTTATCATCAACAAACTGTTTATCTATTTAAGAATAACTCCCTGTTAATACAAACATACAATTTTACAGTTGCTGTAATCCTTCTGATCTCCATCATCATTTCTTTCAGTGTTCAACATTAACACTACCAAAATCATTAACAAATCCTTATTCAATCTCAACTACTAATATAAATTTCATAAAACAAGATTAGTTAGCAATCTTTATTTTATTAACCCTTTAGCATTCACATTATTCTATATATACAGGCGGTGGAGGGTCGGACGCCATGCTTTCCAGCATAGTTACGTCCCTTTACGATCTGAGTTCAAATCCCGCCGAGGTTGACTTTGCCTTTCATCCTTACGGGGTCGATAAAATAAAATACCAGTAATGCACTGGGTAATTGCTGGCCTTGTGCCTAAAGTAGAAACAATTATTCTATATATATACTATTATATTTTCATGGTAAATGCTTTATCTCACATAATTATCTTACATAATATAGAATCTATGAGATTTTGAAAGTATTTATTTTGAGAACAATACCTTAACATCAGTATGAGTGACCAGTTACAGCCAGTTTCAACAGAAAAAGGTAGAGAATTCTGGCCGGTTTGAACATTAAAGGGTTAAAAGAACTAATAATCTCAATCATTATAAAGATTATAAAATCACCTGGTTAAACTGCATAAATTATACCATTTGACAAGTTCAATAAACTATTCATTATCATTATTTATAAGGGCGGTGGATTGGCAGTATCGGTAAAGGGTCGGACGCTATGCTTTGACGTATAGAGTTACGGCCCTTGCCATTCTGAGTTCAAATCCCGCCGAGGTTAACTTTGCCTTTCATCCTTACGGGGTCGATAAAATAAAGTACCAGTAATGCTAAATGAAGAAACAATTATTTATAAGGGCGTGGATTGGCAGAATCAGTAGAGCATAGGACAACAAGCTTTGTAGTATAGAGTTACGTCCCTTTACGTTCTGAGTGTAAATCTCGCCATGGTTAGCTTGGCCTTTCATCCTTACGGAGTCGATAAAACAAAGTACCAGTAACACACTTTGGTCAACTTTCCCTTCCCTTCAAATTGCTGACCTTGAACCTAAATCAGAAACCATTATTTATTGAAGCAATCCTGCTGAGGTTAACTTTGCCTTTCATCCTTACAGAGTTGATAAAATAAAGTACCAGTAATACACTGGGATAATTGCTGGCCTTGTGCCAAAAGTAGAAACAATTATTTATAAGTTACTGACACTAACATGTATGTTATATTAATACATGATTTATGTCAAAGTAATTTTATGTCTCAATAAAATTATCAAGTAAACAAATTGACATTCAAATGATGCTCAAAGAAACTTTATTCTGGGTCAGAAAGGCAGATTTCCTTTCATTATACTAACTTGCAAATATCAAAAGAAAGAAGAAACAATATGTGTGAAATTTACTAAAGCTACTGAGTTTTTTCTATTGTTTATTATAGTAGCACTTTTTTAAGTTTCAGAGTTTTTAAGGTGAAAGCTGCGATTCTTTGCTTAAACTTTAATCTGTTATTTTAATATATATATTCGTGTACAGATATTTTTGCATACACAAAAACAAAAACCTATTTATTTCACGAAAGCACAGACGGCTTATCGTCATTGATACTGTTTGAGGTTAGAGGACCACAGTCTTTCCAAGATCTGAGAACCATCAATGGCCATCAATGTTCCACTTACCATTTGGCTTGTTACATGATGACAGCCATTGGCACCTCACCCTGCAAGAAGCAGCAACTGCTAAAGTCCCTTCTCAGCTGCGAAAACTTTTTGCTATTATGCTGCACAACTGTGATCTTGCCAACCCTCTCGCAATGTGGAACATCCACCGCGAAAGTCTAGCTGAGGACATCCACCACCGCACACGCAGACACAATCCGAACGTAACATATGATATTGTTTTCAATGAGGCGCTCATTTGTCTTGAAAACAGTGTCTCCTGGAGATTGGTGGTAGGCCTCTAAGTCACTACAGCTTACCTGCTCCTGACAGGAGTGTCCAGACGTCAACGTCTACAGAGCTTCTCCGCGAGACGAGCTACGAGATCAGTGATTCTCCCATGGTCAATTGTATGTAGGATGCTCTAGGGTGAGCTCGCCAAATAATCTCTTCATCTTTGCTCCGGAGGGCCGAACAAAAGATATTGAATACTCTGAGGCTCTAACAATGTAATTTAAATATTTTCTGTAGCTTGGAATTTCCATTATGGTTGTATACATTATTGTTTGTTAAAAAATGTGTTTTCTGTTCAGCCTTTATTGTTGTAACTTTCCATTTTCTTTAGCGTACTAGCTGCTGAACTGGGGAATCCTTAGAACTATTCAAACCCAACATCAGAGCACGTTAACCCCCACGCCCTCGCTGACTTGAGAGGGCATGCGGTATCTTTGCACTAGAGTGTAGGGGGGATTCCTGAAAAGATAATATGCCGGTATACCTAGCTAGGGGCCAGCTAGTATATATATATATATATATATATGTATATATATATATATAGATATATATATATATATATGTATATATATATGTATATATATATATAAAAGCCGACCTTACCCAATTACACCTCTCAAAGACAATGACACACGACCGTGACTTCTGGCGTCACGCAGTAATACAGAGTACCCGACCTCCCATGGGTACATGCTGAAGCATATAAACAATATGCCCCCACACCCCCCACCGCAAGGTGGTCGTGGAGGTGCCACGGCAAAAAAGCACCCAGCCCACACTGTAAAGTGGACGTGTAGGCACCACGAAAAAGCACCCAGCACTCACTGTAAATGAGGTTGGTGTTAGGAAGGGCATCCAGCTGTAGAAATCAAGCCAGATCAGTTCCTGTATGAGCAAGGCATGGTCAGCCGACCAGACACTGCACACAACAGGACAACCTGTCTAACCCATGCTAGCGTGGAAGAACGGACGTAAAACGGTGATGATGATGATGATATGTATATATATATATATATATATATATATATATATATATATATATATATGTGTATATATATGTATATATGTATATATAAGTAAGCTTCCATTAAAAAAAATATATATATTTTTTTTTTACATCTTGTGTATGGGGATTCTTTTTCTTATTTGTGTAAAAAACAGAATGATGATAATTAAAGTATCTATTATTTGCTTCCATAAATCTTGATGGAAGTTTAGTATCAGTTGCAATCTACCAGACACATTAGAATTATTGTTACAGGTAAATTGTAATCACTCCTCTTCAAATCACACTATTGGGCCTGCCTTAAAAAGACAGGTGTGACAGTGTTGAGAGTAGACTCTTTTGCCTTACAGGAAAAAGGATTCATCTCTAGTGGTGGTGTCATTATAAAATGCACCCAGTACACTTATGAAGTTATAATTTTTTAGCCATTTAAAACACACAAAAGCTGTCAACTTTACGTTTATCATTTATTTCTTGACATCACCAATATATAAATGATATATATAAAGTTGACGGTTTTTGTGTTTTTCAAATGGCTAAAATAACTTCCAATTTGAAATTATTTTAATTTCGACACACGTCTCAGATCAAGTCACTTGCGAAGCAAATACAACTCTTGTCGAGTCACTTCCCTTATCAGCGATATTTTTTGTTTCTGTTTTTTACTGTCTCTACCTGGCATTCGTCGATCTCGAGAAAGCCTTTGACAGAGTTCCACGCGCTGTAATCTGGTGGGCTCTTAGAAAACTAGGAGTAGATGAATGGCTTGTGAAAGCTGTACAAGCCATGTATAGGGGAGCAGTCAGCAAAGTTACGATTAGCAATGAGTATAGCGAGGAATTTAGCGTACAGGTTGGGGTCCACCAGGGCTCTGTTCTTAGCCCTCTCCTGTTCATCATACTCCTGCAGGCAATAACGGAGGAGTTTAAGACCGGATGACCATGGGAACTCCTGTATGCACTTATAGCTGAATCTATGGTAGAACTAGAGAAGAAATTCCAAACTTGGAAGCAGGGACTAGAAAGAAAGGGTCTCAAAGTCAACATGACAAAGACTAAGGTCCTTGTAAGTAGACGAGAAAACAGAACCCAGATCCCCTCAGGGAAATGGCCTTGCTCAGTATGTAGGAAAGGTGTAGGTAGGAACTCCATTCTCTGCCCCAAATGCAAACAATGGGTACACAAGAGATGTAACGGGATCTCAGGAATTAAGAATGTAGGCTTCACATGCAGCAGCTGTGCTGGGACAGCAAACAGCTACAGGAAACAGCCACAGGAAACAAGTACCACCAATCTCTGGCAGGGCTCTGTAGAAACAGTAGACAGCTTCTGCTACCTAGGTGACCGAATTAGCAGCGGAGGTGCGTGTTCAGAAAGTACAATAACTAGGGTAAGAACGGGATGGAAGAAGTTCAGGGAACTACTACCACTGCTAGCTGCAAAAGGCTTCTCCCAAAAAATGAAAGGCAGACTGTATGATGCGTGTATCCGAACAGCAATGTTACATGGTAGTGAGACCTGGGCGCTGAAGGTGGAAGACTTACGTAGATTAGAAAGAAATGAAGCCTGCATGCTCCGATGGATGTGTAATAGTAACATACGTGAACGGCAAAGCATAAATGAATTGAGAGAGAGATTGAGCATAAGAGGAATCAAATGCTGTGTGCAGGAGAGGCGGTTGCGTTGGTATGGACATGTGATGCGTATGAAGGATGACAGCTGCATAAAAAGGTGCAGAGCCCTAGAAGTCGATGGAAACCGTGGAGTGGGGAGACCCAAGTTGACCTGGTATGAGGTGATAAAAGCCGCCCTTACCCAATTACGCCTTTGAGAGGGGTAATTGGGTAAGGGCGGCTTTTATCACCTCTGGCGTCACGCAGTAATACAGAGTACCCGACCCCCCATGAGTACAAGCCGAAGCTGAAGCATATAGACAATATGCCCCCACACCCTCCCACTGCAAGGTGGTCGTGGAGATGCCATGGCAAAAAAGCACCCAGCCCACACTGTAAAGTGGACGTGTACGCACACGAAAAAGCACCCAGCAATCACTGTAAATGAGGTTGGTGTTAGGAAGGGCATCCAGCTGCAGAAATCAAGCCAAATCAGTTCCTGTATGAGCAAGGCATGGTCAGCCGACCAGACACTGCCCACAACAGGACAACCCGTCTAACCCATGCTAGCGTGGAAGAACGGACGTAAAACGATGATGATGATGATGATGATGATGATATATGTATATGTATATATATATATATATATATATATATATATATATATATATATATATATGTATATATATATATATATATATGTATATATATATATATATGCTGAGGAGATCAAAATGCGGTATTTCTTCCACTTTTTTCATTATTCGATACATATTTGGATTTTAAGGTTTAAACCTGTCTACGGAAGAGGTTTGATTTTGAAATTTAAATTTGTCCAAGCACCATGGCCATTGCCAATACGATTTGCTTTTGTTGATTTATTATCTTAAATCAAGACAGGCAAACTGTAATATTATTATTAGTATATTTCAATCTAGCTAACTTGGTCATTTACAATACAAACATGAATATGTTGGTATTTGTGTTTATCAAATATATTAATTTATATTACCTTGTATATGTATCATCATCATCATCAAGGTTTAGCGTCCGTGTTCCACGCTTGCATGGGTTTGGACGGGGGTTTTCCCACTTGAGGCAAGAGTGGTTGTCTTGCTCGCATAGGACAGTCTGGCGGGTTTTCTACAGCTGGATGCCCTTCCTAACACCAACCACATTTACAGTGTGGGGCTGGGAGGTTTTTACTGTGTTGCCTACACGGCCACATTACAGCGTGGACTGTCTGGCGGGTTTTCTACAGCTGGATGCCCTACCTAACACCAACCACATTTACAGTGTGGGGCTGGGAGGTTTTTACCGTGTTGCCTACACGGCCACATTTACAGCGTGGACTGTGTGTTTTTTTGTCGTGACACCTACACGATCTCATTTGTTTCGGCCTGGATGTTGTGGCACCAACATAACTTTACATTGAAAGGGGCGGTGTGGATGGGGTGGTGGGACGGGGGGTGTTTTGATAGAGATACCTACTGGCTGTAGTAGGTTTTACTTTGTATTTAGGTAAGGCGGGTCTTCTCTATTACTGAGTACCGCCAAAGGTCTCGGTCCAGTGACATTGTCTTGGAGAGGTGTAAGCGTGTGAGGTCGGAATTTATCATGTCGTCCCAGGTTTTTCTGGGTCTGCCTACTCCGTGGCTACCGTCTATCTTTATTGCCCTGCACTTTGTTATACAGCTGTCGTCTTTCATGCGCATCACGTGACCATACCAACGTAGCCTTCTCTCGAGTAAAAACATCTGATCCCTCTTATTTCTAATTTTTTCCTTAGTTCGTTTATGCTTAGCCGTTCACGTATATTACTATTGCACATCCAGCGGAGCATGCAAGCTTCGTTCCTCTCTAGTCTGCCCCAGGTCTCACTGCCATGCAGCATTGCTGTTCGTATGCAGGTATCGTATAACCTGCCTTTCATTTTTAGGGAGAACCCTTTAGCGGCTAATAGTGGTATAAGCTCTCTGAACTTTTTCCATCCAGTTCTGACTCTAGCTACTGTACTTTCAGAGAACCCTCCCCCACTGCTGATTTTGTCACCCAGGTAACGGAAGCTGTCCACTATTTCTATAGAACCCTCTGCGCAATTGAAAGAGCTAGTATTTTGTGGGCACTTGCTGCTACTTATTGCACCAGAGCACCGGCCACATGTAAAATCTATGTTCTTAGTTAGCTTACCTGTGATCCCACTACATCTTTTATTTACCCATACTTTGCATTTGGGACATAAAATGGAGTTTCTACCTACGCCTTTCCTACACACTGAGCATGGCCATTTCCCGGAAGGGACCGCCACCTTATTTTCTTTCCGACAAACTAGAACTTTAGTCTTAGCCAGGTTAATTTTAAGGCCATTTGATTCTAGGCCGTGCTTCCATGTTTGGAATTTCTTCTCTAGTTCGGTCATTGATTCAGCTATGAGCGTTAGATCATCTGCGTATAGGAGTTCCCATGGGCAGCCGGTCTTGAACTCCTCTGTTATAGCCTGAAGGACAATAATAAATAGTAGTGGGCTAAGAACAGAGCCCTGATGGACACCAACTTTTACGCTAAACTCTTCACTATATTCGTTGTTAATTCTAACCTTGCTGATTGTTTCTTTATACATGGCTTGTATAGCTCTCACAAGCCATTCATCAACACCTAGTTTTCTAAGAGCCCACCAAATAATGGAACAGGGGACTCTGTCGAAGGCTTTCTCCAAGTCAACAAAAGCTAAGTATAGGGGTTTACTTTTAGCTAGGTACTTCTCCTGTAGTTGTCGTACAATGAAAAGAGCGTCTGGGTACTTTTGCCTGACACAAACCCGAACTGCATTTCATCTAGATCAATTCTCTCTCTGATTAGTTGCGCTATTACTTTTTCCGTGACCTTCATGACCTGGTCGATTAATTTAATGCCTCTATAGTTACACCTATCTAGGGCATCTCCTTTACCCTTGTAACAGTTAATGATGATGCTGCTATGCCAGTCCTTCGGAACAACCCCATTCTGTATAACTTGGTTTACTATCCGGGTGACCATGGTGTGTCCCACCGTTCCAGAGGCTTTCAGCATCTCAGCAACTATTTCCGAAGGCCCAGCCGCCTTACCCGTCTTCATATCTTTGATTGCCTTACTTATTATACTACCTTCGACTAACACTGCTGGTCCCTCTATTGGGTCGATGTGGGGGAGACCGTCTTTCTCCCATTTGTTCTCCTCATTTAGAAGCCTTTCATAGTGACACTTCCAAGCTACCTTCTTATCAGCGTCAGTGATGGCAAGTATGCCATCATCATTAAGTACACACTCCTCCCCGACAATATCACGGTTTTCCTTGACACATTGCCTAGCAATCCTGAACACCTCACGTTTTTGGTCCTCACGTTGTAGAACATGCTTGAACTTTCTTTCCTCTGCTTCCCTTCTTGCGAAGTACACTTGTCTCCTAACTTCCCTCCTGGCCACTTGATAGTCTTCTCTACTTCCCCCATCCCGCCATACTTTCCAAGCCTGCTTTTTGGCCTTAATTGACTCCTCCACCTTACTGTTCCACCACCATGTTACTCTCCTCCTACCTGTATATATATTATATATATATATATATATATATATATATATGTATATATATATATATATATATATATATATGTATATATATATATATGTATATATATATATATATATATGTATATGTATATATATATATATATATGTATATATATATATATATATATATATGTATATACATATATATATGTGTATATATATATATATATATATGTGTATATATATATATATATATATATGTATATATATATATATATATATATGTATATATATATATATATATATGTATATATATATATATATATATGTATATATATATATATATATATATGTATATATATATATATATATATGTATATATATATATATATATATATATATATATATATATATATGTATATATATATATATATATATATATATATATATATATATATGTATATATATATATATATATATATATGTATATATATATATATATATATGTATATATATATATATATATATATATATATATATATATATATATGTATGTATATATATATATATATATATATATATATATATATATATATATATATATGTATATATATATATGTATATATATATATATGTATATATATATATATGTATATATATATATATGTATATATGTATATATATATATGTTGTTATACTTTGGGAGGGTCATGTTGCCAATAAGAAACACACGCACCAGTTGCTTTCACTTCAATTTATTATATATTTATAAATTTATAAATTTACAAATCTACAAACCTATAAACTTCTGGTTGGTTGGTTGGTTTGGAATACATGCGTCGCAACGCAAATGACCCTTATATTAGTGGATGAAGTTTGGAGAGGGAAGCATGTTAACTGCAACACCTGTATAGATAACACAGTAGGCCGTATGCCAATAGAACGATATTGTTTTTTCCCAATTTCTCAAAGTGAAGGAACCACTATGGGTTAAAGAGCTTCCCCAAACCGCAATTGGCCGGGCGTGGTGAGTACGCTTACAACTCTGAAGACATGGCCCATGTCAAAAGCGGTGGAGGTCAACCAGGGAGGGGTTCTTCAAACAGTAGTGAAAAGGCTCTAAATTCGAATTTGGAGTTGGAAGGGACCACTGGCAAATAAGATAAGAAAGCAGACTTATTGCACGTCTCACTTTTTAAAAACTGCAATAGTGCAGAAGATGAATCGATATTATAAGAGACCGTGAATTGACAGTATCGGTAGAGAGTCCGACGCCATGCTTTCTAACATAGTTACGTCCCTTTACGGTCTGAGTTCAAATCCCGTCGAGGTTAACTTTGCCTTTCACCCTTACGGGGTCGATAAAATAAAGTACCAGTAATGCACTGGAATAATTGCTGGCCTTGAGCCAAACGTAGAAACAATATTAGAGATGGATTCGCTAAAATATTTATATAATTCAATATACCTTGTTTCCATATCCTAGATATTATGTTACAGAGAATAGGTGATCTAACTGTATCAACCGTTGAAGTAACTACGGTGTCAGACTATAATAGCCAAATCTCCCTCAAATCACACATCGTCATCTTAAAAATAATGTAACATTGGATAATGAGAAATGAAATTTCAAGCTCACATCTCGTCAGGTTCAACTGGCTCTCCACGAGGTTACATCTGATAGGAGGTTTTAATGACAAAGGCCCCAACCCTATCGTGAAAAGCAACATGAAATGAAGTGACTTGCTCAAGAACATAAAATGATATCTAGTTTAGGAATCAAATGCATGATCTCAGTGAAGGCGCGTGGCTGAGTGGTAAGAGAATTGGATTCACAATCGTGAGGTTGTAAGTTCGATTCCTGGTTTGGGCGATACACACAGAAACAAAATGGCGTAGGATAGAAGAAAGAAAATGCACAGAAACGAAGAAAGGAATCCCCAGTCACTGAAGAGGTCACAGAGTGTGTGACGAAAGGACTATGACTATATATATAAACAACTATCTGGTTGTGGAACCAACCAACCAACCAGAAATTTATAGGTTTGTAGATTTGTAAATTTATAAATTTATAAATATATAATAAATTGAAGTGAAAGCAACTGGTGCGTGTGTTTCTTATTGGCAACATGACCCTCCCAAAGTATAACAATATCGGTTTCAACACACGATTTCAGATAAAGAATCTTGCTAAACAAATTCAGAAACGAAATATATATATATGTATATATATATATATATATATATGTATATATATATATATATATATTGTTATATTTGGGGAGGGTCATATTTGCGTAATATTGCCAGAATTAATAACAGAACACACTCACTGTTTGGTTGGTTTTCGCTTCTCGCTGTCTTTTATATATATATATCTGCGATCTAACTTACTCGGTCCTCAATGTTGCCATTGACTGACCGGCGGTCAAAAATAAAATAATACAGATACAATATAGACAAACACATATATATATAGTTTACATAAATCTTTCGTTGCACATCTGCAACATCGTCAGTGGTGTTATATTCATTGTTCCTCCTGTTGTGTTGTATGTCTACGCCATTTTTTTTTTTGTTCAGTCCGTCTATATATTTATTTATTTGTTTGCTTGTTTGTTTATCTTATTTTATTTTGTCTTCTTTGCGCATGCGTTTGCGTGTGTGATGTGTGACTAGTGTGTATAGTGTTGTGTCTGCTGGGTGACTAGTGTGTGTTTATGTGCTTGTGTATGTATTTATTTATCTTATTTTATTTAATTTAATTTACTTATTTATTTATACTTCTCTTAGGTCAGTGTTGTTTGTTTGGGTGTTGTTGTTGTTCCACTCATTCTTTCTGTTTAGCTTTGGTCTTCTAATTTCTATTTCACTGGCCTCTCTGATTTGCCTATCTGCTGGGTCATTCCTATGTTTAGATATTATTCTAATTTCTATGTTGTCTATGTTACCGTCATGATGTTGTCTAGCATGTTCGTATAGTACTGACCCGTTTTTTCGTCCTTTTAGTTCCCCCCAGTGTTGGTCTATCCTTTCACCTATGCTACGAGCTGTCTCACCTATGTATGTTGTTGTCGTGTTTCTACAAGTACCCTCTGTACATCTTATGCTATAGACTACGTTTCTAGTTTTACAGTTTATCCGGGGGTTCACCTTACATATGATACATTTCCTATTGGTACAGTGGGTTTTCTTAAAAGGGTAGGTTTTGCTGATCAGGGATTTTATGGTGGTTCCTGGCTTTTCTACCACCTTTATTTTTAAGTGGGTCTTTCTCAGGGCCTTTCTACACTGGTTAGCTAATTTCCCTCCAGGGGTGGCGTCCACAAACATGACACTCTGATATCTCTGGTTGTCGTACCATGATGTGGCCTTCCCTATCTTATGTCTAGCCCTATCTAAGCTATTCCATGATTTGCTCCTGTATAGTGGGCAAATTCCTTTCATGTCCAGTTCTATGAGGGTCTTATACTTTTCCATGGCTCCTTCGTATACTCTGACTCTGTCTCTTTGGTTGTAGCCAGAGAACTGCATGCGGTTGATGAAGTGTTGGATGTGTCCTTCCATTTCTGTTGGGTCGCACATGCTGGACACATTCTTCATCACTCGTACCAAATCTGCGATCAGAATATTAAACTTAGCACTACTGGACATTGCTGAGTTTTTGAGTATCAGGTATTTGGAGGCCATGGGTTTAGCATAGTGTGAGTGGAGAATTTGGGCTCTCTCGTCTATAGTGTTAATCCAGAGTTCTGTGTCTAATACAGGTAGTCTATTGTTAGGGTGTTTGGAAGGGAAGTCTATAGTTACAGTTATACTCTGGTGTATGGAATTAGCTATCTGCTGGATGCTTTCCATCGTGCTACGTTCTAAATCAAACTTGTTAGTGCTCTCTAGTGGGGGTGTTCTTATAACTATATTGATATCGTCTACATAACGAGAGTACATGATGAGGTCTATGGAGCTTTCATTAAGGAGATCTTTAAGTCTCCTTTCCCACCATACCATGAAAAGGTTGGCAACATCGCCAGCTATGCTGACGCCGATGGCTGCTCCCTCATTTTGGGTGTAGATTTTCTCATTGAACTTAAATATGTGGCCCTTTAGGGTAGTTTTGATACTAGCCCCTATTGCATGTGCGACCATTTTTCTTACCTGATCAGTGTTTTGGGGGGTCCGTATAGCTTTGGTCCACCCAATCCACCTTCCTATGGGAGTCTTTTTAGCCATTGAGGTTATGGTGGGGGGTCTACCTCTTATAGGTCTACTAGGGCAGAAACATCTAAGGTCATGGCTGTCTAGGTAGTCAGTGTCGTAGGTAAGTCTAAGTAGGAGGCCCAGTTCGTCTGTGTCGACGTCGCAGAACTCCACCTCACTCTCAATGATCATCTCTACACATCTTTTCACAGCAAAATCAATGTTAATGGATGGGTACAGTGACACCACATCCATGCTGCCTATTATGCAGTTGGATAGGCTCCTGTTTTTGTTGCACTCACTGATTCTGCTGAGGAGGTCCTCTGTACTTTCACATACATCTGGGGACATCTTGATTATGGGGCGTATAACCATTGAGAGGAAGTAGGAGATCCTGTAGTTGCTAGCTATATTAGCTCCGCATACAGGTCTTGTTGGTGGTCCTGTTGTCGGGTCGTCGACTGTCTTGTGGTCTTTGCGGAGCCCATACAAGGGTGGTATGCCATTGTTAGACGCCTGGAAGTTGTTGGCAGTGCGTCTGCTTGGCTTTAGGATGTCAGTCCACATCATCATGT
>OZ024745.1:76678186-76785686 GCA_964016885.1 Eledone cirrhosa | reverse complement strand
TGTGTTGTGTGCTCAGTCTGCGCATGCGCCACATCCGGGTGTCTGTGTGTGTTTATATTCGTTTATTTATTTGTTTATTTACATGTTACCGGTTGGTTGTTTGTTCTATGTGCGTGTGTCTTTTCATTTTGTCCTTAATTGTAAGTTGTGATGTTGCTGTTCCACTCATATTTTCTATGACACCCGGATGTGGCGCATGCGCAGACTGAGCACACAACACACACAGAGAAACAAAATGGCGTAGGACAGAACAAAGGAGAGGCACAAAAACAAAGAAAAGAATCCCCAGTCACTGAAGAGGTCACAGAATGTGTGACGAAAGAACTTTGACAATATATAAACAACTACCTGGTTGTGGAACCAACGAACCAACCAGAAATTTATAAATTCCTAAATTTATAAATTTATTATAATAAATTGAAGTAAAAGCATCTGGTGCGTGTGTTTCTTATTGGCAACATGACCCTCCCAAAGTATAACAATATCGGTTTCAACACACGATTTCAGATAAAGAATCTTGCTAAACAAATTCAGAAACGAAATATATATATATATATATATATATATATATATATATATATATATATATATATATATATATATATATATATGTGTGTGTGTGTGTGTTTGTTTGTATTTGGTTGTGCGTGTTTATGATATGTACGTATTTGTATGTGTATTATTGTATAGCTATGTATGTATATGTGTGTGTGTATGTATGCATATATATGTGTGTGTGTATTTTTATATATATATATATATATGTATATATATATGTGTGTGTGTATATATGTGTGTGTATAATTGTATACGTGTGTGTACGTGTTTGTGCATGTATTTGTGTATGTGTTTATGTATTTGTATATGTATATTTATGTGTGAGAGTGTGTGTAAGTATTCACTATTTCGTACGTATGTATACGTGCATTTGTGTGTATTACTTACCACGCGTGTCTGTTCATATCGCTGTCTGTTTGTATCGCTGTCAACTCTATAATATTTTTATTTTTTTTATATATATTTTTTCTTATACTTATTTGCGTGTGTGAATATGTAGATGAGTGCATTTATGTATGTGTATGTATGTAGGTGTGTATATATGTATGATTGTGTGCATGTATGTATGTATGTATATGTATGTGTGTCTGGCTGTTTGTGTATGTGTATGCTTGTACATATATATATATATATTAGCGGGTCCGGGTATGATTTTACATTCATTTAAATTATTGATTTATTGATTTATTGATATTTTTTATCTGATTGTCCCGAATCTTCTATTATCGATTTTTTTATCGTATGGTTGATTTTAGACTTGTTCTATGTGTGACAGTATTTTAACGATAGTTATAGCTCTGATTCATCTGAATTATTGAGCCCTCTGCCGCTCATTTCGAATTTTGTTTATCGTGAACTCGTGCGCCGATTTTTCGATACTCGATCATTCTAATATATATATATATATATATTAAGTGTATTGAGTTCAAAACTCAAGCATTCCTTTACAATGAAATAGCTCAAAGAAAAGAAATATTTCTGAGCCGTATAATACAAGTAAATATAAATTAATATATATGATGAAACACAAATACCGACATATCTGTGTTTATATTGTAAAAGAAATTAAGTTAGCTAGAATGAAATATACTAATTATAATATTACAATTTTACAATATAAACACAGATATGTTGGTATTTGTGTTTCATCATATATATTAATTTATATTTACTTGTATATATATATATATATGTATATATATATATATGTATATATATGTATATTTATGTTTCTATATGTATGTATGTGTGTATATATGCGTGTGTGGTTGTATATATGTATATGTATGTATGGATGTGTTGATATTTATGTGCGTATGTATATATGTGTATATGTATGTGTATGTGTGTATTTATATACACATATATGTGTGTATATATGTGTGTGTGTATGTATGAGTGTATGTATATATATATATATATGTGTGTGTGTATGTATGCTTTTGTGTGTGTGTTTGCATGTGTGGTTTTATTTTATTTTTCCTTTCCTTCTTTCTCCAGCCTCACTTTCATATAGATTGCATTTTTGTTTTTTTAAATCCAAATTCAATAAACAGACCAGGATTTTTTCATTCTGAGGATTGAAAGCAAAATCTTTTGCTTTAAAGAAACCACTGGTAAATGGAATAATTGCCTTATGTTGTTTATTACATAACTATTAAGCTTTGTTACCTACATAGAGCACTCTTTTTTCCTGGACTTTTCCAACAGAATTACTTCATTTATATATATATATTTATATATATATATACTCTGGGGTCTTACCTCATCTGAGTGCTGAAGCTACAAACCGAATAAGCATACACGCTAGCTTGAGCATACACACTAGCTTGAGCATACACGCTAGCTTGAGCATACACGCTAGCTAGAGCTTCGTCTATGCTATACTAAAATTTATATTTACTCCTAGAATTAACGATTAACTGATTAATTTTATTAGATGATTCTATTGATTAATTAATTGTTTAAGTTTGTTTGATAACTTCTAGTTCGAGTGCTTTATCGGTTTGAATAAGGGGATTCATTCCTTTATCTCAAATTAGAATACACCGCCTAAGTGGGGGTTACCTCCCTTGGACAAAACCATGTGTCTGTGCCGACCTTTAAAGTCACAGCATGCCCGCTTTGGCTAAGAACGAAAGACTTGCTGAAGAAGTAAATCCTATGTTCTGTCGTCAAAAGCCATTATATTGCAGACTCCTGCAAGAGGAATTTGTCGATCATGGATTTGCAGAAACTTAGCGCTGTCATTGCGTGCGATATAGCGATCTATATTGTGGAAACACCATGTGGATTATATATTTTACACTCAGCCTCAGCGTTATGTCCAGGTCAGTAAAAAATCTTTTCCTGGGTCCTGTATTTTCGTCGCTCTGGTAATGCGGTCGGACTGCCGACCGCTATATCTGATTTGCTAAGCTGTTTGAACATAATGTTATTACTCTGGGGTCTTACCTCATCTGAGTGCTAAAGCTACAAACCGAATAAGCATACACGCTAGCTTGGCCGTATACTAGAGCTTCGTCTATGCTGTACTAAAATTTATATATACTGAAAATTATGAACATGTACAGTGAATACAGAAATTTACAAAAAAACAAAGGTTCTAAGTCAAACAAAGAAAAGGAAGCACTATATATTTCTGAATTGGATTTGTATTTCTACATTGAACATACTGATGCTGAAAAGAAAATTTTGAAAGACAGTCTTCGTAATAATGAACAGAAAATGGAAGATGCTACATTTCTCAAAGCCCTGCGTTGCCAGAAAAAAGTACCTCTGGGTGCTGAAGACAAGGGTTACCAGAAAAAGGTATCTTCAAAGTTTAAGCGTGATCAGGTTTCTGTGGTTCATCGAGAGTCAGAGAACCATAGAAAGCGTTTGTCAGGATCTGTAGCAGCACAACTTCCACGTAATGAACTGAGTGATTCAAGTTCAACCAATGATGAAACTGAAGATGAACAGGATCCTGAATTTCAGGCCTCAAATTTCAGGCCACCCAGAGACAGCTCCAAGTCAGACAAGAAACAAAAAAATCAAGCTGGAACTCCCAAAGAATCCATTTCAAAGTCCAAAAATTTCTCTAATGGCTGATCGTTTAAACCTGACACTGGGCCAGAGAACTGCATTTATGGCATCGATTATTTCTGAGGGTGGGACTAATATAGACGCCACAACTCTCTCCAAGAATACTAGCAGACGTGCAGCTAAGAAGATCAGAACTGTGGGGGCTGAACACATAAAGGAACAATTTGCTGTACCAGACTTTGTTACCTTGCATTGGGATGGCAAAATAATTCCTGGTGACCACGAGAGGTTAGGTGAGCTTGTTGCTGGGACTCCGTACTTCAGAGAAGGTAAACTCCTCGGTGTTCCCATAATTCCTGATGGCACTGGAACCACCCAAGCCAAAGCATCATTTGATCTTGTTAAAGATTGGAATGTTGACGGGTCTGTGGTGGGCTTGGTCTTCGACACAACTGCTTCGAATTCTGGATGGAAAAATGGTGCCTGCGTGAAACTAGAAGAGAGGCTCAACAAAAAAGTGTTTTATTTTGCTTGTCGGCACCATGTCATGGAGCGTATCTTGTGTGCAGTGTGGCAACAACTATTCGGAGCAATGTCCAGTCCAAACACCCCAGAGTTCAAGAGGTTCAAAAAAGATTGGGTGTCACTCACGGACAAGACCAACTTTAAAACATTGAACATTGTTGACCAGAGACTCAAGCGTCTGTGTTCTGAGAACATCAAGTTCCTCCAAGAGTTGCTGACATCCGACGATCGGAAAATGAGTTCTCTTCCATGGGACAACTACCGAGAATGTGCCGAGTTGATGTTGATCTTGCTTGGTGTCACCCCTCCTCGTGGAATTCATTGGATGCTGCCTGGTGCACATCATAACGCTCGGTGGATGTCCACAATCATCTATAGTACAAAGATGTATGCATTTGGTGAGCGACTCAATTATGATCAAGCTTAAATGGAAAAGTTGCGCCGGATCTGTATGTTCAATGCTCTGTTCTACGTGCGATACTGGCTGACAGCAGTCAAATGTGCTGATGCACCATCCAATGACCTTCAATTCTATGTGGAGTTGACACAGTAAGGTTGACAGAGATCTCTCGCAAGCAGCCACTACTGCTCTGAGCAGGCATCTTTGGTACCTGACGGAGGAAGCCATTCCGCTAGTGCTGTTTTCAAGTCGGGTCCAAGAGTTTGTGCACAAAAGTGCTACTATAATAAACAATAGAAAAAACTCAGTAGCTTTAGTAAATTTCACACATATTGTTTCTTCTTTCTTTTGATATTTGCAAGTTAGTATAATGAAAGGAAATCTGCCTTTCTGACCCAGAATAAAGTTTCTTTGAGCATCATTTGAATGTCAATTTGTTTACTTGATAATTTTATTGAGACATAAAATTACTTTGACATAAATCATGTATTAATATAACATACATGTTAGTGTCAGTAACTTATAAATAATTGTTTCTACTTTTGGCACAAGGCCAGCAATTATCCCAGTGTATTACTGGTACTTTATTTTATCAACTCTGTAAGGATGAAAGGCAAAGTTAACCTCAGCAGGATTGCTTCAATAAATAATGGTTTCTGATTTAGGTTCAAGGTCAGCAATTTGAAGGGAAGGGAAAGTTGACCAAAGTGTGTTACTGGTACTTTGTTTTATCGACTCCGTAAGGATGAAAGGCCAAGCTAACCATGGCGAGATTTACACTCAGAACGTAAAGGGACGTAACTCTATACTGCAAAGCTTGTTGTCCTATGCTCTACTGATTCTGCCAATCCAAGCCCTTATAAATAATGATAATGAATAGTTTATTGAACTTGTCAAATGGTATAATTTATGCAGTTTAACTGAGACATCAATACCAGGTGATTTTATAATCTTTATAATGATTGAGATTATTAGTTCTTTTAACCCTTTAATGTTCAAACTGGCCAGAATTCTCTACCTTTTTCTGTTGAAACTGGCTGTAACTGGTCACTCATACTGATGTTAAGGTATTGTTCTCAAAATAAATACTTTCAAAATCTCTTAGATTCTATATTATGTAAGATAATTATGTGAGATAAAGCATTTACCATGAAAATATAATAGTATATATATAGAATAATTGTTTCTACTTTAGGCACAAGGCCAGCAATTACCCAGTGCATTACTGGTACTTTATTTTATCGACCCCGTAAGGATGAAAGGCAAAGTCAACCTCGGCGGGATTTGAACTCAGATCGTAAAGGGACGTAACTATGCTGGAAAGCATGGCGTCCGACCCTCTACCGATACTGCCAATCCACCGCCTGTATATATAGAATAATGTGAATGCTAAAGGGTTAATAAAATAAAGATTGCTAACTAATCTTGTTTTATGAAATTTATATTAGTAGTTGAGATTGAATAAGGATTTGTTAATGATTTTGGTAGTGTTAATGTTGAACACTGAAAGAAATGATGATGGAGATCAGAAGGATTACAGCAACTGTAAAATTGTATGTTTGTATTAACAGGGAGTTATTCTTAAATAGATAAACAGTTTGTTGATGATAAAATTAAAATTCTAAAGGCTTGGTTCAAAATAACCCTTTAGCATTTAAACCGGCTGTATCCGGCCAGAACTCTCTCACATCTCTCTGTTCAAACTGACTGTAACTGGCTTCTCATACCTACATAAGGTATTGTTCTCAAAATAAATAATATCAAAATTTTGTACATTCGGTATTATGTGAGATAATTATGTAACATAAAGCCTTTACTGTGAAAATATAATAGTAAATATAGAATAATATAGAATAATATAAACAAGAGATGTAGCGGGATCTCAGGAAGCTTAATTAAGAATGTAGGCTTCACATGTAGCAGCTGTGCTGAGACAGCAAGCAGCAAACAGCCACAGGAAACAAGTACCACCAATCTCTGGGAGGGCTCTGTAGAAACAGTAGACATCTTCTGCTACTTAGGTGACTGAATTAGCAGCGGAGGTGGGTGTTCAGAAAGTACAATAACTAGGGTAAGAACGGGATAGAAGAAGTTCAGGGAGCTACTGCCACTGTTAGCTGCAAAAGGCTTTTCCCTCAAAATGAAAGGCAGACTGTATGATGAGTGTATATGAACAGTAATGTTACATGGTAGTGAGACCTGGGCGCTGAAGGTGGAAGACTTACGTAGATTAGAAAGAAATGAAGCCTGCATGCTCTGATGGATGTGTAATAGTAATATACGTGAACGGCAAAGCATAAATGAATTGAGAGAGAGACTGAGCATAAGAGGGATCAAATGCTGTGTGCAGGAGAGGCGGTTGCATTGGTATGGACATGTGATGCGTATGAAGGATGACAGCTGCATAAAAAGGTGCAGAGCACTAGAAGTCAATAGAAACCACGGAGTAGGGAGACCCAAGAAGACCTGGGATGAGGTGATAAAAGCCGTCCATACCCAATTACACCTCTCAAAGGCGATGACACACGACCGTGACCTCTGGCGTCACGCAGTAATACAGAGTACCCGACCTCCCATGGGTACAAGCCGAAGCTGAAGCATATAGACAATATGCCCCCACACCCTCCCACTGCAAAGTGGTCGTGGAGGTGCCACGGCAAAAAAGCACCCAGCCCACACTGTAAAGTGGACATGTAGGCGCCACAGAAAAAAAGCACCCAGCACTCACTGTAAAGGAGGTTGGTGTTAGGAAGGGCATTCAGCTGTAGAAATCAAGCCAAAATCAGTTCCTGTATGAGCAAGGCATGGTCAGCCGACCAGACACTACCCACAACAGGACAACCCGTCTAACCCGTGCTAGCATGGAAGAACGGACGTAAAACGGTGATGATGATGATGATGATGATGATGATAGAATAATATAAATTTCTAGGTCATGATATCTGACTGTTTTGGATATTTATCTAGAGATGAATTTTTTAGTTTCTGATAAAAAGTAGTACAAGGCCACAAATAAAGGCTATAGTTGAGAGAATGAAATTCAGTTTATGAGTGATACATATTGTTTCAGCCCTGGAGGGAACAAAGACAAAGTTTGATAATTGAGTATCTGCAAATAAATAACTACCAATTTGCACATAGCATGACTAGGCTGTATAACTACTATAGAAACATTTGTAAGCACTCGGAATAAATTACCTTTTTATGATGTCTACCTGTTTTATTATTCATTCTTTATCTACACTCCGGAATACAGAATAGGAAACCGAGTTTCTTTAACTGTTCTTTCATAACTCATTGAGTAATCCTTCACCGTACGTCGACTCTATCTAGTGTAGCAATTAACCATTACTGCATTCAGGATAATTCTAAACATTTCTTGCATAACCTAATAATACATATATATATATACATATATATATACACATATATATATATACACATATATATATACATATATATATACATCATCATCATCATTTTACGTCCGCTTTTCCCTGCTTGCAAGGGTGGGACGGGAACTGATTCTGGCTTGATTTCTACAGCTGGATGCCCTTCCTAACACCAACCTCATTTACAGTGAGTGCTGGGCGCCTTTTTGCCGTGGCACCTCCACGACCACTTTGCAGTGGAATGATAAGGACCCCGGTCCCTATCATCTCATTTCTACAGCTGAGTAAACTGGAGCAATGTGAAATAAAGTGTCTTGCTCAAGGAAACAACACATCACCCGGTCTGAGAATTGAACTCACAACCTTACGATTGCAAGCCCAATGCTCTAACCACTAAGCCATGTGCCTCCATATACATATATATATACATATATATATATATATATATACACTTACACACTTTTACAAATTATTCCCTGTGATTGTTTCATATGTTTATTTTAGATATATATATGTCAATCAATTTCTAGTTGATATATATACATATACATATATATATATATACATATATATACATCATCATCATCATCGTTTAACGTCCATCCTCCACGCTAGCATGGGTTAGACAGGAGTTGTCCCAATTTGAGGCAAGGTTGGTCGGGTGACCGTGTCTCGCTCATATAGGACTATCTATTCCCCACACATTTAACCCTGAGGCAGAGTGGAGAGGATCACTATTTGAAATGGTGACCTTAGCCAAATTATAGGCTATCTGTGCAGTAGAAGCTTTACTAGGAAGCTCTGGATAGTTGAGGGAACAAGGTTGCTAGCTGAGTCAACTAACTGCTCTAGTTATTATTGAAAATAATACAATCTACTGTTGTAAGTAACAACAGCTTTATGGGTGTTATTCAGAAAAGGGATAGTGATGAAAACTATTAGGTCCATCCATGACCGGCTGAGGTTTGTTTGGAAATCTGTAGGTCATCTTACAGAATCAAATATGAATACTCATTTTACATGAATGCAGACATGGCTGATTGGTTAGGTATCTTGCTTCACAATCTTGCGGTTCTAGGTTTGTAGGTTTGATTTCATTGCATGGCACCTAGGGAAAATGTCTTTAACTTAGCCTAGGGTCAAGCAAAGCTCTATGAATGAAATCGAGTAGATATGAGCTGTTTAGAAACCTGTCAAAGTGATTGTATTAGCAATTCAAAGAACAAGCCTTATAATACTGTGTCATGCTGAATATCCCTGAGAATTGCATTAAGTGCTAAGTGATTTATTGTAAAAACATTCAAGTGTCTTTTGTGGTTATGAAAATGGAAAAGGAAGGGAAAGGCAAGGGCTCTAAGATCACAGAAGAATGGGGAAGGGGGAGGGTGAAGGGCTCTAGGCCTAGGGCACGGCGGTATTAGGGCTGCACCCTGTGGACAAGACCGCAAAAGCATTCCCACGGATAATGGCCAGCGACACCCACTGCAACAGCCACTACACATATATGTAGAATACTTAGACACTTACATGTTAATTACATGAGTTGGCCATTCCAGTCATCGAAAAACTAGAAAAGCCATAGTTGGAATTTAGCTGAGGTACATTTACTTTGACAATGCAGATCTTGCTCTTCATTTCCAAGGTGGAACCATTTAGATATCTGTAAGTTTAACTGCAGGTATCCAATTGGGATATTTATAAGTTGATATTCATTGAAGAAAATCTTTGCAAACATTTCCAGACTAGAGAAATTGATGTTGTTAATCAGAAACATTTGTAGGTCAATGTTTACAGAAAAAGCATGGATGGAAAAGGAATTAGAAAGCTTTCAGTTGTTAAAACAAAGTGGTTGAATTATGAGGTACAAGGTCTAGGAAATGAGATGCAGCGAGAGTGACAAGAGGCAAGAAATGTGGGTTTGGTGAAACTAGATGGAGAGACTGTACAGCTTTTTGGTTTAGAATATCACACATACACACACAATCTTCCATACATATACACACATATTCATAAATACACACACATCATCATCATCATCACCGTTTTACGTCCATTTTCCACACTAGCATGGGTTAGACGAGTTGTCCTGTTGTGGGGAATGCTAGGTCAGGTGACCATGTCTTGTTCATACAGAACTGATTTTGGCTTGGTTTCTACAGCTGGATGCCCTTCCTAATGCAAACCACATTTACAGTGAGTACTAGATGTTTTTTTGTCGTGACGCCTACACGACCACTTTACAAAGTGGACTGGGTGCTTTTTGTCGTGACACCTACACGGCCTATTTACAGTGCGAGTTGAGTGCGTTTTGTCATGACACCTACACGACCACTTTACAGTGTGAGTTGGGTGCGTTTTGTCATGACACCTACACGATATATATATATGTATATATATATATATACACACACACACATACATATCCAAGCAATTAATGGCATTGTGAAGTTATGTAAAACATTCTAGAAATTTAGCATATAAGTGCATGTACGCACATGTAGGAATGCAAACATATGTATATGTACACATACATGCCAAAACATACAGGCCCACACATGCAATGAACATCTATGTCTGCAAACATACATGCATAACTACCCAGTCGATGTTGAAATTCCAAAGAGTTTTGTTTCTGAGTTAGTAACCAATAGTTTCACCATTGGTAAAGAAATAAAACCCAGAACACACACACACACTTGTTGACAATGTTCCAACAATATAACCTTTAACACTGTACAAAAAGAAAATTGCAACAAAGACATGTCATAAAACTAGGTAAAAGTAATAAAATAATAATAAAAATAAATGAATAGATAAATAATAGAATAGGTTTGATAAAACCTTTATTGTAATGATAAACAGCTTGAAAACTCTCAGACTGCTCTACCTTGTACATCTTACTGTGTGTGTGTGTCCTTTCTGCCTTCCCCTCTTTCTCTCATTAACTGGTTCTTTTCTTTCCTTCCTCATCAAAATAGTTATTTCCACTCACCCTGTTTCTTTGTCATGTCATTCAATTATAAGAAGCCAGTTGCCTTCACTCCCTCTATCCATACCTTTTTGTGTTGTGTTCATTTTTTCTTTCGCTTTAGATCAGTGATTCCCAACATGGGGCACATGCCCCACAGGGGAACAATTTTAAGATGATGTTAATGAGAGCAAACATCAGATTTTACCCTATTACTTTTACACCAAGGCAAATTTGGAACAAATTATTGTTGGAAACTCCTGTCTCACTTCCTCTACACACATTGTATCTGGCATCACCCATACACCAATTTGTTTACACTTTGTAGTTGATCATTACTGTTTTTATATCAAAGTGGGGCATAAAAATGGTTGAGATGTTGAGGTGGCACATGAGGCACAAAAGGTTGGGAACCACTGCTTTAGATGCTTTTTTTTATTACTCCATTTGCCTTATTCTAGTGGAGAGTTACACACATGCACACACACACACATACACACACACCTATGATCAAATGAATGTGATTATTCCAGATTTTTGCAGTTGAAATTAATTTTAAATCTGTCCTTATATTAGAAACACTATTTGAGTTTGGGTGGAAAGCAGTAAAGATTGATACAATAAAAAAGCATCAAACAAGATCATTATAAATCTTTTCATGACCATATTTCTAATGAAATACCGTATTTTAATTAATGAAGAATTAAGGGATTTACTAAAATTATTATTTAATTACTAAGAGAATAAGTAAGAAAAATCTTATACAGAATTATATTGAAAATTTTTAATTTAAATAGGAACCCTTTAAAAAAATTGGTTTTAAAAAAAAAAATAATGAAATTATTGTGTACAGTGCTCAGGTGCACTACAACTCATCAACAGTGCATGTATAGTACATAGAATAATGTACAAATGTCAGGGAAGTGAACAGTGTATGAGTCATGACATACATGTGTGCATGTGTATGGAGGGGGGATATCAGGTGTACACTAAGCCATGTACTTTCACAAACATATTGTATATAATTAGAAATACAATAACAAAAGGTTTAAATGTTGATATTTATCAAGTGTTAAATAATGGACTAAAGATTTTAAAATGTAGAATCACAGTTCAAAGGTAACGATAAGTTGATTTTGTCAAAGTGTGATTGATTTATCTGTGATTTATCAGTGAATTATTACTTGATTTATCATTTATTTAGAATAGACCTCCATCAATGAGTGTTCCAGTTGTTTGATCAGTGGAAGAACCTTCTTCTTCTTCTTCTTCCACTTATTCCTGGGAAGGTCGTGGGGGCAGAGTCTTCAAACAGTCCTTCTAGCAGGTCCTGTCAGAAGCAACCCAACCGTCTTTAATTGATCCGACTGAATCTCCAAGTAAGACCAGATGAGCTCATGGATGTTATTCAACCCATTTTTTTAATAGAAGAGCCTGCTTGTAAAATGAACATGTAAGTGACTGAGCATTCTACAGAGACATGTACACTTTATGAAATTCTCAAGGAGATTCTGTGTGACTGTGTGTGACAAGGTTGGCTCTTTAACCCTTTAGCATTTAAACTGGCTGTATCCAGCCAGAATTTCCTCACATCTTTCTGTTCAAACTGACCATAACTGGCCACTCATGCTGATGTTAAGGTAAGGTTCTCAAAATAAATAATATCAAAATCTCATAGATTCGATATTATGTGAGATAATTATGTGAGATAACGCCTTTACTGTGAACAATACAATAGTAAATATAGAGTAATGTAAATATTAAGTTACAGGTATTGTTCATTCAGCAGTCTTCCAAACAGTTTCTATCCACCCAATTTCCCTCACAAGGTATGGGTTGACCAGAGGCCATGTTAAATGACACTTGCTCAATATGCCACATTGTGGGGTTGAACCCAAGACATTATGATTGCAAAGCAAACTTCTTAGCCATTGAACCACACCGTGTCTTGGTTTTGTCAGTAACTTGACAACCTCTCTAGTGTTGATGCCATGATAAAACATACCCAGAACACTATGTGAAGTAGTTGCTATTAGGAAGGGCATCCAGCCATAGAAACCAAGCCAAAACAAATGTATGAGCAAGACAGGGTTCTTCCAACCAGCCTTGTCTTGGACTATGACAACCTATCCAACCCATGCTAGCATAAAAAACCTCTGTAAAAGGGTGATCATCAACCTCATGGTGGTGGTGAAAAGCATAGCTAACATGGTCTCATAATTAGGAGACAGCAATACATACTTATGTACCTGATAATTAGATTACTTGACTACTAACACAAGTGAACTTTTAAACAAAAGTGTCGAGCAGCTGCTTGCTACCCCCCCCCCCCCTCCCTATAACAAAACCAATTTTGGTTGGTATCAAAAAGATTAAGATGTGCTGTTTCATAACTGTGTTTTCAACCATTATAAGGATAGCTCTTCTCAGAACTAGCTAACTGCAATCCCATTCAACCTAAATTCACCAATTGTCATCAATACTATACTCCTCTTCTCTACAGGCTATGTTTAATATTTTCTACCCAAGATCTTTAGCATATTAGAATACCTTCCAACCCACAATTTTCCTGCAGCCTTCAATTTAGAGATGTTTGAGCTGAACATCAATCACACCAGTCTCAGAAGGTCAGCAATGGGTCCAATGTGTAACCCTTTCCTCTTGACTAATCTATAAAAAAAGCACATTATCCAGTTATGTCCTTTCCTATATAAAATGATAGTGTCTGATTTGAGGGAGATTTGGCTGTTATTTCAAGCAGGTTAAGTGGCCATATAGATGTTCCTTCATTGGCCTATTTGGAGAGTTGCAAAGTTCTGTTGTTTGGCAGCAGGTGAAACAACTTGATCATGGAGACCCATGCTTAACCCTATAGCATTTACATTACCCTATATTTACTATTGTATATTTATGGTAAACACTATCTCACATAATATCAAATCTATGAGATTTTGATATTAATTATTTTGAGAACAATACCTTAACATAAGTATGATCAGCTGGTTATGGCTGGTTTAAACAGAAAGTGGTGAGAAAATTCTGGCCGGATACGGTCGGGTTAAATGTGTTTCAGTTGTGACTATTTTATCGTTTTATTTTTTTATTTCAAACTGTATTTCAAACCGTGTATCTCAAACTATATGTTTCTTTCATGGCCATATTTCTAATGATATACACTGTATTTCCTTTAATTGATAAAGAATCTGAAAGATTTATTAAATTATATTTCCATTATAGCATAACAAAAGGTCCTTATCTCAAATTATGTTGCAAGGTTTTAATTAATATAGGAAGCCTTTAAGGCAGTTTTGGGTTGGTCGGTTGGTATCAAAAGGGATAATTTTTTTAAATAGTAAAGTAAAATTTGAGAGTGATTTGGTTGCTATTTCTAACAGGTTGAGTTACCATACAGAAGCTCTCACTGATTTATCAGTGTTAGTGTTAAAATTCTTTTTATCAAAAGGACATTATTTATTTTGAGAACAATACCTTAATGTCAGTATCAGCAGCCAGTTATGGCCAGTTTGAAAATATGGCTGGTTTAAATGCTAAAGGGTTAAACAACATGCTCAAGAAATGCTGTGTCATTACAGCACCCACACAACTCTATTAGAAGTTACAGGTTCATACAGTGGAATAATAATTTTAGTAAATCTCTCAAAATTATTAATTAATCTATTGAAATGAGGTGTATTCCATTAGAAATATAATAAACAAAAGCAATAAAGAAGAAACGATACTTGATTGAATCAACTACAATAGATATCTAGTATTTATTATTGACCTCAAGGTGATGAAAAGCAAACATACGGACCTATGATATTATTCTGCTTGTTACAGACAGCATTTGTGTGTTCAAGTGATACCCTTCAATAACATTAACCATGGAACAAAATCAAAAATATAAGTGAAATCTTGAAGATAATGAAAGAATTTTGAATATCAGTCGCTCTCTGACAGGTTTGCAGTCAAGCCCATGGCAGTGGACAAGTCTGGTGTTCGTGGCTCTAGAGCCACCTCTCTGCTCACCACCAGCAGCACAGAGTTGGCTACAAACAGGTGTGAGCCTCGTGAACTGGAATGGCTCTTCCAGCATATCTCCATCATGCTCCAGGGAAACGCCTTCTCTAGTCCATCCACCGGGGCTGCGGGGTGCCCAGTCCACCATGGCTGTGTGAGCCCCCATTTGCTCACAATAGTGAGAGATGGGGAGAGTGGGAGAGACGGAGACAGTGAGTGTTTGTTGTTGTTGTTTTTTGTTTGGACCTGGTGTATATATGTGTATATAAGTGAGAATGAGACTTTCTCATTGCCTTTTACAAACACAATTTTGAATATTATGCTTTAAACCTTAACCATTGAATAAAGTTGAAGACATGAATGAAATTTTATGCATAATAAAACAATGTTATGAAGATATTTGTAGACCGATAATTTATAAAACATGCAAATTCTTTAGGCCACACTAGTAAAACTAAGTATAGTAACACATTTAGTTTTCTGCTATACAATGTACAACCTTTAACTGGTGAAATATTAATTTGTAACATTAGAAACTAATCGTTCACAAATTGAACAAGGACACATATTTCGGATAATTCTTTTTATATCACAATTGGTGAATAAGACCGTTAGCTCATTTCATTTCCAGCAGCAAGATTGAGAAGGGAGTGCTTTTAACTTGGTGCAGAACAAATATCACAAGAGACATAGCTTGAAATGCACCTAATTTTTAGTCTCACCATCACTATTTTCATACGTCAATGTTATACATCAGAAATATATATATATATATATAAAAGAATGAGTAGGGGCCCGACGGCTGAGCTCTTGCTGTTTCGACAGATATATAATTTCTTCACCTACTATTATCTGTTTTCGCATTTGGAAACGAATTACTATATATTAATTTATATATTTGGCAGTATCGGTAGAGGGTTGGACGCCATGCTTTCTAGCATAGTTACGTCCCTTTACAGTCTGAGTTCAAATCCCGCCGAGGTTAACTTTGCCTTTCATCCTTACGGGGTCGATAAAATAAAGTACCTGTAATGTACTGGATATTGCTGGCCTTGTGCCTAAAGTAGAAACAATTAATTTATATCTCTCCTCTCTCTCTATATATATATATATATGTAAGTATGTGTGTATACGTACATACATATATAAACGGTGACGTGGTTGCCTAAACAGTGTACGGCATAATTCGGGCTGTTTGTTTGTTTACAAACAAACAAACCGAGCATTATAATAAATGTTCGGTAAACCGATACGTGCATATATATATGTGTGCATGTATGTATATATATACATACTACTGTACGTCTGTATACATATATGTATGTACGTATACATACATACATACTTACATTTAAGTAAGTGCCGTACTAAGAGTGAGAAATGAAATTTCGTTTCATTCTATTCCATTTATATATATATATTCATTCTTCTCATGTTTTATATATATATATATATATATATATATTGGATACAGTTTCCGCCTCCTACAGTCTATAGAAAGTTTCAGTCACCTTGAAGTTATAGTAGAAGACTCTCTCCCAAGGTGCAACGCAATGGAATCGAACCCGCAACCATATGTTATGAAGCAAACTTCTTAACACAAGCTTGTCTAAGCATGGAAGGATGAAAGAGGAACAACACTATTATAATTTCTAGTCTAAGGTCAAAGGGGATACAATACTGGTTTATTTTAAATAAATGCAAAGATCCTATAATTTTCGAATAAAGGGTTGTGATGTTTATACCTTTCTTAAGAGCATTAGACATGAATTTTGGCTTTAGATGGGAATCGAAACTAGCCAACATATTACTCGTACGGTGTTTACTGCCGTCTTTAATTTAGCGAAATAAATGACAATAACAGATCCCTGTTTCGAAATTTTTGTAATTCAGAGCTCTACAAATCAAAACAAAGTTATTTTGCCAAATTTTCATTCATACATTTAAGTAGTTGAGTTTAGTAAGACAATTTTAGAAGCACCTGATGATATACCACATAGACTGTGTTGTGGAGTCTGGTCGCTCCTTCCCACCTTCGTTATTTAATTTTTTTTCTTTCCTTTTCTTTTTTTATTGCAAACATTATATAATTTAATTGAAATTTGCTGACATGATTATTATTATCATATGTGCGGGCTTTCGAACACGAAACCATGTACACAAAAAGTAAATAAATTCAAATGTAACGCCCAGAAAATTTATGTCTGACCTAGTAAATAATCAAGGAGAGTTATCGGTCATCGAGTGGTTTGGCGATTCTGAAATATATATATATACCTAGTAATACTGGAACATTAAAAGAGAAATGAAGAAGGCAAAAATTAAAGGGTTTTTTCTCCGTAATATCAGTCTATCATATGATTTCAATCAATAAAATATAGGAAATAGCTACGGCTGAAGAATGTAGGATGATAGACAAATTCTAAATAATAGTTAAAACAGGCATATTATTTTGATATATGACGATTCTAAAATAATGTCTTGAAAACAACAAAAAACAACAACAATAAAACCATGCGGAAGACGCGACTGTAAGTTCGTCACCGATTGAAACAACTGCACATTACCTTCAATAAATCCAGAGGATGAGTACAGCATGCTGCTAAAGCACTAGCAACTCCGCCGAAATACCAACGGCCGACACGTTTAGTTTTATCAACTTCCATATTTGTCTTTTGTCAGTCTCCAGCTCTTCGGTGCTTTAACAAATTCTTTCTTACAAAATGTAATCTCAGCTGCTCGTACCCGAGTATGTAATTTGTTTTAAAAAACAAGGGAGAAAAGTTACGAACACAAACTGGCCCGTGCGACGAAAGATAAATGTTTAGAGTTGCTTCCCTTAGTTGAAAGCTTGGCCTTTTCTATTAATTAATGTATCAGTGTAACTTTGTATTTCATTTTGGCAGTATCAGTAGAGGGCCGAATATGCTTTCTAGCATAGAGTTACGTCCCTTTACGATCTGATTTCAAATCCCGCCGAGGTTAACTTTGCCTTTCATCCATACGGGGTCGATAAAATAAAGTACCAGTAATGTACTAGTTAATTGCTGGCCTTGTGCCAAAAGTAGAAACAATTATGTAAATACTCTTGTAAAGAAACGTGAACTATTTTATCATATTTTCTCAAGCAGAATTAAATTAAAAAAAGATCATAGAAATGGGATGAAACGACATATTCCAATTAGTAGTGTACATGTGTGTTACAAGTAGGCAACGCTACTTAATAGTAGTTGTAACGTTGTTGGTGGTGGTTTTTATTTCCTTTAAAATACATTGTATTGTATTAATAAAACATGTTCATATTTCAAATCCTGCTGAAATCACGTTGACTTTTCAACTTTTCTGTGTCGGTAAAACCAATAAAGTACTACTGTCGATATAATCGCCTTTCCCCTCTCCACAAACTGTTGACCTTGTGCCTAAATAAGAAATTCTATTGTATTAATAAAATTGCTGTTGTTTCTGAAATCATATGGCCATTCGCGAGTGAGTTTGACTTTAAAAAAAAACAGTTGACAGTTCGGTCACTAAAGTTTTTAAACCCCTTGTATCTATGGCTAGTACCGAGACGTTTGGTGGAGTTGGGCCGCTGACAGCGAAGTTCTTGTCACCGCTGGCGGCCCGAGGTATCAAGTGATGCCCGTGAGGGTGCCTAGTCATTACCCGTTGTAATGCTGTGAGTGTGTTGGCTTGCCTGAAATGTGTAGTTAACCTCTAAAGTGTTAAGCGCAGTCGATTATCACACTTGGTGTCCTGTAGCCAACATTGGTGGCCTTCTCAGTCAGGACGAGCTCCGCATTTCCATTGCACTTCGAGTGGGAGCCGACATTTGTGGGGGTCTGAGATGTCTCTGGAGTAGGTCCCTCGACACCACAACTTTACATGGTTTGTCCTGCTGTCTGAATGCTGGTCAATTCGCCCAACACACCGAGCTGAACCTGATCATCAAATGGGCCCTGGCTCGGATAAATATCCCCTCAGTTCTGGAGCTGGTTGGATTATCTAGAAGTGATGGGAAGAGACCGCTCTAAAATGCTTGTACTTATGCCTATGTTAAAATTTATTATTATTATCAGGATGGTGATTGTCAAAATCAATAGAGCGCTGGGCCATATTTGGTTACTTATCAACTTAAATTTTGAATTCTAAGCATCTAAGCATCTTAAAGTTGATAACATTAATATCAGTTACAGAAACTGTTGTTAATTTGATTGACTGCTTCCCCTACCTAAATATGTGACCATATGCCTATATAGTCATGGCTTGTGGAACCGTGAGGAAAATGTTTAGATGTTTTTAGTAAAGTTCATCTACATTCTAGGTTCAAATATTAACAGGGTTGACTTTTCCTTCTAAGCGCTAATCAAATACCAATCGATTTAAACAACTGAAGTATGTAGCCTTTTACTCATAATAGAAACTATTATCATCATTGGCCCTTGCCATTCTGAGTTCAAATCCCGCCGAGGTTAACTTTGCCTTTCATCCTTACGGGGTCGATAAAAAATAAAGTACCAGTCATGCACTGGGTAATTGCTGGCCTTGTGTCAAAAAGTAGAAACAGTTATTATAACTATAGTCCTACTGATTAAATGCACAGCAATATTTTATTTTATCCATTTATGTTCTAACATTTAATTATATTAAGACTGATTTTTATTCATCTATGGTCAATGTAATATATACATAAGAAGCTTTTAATTTATGTCCTTGCATTTCACTTGTATTCTTACCTTAAAAAGAGAAACAGAGGATTGACAAAAATTGTATACCATCATAGTATAGGTCCTCTACTTAATAAATCTCATTTTCAAAATACTTCTGCATTCTGAGTTAATATCATGCAGAGACTTACTTTTCAATTTTTGCTGGTGTAATAAATAACAAATAAATCATTTATAACTTTGTGTTAATGATACATCCAACCCACACTGTGAAGTAGTGATGTAGGTGTCATGACTAAAAGCACCCAGCCAGACTCTAAGGTGGTCATGTAGGTGCCATGACAAAAAGCACCTAGCCTACACTGTAAAGCGGTCATGTAGGAGTCACAACAAAAAGCACCCAGCCCACACTGTAAAGTGCATGTGTAGGAGTCACGACAAAAAGCACTCAGCCCACACTGTAAAGTGCTCATGTAGGAGTCACAACAAAAATCACATAGCCAACACTACAAATGTGGCAGGTGTTAGGAAGTGCATCCAGCTGTAGAAATCTAGCCAGAAACAATCCTATATGAGGAAGACAGGGTCACCTAACCCAACTTGCCTCTAATGGGATAACTTGTCTAACCCATGCTAGCATGGAAAATGGACTTTGGAAAATGGATGATGATGATGAATATATAATCAATAAATGGAAAACAGGTGCTTCTGATTGCATTTTACTCATATGCATAAATTTTAGCAACATTTAATCTTTACTAACTCAACCAGACATATCATTATACAACAAAATATTCATAATTTGCCTATAATGTTGCAATATTTGTATTATAATAAGAACTATGTTACCGGAGTTATAGATGTCTGAATCAATAAGGAAACTACCTTCTGAATTTGGAATGATGATTCATTTCTCATCTTCAGAATTGAGAAGTGTTCATGGTTAAAATATTTAACTGTCCCTAGTCCAGTCAAAATAACTGAAAATGGGTACCATACAACCGATTCAAGTTAAAAGAGTTAATTGTCACTTAGTCGGGATGGAGGGTGTGGCATGGAACCAAGGACTGGAGTACTAAGAGACAAGATGGGTGTGTGGCGAGTTGTCTCCGGTCAGGGTGCTTGGTTCAATGGAGGGGAAAACTGGAATCAGGGGTAAGTGGGCAGGGTGATGATATGAAGAAGGTGTCATATCCCACCTACACCAGATTCAAAGACATCAGGGCATACTTCTGCTCTCATTTGAACTTTCTAAACATTTTAGAAAAAAAATTACTATATCCCAGTCAGGAGTAACACTGTATAATTACCAATTGTCTCATTCATTGAGAGGGAATTTGAAGATAATGTACATTTTCTTGTGGATTTGCCAATGTAAAATCCAATTGATGCGTCATCTACAGGATTATCATCATCCATTACTTGAAAATTAAACTTATAACTATTTTTCGAAAATTAAAGTATTTCATTAAACATCTTAATTTGTAGAGTTTGAAATTAAGAAATTTACATAAAACAAGTTTTTGTTGAGAACATAGCTCTGGGTAAATGTAAATATTTTGCAAATAGCTTCACCCTTCAGATGGTTTATTAAAAGAATTTATAGTAGAACAGAAAAATGTTTATCATCATATAATAATTGTTTCTGCTATAGACACAAGACCTGTAATTTGAAGAGAGGGGAAAGTTGATTAAATCGACCCCAGTGTATTACTGGTACTTTATTTTATCGACCCCCGTAAGGATGAAAGACAAAGCCAACCTAGCAGGATTTGAACCCAGAACGTAGGAGCCATAACTCTGCCCCATAAAACATGGTGTCCAATACTCGCTCAATCGATACTGCCAATACACTGCCCTGTTTTATACCAAACTAAGGAGGTAGTGTGGAAATAGGAGGCTGTCAAATGACAAACAGAGAGTAAGAGAGTGGCAAGTGAAATGAAAGCAAGTGGAAAGATGTGGTGCCTATCACACTGCTCTCACCACCCTGACTGCCAAACAGAGAAAGAGTGGGTGAAGGAGAGTTGGAAGCTTTACCCTGAATATTGTAATAAACTAACATCTGGAATAATGATAACTTCTTGTAAGTCTGTCATTGTTTTGTAAATAATATTGTAATATTTAATTAAACTGTTCAACACTACTGTGATACAATTTTAGCTAAGGAAGGATAATGAAAACATGATCTAGAATGTATATCATTTCATTAATTATGATTTTCAGATGTTCTCATAATTGAATGCCAAAATTAAATTTAAAATCATCATCATCATCATCATCATCGCCATTTAGCATCCATTTTCTCATGCTTTCCATGGGTTAGATGGGTTGTCCATGTCAGGAGACAAGTCTGGCCACGCTGTACCTTTCTCCAAGGTGGACTGTAAATTCGGCTGTGAATTTTACAGCTGGATACCCTCCGTAATACCAACCACATTGACAGAGTATATATATATGAAAAATCATGTTATATCTCACTAAGAAATATGAGTTAGAATGTAATCAAATGTATCACAAGTGATTTAATCAAATAATTGATGCCACATGAATTCAAAACTAACCTGCTTTGGAGAAAATGTTGTGCATAGCGAAAGTTACTTGTGTGTCACATTGTTTAAAATATATCCATTGCTGTTAGTATATATGTTTGTACTGAAAGTACAAAAGTATTCAATAAGAAAAATACTTTAAGAATAGAGGCATTCAATTTTGATGGTGGAGACTTCTGGTGTCCTTGGCCCTAGGGCCACATCTCTGCTCACCACCATCGACACAGGGTTGGCTACCTACAGGTGTAAGCCTCATGAGCTGGAATGGCTCTTCCAGCGCGTCTCCTTCACCATCCTGCGGGGATACGCCTTTTCTATTCTCTCTGCTGGGGCCACAGGGCAACCAGTGCGTGGACCCCCATTGCTCCCATTAGTGAGAGATGGGAAGAGTGGGAGAGTGGGAGAGATGGAGGCAGTGATAGTGGGAGTTTGGTTGTTTTGTGTTTGGACCTGGTGTATATATGTGTATAAGAAAGAAAGAGTCAACTGTTTCTTATACAGAAGTATATAAGGAATCCAATAAGGCCATATTTTGAAAAAAAAAAATAAGCATTGCTAAACCTCATGGAAACTATTTACATTCTCAGCTTTGTGTTAGATATTCTTTCATAGTTAAGCACGATGACAGAAAATCAGTGGGAACCATGTTCACTGGATGTGCCAACCATACAGACAGCCAGTAAAAAAATGCTGTTATGTTTAATGGCACAAGTCCCTATATGTTTATATATCCCCTGTAATACATCATTTTCAATGGGCAGCATGCACTGCCACATTTACAAATTATTGGCAAGATGAAGTGTAAATAGAAAATGTGAAATCTTTTTGGTAAAAAAATCATTGCTCGTTTTGAACAGATGTACCATTTTCTTTAATTAATAAAACCGTCATCATTTTTGATGACATGAGCACACTAGTTGCAAGGTAATTTTGAAGTTATTTTGTGATTACTAAAAGCTTGCAAATGTGGCTTCTAGAAGAATAGAGGCTTAATTAGATTTATCAAGATATTCTACACGTAAATTCTTTTCAATATGTAAATTCAATTCATTATATTTTCTCGACGGAAAACAACAAAATGTAATATTAAATGATAGGTGTAATAATTTATACATTTAGTTGTAATACAATTAATAATCAAGATATTAATTTGCTTAATAAACAATAAATTCTGTTCCTCTATTCATATGTATTACTACATGTAAGGAAAGAAATCTGTATGAAATTTATGGAATTTATACAAAGTATATAACTAAAGAAATAGGGGAAAATATTGACAGAGCTTACATCATGTAGAAAATTCACCATATATACTCATATATAAGTTGAGAAATATGTGACAAAATGATTGACATGGGTCAGTTATATTCAAGGTCAATATTTTGCCAAATTTCACCAACATGAAAATGCTGTGTAAATCATGTGCTAAATATCTGGAGTGATGATTTTACAATGAAACACTGTTTTTCTACATTTACTACATCGTTATTAGTGTTATTTATGGATTCCCTTGCACATATTTCCAGCAAATTTTTATAATTTGAACCTTTTAATACATATATATCCCATACATGCACATGAACATCAACTGTTTTTCCCTGACTTAATAACACATTTTGCTTCCCACTTGTGTTTTATTTCTTTCACTATTTTCCTTCTCACTCTTACCCTCTCTTTTTCTTCCTCTCTTCCACTTGCTGTTTTTCTTTCCTTCTTCTTCTCTATACATTCCTTATCAAAGTTTCTCGTTTTCGAGTTATTGCTTTCAACTACTCCGACCATGGGAGTGGGTGGAAGTAAATAAAAATTTGAGCAACTCATTGATAAAACAGATGAAATGGTAAAAGAGCATTACATAAAAAACTATATGCTAAACAAAACTTTATTATTATTATTACAGTTGCATTTATCTTGCTTTATGTTCATACGAGTTATCACCAAGTCACAACCAGTGACCTCAAGAGACAACAAGGTCCGCCATGTTCAAGAAAGAACATACATACACACGCATGCATCTTTAGGTGTTTAGACTTGTGATGTACTTATATTGACAGGATCTTCCTTAGTATATGGGCAGTTCCCATTAGTACTATCTTTTGTATTTCTCCTATACGCGGGTTTCCTGGGATTTGCGATTATTATTATTATTATTATTATTATTATTGACTTTGCCTTTCATCCTTACGGGGTCGATAAAATAAAGTACCAGTAATGCACTGGGTAATTGCTGGCCTTATGCTTAAAGTAGAAACAATTATTATTATTATTATTATTATTATTATTATTATTATTATAAATAAATAAAGAAAGAAAGAAAGAAATAAAGAAAGTAATCATTATTATTATTATTATTATTATTATTATTATTATTATTACAGCTGCATTTATCTTGCTTTATGTTCATACGAGTTATCACCAAGTCACAACCAGTGACCTCAAGAGACAACAAGGTCCGCCATGTTCAAGAAAGAACATACATACTCACACGTGCATCTTTAGGTGTTTAGACTTGTGATGTACTTATATTGACAAAATCTTCCTTAGTATATGGGCAGTTCCCATTAGTACTATCTTTTGTATTTCTCCTATACGCGGGTTTACTGGGATTTGCGATAAGTAATCATTAGACCCCTTAGGTATCATTCCTAGAGCGCCCACAACCACTGGTATTGTTTTAGTTCTCAATTTCCACATTTTTCCAATTTCTATCTCCAGGTCCTTATACTTGCTCAATTTTTCAAATGTTTTTATAGATACATTTTTGTCTATTGGAACGGACATATCAATTAGCAGGCATACCCTCTTTTTAAAGTCCTTCAATATTATATCAGGTCTATTTGCATCTATTTTTCGGTCTGTTTGGATGCTAAAGTTCCACAAGATTGAGATGTGATATTTTTCAAGTATGGGACGTGGTTGATGCTCCCACCAATTCTTTTGATGGGGCAGGTCAAAATGCTTACACATTATCCAATGTATGTATTGTGCAGCTCTGTCATGCCTGTTTAGGTATTCTGTTGGAGCGATAGGACTGCACATTGAAAAAAAAAAAAAAAAATAAATATTATCGTCGAGGAACTGAAGCAACGCATTGTAGCAAAGAGTGCAAAAATCAGGCGATACGAGAACAGAGTCAGCCAGTATAAACAGAACCGCATGTTCGACAACAACCAGAAGATGCTGTTTGGACAGCTTGAGGGCAAAGAAAGAGGCAACGACTTGATCCCTGGGGCGGAGCAAACTAAAACATTCTGGAGAGGAATATGGGAGCAGGATGTTAGACACAATGCCCAGGCAGGGTGGATTGAGACAGTACAGAGGGAGATTGGTGAGCAGGCACAGCAACAGACTGATTTGAGTATCACAGTTGAAACTCTTAAGGGGCAAGCCAAAAAACTAACCAACTGGAAATCACCAGGCCCAGATGGTGTGCAGGGGTATTGGATTAAACATCTAACATCCCTCCACCCGAAGCTGACGGCCATGTTCAATGACTGCTTGGTGTCGGGCGAGGTGCCAGAGTGGTTGACAAAAGGTACCACAGTTCTGATAATGAAAGACCGAATCAAGGGTAATGATGCTACCAACTATAGACCTATCACATGTCTGCCCGTAATGTGGAAACTGTTGACGAGCATTGTGTCTGAGGAAATCTACCATCACCTCCACACAAACAACTTGTTACCGGACGAACAGAAAGGATGCCGAAAGAAGTCACGTGGTACAAAGGACCAGTTGCTTATTGATAAGATGGTAATGGGGAATTGCAGGAGGAGACACACTGATCTTGCCATGGGATGGATAGACTACAGAAAGGCATTTGACATGGTGCCTCATTCCTGGATCACCAAAAGCCTGGAGATCTTCAGGGTGGCAGATAACATCAGACAGTTGCTAGGCAGGAGTATGGGGTCCTGGGAGACAGAGTTGACATCAACTGGAGTATCCTTGGGAAGCGTGAAGATCAAGAGAGGTATCTTCCAGGGAGATAGCCTGTCCCCTCTGTTGTTTGTCCTTGCCCTGATGCCCTTGACCATTATGCTGCGAAAAGTGAGAGCAGGATACAAGTTGGGAAGGGGAGAGCTTACCATCAATCACCTCCTCTTCATGGACGATCTTAAGCTCTTCGGGAAAAGTGAGAAGGAGTTGGATGTGCTTGTTGACACTGTCCGTATTTTCAGCAGTGATATATGTATGCAGTTTGGTATTGGTAAATGTGGAGTCATTGTGATGAAGAGGGGTAGGTTGAGCAGAAGTAACGGGATCCAGATACCAACAGGTGAGATGATAAAGGAAATTGACTCTGAGGAAGGATACAAGTATTTGGGCGTTCTGGAGGCTGATGGCATAAAGAACAAAAAAAATGAAGGAATTGTTAAGAACTGAATACATTCGGAGAGTAAGGAGCGTATTGAAGTCACATCTGAACAGCAGAAATGTCATAAGCGCAGTAAATTCCCGAGCTGTGTCTATTATTAGGTACAGTGCGGGAATTCTGAGATGGAATGTTGCTGAACAGAAAGAAATGGATAGGAAGACTAGGAAGCTATTGACTATCTACAACATGTTCCACAAGAGGAGTGATGTCGATAGACTCTACCTAAGGAGATCTGAGGGTGGAAGAGGTCTTATCAGCATAGAGGACTGTGTTCAGATGGAGAAAAACAACCTATACAAATACGTGACCTATAGTAAGGAGCCAATGCTCAGAGCTGTACTGAAGGAGGGGACAGTAGGCCAGGGGATGTCCAGGGAGGGAATAACATCAAGGAGGAAGAGCAGCCTTAAGGGAAAACCCCTTCATGGTACCTTCTTTGAGAAAACTGAATTTAGAGATCCACAGACATGGAACTGGTTGAGAAGAGGAGACCTCAAAAAGGCTAGAGAAGGAATGCTAATGGCTGCGCAAGAGCAGGCCCTCAAAACGAAGTGGTTGAAGCACCATATCTACAAGGAGGAGGCCAGCCCACTGTGCAGGATCTGTGGAGAGAGAGAGGAGACTGTGGCTCACATTGTGTCCGAGTGTAAACACCTAGCCCAGACCCACTATAAGGGCTGGAGACACGATGTGATGGGCAGGGTGATCCACTGGCACCTGTGCAAAGTAAACAATCTACCACATTCTGAGAAATGGTATGAGCATAGGCCAGAGGCGGTGATGGAGAACAATCAGGTGAAGGTGCTGTGGGATTTTAGGATACAGACGGACAAAAAACTGGAACACAATAGACCTGACCTGGTGGTTGTGGACAAAGAAAAAAGATCGTGCCTGATTGTGGATGTGGCCTGCCCGTTCGACACGAGAGTGCAAGAGAAGGAGAGGGAGAAAATTAACCGATACCAGGACCTAAAGTGGGAGGTGAAAAGGATTTGGAACTGCCATGAAGTCAAAGTGATCCCGATTGTCATAGGCGCACTGGGGACTATCTCCAAAAGTTTCCAGGGATGGTTAAAGAAAATCGGCCCCTTCACGCTTTTTGGAACGCTTCAAAAGGCATGCTTGCTTGGAACAGCAAGAACCCTCCGATACGTCCTGAATATCTGAGGCTGCAGGTAGTGGCTTGATATTCAATCCAACGGACTTTCCAGTTAACCAACATCAATGACTGAGATTCAAGGAATAACAATAACAATAATAATAATAATAATATCTCAATCTTGTGGAACTTTAGCATCCAAACAGACCGAAAAATAGATGCAAATAGACCTGATATAATATTGAAGGACTTTCAAAGGAGGGTATGCCTACTAATTGATATGTCTGTTCCAATAGACAAGAATGTATCTATAAAAACATTTGAAAAATTGAGCAAGTATAAGGACCTGGAGATAGAAATTGGAAAAATGTGGAAATTGAGAACTAAAACAATACCAGTGGTTGTAGGCGCTCTGGGAATGATACCTAAGGGGTCTAACGACTACTTATCGCAAATCCCAGGAAACCCGCGTATAGGAGAAATACAAAAGATAGTACTAATGGGAACTGCCCATATACTAAGGAAGATCCTGTCAATATAAGTACATCACAAGTCTAGACACTAAGGATGCATGTGTGAATATGTATGTTCTTTCTTGAACATGGCGGACCTTGTTGTCTCTTGAGGTCACTGGTTGTGACTTGGTGATAACTCATATGAACATAAAGCAAGATAAATGCAAATAATAATAATAATAATGATTTCTTTATTAACCACAAGGGTTTACATAAAGTAGACATTAAGGACAGTGCAGGACAATACAGGACGGTACAAATGGGCATTTCTGCGTGTAAAAAACAAAAACAGAGGATGTAACAAAAAATAACAATGAAAAATTCCCCAATAGGGGGAGAAAGCCCAGATTTGTGGAGAAAGTTTGTGGAGAAAGCCCAGTAAAAGGCCACAATGACCCTGACCACCAAGGCAAGTGCCCTCTCCCAGTTTTCCACCTTTAATTTACAGATATATACTCAGAGTAGGCCCATTCACTCGGGCCATTCTTGCTTCTCTCACCCATCTTTCAACAAAATGCTGGGAAGAGAGCACTTCCCTCTCTACTCTGATTTTTCTTTTCAAATGAAATTTGAAAAAGTCAATCAGAGCATCACCGAAGAGGTAAGTGCTCGTCTTCAGCCCTTTCAAACGTGTCCACCATACTATCTCTTTCGCCATGGCCACCAGACAGATAAAAACTGCCTGCCCTTCTCGGCTAAAGGAGGAGGGTGGGGCAATCCTCACGATGGACTCAGATGATAGCTGGATCCGTCCTAAACGCGACAGCAGGTGTTCGACATAAACCCACAAGTCAGCAATTTTCGGACACTGGACGAGTGCGTGCAGGACGGTTTCGTCGCCCTGCGCGCATCTCGGACATGCCCGGCTGACGGCACCTCCATGCCTGTAGAGTTTATCCCGAACTGGCAAGGCTCCTCGGTAGCACTGCCAGGCCAGAGATTTCTGGAAGTTGTCCATAGGCCCCGGCCCGAAAGTTCTTCCGAAGAGATTGGCTAGTTGATTTTCGTCGACGCCTAGAGTTTCCCCAAGTACGTCGTCGCTCTTCCCCTCCACTAATCCTCTATAGAACGCCGAGGTGGAGTTTCCACCGATCACATTGCCTGATTGGTCGAGGGCTGTGAGCGCCTGAAGACATTCCAGTCTCCAGGCGCTCCCTCTCGGTCTTCGCTTGACCCAGGACTGCAGCTCCGCCAAGGAAACGAGCTGGGGAAATACGTGTCTAGCAAACGGCGACCACACCTGATCACCGTCGAGGAAGAGGTGGAGATGTCGTAGCCTGAGCGCGTGCCTGCGCATCATCAGCCACGGCATGCCCAGCCCTCCACGTAGCGGGTGTTGACAACAGATGGACCGCCTGACCATCGGAGCACGTCCCTTCCACAAAAAGCGAAAGAGCAAACGCTCCAGCGCAGTCAGGCGAGGCTTAGGACAAGGTACGACGGTCAGGCGGTAGCAGATGACAGACGCGATGTACGCGTTAGCCACCTCCGCTCGACCTTTCAGGGATAGCTTCCTCTGCGCCCATTTCTGGGTGAGAGAAGCCACCCTGCTCGTCACCTCATCCCAGTTTTTGTCCGTCTGGAGGTCCGGACCGAACCAGACCCCTAGCAATTTAACCGGTCCGTCCGTCCAGCGTCCGCTGTTGGACGGCATGGACCTGCCTCTCCAGGTGCCGAGCTGCAGGCCCACTGACTTTTCCTGGTTGATCATTGCTCCTGTCACCGCTTCGTATTCTCTTAGTGTAGTGCCGATCGCCTGGATGTGTTTGGCGTTCGACACCACTACGGTGACATCGTCCGCATATGCTGACACGGATCTTCCGCATCCTAGTTCGCGCGGGACGCCCCTCAACGTCTCCAGTTTGTGTAGTAATGGCTCGAGAGTCAATACGTACAAGAGGGACGAGAGAGGACATCCTTGGCGGACCGAGCGCATGATGTTGAACGGTTCCGACAGGTGACCGTTCACTCTCACCACAGAGCAGATGTCGCTGTGCATGGCAGCGATCCAGCCTCTGAAGACGGGCCCAAAGCCAGCCGCCCTCAGGACTGCCGCTAGGTAACGATGGTCGACCCTATCGAAAGCTTTCGACTGATCTAAATTGATCAAGGACCCACCCGTGCCAGGTTCCCTAGCTACCCTCTCTACGATGTATCGCATGAGGTGGAGGTTGTCGTGGATGGATCTGTCCGGGATGTCTTGCGCCTCTCCCACCAGACCACCAACGACAAGCGCCAACCTCTTTGCTAGCACCTTGGCCAAAATCTTGAACTCTGTGTTTAGCAGAGTTATGGGCCGGAAATTATCTATGTTATCCCCCTTGTTCGGATCCTTTCTCAGCAGTGCCACCGCTCCTCGGCTTACAGAACTGGGAATTCTCCCGTTCTGTTGCCAGTGGCAGTAGACGTCCGCCAAGAGGCCTCCGAACAAGTCTGGCATCTGTACGTAAAGTTCATAGGGAAGACCATCCAGACCAGGCGATTTACCTCTTGTGCAGCCAGTCATTGCCTCCCTTACTTCAGCGGCTGTTATCGGCTTTTCGCAACACTTCGCCTCAGTGGCCGAGAGCCGCGGCAGTCCGTCGAGGTAGACACTAAAGTTCATCCCTCGACCCGGCCCACCGCTGCCCCCGAACAGCGAGCGAAGTGTCGCTGAAAAGCTTCACACATTTGCCCGGGATCGAGTAGCATGCGCCCGTCGTGGTCCACCAAAGACCGGATCGTGGCTTTGTTGCCACGACGCGCTTCCGCCACTCGGGCCCATTGAACGGCTTTCGTCCCCTCGTGTCTGAGAGCACGCACCCTTGCTCTGACAACGCAGCCTTCGTGCTTTGCATTGAAGAATTGGTCAAGGGCTAATTTCGCCGCAAGCACGTCGGTCGCAATGCCTTTGCTAAGCGCCTCGTCTAATTTTCTAACTAGTTCTCCCTCTGCTCTATTTTTCTCTATTGCTAAAGCCTTACTAAACCTAATCGATTCTATTCTAATCGCTCTTTTCAGAGCAAACCACCACTTATTGTTGACGATGGCCCCCGTCAACGCCCGCTTAACTAGTTCGCTAATCCGGTCTCTGTAGGCCTTGCGCGCTGGTAAGGACGCGTTTAGCTTCCAGTAGCCGGGTCCTCGTCTATGAAGCCTATCTAAGTCAACCACACAGATCACGAATTTGTGGTCCGTGTAGCTGACTATCTTGAATTGTGGACAGCCTATGCTAGACCTATCTATTTCCCTACAAAATACTCTATCTAGATATGATCTGGATGACCCTATGCGATTTGTCCAAGTCCACATTGGCACATTCGGGAAATCCAATCGGTACCTGTCAGACAGTTCAAAACGCCTGAGCAGGTTGGTGACGCTCTTGCACCCTCCACCCCTATCCGCTAAACCCACACAGTCCCAGCGTGCATCTAAGATCCCGTTCCAGTCGCCCTCTAACACTAAAGAGCGGGACGTTCCAAGAAAGGTCTCCAGACGCCGGAAGAAATCAGGCCGCCCTGCTCCTGTCGGGGCATAGACGGCCACTAGCCTGAAAGCTTGCCCGTCTCCGCTGGTCACGTCCAGCACCACCAGCTTACCCTCTGGGTCCAGGAAGATGGCCCGTATGGCGAGATCCAAACCTCTCCGAAAAAGCACAGCAACTCCTCTCCCCGATCCAGGACGGCTGGGAGATGCGTACACATCGTAGCCGCCGAAGATCGGTGCGAAGGCCCGTGCTTCGGAGATTCTGGTCTCGCTGATGGCCACTACATCTATGTTTAGTGACCTGAGGTCGTTGAGCAGGTGACCCTGCTTCCATGACGACTCCAAGCCACGCGCATTTATGCTGCCTATTCTGAGTGAGGTCATGTTTAAAATAGAGTGGAAAAGATGGGAAAGTCCACTTACCGTACTTTTCGTAGAGGAGGGATGGTTTTTCCATCCCTTTTCACTTGATCGTCTGGTGAAGGGATCGTTGAATCGTCCCTTCAGCTGGTCGTCAGCTCTTCTATGAGTATGTCCGAATATACTCTTCGATTGATAGTTCCTCCTAGGTCCCTGAAATCACCAACTGCGTTGGGGAATTTCGTTTTAATGTTTGTGTATTGTTTCTGTGCTATTTTTAGCAGTCTTATGTTAGTTGGCGTTTTGATTGGTGCTGGTATTATGTAGTCGTGTTGTGAAATGTCTGTGTGTTCAATTATGTAAGTCATTAGTTTCTTGTTGTGTGTATTTATTGCCGTGCATTTGTTTTTCTGGGTGTGGGGTGTGGTTCTGCTATTTTCTTGTCGTTGTTGCTGTGTGTGTGTGTTTTGTTGTTGTGTTTGCGATGTTGGTGCTTGTGGTGGTGGTGTTGAAGGTGTTGTTGGCGGTGGGGTTGTCGCCGGTGGTGATGGTGGTGCTAGTGTGGGTGGTGATGGTGTTGGTGGTGTTGCTGCTGTGAGTCTCTTTGCAGTAGACTTTACCCTTTTCTCATTTCTTTCCTCCCTTTTCAAAGGTGACGATGCGCTGCTTCTGCGTTTGTGCCTTCTTACGACCTTTTGCCATCCCTCTCCCACCTCACACTCCATGTCTGATTCTGTGAGGTTGGGGAGGGGTACCAGCTCCACTCTTTCACTTGTTGTTGTTGGTGATGTTTGCACTGGAGTCACTGTTGCAGCTGCATTTGGTATTGCGGTTGTTGTTGTTAATATTTCCACTGCTGCTGCTGTTTTTGATTTCCGTGGCGTGGGTATGGGTGCCACGGACCTATCGTTCCTGGTTGCCGCTTGTCCTGTTGCTGGTAGCCGTGGAGCCGGTTTCGGAAGGAGGGTGGTTTTCTCCTTTCTCAGGCTCTTCTCGTTGCAGAAGGCCCTGAGGTGAGTCTTCGATCCACAGCGAAAGCATTTCGGGCGTTTGCCCTCAACACTTATGGGAAGTTGAGTGCCGTTATCGAAGTCTATCACATCCGGGATAGCTTCGATGCACTCCTGGTTGGTTTGGATTAACATCTCAATGGAGGTGCCGACCCAATCTTCTCTTACTTTTTTCTGTACTTGCAGTACAGTTGTTTTGTCCTCGATTCCGACGAGGACAGACGCGGCCAGCCAAGAAGGGGCCATCCCGGGGGGACGTGGGTCAGTTTGACCCTCACAATTTTTTGCCCGCAGTAGGAGGGCACCAACACCATTTCCTCGCTCCTTAGGGTCACTACGGATTGAGCCTTTGCCTCCTGGGGGTGTGGCAAAAAGTACGTCTACGGTGGCATATTTTTTTTGCCTCGGGTGATGTGCGTTTTCCGCTGCCACACAGACCCCAAGGCTTTTTGTATTTGAGCCTCTGTGGCTCTTTCAACCCTACGGGATTTTGTACTTACTGTACGGTATGTGACCGTACAGTGCTGTTGGGTTTCGAAAAATTTTTCCGCTGCCTTGCAGATTGCTCGGTGTCCAGTCTTTGTCACCATTTTCTTCGCTTCCTCTAATTCCTCATTTGTTATGAGGATTGTTTCCAGGTTCTTCGCGATACCTGCAAACGAGATTGGTTTTTCTTTGCTGCTGTTGTTGTTGTTGTCGTCAGAGCTGCTGTTACTTTTGTTGTTGCTGCAGGTACTACGACTACTGCCTCCGCCGCTGTTGCTGTGGTTGTTGTTGGTGTTGCTGCTGCTAATGCTGTTGTTGTTTATGCTGCTGGTGATGCTGTTGCGGCTGCTACTGTTGTTTTCATTGTCACTGTTGCTGTTGTTATTACGGCTGCTACTGCTATTATTCCTGACGTCAGACGAATGAAATGGGTTTTCGTATTTCCCGCACACCTGTTTCGTCGTTGTCGTCGTCGTCGTGGAGAAATCTTGCACGCTTTGCACGAGACTTTTCTTTTCTGTCGTTGCTTGCGAAAGAGAAGGGAGGGAGAGAGACACATTTAAAGAAGGGGGGGGGAGACAATCTTCTCTCTGCTGTAGTGACGATTGAGGAAGAAGAAGACGGAAAGAGTGGGAGTGACCTATGAAAATTCTTTTTCGTAGCCATGTTGTTTTTTTGTTTAAAATAAATATTGGTCACAAAACCCCAATAAGCTGTTATTTAACCCCGAAGGGCCAAATAACGGGCAGAAAGACCCCTCTCACGAGGAGGAGGGTGTTTTTGTCTACAAGTTGGTTAAAGTTTTAAACAATTTACAATTGTTATAGCGGTCAAAATTTACAATACCTTACAGAGCCGAGCCTCCGTCAACCATAGCATTCAATAATAATAATAATAATAATAATAATAATAATGTATAAAATTTTAACATCATTATTATTATTTTTTTCTTCTTCTTCTTCTTCTTCTTCTTCTTCTTCTTCTTCTTCTTCTTCTTCTTCTTCTTCTTCTTTTCCCACTTATTCCTGGGAAGATTGTGAGGGCAAAGTCCTCCAGCAGACCTTCCAGTAGGTTCTGTCAGAAGCTACTGCCTCCAATCGATCTGGCCAGATCTCCAAGAAAAGCCTTTAACAATTGAAGCTGAAACTGTCGAGCTGAACAGTCCCTTCTCTGTTTCAACATCCTTAGTTTTCTAATGGACGTTTCTGAATCTAAATGCAATAGAGTCTGCACACCTGGGCCTGACCTCCTTATCTGTCAGTACTTCCCAGTTTATCCTGTAGGCGGAGTTGGACCTTCAAGTTTTATGAGCTTTCTTGACTTTAGGCAGTCTCAGGTTGAATATAACTAGATGGTAATCAGTTGACAGTTCAGATCAGTTGTTTGTTTACAATAGTTGCACAATGCTGCTGAAAATTTGAAATATATCTCCCCCAAGTTTCATTCCATAGCAAGATTGTATTCTTTTTTAAATATAGTAAACTTTCTTTTATTATACCAAATATTTTGAATATATGCATAAAGTCAATTGAATTTATACCAAGAATTAACAATTAATTTATATATTTTATCAATCTCAGAAGGGAAAAGTATGACCTGTTAATGTCTGATTTAAGAATAAGGACGCCCATTACAAGATACTGAACAACATTGAGCTTGTCTTCCAGTTGTCTCAGTCATTTCTGATAGTCATTTATAAAGTATGTATGGTATGGTCCCATAACTCCTAAAGGAGTCATAGGAGCACTGTATTGACATATAGCGTTTCTTAGGCATTTAACCTTGTGAAGTCCATCCCTCACCAGGCCTAAAGTATATATAGAGAACATTTATTTTAATGTGATGGTGATATATTTGTTTTGAAAGATTTCTAATATGAAATTGTGTGTTAAAAAATAAGTTGAAGCAGTATCTGAATTCAGAACACACAGATCCAGTATAGATGCTACAAAGCATCTCATCTGAAGCCCTAACAATTCAACTAATCTATTACACTGGATATGTACTTTGTTTATTGACCCCCAATAGGATAAAAGGCAAAGTTGACCTGGGTGGGACTTGAACTCAGAGAGCTGGAAAAATACCACAAAGCATTTTATCTAATGATCTAGTGACTCTGCCAGTGTGCTACCTTTACATTAACAATTAAAGAAAATTAGTCATAAATGTTGCACAGCTTTCTATGAAGCCACAATCATTGTTTTAGTGTCTAAAAATATTTTATGTGTATCAAATAGATTAAAATGCTATACAGGGAGAGACAGCTGGGAAAATTTTATCAGCTTATTTATATTGATATTAAATTCAAATGTTCTTTTGAATACATTGGTACTGAACTAATTTATTGTAGAATAATGATTTCTTACATAAATACTTATAAAAGACAAAATGATATAGTTGTCATAAGTGTTTATTACTTAATCTGAAAAAGAAGGTTCAATAGTGAAAATGTAGTTGTAGAGCGTGGGTAAGTGAAGATTTACATGAGAAACATATTTGTTTTTATTACATTATGGCTATTTTATCACAATAAAACTGTTTTCATTTTATCATCATCATTTTACGTCCGCTTTTCCCTGCTGGCAAAATAATTCAAATACAGGGTGTCCCCCAAAATGTATACACACTTCAACAGCATTCTAATAAATATTGCCTGTACAGGTAATCAAAGTGTGTATACATTTTTGGGGACAACCTGTATGTTTTTTTTTTTATATATATTTTTTATTCAGAAAGAAAATGACTATTTGGAAAAATGTATTAGATTACCAGCACAGGGAAATTAACTTTACAGCAAGCCTTTAATTGTGTTTCTTGTCCAAACATGTTATTTTACATTTCTTCGTCTTATCTAACAGTCAGGATCATGAAAAGTCAAAGAATTCACTTTGTTTACCACATCAGTGCATGGGATAAAGAAATATTTTCTAAATAAGGTTGGTGGAAACGACAGTTTGGTGTTTTGGATGGTACTGTGTACATGGAGTGGCAAGAAGAGTAGATTCATCATCATCACCGTTTTACGTCCGTTCTTCCACGCTAGCATGGGTTAGACGGGTTGTCCTGTTGCGGGCAGTGTCCGGTCGGCTGACCTTGTCTTGCTCATACGGAAACTGATTCTGGCTTGATTTCTACAGCTGGATGCCCTTCCTAACACCAACCTCATTTACAGTGAGTGCTGGGCGCTTTTTTCCCATGGCGCCTACATATTCACTTTACAGTGTGGGCTGGGTGCTTTTTTGCCATGGCACCTCCACACCACTTTGCAGCTGAGTAAACTGGAGCAATGTGAAAATAAGTGTCTTGCTCAAGGAAACAACACATCACCCGGTCTGAGAATTGAACTCACAACCTTTCAATTGCAAGCCCAATGCTCTAACCACTAAGCCATGCGCCTTCATAGATTAGAAAACTAAAGTCCAAGTATAAGTCGAAAGTGGTACATTTTAGTGTAGTTGAAAGTATATTACACACTGATAGTGATTGTTTTGACTAAAATAGGCTGCTTACTGACAAACTACTTGAATCAAGATATGTGAGGGTGTATGTCTATGGCTCAAAACTAACTGAAGAATGAAGGAAATCCAATGTGCTCACTGTACTCCATTCAATAAACCACTACAGATCAAAATGTGCTATATGGTCATCATCCAGGTGAAAGCTTGTTACATATTAATCAATATATCTTTGGATCATACCTAGGTATCCATCTGACTACATAGATGCTCTTAGTCTGCTCAATCAGGGTAGACTGAAGTTACAAAACAACAATAATCATTATTATCATTTCCAGTATTATTTAGCAGTTCTCTTTCTCATTGCCAGCACTCTTAATGTCTTCCTCATTTTCATAAACAAACATTCTCATGTTATCATTGTCATCATTAACATTATCTCTTGTCATCTTCACCATTAGTAGCAGCTGCAACAGCTGTAGAAGTAAAATCTATAATAATGTTACTAGCATTTACCTAACCCAAATCTCCATAGCATCAAATCCACCTCACAAATTTAATTTCCTTGTTTCAAGTGGCAGATTTTTAATTTACTACAAATAGGTATTTCCATATCACAACTCATATACACCATAATTTTGATCGAAGTAAGCAGAAGATTCATAATGCTTATGAACCAATGCATATATTGTTGTAAAAGGCTTTTGACACAATTACACAAGCCATGTATAGGGGAGCAGTCAGCAAAGTTAGGATTGGCAATGAGTATAGCGAGGAATTTAGCGTACAGGTTGGGGTCCACCAGGGCTCTGTTCTTAGCCCTCTCCTGTTCATCATAGTCCTGCAGGCAATAACGGAGGAGTTTAAGACCGGATGCCCATGGGAACTCCTGTATGCTGATGACCTCGCACTCATAGCTGAATCTATGGTAGAACTAGAGAATAAATTCCAAACCTGGAAGCAGGGACTAGAGAGAAAGGGCCTCAAAGTCAACATGACAAAGACTAAGGTCCTTATAAGTAGACGAGAAAACAGAACCCAGATCCCCTCAGGGAAATGGCCTTGCTCAGTATGTAGGAAAGGTGTAGGTAGGAACTCCATTCTTTGCCCCAAATGCAAACAATGGGTACACAAGAGATGTAGCGGGATCTCAGGAAGCTTAATTAAGAATGTAGGATTCACATGCAGCAGCTGTGCTGAAACAGCAAGCAAACAGCCACAGGAAACAAGTACCACCAATCTCTGGGAGGGCCCTGTAGAAACAGTAGACAGCTTCTGCTACCTAGGTGACCGAATTAGCAACGGAGGTGGGTGCTCAGAAAGTACAATAACTAGGGTAAGAACGGGATGGAAGAAGTTTAGGGAACTACTACCACTGCTAGCTGCAAAAGGCTTCTCCCTCAGAATGAAAGGCAGACTGTATGATGCGTGTATCCGAACAGCGATGTTGCATGGTAGTGAGACCTGGGCGCTGAAGGTGGAAGACTTACGTAGATTAGAGAGAAACGAAGCCTGCATGCTCCGATGGATGTGTAACAGTAATATACGTGAACGACAAAGCATAAATGAATTGAGAGAGAGACTGAGCATAAGAGGAATCAAATGCTGCGTGCAGGAGAGGCGGTTACGCTGGTATGGACATGTGATGCGTATGAAGGATGACAGCTGCATAAAAAGGTGCAGAGCACTAGAAGTTGATGGAAACCGCGGAGTGGGGAGACCCAAGATGACTTGGGATGAGGTGATAAAAGCCGACCTTACCCAACTACACCTCTCAAAGTCAATGACACACGACCGTGACTTCTGGCGTCACGCAGTAATACAGGGTACCCGACCTCCCATGGGTACATGCTGAAGCATATAAACAATATGCCCCCCCCCCCCCACCGCAAGGTGGTCGTGGAGGTGCCACGGCAAAAAAGCACCCAGCCCACACTGTAAAGTGGACGTGTAGGCGCCACGAAAAAGCACCCAGCACTCACTGTAAATGAGGTTGGTGTTAGGAAGGGCATCCAGCTGTAGAAATCAAGCCAGATCAGTTCCTGTATGAGCAAGGCATGGTCAGCCGACCAGACACTGCCCACAACAGGACAACCCGTCTAACCCATGCTAGCGTGGAAGAACGGACGTAAAACGGTGATGATGATGATGATGATGACACACCATACATTATAAGATTCCCATAAAGCTACTAGCTGATAATAAAATAATACAAAGCTATAAATTAGTTCAATTTCAATTACTACAGGTTTATGGATCCTTTTTCCAGCTAGCTTATTTACAGCATTATAACAATAAAAGATAATTAACTAAACTAATATAACTTAACATATATTAGTAAACAAGTTAGCAATAAAAAATATGCAACCAACAAAATGTTTGAATAAATATTGTATTGGTAAATTTTGTAAAGGAAGTATATTTTATTTTAGTGCCCCCTTTAAGACATAAAAACCAATGAAAGTGCTGGCAGGATTTAAATTTGGAGGCATTGAAACAAAATGCTGTAAGATATTTTAGTGGCACAGGCTTGACTGTGTGGTTAAAAGTTCACTTTGCAGCCATATGGATTCAGGTTCTATCTTACTGGGTTGCACCTTAGGCACCTTCTATTATAGCCTCAGGATAACCAATGCTTTATGAGTGAATTTGATAGATTATGTATGGATTACTCCTCTATTGTAAATGTCAGATGAGGTTTCAGCAAATATTATGTTATGACATCTCGTGTGTATCTTACAATTTATAAGGCAAACAAGATATCAAGGTACACAGTTGATTTACCAAATAACCTGCACAAATTATTTGTTTAAAGTGGTCAGTTGTCTGTGCCATTCAACACACACATACTTTCCATTATAGCATAGAGTCCTGAACAGGACTATATATATCATTATCGTCATCATCGTTTTTACATCTGCATTTTCATGCTTGTATGGGTTGGATGGGCCCTTCTCAGCACGGCATCTCTCCCTACGTTGCGATGCTTTGTCATCTCGTCTGTGAGTCTCGGGGATTTGAGGTCAGCTCTCACAACCTTTGCCCAGGTCTTTCTTGGTTTGCCTCTACTGCAGCTTCCTTCCACTGACATTTCCTAGCACTTAATCCCCCAACAATCTTTGTCAATGCACATCACATGTCCAAACCAATTCAGTCTTTTCTCCTGCACACAACCTGGGATTCCTCTTAAGCCTATATTCCCCTTCAACTTGTTCATACATATATATATGTGTGTGTGTTTCCATCTGTATATTCACTTTGAATTTGTCACCACTTGTGCTAATGGTGCTATTTATTTATGTCCCACAAGTTGTCTGCAGCTCAGCAGTTAGACATGCAAATATCAGTCTCTAACTTCAAAAAATATGTAAAGGTTGGCATCAGGAAGAACATCTCACCATAGAATACAGTCTCGAAATATCCCTTCCAACTGATGCCAGAATGGCAAAGCAAGCATAAAGATGCTGAACAGGATATCCTTTTTGGTACTATGAGAAATAACCCATTCATATGATGTATATTTTGTTTGTCTCTTCTATTACAACAGCCTCCTCTGTATTTGCTAACTTCTTGTCATTTACACCTAATCTGACACAATCTATGCACCTCTCCACTTCCTATCAATCCTTCTATATATTTTCTCTTAAACCACATTTCTCTTCTTCCTCTTTCCTGCTCACTTTTATCATCAAGCACTATCAACATTGCAATCCATGTGAACTTAATGCTCTGATTGTTGCCTCTGCTTTAGATTGTGCTGCTGGTGTTAATGGGGATAATGGTAGTAGAAGTAGTTAGTTATGTATGGATGAACCCAAAACTACTGATAGAATTGTAGGGGTGCCAACATACAATGTATGTTGGATATTTGAATCCTGGAGGAATCCATCCCTGCCCAAATCTGAACACAGCCTAGTTCTTCCAGAGAGAGAGAGAGAGAGAGAGAGAGAGGGGGGGGGGAGGCTGATAGAAAAGAAGTGAGAAATATAGAGAAATAATCTATCCAGTATTGGATTGGTACTTTTTTATGTTTTTATTGACCTTGAAGAAAAGATGAAAAGCAAAGTTGATCTTGGTGGGATGTGAACTGAGAGAAATGATAGCCAGAATAAATATTGCAAAGCTTTCTATCCAACATTCTAATGACTCTGCCAATTAGCTGCCTCAGTAATTAGTTACATAACTCAACTTTGTATTGATATATCACTGAAGACTTTGCCTTCATAGGAAGAAATCACTGAAGCAAGATATGATCGCTTGAATTACTAGAAATAATGCCTGAATTTTCTCAAATCACATTCTTTTAACTTAAAAGATGGAAGGGTGCATTGGATAATGTAGTTTTAGATATTGTAAGGGGGGTCATCATAGTATACAATGTGTCCAGGGCATTTTAAACCCAGTGGAGTGCATCTCCCTTCAGGTGTGAACACAGTTGATTTCTGCCAGGAAGTGGGGATACAGAGGAGGAAGAATCGACTCTAGTACTTGACTGTTCCTTTTTTTTATCAACCTCAAAATTATGAAAGCCTAAGTTGGCCTCATTGGGATTTGAACAGGGAGCTGGAATGCATTCTATCTGACATTCTAATGACTTTGCCAATTCACTGCCTTGATTCTAAATATACAAAAAGACTGCAAGGCTGACAGAAACGTCTTTAGTTGTGAATCTGCTCAATTAGGCCAGGGCTGGACTTAATCAACAATAAATAATAATACCAACAAAAACTGTAGTGATTTATCCTTTACATTTTCCAGCCCTTACATTATCACTTGAATTATATATTACAAGCTAATGAAACAATCATTAATTTTAAATGTCGTCACTGCTTATATCAGCCATATTTATCGCCTTAATACACATACACAACTCAGTTCAGTATCCTGATCAAGGACATAATGCAATAATAGTAACATGATATGAAGCACCAACCTTTCATCATCATCATCATCATCATCATCATCTTCATTTTCAATTTCATTTTCATTTTCATTTTCATTTTCATCATCAGCATCATCATAATCATCATCATCATCATCGTGTAATGGCTATTTTCCCTGCCAGCAAAGATTCATCTTTAAAGAACTTATAAATACAGATAATTAATCTAAAAAACATATCTTTAATCCCTTAAATTGCTGAAAGATATTTCCAAGAAAACTTTTGTGCCTACAAATTGAATTTCTCACTGCTGTGCATATTTATAATGGTGTATTCCAGCTAGAAGACTAATGAATTATAATGACTTTTACTCACTTGTCATAGTACTATTGTTTACTTTTTTATATATTTTAAAATCATATAGTGGTTTCAGTTATTTCAGTGCAGTTTTGGTAGGGTGCTACCTTGATATACTCAATCATATAGACATCAGTACTTATTTCTTCAAATCTGCTATCCAGTTTATCCATCTTTTTTTTTTGTCAAACTGGTAAATTATGTAACATGAACATAGATACCAAAACAAAACACACACACACACACACACACATATATATATATATATATATATATATATATATACATTATGAAGAGAGAAGAAACATTTAGATATAATTAGTAATAAAATGTATCATACCTAAACTGTTCCTAAATTCCTCGACTACGTAGTTTCGTGGCATAAACAAAAACAATATATCAAAGATATAGAGTCCTTGCGAGGTCTGCCGACTTATCAAGAGGATACCTCATTTTACTAGTCTCAAGAACGCGTCTACACGACGTGAGAAAGAATCCCAAAAGGCGGAGGGGGAGATAGTCACGCGATATAACGGTCGAGAAACAGAGCTAAGCCTCCTATAACCACGAAGAAAATACCACGGAGGCGGAGGGGGCATTCATATCGAGGCCGCAGAAGAGGTAGTGAAGAAGGCGAGAAGTATGAGTAATGGAAGCTTTCCAGTTGTCCCCACACTTCAAAGATTGCTCGACCAGAGGGAGTTATTAATATATTTAGAAACACACAGATACATGCGGACACACACATATATACATGAATGCATCCGCACCCAACTGTGAGTTAAGGGTGCCAACTTCACCGATGTTGCTCAATGAATGACTGGGACAGACCAATTCAGTTTGAACCAGACTGAACCAGTATCAGAGTTAAAAATACATTATGAAGAGAGAAGAAACATTTAGATATAATTAGTAATAAAATGTATCATACCTAAACTGTTCCTAAATTCCTCGACTACGTAGTTTCGTGGCATAAACAAAAACAATATATCAAAGATATAGAGTCCTTGCGAGGTCTGCCGACTTATCAAGAGGATACCTCATTTTACTAGTCTCAAGAACGCGTCTACACGACGTGAGAAAGAATCCCAAAAGGCGGAGGGGGAGATAGTCACGCGATATAACGGTCGAGAAACAGAGCTAAGCCTCCTATAACCACGAAGAAAATACCACGGAGGCGGAGGGGGCATTCATATCGAGGCCGCAGAAGAGGTAGTGAAGAAGGCGAGAAGTATGAGTAATGGAAGCTTTCCAGTTGTCCCCACACTTCAAAGATTGCTCGACCAGAGGGAGTTATTAATATATTTAGAAACACACAGATACATGCGGACACACACATATGTATCTGTGTGTTTCTAAATATATATATATATATATATATATATATATATATATACAGGGTGCGGACGATATTTGTTCGCAAGATTACTGTCTAGGAAAAGATAACACACTAGTTTTATTTTTTAAGATTTATTTATCAAACTTGGGTCAGTTTGTCTTCATGACTTCTTTCGATCTCACTCAATAAACCCGCCATTGGCTTTAATGACGGCTTCAAGGCGGCCTCGGAACCGGCTACAGGCCTTCGTCACTGTTCCCCGACTTAGGCACCTAAAGGCACTTGTGATCCTGGCCTTCAGATCGTCTTTCGTATTGCAGCTAGATCTGTTGGTGTCTTGTTCCACTGCGCCCTACACAAAGAAGTCAAGGGAGTTGCAGTCAGACGAGCTGGGAGGCCAGATGTCAGGTGAAGTGTGGCCGACGAAATTCTCTGACAGCCAGGCTTGGGTCTTTTGGCTGGTATGGCAGGGCGCTGAGTCTTGCTGCCACACGTACGGCCTACCTGCAGCTATCTGGTCGATCTAGGGCTTTACTACTTCGCTCAGAATGTGGATGTAGCCATCGGTGTTCAGCTTGAGGCCCTCAGGGAAGATGTGAGGTGGCATGACGCCACCTTGACAGCTGACGACACCTAAGACCAATGTTATCGCTGGAAACTTTGTCTGCATGACTCTGGGCACGTCTTTGGATGAGACAGTGGGCCACCTGTTGTTCTGGGAGTTGATCTTCTGGCCTTATTTGTCCTCCCGGCGCGGATTCCAAGAAAAACTCAGTGTCTCTTCCACAAATTTGGAGGTTCAAAATTATTCATAATCAATTATTCTGAAAATAAATAATGGAAATATAGTGACTGTTTTTATGAAAACAAGAGTGACAACGGAAGTAAAAAAAATTTGCATAAAATTAACAGTTGAAAATTGTGAACAAATATCGTGCGCACCCTGTATATATATATATATCATTGTTGTCATTAGGCTGAACCAGTCTGAAATCAGATGGACTGAAGCAATCCAGTTGAAGACTGTCAGTAGGAACTATGTGGCAATTCATCAAAGTAAGCAAAACAGTATTACACTATACAATTTAACACCAACAAATCACTTTAACCTTTAAATTTTTCTTGCAAGAAAAAAATACTTGCAATGAGCCAATGAGAGACCCTATATGGTTATTCATTTTCTTTATAAATAGCAGCCAAATTTCATTTAGATCACACTGTAGAACACATTGGATAATGTCATTTGGGTGCACAGTACCTAGGAAAATAAGATATAGTAGGAACAAACTTCTCTGCATCTACTAATGATATTGAAAGGCATAGTTAAAAACCAGTTCCCATGGAGCTTCGTGATGTAGAAAAGATTAGCATTTAGTGATTGGCCGTAGAGGGTCGGACGCCATGCTTTGACGCAAAGAGTTACGTCCCTTTACGACCTGAGTTCAAATCTCGCCGAGGTTAACTTTGCCTTTCATTCTTACGGGGTCGATAAAATAAAGTACCAGTAATGTACTGGGTAATTGCTGGCCTTGTGCCAAAAGTAGAAACAATTTAGTAATAAGTCTTTCCAGAAAGATAAAAATATAATGTATTTTTTCATAGAAATATTTGAAGTTAAACAAGGCTTCTGTAATTAGATCATGGGGGATTGGCTGTACCGGTAGAGGGTCAGAAGCCATGCGTTGCAGCATAGAGTTACGCCCCTTTATGGTCTGAGTTCAAATTCAGCCGAGGTAAACTTTGCCTTTCATCCTTACGGGGTCGATAAGATAAAGCAGCAGTAATGTACTGGGATAATTGCTGGCCTTGTACCAAAAGAAGAAATAATTATTACCATTAGGTTATTCACTTGCTATTTCCGTAATCATTCCACTAACAGAAACCCACACTACTTTCTCATTTCTGAATATTTCTAAAGCAGTTACTCTGGCAAACAAAATAGATCTTTTTCTATTATATATGTGACAAAATTAGTCTTTTCCAAATGTGATTTGGATATTGATTCAAAATTTGTCTTTTGTTTTCCCCTAGCACATCTACGTTTTGAAATATGACAGTTTTTATTTTTCTCAATAAGTGTATTAAATGATATTTTATACAAAATTTATTTTTTGCTTCAACTGAAATGCACAACACTTAATTTATTTTAATGATTTTTTATATCACATGAGATACATATGAAATGGAAGAATATGTATTATAGATGTTTTTTAAAGTGTTGTGAATGAGTTTTTTTTCTTAGGAACTTGTTATGGGTCATTGTGATATAGCATCAACACTAGTCAACCATCATGCCTTCATTCTCAAATTGCAACTGGAAAGCAATGGGGCATGATAAGATCCCAAACCTTTGGTTGAAATTGAAATATTTAACACATGGTGTATTGGTACTGGCAAAAAAAAATTTGACAAGATGCAGACAGAGCCAGAAAAATACATGACTGTGTCACAAATGGGAAAACCACTCTGATCTCTAAGAATAATGACACATTAAACCCTCAAAACCACAGGCCAATAACATGCCTGCCTACTACATACAAAAGTTTAACTGCAATAGTATTGCAGAAACTGACCAAGCACCTAGAAAATACAACCTGCTTGAAAATACAAAGGATGTTGCAAAGGTTCATATGTCTGCTGGCATCACAACTGGATGGTAATACAGAGTCCTGACTCATTCATATAGCCATACACTAATACACCAAGTATCAAGTACTCTGGTGAGTAATGCTCTAACCAGTTTCTTACTGAATCCATCTTGATTTATATATATATATATACATATATATAGTGATAATAATAAAATTGAAGACTAAAATCCAAAGAGGGCTCGATAAGGAAAATATATAAGGGTGAAAGCAGCGATTCTTTGCTTAAACTTTAATCTGTTATTTTAATAAATATACACATATATATATATATATATATATATATATATATATATATATATATATATATATATATATATATATATATATATATATATATATATGTGTGTGTGTGTATATATACACACAATTATATATATATTGGAAATGTCATTATGAGAGACTGATGAATGATGTGGAGAACGAATGGGACAGAGAGGAATTACCCCCAGTAGACCCGACAGAGGGACCAGCTATTGAGATTGACAAATATAGGGTCAAAGAAGCAATTAAGGAAATGAAAAATGGTAAGGCTGCTGGACCGTCTGGGATAGTTGCTGAGATGCTGAAGGCATCAGGAGAAGTAGGAACTAAACTGGTTGCACGCATCATTAATCAAGGTATATATGGTGGTGTCATACCCAAAGACTGGTGCAGCAGTATTCTCATAAATTGCTACAAAGGTAAAGGGGATGCTCTAGAGAGGAGCAATTATATGGGCATAAAGCTGATGGATCAGGTTATGAAAGTGGCAGAGAGAATATTAGCGCAACTGATTAGAGAAAGGCTCAAATTAGATGAGATGCAGTTTGGTTTTGTGCCTCGAAAAGTACAACAGATGCCCTCTTCTTAGTGAGGTAACTACAAGAGAGGTTCTTAGAGAAGAATAAGCCACTATACTTAGCTTTTGTTGACCTAGAGAAGGCCTTTGATAGGGTACCCCGATCTATCATCTGGTGGTCCCTAAGGAAACTAGGTGTAAAGGAATGGCTTGTGAGGACAGTGCAAGCTATGTACAGGGGTGCTGTCAGTAAAGTGAGAATAGGAATGGAGTTTCGTGAGGAATTCCAGATACAAGTAGGAATACATCAGGGTTCGGTCCTCAGCCCGCTCTTGTTCATTATAGTCCTTCAAGAGGAGTTTAAGACTGGCTGCCCATGGGAACTTCTCTATGCTGATGATCTGGTTCTTATAGCAGAATCAGTAAAGGAGCTAGAGAATAAATTCTGGCTATGGAAACAGCAGTTGGAATCAAGAGGCCTGAGAGTGAACATAGCTAAAACAAAAGTGTTGATAAGTAGAAGAGAGGACAATACTCTGATTCCATCAGGGAAATGGCCATGTTCGATAAGTAGGAAAGGAACTGGCATAAATTCCATAAAATTTACACAATGCAGATCTTGGGTACACAAGAGATGTAGTGGAATAGCAGGCAAACTAACAGGTAGGGAAAACTACGTATGCAGTAGATGTACAGGGAAATTTGGCAGTAGTAATCGCAGTGATAGACACATTTTTCCAATGCAGGTGAGTTCTATAGAAGTGGTTGATAGCTTCCGGTACCTAGGTCATAGTATCTAGAATAAGGACGGGTTGGAAGAAGTTTAGGGAGCTGCTTCCTCTGTTGACTAAGAAGGGTTTCTCCTTGCGTACAAAAGGAAGGTTATATGATGCCTGCGTGAGATGCGCGATGCTGCATGGTAGTGAGACATGGGCAGCAACTGCAGAAGATATGAGACGGCTGGAGAGAAATGAAGCAAGTATGCTCCGTTGGATGTGTAATGCCAATGTGCGTGAACGACCAAGCATAGACGAGTTGAGAAAGAAACTGTGTATAAGAGGGATAAGTTGTGGTGTGCAGGAGAGAAGGCTGAGATGGTATGGACATGGAGGATGGAGGATGACCGCTGGGTAAAGAAGTGCCAAGAAATCCCAGTAGAAGGAAGACACAGTAGAGGTAGACCACGAAAAACATGGGCGGAGGTGGTGAGAGCAGACCTCAGATTGCTGAAACTCACCGAGGAGATGACGAAGGACCGTGACAAGTGGAGAGATGCTGTGCTGAATAGGATCCGTACAACCCTTGCAAGCAGGGAAAAGCGGACGTAAAATGACGATGATGATGATATATGTATATGGAGGCACATGACTTAGTGGTTAGAGCATTGGCCTTGCAATCGAAAGGTTGTGAGTTCAATTCTCAGACCGGGTGATGTGTTGTTTCCTTGAGCAAGACACTTTATTTCACATTGCTCCAGTTTACTCAGCTGTAGAAATGAGATGATAGGGACCGGGGTCCATATCATTCCACTGCAAAGTGGTCGTGGAGGTGCACCCAGCCTACACTGTAAAGTGGATGTGGAGGTGCCACGGCAAAAAAGTACCCAGCCCACACTGTAAAGTGGACGTGTAGGCGCCACGGTAAAAAAGCACCCAGCACTCACTGTAAATGAGGTTGGTGTTAGGAAGGGCATCCAGCTGTAGAAATCAAGCCAGAATCAGTTCCCGTCCACCCTTACAAGCAGGGAAAAGCGGATGTAAAATGACGATGATGATGATGATATATTAGAACATGAGAAGGGGAGTTAATTTATGTTACTCTGGCTTAGCATAATAATAATAATGATAATAATGAAAATATTGTGTACAGTGCTCAGGTGCACTACAACTCATCAAAAGTGTATGTATAGTACATAGGGTAATGTACAAACGTCAGGAAAATGAACAGAGCATGAGTCATGATATACACATGTGTGCATGTGTATGGAAGGGGAACGTCAGGTGTAGTTTTGGCAAATTTCGGGAAGCATGAGAGTTTTAAAGGATGCAGTGTCTCGGCAGCTAACAACTGACGCAGGCAGTTTGTTCCATGCTTCAGCAACTTTAAGTGTGAAAAAATGTTTCCGAAAGTCATGGGAGCTGTGCTGTTTTCTGACTTTGTAGGCATGTCCACGTGTGTTAGACACATGGAGATCAAAAAGTGCTCAGGGTTGTTGGCGAAATGGTTAATAACTTTGTGGGTGTTTACCAAGTCCATTGCCAGACGTCGGAGCTTCAATGAATCCATGCCCAGGGAAGCAAGGCGCTCAAAGTATGGTAGGTGTCTGATGGAGGGTATGCGCTTGGTTGCACGTCTCTGAACAGTTTCCAGGAGGTCAATGTTCTGAGCAAAATAGAGGTTCCAGACTGATGATGCGAATTCCAAGTGTGGTCGTACCATAGCTGTATACAGCTTTAAATAGATGGCTGGAGAGCGGCTAACAAAGGTCTTTCTGAGTGATGCCAAGACACCCTCGGTCTTCTTGACAATTTTAGAGATGTGCTTTGTCCAACGCAAATCGCTGCTGACAGTAATGCTCAGGTCACGTTCACAAGAGGACTTCTTGATATCAGTATTGTGGAGGGAGTATGTGGACGCTGGATTTTTCCTCCCAAAATGCATGGTGGTACACTTGTCCACAGCCAGCTTCAGTTGCCAGTCTGTGATCCATTGCTGCATTGTGTCCAGGTCTGATTGTAGGAAAGAGTTATAGATTTCAGGATCTGTCCTTTTGATTTCAAGGTACAGCTTGATGTCATCTGCATATTTAAGTACTGTGGCATTCTTTAAGTTGGCATCTATGTCATTAATGTATGCAACAAACAAAAGGGGACCAAGAACAGACCCCTGTGGCACACCAGATGACATCTCATATGGTGAAGAATGCTGTCCTAGAACTGTGACTACCTCTTTTCGGCTGAGAATGAAGGATTTCAACCAGTTAAAAAGACCATCCTTCACACCCATTGTAGAGAGTTTCACCATAAGTCTTTTGTGTGGCACAGAATTAAAAGCCTTAGCAAAGTCAAGGTAAACAACGAGTTTTCGGGTTCCGTACAAATATGGCAGGTGTGATTTTCTGGGCAATGTTCTATTTTGGAACATCGACCAGTTTTGTCGCATACTTCATCCATGGATATCACCATGGCAATTTTGTTATTTCTGACCATCCGTAGAAAAACACAGAATGTAAACAATATAGGTTTAGCACACTTGATTACGATAGAAATAAAATTTTTGTTTTTTGGGGGTTTTTTTTGTGTAATCTTTTGCAAAATTTAGTAAACATACAATTTACAGTATCATATACCATAGGAGCATTTAAGCATCTAATTATAACCTAATTTGATTATAATTGAAGAAAAAATTGTGTTCATGTATTGTGCTTACTCAATATCTGATCATTGTACGAAGACCATCGTTTTTATCAGAAGAATTAAAAGAAATAATTGTTTCTACTTTTTGCACAAGGCCAGCAATTACCCAGTTCATTACTGGTACTTTATTTTATCGACCCCGTAAGGATGAAAGGCAAAGTTAACCTCGACGGGATTTGAACTCAGAATGGCAAGGGCCGTAACTCTATGCGTCAAAGCATGGCGTCCGACCCTCTACCGATACTGCCAATCCACCGACTTTTAAAAGAATTAAAAGAAATAATTGTTTCTACTTTTGGCACAAGGCCAGCAATTACCCAGTGCATTACTGGTACTTTATTTTATCGACCCCGTAAGGATGAAAGGTAAAGTTAACCTCGGCAGGAGAAAAAATTGTTTCTACTTTAGGCACAAGGCCAGCAATTACCCAGTGCATCACTGGTACTTTATTTTATCGACCCCGTAAGGATGAAAGGCAAAGTCAACCTCGGCAGGATTTGAACTCAGATCGTAAAGGGACGTAACTCTGCTGGAAAGCATGGCGTCCGACCCTCTACCGATACTGCCAATCCACCGAGAAATAATGCTTCTTGGCCAGGGCTTTGGGATTTGACAATTCATCCAAACTATTTTTTAACACTCTGTCTTGTATTTAACTGAAGCAGAAGACAATCTCCGCAAATGATTCTCAATGATTTGTTCAGTTATTTTGAATATGTTTTTTTACATTACCATAGGGCTGTTTAGTGCCTCCAACTTCCACCAATATTTGTTTTTTTCATAGCTTTCTTAATAATGCATATTTTAAAATGAAATATTGCAGAAATACATTTTTAAAAATGTAGATAACGATTTTACAGATGAAAAATATAAACAAATATTTTAAGGAGTTTTATTATTGCATATTTCTATTCATTAATGTTTTCATTATTGTATGTTTTCGTTCATTATCTGTAATCAAGGTAAATGTAAACTCGAAAATCTTAAAAGGTTGCTCTCCAATTTCATGTTTGTAATGAAAAATATCAGTCAGGATAATGACATCGATTGTCTATAGCAACATAGGATTTTGTATAATCTAAAATGATATTTTCATTGAGATAATCCTAATCTTAGGCTTCAAAAATGTTTCTCTGTCAACTATACATTATTAAGATAGCTAGGAAACAAAATCAGGTGGTGAGTGTAAACAGTGCCGGATTTACCATTGTACTTAGGTTTACTTAAGCACAGTATATACTTTCAGACCTTCAACCATCTGGCAGGAAGGTATACGATGCTGACGATAGCTAATAAGCTTCAAACTAGTACATCGTTCCTGTGTCAGTGGTTGCCTAAACACTGTACGGCGTAATTCGGGCTGTTTGTTTGTTTACAAACAAACAAACCGAGCATTATAATAAATGTTCGATAAACCGATACGTGCATATATATATGTGTGCATGTATGTATATATATATACATACTATTGTACGTCTGTATACATATGTGTATGTACGTATACATACATACATACTTACATTTAAGTAAGTGCCGTACTAAGAGTGAGAAATGAAATTTCGTTTCATTCTATTCCATTTATATATATATATATATATATATATATATATATATATATATATATATATATATACAAATATAAATTAGCGAGAATCGTATTTCGGCTTAGGAATTAACGAAAAACAACTTCCGAGATGTGTGGCAAGCGCTCAATGATTCAGATGAACCAGAGCTACAACATACGTTAAAGGCCAAACACACTGAGACGATGGTTAAACAATCATCCGCACAGCCAAAAGAACGACCAAGTAATTCGGGTCAAACAAATAAAAATATATGTGAATATATATATATATAATTTTTTTTTTTTTTTGTATGTCTCTTAAATTATTTCTACTTGTGCTAGCGATAGCAAATCAAAGGCGACTTTCTAAACGTTTTCACTTTTGTCATCTGCTGTCAAATTGCATAAGTTGTACATAATATATTAAATTTTCTTCATACTTTTAGCTTTAAAACAGCAATATTTATTTAAGCTAACATTTTAAGTTATGAAGTCGTAAGAATATATTCCATGAAAGTAATGAATTAAAACCATTTGAAAGCAGGAGGTTAAATTATATGCAAGAACTGCTTGAGCTGGAGCAGTAATGTACCAGCTTCAGTACTCGGTCATCAGAAGAAGTGTAAATGTAAAAGTGAAATTCACTATTTTCAATTCAGTGTTCATGCCTACACTTAACACGAATCTTGGGTAATGATCGAATGAATACAATTGCGAATACAAGTGGACGAAATGGGGTTCCCCCGAAGAGTCTTTGGAGTAAATTTACTCCACAGAGTCTGTAGCTCAAAGAACAGCGAGTCGCTCTAGTTAGAGCCGTTAATTCTCAGTATCGAGAGATCATAGCTCCGGTACAACGACCATGTTTCTAGAATGTCTAAGGAAAGAATCGCTGGAAAGATTGTACTAGTAAAGTTAAACGGTGGGAGAACCAGAGGTAGACCAAAAGTAAAATAATTGGCTAACATCCATAAGCCGGGTGTTATAAGTTGGTCTGGATTGAGGATCCAATTGATCATCTGGAGATTTCGGCTTGGCCGAAAATTAAAAACAAAAATTGTTTTCGCTCTACTATAACGGATACGCAAATGCATTCAAAAGTGAATAATAATGATTTCTACTATAGTCACAAGGCCAGCAATTTTGGGAGAGGGGAAAAATCGATTAAATCGACCTCAGTGCATTACTGGTGTTTTATTTTATTGACCCCGTAAGGATGAAAGGCAAAGTTAACTTCGGCGGGATTTAAACACAGAACGTAAAGGGTCATAACTCTATGCTGCAAAGCATGGTGTCTGATGCTCTACCGATACTAAGGGGTTAATATATCGAGCTTCTTCCCATTTTGTAAGAAACTAATATTATACCCAATTTATTTATTCATCCCCTATATATATATATACATTCATTTATTATGGCTATTGATGAGCTTTGTTACACTAAAGTTTCACCTGCGCACTCACAGGATCAGCAGTCTTATCTGATGATCCTGTGAGTACGCAGGTGAGACTCCAGAGTAACAAGGCTTAGCCATAATAAATGAATATTTAAACTCTACTGTGGTATTGAGTATTCATTCTTATGTCCGTCGATAATTCTCGTACTCTCAGGTCTTGAATAATCGCCCCACCTTTCGCTTATTAATTTGTCAGATTTTTTCCACGCCCCACCCCCTGTTTTATTCTATCCCCCCCCCCCCCCCCCCACCCACCACCACCACTACCCGCTTATTAAATTTTGCTACTCTATGCCCCGAGAAATGTTATTCTCAGTGATTCATACAGCAGCTGGAGAATCTAATAATCATTTTACATTTATTTTACATTAAAAAAACATTGTATGTGACAAAAGAAGAACATTACAAGAAATCCCATATTTCCCAAGCCCCCCAGCCCCCATTATTGCCACCCCTCTTTTTATTTGGGACCCGAGAGTGCCATCAAACTCTCTTCCTCTCTATGTCTACCACACAAAACTCTCTTTTAATCCCCTTCTCTGTATCTACTAAAACCAAACTCTACCCCTCTCTAAATCTACCACGACACCGCCTCTCTTATTCCACTCTCTATATCTAAGACTAATACACTCTCTCACTCCCTATAAATATCTATACTTACCTCTCCCAATCCCTCTCTGTATATCACTCACCGCTAAACTCTCACACTCTCTATATCTACTACACCGTACTCTCTTCCAATCCCCCTCTCTATATCAATTAACACCAAATTCTCCCCATCTCTATATCTAATACACGGAACTCTCTTTCAATACCCCTTTCTATATCAATAACACCAGCAACAGAACGGGAGAATTCCCAGTTCTGTGATCAAGGGCGTAGTCACGCTGGTGAGGAAGGACGAGAACAAGGGGGATGACATAGATAACTTCAGGCCCATAATTCTGCTAAACACAGAGTTAAAGATTTTGGCCAAGGTGTTAGCGAAGAGGTTGGCGCTTGTCGTCGGGAACCTGGTGGGAGAAGCGCAGACATGCGCAATCCCGTCCAGGTCCATACACGACAACCTCCACCTCATGCGATATATCGTAGAGAGGGTAGGGAACGAACTCGGCTTTGGTGGGGCCCTGATCACATTGGATCAATCTAAGACGTTCAATAGAGTTGACCATCGGTACCTGGATGCGGTGCTCGCGGCGGCAGGCTTCGGACCCGTTTTCAGAGGCTGGATTGCTGCAATGCACAGGTGCAACACCTGCTCGAGGGTCAAGGTGAACGGCTACTTCTCGGAGCCGTTCCAAATCACGCGATCCATCCGACAGGGATGCCCTCTCTCCTCCCTCCTGTATGTGCTGGCTCTCGAGCCACTACTACGGAAGCGGTGTCGGTCTACGCCGATGACGTGACAGTAATGGTGTCGTGCGCCTCGGAAATCGGGCAGATCGGCACCTTACTGGAGGAATATGAAAGGTTCATAGGAGCCAAGCTGAACCGGGACAAGTCCGTCAGTTTGCAACTCGGGACGTGGAGGGGCAAAACGATGCCCTCCGACGGCATCGTCGGACGCTGGACGGAAGGACCGGTGAAGCTGCTCGGGGTCTGGTTCGGACCGGACCTCCAGGTGGAGAAAAACTGGGACGAGGTAACGGGCAAGGTGTTTGCACTCGCACAGAAGTGGGCCGATTGCAAACTATTCCTGAAAGGTCGAGCGGAGGTGGCGAACGCTTATATAGCGTCCGTCATCTACTACCGCTTGACCGTCGTGCCTTGCCCAGAGAAAACACTCGCCAAAATGGAGCGCGCGCTCTTCCGATTTCTTTGGAAGAAGCGGGCTCCTTTGGTGAGAAGATCCATCTGCTGTCAACACCCTTCGAACGGAGGGCTGGTGGTGCCGTGGCTGAAGATGCGTAGACACGCATTAAGGCTACGGCACCTCCAGGTATTCCTCACCGGTCAGCCGGTGTGGGCCCTGTTTGTGAGGCGAGCCTTTCCGAGACTCGGCTCACTCACCGAGCTGCAATCCTGGGTCAAGCAAAGACCGAGAAAAGTGGGCGTCTGGCACATTGAATGTGCCCAGGCGCTCACGGCCCTCTGGCAAGCGGATCCGGCAATCAGTGGAGACTCAACCTCAACATTCTATAGAGGGTTGGTGCGCAGTAAGTGCGACGACGCTCTCGGAGAGGCTCTGGGCATGGAGGAAGATGAGCTGGCCAGTCTGTTCGGTAGGACGTTTGGCCCAGGACCGATGGACAACTTCCAAAAGTCCCTAGCTTGGCAATGTTACTGAGGAGCTCTACCCGTTCGGGACAAGCTCTACAGACACGGGCGCCCGGGTAGGGACCCCTCGAAGAAGATCTGTCCGAGATGCGTACGTGACGAAGAAACCGTCGCACACGCATTCGTACACTGCCCGGGCGTTGCTGACCTGTGGGGCTATGTGGAACGACTACTGTCGCGGGTGGGACCAATCCGGTTGACCACCGAGAACATTGTCACGATCAAACCGCCTCCCCCTTTCAAAAACGAAGGAGAGGCGGTTTTCCTCTGTGTGATAGCCATGGCGAAAGAAGTTGTATGGTGGACAAGGTTGAAAGGGCTGAGGTCAGACACCTTTCTCTCCGGCCAACAACTGGTCCTTTTTTTCAAGTACCACTTTAGAAGAAGGATTAGAATGGAGAGAGAGGTGCTCTACCCCAGCAAGTTTTATGAAAGGTGGTTGAAAGTAACGAGAATGGCCCGAGTGAATGGGCCCTCTCTCTATATCAGCCTGTAGGTGAGAGAGGAGAAGAATGAGAAGAGGAAGGAAGCACCCGCTCTTTGTGAGGAGGGTTGCACATTTTTTCGGGGGGAGGGGGCGACCCATGTCAACGCCCCTCCCTATTAAGGACATCGATTGTTAAATTTAATTTGTTATATGTTTTTTACACGTCTTTTTAAATGTATGTAAACTCCCCCTTTTGTATTTGTCCCAATCTTTGATGCCCTGGTGGCAAATAAATAGAAATTTATATCTAATATACAACACACTCTGCCAACCTTCCTCTCTATATCAATTACCACCAAACTCCCCCTAAGCAAAGTTCACCCAAAACGGTGTCTTCTGAAACGAAAAAAAAAAATCAATCTCTTTTTAGTTTCGGAAGATCCCGTTAAGGGTGAAAGCAGCGATTCTTTGCTTAAACTTTAATCTGTTATTTGAATAAATATTTGTTCTACGGTTTTTATATGTATTTATATATATATTATCCTTATCGAGCTCTCTTTGGCTTTTAGTCTTCACATTTATTATTATTATTATATATATATTTGTTTTGCGAAGTTTTTGATTTGAAATCGTGTGTCGAAACAAATATTGTTATATTTGGGGAGGGTCATATTGTTGTAATACTATTGCCAGAAATAATAACAGAACACACTCACTGTTTGGTTGGTTTTCGCTTCTGCATCTTTTATATCTCCATTGATGGCAAAATTAATTAACTATGGAGATGCAGAAGCGAAAACCAACCAAACAGTGAGTGTGATCTGTTATTATTTCTGGCAATAGTATTATATATATATATATATATATATATATATATATATATATATATATATATATATATATATATATATATTGTTATATTTGGGGAGGGTCATATTGTTGTAATACTATTGCCAGAAATAATAACAGATCACACTCACTGTTTGGTTGGTTTTCGCTTCTGCATCTCCATAGTTAATTAATTTTGCCATCAATGGAGATATAAAAGATGCAGAAGCGAAAACCAACCAAACAGTGAGTGTGTTCTGTTATTATTTCTGCCAATAGTATTACAACAATATATATATATATATATATATATATATATATATATATATATATATATATATATATATATATATATATATATATATATATATATATATATATATATATATATATATATATATATATATATATATATATATATATATATATATATATATATATATATATATATATATATATATATATATATATATATATATATGCGTGTGCGACGATATATATATATATATATATATATATATATATATATATATATATATATATATAGTGTGTGGAAATAGGCTGTCTGAAGATTAATTTCTTTCCATTGGAAATTCTCTGGATTTCCAATCTTTTGGAATGATGAAACCGTCGGTAACAGCAACAGAACAGGTCGGTGGATTGGCAGTATTGGTAGAGGGTCGGACGCCTTGCTTTGACGCATAGAGTTACGGCCCTTGCCATTCTGAGTTCAAATCCCGCCGAGGTTAACTTTGCCTTTCATCCTTACGGGGTCGATAAAATAAAGTACTAGTAATATACTGGTAATTGTTGGCCTTGTGCCTAAAGTAGAAATAATTATGTAAATGACCTGTCATTTTTTAATTTATTTAGAGAATTGTTTGATAACCGCTTGCTCCGCTACTTTTTATATTGTTCTGGTGTCTCGAATTAGTACCATTGAACCACAAATATTATAAACAACTTGCATATTTCTACAAGTACATAGTACCTGTTGAGGTATTCATCCACTTTTATATATATATATATATATATATATATATATATATATACAATGATATTAAATAAATGGAAATTATATTTATAAAATCATATTTATTCTATTATATATATTTCAAGGGTACCAAAACTTTGGTATGCTCTCATCAGATAAAATACAAAGTTTGTTTTATAAATATTGACATATCCAGGAAGAAAATCTTAACAGTTCAAGTTTTTCCTGGATAGGAAATATAATTTCCATTTATTTAATATCATTGAATATTATACTCCAGAAAATCCGTTGAGTGCTTCGAATCAGTTATAAACATATATATTTGTTGAATTACCAACAAATTAAATATCCCTTTTGCTTTTTATATATATATATATAAAGTATTAGCATCTCTGAGAATCTAACCTGCCACTCTCGCATTCATAACATCATAACATAACAAAAACTTCATGTTAATGATTATCTTTCCCCGTCGAGACCAGATAACACCTAGATTTAGGACAATGTTGCTGTTACACATACATTTATTTATGAGTCCTTCTAAAAGCAACTCACCCAGATAATTATAAACTCTCTCGCAGTTCAACCCCTGGCTCACAGATACGACATCCTCTCAGTATTCTCTTTCTATCGTTGTCATAACGTTAGTCAAGCCAGCATGGCGTATTTTCATTCTCTCCTGTTGTAATTCATACCATATTTCTCTCTACAGGCACCAGACTAACCCCAGTGCTCATTACTTATCCTTACCAGTAATGCACTGGGTAATTGCTGGCCTTGTGCCAAAAGTAGAAACAATTACTTATCCTCCAGTTTGAGTAACAGCTTGGAAATCCCATGCTATTCATATTTTTTATTAGTAGACATAAAGATAAATTTTGAATCGGAACCTCAGCCGCATCAATCTAACCACTGTCACAGCACTGCATGAGCAATGGACACATTCAAACTAAATCATAAAAAATATAGCTACATTGAATACTATCTATCTATCCTTTTCCCTACTTACATGGGAAAAAGAACACAAAAATTAAATAAATAACATACCACCAAACATCAACATTTGGTGGATCTTAGCAGGGTTCATAGAGCCAGAAAGTGACACAAATCTTTCGGTCAGGAAATCGACCAGACAAGGGTGGGCAGGGACAAATTTGGAAATTCTGATACAAATGAAACCAGAAAGAATTTCCAAAATCCCCGAAAGAGTGTTGGTCAACAACCAATACTACATTAACATTGTAACTGAAACTAGAAAGCCACACTGTTTTTGATGTGCAAGGCACATCACACCTAAAAGCCTCCTGCCCTTTACAAACAAATTTTTTTGAAAAGTACTTTTACCAACACCAACACCAAAACAATCACCACCACCACCACAACAACAACAACACACAAAACAAGCAAACACACCCAAACAAACAACCACTCAACCACAAACTACAGTAAAAACACAGACAGCAACCCTGAAGAACACAGCCCCACCCCACCCCACCCCACTCAATCCAACACTACCACAAACATACACACCGAAACACCATCACCACACAACATACCCCTACCCGACACTCCTGATGATGATTATTCAACAGATGAGGCTGCTCCTCCTTCTTTAAGTGAAGAAGAAGAAGAGCCTCGGAAATCCCCAAAACAAAAAAAGAGACACCACAAAACTCCAATCACCAACACCAACACACAACCACAGACACAAACAACAACACAAACAACACCACAACCAAACCTCCCTACCAACAAAACAAACACCAACACCACCCCAAACACAAAAATGAAAACTCGCAGACGAACAACAAACTAAAACAACACAACCAAAACAAAAACAACAATATACATACATCAACACCAACAACAAAAATTTGATTGAGGTCATCTCACAGGACCCCAAAGTGGAAACTGAGGGGGAATTTTTTGTCAAAGCAGACTCTCAACCACACCTAAAACTAATAAGGGTTTCGATAGAAACCTATCAGAAATTGAAAGAACAGTTTTCACAGGACGTTGGCAACCCCTGCCAAAAACCAATAAACCATGTCCTGTTGAAATGTTTCCCCACCCCACAAGAACTGAAATAGAGATTAAACAACCCGATCTCCAGGAAACGAAAAGGTAAGAGCACCTTTCGTCCTTTTCGCCAACTCTTCTCCACCAACATGGCTGACTTACGAGTTGGAAGCGTGAATGTGCGTGCGTAGGGATGCCCTGGAAACAGGGCCAACTTTTAAACGACCTTAGGTCACACGGTATAGATGTAATAGCCATCACCGAGTCCACGATCCACAACAGGCAGTAACTAACCCCCATCTTCAATGACTACGCATCTCTCTGTCAGCCGGGAGGTGAAGGTGGAGTGGCTGTTATGTTTCGGAAGAACCTGAACGTCGGAGTACAGCAAGTACACTTGGACCCGGAGGGTAGACTGGTAGTCCTAGACGTGAACAGTATCGGAGGTGGAGCCTTCAGACTGGTGGCCGTTTATGCCCCGACCGGGCAATCACAATCGCGGCCAGATTTCTTTAAGCGGCTAGAGTCTTTTCTGGGAAGGTCTCACTCCTTGCTTTTAGTGGGGGACCCGAATGTTATCCTATATGCAAGATGGGACTATGTGGGAGCATGTCCCAGTAGAGCGGGGTGCAACAGCCTCAAAAATCTAAATGGCCAATTCCAACTGGCCGATAGATATCGACTAGATTTCCCGACTGCACCACAGTGGACGTGGGCAAACCGCAGCGGGACATCTAGATCGTATCTAGATAGGGTTTCCATTAGAGAGAAGGACAAGATGTTAAGCTGTCCACAAATGCACATGGTTGCCTATTCAGATCACAAACTAGTCGTCTGCATAGTCAGCCGTGATAGAATACATAAACAAGGACCCGGATACTGGAAGCTGAACGTGTCGTTGCCGGCACGAAAAGCCTATAGTGAACGGATAAGTAGATTAGTTAAGCAAGAGTTGACGGGAGCCATCGTCAACAATAGATGGTGGTACTCTCTCAAGAGAGCATTTAGAGTAGAATCGATAGGGTTTAGCAGAGAATTAGCTTTAGAGAAAAACAAATCAGAAACAGAACTAGTAGCCAAGGTAGAAGAGGCGCTTAGGAGTGGCAACGCAGCTAGAGTGTTAGCATCGAGAACGGCACTGGACCAGTTCTTGGACGCGAAACACGAAGGCTGCGTGGTCAGATGTAAATCACGTGCTCTAGGAAACGATGGAGCAAAAGCTGTTAGCTAGGCCCGAGTGGCGGAAGCGAAAAGTGGCAACAAGTCCACGATTCGGTCTTTGAAAGACCAAAACGGACGCGTGCTACTTGACCCCAGGCAGATGTGCGCGGCCTTTCAGTGGCACTTTGCGCAACTGTTTGAGCAGAACGACGGTGCACCGAACGGGGAAATGGACTTTGGTTCATATCTCGACGCCCTGCCGCGTCTCCCGAGCATGGACGCCGAGTTCTGCGAAAGACCGATCACAGCCACTGAGATACGGGACAATTCCCAGTTCTGCAGGCAAGGGCGTAGTAACGCTGATCAGGAAAGACGAGAACAAGGGGACGAAATAAACAATTTCAGGCCCATAACTCTGCTCAACACAGAGTTAAAAGTTTTGGCCAAGGTGCCAGTAACGAGGCTGGCGCTTGTCGTCGAAAACCTGGTAGGGAAAGCGCAAACGTGTGCAATCCCGACCAGGTCCATACACGACAACCTCCACCTCGTGCGATACATTATAGAGCGGATGGGGTGTAAACCCGGCTTCGGTGGGGCTCTGATCAATTTAGATCAGTCTAAGGCATTCGATAGGGTCGACCATTGATATTTGGAAGCGGTTCTCAAGGCGGCCGGTTTCGGTCCCGTTTTCAGAGGCTGGATCAAGGCGATGTTCACCAGCTTCTGCTCGAAGGTCAAGGTGAACGGCTACCTATCAGAGCCGTTCGCAATAATGCGTTCCATTCGACAGGGATGCCCTCTCTCCTCCATTCTGTACGTATTGACCCTAGAGCCACTACTGAGGAAGTTGGAGCTTTTGCAGGGCATCCCTTTAGGGACTGCGAAAAGCGGCGTCGGTTTATGCCGATGACGTGACAGTAATGGTGTCGAAAACCTCGGAAATCGAGGTAATTGGCAACCTACTACAGGAATACGAAAGGTTCACAGGAGCAAAACTGAACCCGGACAAGTCTGTCGGTTTGCAACTCGGAACGTGGAGAGGCAAACCGATGCCCTCCGACAGCGTCGTTGGACGCTGGACGGAAGGACCGGTGAAATTGCTCGGGGTCTGGTTCGGTCCAGACCTCCAGGTGGAGAAAAACTGGAACGAGGTCATGGCCAAGGTATTTGTGCTCACCCAGAGTGGGCAGAGTGCAAACTGTCTTTGAAAGGTCGAGCGGAGGTGGTGAACACTTTCATAGCGTCCGTCATCTACTACCGCTTGACTGTCGTGCCTTGTCCCCGTGAATACCTCACCAAGATGGAACGAATGCTTTTCCAGTTCCTGTGGAAGAAGCAGGCTCCACTGGTGAGGAGATGCCTCTGCTGTCAACACCCTTCCAACGGAGGGCTGGGCATGCCCTGGCTAATGATGCGCAAACATGCGCTGAAGCTACAGCATCTCCAGGTATTCCTCACCGACCAACCGGTGTGGGCACCATTTGTGAGACAGGCCTTCCCACAACTTGTCTCGCTGACGGAGCTGCAGTCCTGGGTCAAGCGAAGAACGAAGAAGATGGGCGCCTGGCACATTGAATGCGCCCAGGCGTTCACTGTCCTCTGTCAAGCGAAGAACGAAGAAGATGGGCGCCTGGCACATTGAATGCGCCCAGGCGTTCACTGTCCTCTGTCAAGCGGGCACAGCAATCAGTGGAGACTCCACTTCAGCATTCTATAGAGGGATTGTACGTTACAAGAGCGACGACGTGCTCGGAGAGACTCTGGGCGTCGAAGACGATGAGCTCACCAGTCTGTTCTGTAGGACTTTCCGCCCGGGACCTATGGACAACTTCCAGAGGTCTCTGGCCTGGCAGTGCTACCGAGGAACTCTGCCCGTTCGAGACAAGATCTGCAGGCACGGACGCCCCGGCAGGGATCTTTCCAAGAGGACGTGTCCAAGATGCGAGCAGGACATTAAAACCGTCTTGCACGCAATTGTACACTGCCCGGGCGTAACCGAGCTGTGGAACTATGCAGAACAACTGCTGTCGCGTATGGGACAAATCCAGTTGACTGCCTAGTCCATAGTAAGGATCAAACCGCCAGCCTCTTTCAAAAATGAAAGAGAGGCGGTTTTCCTCTGTACAGTGGCTATGGTGAAAGAGGTTATATGGTGGACGAGATTGAGAGGACTGAGGACAGATGCCTTTCTCTCCGGACAACAATTGATTCTCTTCTTTAAGTATCACTTTAGAAGGAGAATCAGAGTGGAGAGAGAGGCACTGCACTCCAGTAAATTTACTGAAAGGTGGGTGAATGAAGCGAAAATGGCCGAGTGATTGGGCCTTCTCTGTTTATAGCCTGTAGGTTAAAGAAGAGAGCAAAAGGAAGAAAGGATCACTTGTACAACACGCTCCTGAAGTTGAGGGTTGTTCTATCGACGGGGTATTAAACAACCCATTTGTGGTGCCTCCCCCCTATTGGGGATTTCGATTGTTATAATTGTTTGTTTTATTTTTTTTTTACACGATTGTATGTAAAATCCCCGGCATGTCTTTGTTTTGTCTCCCTTTCTTGTGCGCCCTTGTGGCTAATAATAAATCAATCTATCTATCTATCTATCTACCCACCTCTCTCTCTCTCGCTCTCTATCTATCTATCTATCTATCTATCTATCTATCTATCTATCATCTAGCTGTCGTCTGTTCTACAGTGTGGATGTCATTCACTTCGCACAGAAGTTTTGTTCAAATTTATTGAGGAAATTTTGTGAGTTCAAACTTAATTTTGATACAATTGTGTAGCTTGACCCTCCGTCTGAACTGTCAGGCGGTGGGTCAGCTCATCTTTACCCCTCCTAGAGGTGAAATAACCTGTTTTAAAAAAAATTTTGTGTAAAAAATTTCAATCGTCTAACAGAAATGTTAAACGCAGCGAACGAAAATAGTGGTGGGGGGACAGCGGTAAGAGTTGTAAGCTCGCACGCTTTAGTCCTCCCTTCCTTCCCAACTAACGTCATAGAGAAGGAAGGAAAAATGAAAATAAAAACGGACGAATCTGCGGAGGAAAAATTAAATGACGAAAACAACGGGAAAAAAAAATTTGAAAAATTGCATGACAATACTAATAACACAAACAAAGACACAACAAACAAAAAAATAACAGTTGAAAATAACATCATATCAGAAAACAAAGCAGACGACAAGATTTCATTTGCACAGAAAACAAAGAAATCTTTGACTTATATAGCGGAAAACATTTCAGATGTGGTACGAAGGATCACGGACGCAAAACAATACATAAGTGAAGGTGAGAATGGTATTTTATTGGTAAAAATGCCTCAAGAATTCACGAAAGACATTGAAAGCCGAACGGTCAAGTTTCGGACCATCAACAACAGTACAAAAAAACCTGAACAGCCTTCTCAAGCAGATATCAAAACAGTACTCGCAGAAGTACTGAATGAAACAACTTTCATAAGAAAAGACAGACTGTATGGAAGCCTAGCAATCATCATGAAGAACGAATCGGCGGCAAAAAAATGTGCTTTGTCACCGATTCGTTCGAAAAATTTCACCTTTTATCCATCTTATATGGGAAAAAAAACTCAACGCATATGGCTGGATGCAATGATGCCAGATGTGGACTACTGCTGGCTCATAGCTGGCTTCATCGATCCAGTGAATGACAACGTGATTTCCATTGGGAAAACCACAGGCAATGCGTTCAGTGGAACAGGTATAGAGCTGGTAGTACAAATGAAGCCTGAACGCATCGCCCAAATACCCGACAGAATCCTATTAGAGGACCACGGGTATATAAACATTAGCGTGGAGGGGAGAAGGCCGTCCTGCCATATCTGTGCAGGCAGAGGGCACCTGAAGGCCGCTTGTCCCCAACTCAACAAAAAGAAAACCCTGCTACCAACACCAGCTCCACCACCACCACCACAACAGATAAACAAACAACAAAACTCAGTCCCACCCAACCCGTCCCTCAGTAACACCACAACACCACCACAACACAAACAGTCACAACACATTACCCCAAAACAAAATACAGGCCCACCCAACCTCTCACTCAATAAAACAACACAACCACCGCAGACACAACACACAACACAGTCTAACATAGTGACATCCATCTCCCCCACAAAGAAAACCAACACGGAAACATTACCAGCAAACATACCTCTTCCCTCCAACACTGAAGATAACCCAACGAATTCGGAGGAAGAAACGGAGTCCTTCAGACAGATTAAAAGGAAAAAAAGAAAACATGTGCAAAACACACAAGGACAAACAACCCCCACCCAAATCGCAACACAATCTAACAAAACAGAAAACACCCCTCCAGCAACAAACAAAACCAAACCTGCCCCTCCCCTCTTCGAAACACTCACACCATCGGAAAAAAAGACATTACACTATACTTACATCAACAGAAACAATAATAAATTAAATGAACTCATATACAATAATCCTTCGGTACAAACCGAAGGTGTAAACTTTGTTTCATCAGAAAACCACCCACATTTAAAACTAATAAAAATCCCAATGAACCTCTACCAAAAACTAAAAAAGGATTTTAAGGAGGACGTAGGACCACCCTCTGTCAAACCCATAAACCGCGTCCTACTAAAAAGCTTTCCCCCTCCCCTTCCCCTCCCCAACACAACTCCAAACACCCCAACCCCACCACACACCGACGACCCCACACCACCACAAGACACCCCTTCACCCAACAACCCCGACCCCATGGAAGTCGTGCAACCCGAACCCCGGGAAGCGGAAAGGTAGGTCTTTACACTCTCCTTTGGCTCTGCCGCCCACATGGATGTGTTAAGAGTAGGATGTTTGAATGCACGTGGCCTGGGCTCAACTTGGAAGCAAGCAAAGCTTCTAAATGACCTCAGGTCATGTAGTATAAATGTAATGGTTATCTGTGAGACTCGAATCAGCGTCATGCGGCAGCTGGCCCCCACCTTCGATGACTTTGAGGTGCATGCATCTCTCTGTCAACCTGGAGGTGGGGGTGGGGTTGTCGTGCTGCTGCAAAAACACCTGGGTCTTGCCGTACAGGTTGTGCACTCGGACCCGGAGGGTCGTTTGTTGGTGCTAGACGTTGGCAGTAGTGAAAGTGCGGCCTTGAGACTGGTCGCCGTCTACTCCCCTTTCGGAGCTGAACGGCCCGACTTCTTCCAGCGTTTGGAGACTTTTCTGGGAACGTCGCGTTCCCTGCTTCTAGCGGGGGATTGGAATGACATCCTAGATGCACGTTGGGACTATGCAGGAGCATGTCCTAATAGAGGGGGGTGTAACAGCCTCAAGGGGTTACTCGACCGTTTTAACTTGGTCGATAGATATCGACTAGATTTTCCAACTGTGCCTACCTGGACTTGGAGAAACCACAGTGGTCAATCTAGATCGTACTTAGATAGATTCTTAGTTAGAAGTAAGGATAGGGACATATTAAGCTGTCCAGAAATGCGCACGGTTGGCTACACGGATCACAAATTAGTGACCTGCGTGGTCAATCTCGAGAAAACACATAGACAGGGTCCCGGTTACTGGAAACTTAATTTGTCTTTACCGGCAAAAGAGGCTTACAGAAACCGGATTAGCAGATTAGTTAAGGAGAGGTTGACGGGTGCAATCGTCAACAACCGATGGTGGGCATCTCTCAAAAGAGAGATTAGAACAGAATCAATAAGTTATAGCAAGATGTTAGCTGCCAATAGGAATAGAAACGAGAAAGAATTAACAGGTAAATTAGAAGAGGCAATCAAGAGCGAAGATGTGGCCAGAGTGCTGGCATCGAGGACGGCCTTGAACCAGTTTTTCGATGCAAAGCATGAAGGCTGCGTCATTCGAAGTAAAATACGTGCTCTAGGTAATGAGGGGGCCAAAGCCGTTGGATGGGCCCGCGTGACAGAAGCTAAAAGTGGAAATCGATCCACCATCCGGTCGTTGCAAGACGAAGATGGACGAGTGATCCGGGAGCCTAAGCAGATGTGCGAGGCCTTTCAAAAGCACTTTGCCCGATTGTTCGGGGGAGGCGAGGGTCCGGGCCGGGGCGTGGATTTCGGTCCATACCTCGACGGCCTGCCGCGTCTCTCGAACAAAGAGGCAGAGTCCTGCGAGGGACCAATCTCGGCTGATGAGATCGGAGATGCGCTGAGCCAATGCAGCAGACACAAATCTCCAGGTCTCGATGGTATACCTTACGAACTTTATTTAGCAATGCCGGTCTTCTTCTCCGAACTCCTCGAAGCGGTCTACTGCAATTGGCAGCAGAACGGGAGAATTCCTTGTTCTGTAGCCAAGGGCGTAGTCACGCTGGTGAGGAAGGACGAGAAAAAGGGGGATAGTATAAATAATTTTCGGCCCATAACCCTGCTAAACACAGAGTTAAAGATTTTGGCCAAGGTGTTAGCAAAGAGGTTGGCGCTTGTCGTGGGTGGCCTGGTGGGAGATGCGCAGACATGTGCTATCCCATCCAGGTCCATTCACGATAACCTCCACCTCATGCGATACATCATAGAGAGGGTTGGCAACAAACCCGGCTTCGGTGGGGCCCTGATCAACTTGGATCAGTCTAAGGCCTTCGATAGGGTCGACCATGGTTACCTGGATGCGGTGCTAGCGGCGGCTGGGTTCGGTCCTGTTTTCAGAGGCTGGATCACTGCCCTACATAGCAACCACATCTGTTCTAGGATCAAGGTGAACGGCTACCTTTCGAAGCCGTTCGAAATCACACGATCCATTCGACAGGGGTGCCCTCTCTCCTCCCTTCTGTACGTATTGACTCTCGAGCCTTTACTGAGGAAGTTGGAGTTGTTGCAGGGTATCCCCCTGGAACCAGGATTGAGCAAAGCGGTGTCGGCCTACGCCGATGACGTAACAGTAATGGTATCAACCGACTCGGAGATCGAGGCGATCGGTACCTTACTGGAGGAGTACGAAAGGTTGTCAGGAGCGAAACTGAACCGGGAAAAATCCATCGGGCTGCAACTCGGAACGTGGAGAGGCAAACCGATGCCTCCTGACGGTGTCGTCGGACACTGGACGGAGGGCCCGGTAAAGTTGCTTGGGGTCTGGTTTGGACCGGACCTCCAGGTGGAAAAGAACTGGAACGAGGTTACGAACAAGGTGTTTGCACTAACCCAGAAATGGGCCAAGTGTAAGCTGTCCCTAAAAGGCCGGGCGGAGGTGGCGAACATTTACATAGCGTCCGTCACTTACTACCGCCTGACTGTCGTGCCTTGCCCTAAGGAAACACTCACCACCATGGAACGCATGCTCTTCCAATTTCTTTGGAAGAAGCGTCCTCCTATGGTGAGAAGATCCATCTGCTGCCAACAACCTTCGAAAGGAGGGCTGGGGATGCCGTGGTTGATGATGCGTAGGCACGCATTAAGGCTACGGCACCTACAGGTATTCCTCACTGGTCAACCGGTGTGGGCCCCGTTCGTGAAACGAGCCTTTCCGAGACTCGTCTCACTCACCGAGCTACAGTCCTGGGTCAAACAAAGATCCGGAAAACTGGGAGACTGGCACACTGAGTGTGCTCAGGCGCTCAGGGCTCTCTGGCAAGCGGGCCGGGCCATCGGTGGAGAATCCACCTCATCATTCTATAGAGGGCTGGTGGCTAGCAGGGGCGATGACACCCTTGGAGAGTCGCTGGACATGGAAGAAGACGAACTGGCCAGCCTGTTCGGTAGGACTTTCGGCCCAGGACCAATGGACAACTTCCAGAAGTCACTGGCCTGGCAGTGCTACCGAGGGGCTCTACCCGTTCGAGAGAGGCTCTACAGACACGGGCGCCCGGGCAGGGATCCCTCAAAAAAGATTTGCCCTAGATGCGTGCGTCACGAAGAAACCGTGGCGCACGCATTGGTGCAATGTCCGGGCGTGGCTGATCTGTGGGGCTACGCCGAACAACTGCTGTCGCGGGTGGCGCCGATTAAATTGACCGCCGAGTCCGTGATGACAATCAAACCGCCTCCCCTCTTCACAAAGGAAGCAAAGGCGGTTTTTCTGTGCGTAATAGCCATGTTGAAAGAGGTTGTTTGGTGGACACGATTGAAAGGTCTGAGGTCAGGCAACTTCCTCTCTAGCCATAGTCTGGTCTACTTCTTCCGATATCACTTCGGAAGAAGGATAAGAATGGAGAGAGAGGTGCTTGGCCACAGGCAGTTTTATGAAAGGTGGGTGATAGTGGCGAGAATGGCTCGTGTAAATGGGCCTTCTCTGTATACCATCCTGTAGGTAAAGAAGTAAAGGAGAGGGGAGCACCTTCTCCATGTGCTCCCCGGGCAAAGGATTGCACACTTTTTCGGGGGTGTGTGCAACCCCCATCACGTCCCCTCCCTTTTGAGGTTATTTTCGATTATTTTCATGTTACACCCTTTTTACTCGATTATATGTAAACTCCCCCTTTGTATTTGTCCCTTCTTTTTATGCCTTTATGGTAAATAAAGAAATCTATCTATCTATCTATCTATCTATCTATCTATCTATCTATCTCAAATAGAGATATTACTTCTATTTGACTTATAAATCTATATTTCTGTATCTAGTTATCTAGTTAAATCTGTTCTGCTATCATTAATCGTACCAGAAGGATATTAGATTGATAGAAACGTTAGAATTTGGTACAAAATGCCTCACATTATTTATTTTCGCTCGTTACATTCAGAGTTTAAATCTCAGCAAAGTTAACTTTGCCTTTCATCCTTTCAGGATCAATAAATAAAGTAGCAGTTATATACATGTGATGATATAATCGGCTGTACCCCTCTCCTGAAATTTCTGACATTGTTCATAGGTGAGATTTTATTATCAACCTTCAGATTCCGACCCTTTACGTTCTCAGTTCAAATCCTGCCAAGATCAACTTTGCCTCTGATCCTTTTAGGGTCAGTAACTTAAAGTATCAGTCAAGTGCTGGTGTCGATATTATAGGCGTTCCCTTCCCTCACAAACTGTTACTCTTTTGCTTAAATTAGAAACCCTTACTAAATTCAAGAGAGATTAATAAATATTACAATCGGTGGAGCAACAGAAAAATATCTGGTGTTATTTAGTTACATTCCTTTGCAATTTTTCTTTTAAATTGTGCAGAGTACAATATTTAATATTTGCCGCTCATCTTTCTAAGGTATATACTTAATAGCCAAGTACTGGGCTGTTGTGAATAACTTCAAATATGTATTACAAATCTGAGGTCTTATGTCATTGCTAACATGTATTACTAAATTCCTTATCGAGGGCGGCGGATTGTCAGTATCGGTAGAGTGTTGGACACCATACTGAGTGGCATAGAGTTACGGCCCTTTACGTCCTGAGTTCAAATCCTGCCGAGGTTGGCTTTGCTTTTCATCGTTATGGGGTCGATAAAATAAAGCACCAGTAATGCACTGGGGTCAATTTAATGGATTTTTCCCTCCCTTAAAATTGCTGGCCTTGTGCCTAAACTAGAAACCATTATTACATTCCTTATTTCAATCTAAGGGTTACGGTGGGAGGATATGGCTGTATTTTGATCTGTTAGTTTGGGTATATGGAATGGCAGAACACCAAAAGTGAACTAAATCGAAATGTTCGATGCAATAAAGCAGTTACAAGTATTATTACTAAATGAAGGGTAAATCTCAGGATGGCATGAATTCTAATAATTCAGGAAATGTTATTTATAAATAGAAGACGAATGTCAGGTATCATAGAGATACAGGAAAAGTGAGATATTTTCACATATCAAGTCATTTGCCAGATTTAGCTATATTCTTTCTTATTGATGTTAACAATCACTGCAGCGTTTTGTGAGAGTGTGCATATATGGTCGTATACATACAGACACATACGCACATACAGGTATATATATGTGTGCTTCTGTGTGTGAGTAATGGTGGTGATCGTGCTGCTTTCTGTTATGTTGGACATTAGAATGCATAAGTGTCTATATCTGGTCAAGTAGCTACGTTAAACTGTATGCATATATATATATAAACGTGTTAGATACACAAGTACGAAATATAAATATATATGTAAGTATATATATATATATATATGTATATATATATGCGTGCGTGCGTGCGTGTGTGTGTATGTGTGTATGCTAGTTGATTGCCAGAAATAATTGTTCAAAAATAATCGGGCAAAGCACCCCCGAAGACGGAAAAAATATGGACGGAGACTTCTAACTCATGGGGTGTGTGTGTGTGTGTGGGGGGGGGGGGGGGGGTTACCCGATCTATCAATTACTATTTTTGGTCAAAAACTATCATTATAGTTATCTACTAGAGGGAGCATGGCAGAATGGTTAAGAAGTTCGCTTCTCAATCATTTGATCTCGTATTCGTTCCCAATGCGTGGCATCTTGGGTAAGTTTTATTTACCATGGCCTCAGGTCGACCCATGCCATGTGAAACTGAATAGACGAAACCTGTTTGGAAGCTTGTCGATTGAACGGTACGCGTAAATTAAAAGGACCAGCCTTGTCATAGAGTGTATCACTCTAAATCTCTTTGGAAATTGCGTTTATGGTACACGTGTCTGTGGAATGATCAGACATTTACACGTTGATTTCATGAGTGGGATGTACCGTTGATGGAACAAATGGAGCATTCATCGTCGAAACAGACGGAGGTCCATTTCTTTCAGTTAACTGCATGGAGCCACTGCATTTTCAAATATCAAATTTCCAAAACGCTTCGGATGAACCGGATTTACACACACACACAATTATTATTATACTATCTGATGGTGGATTGGCAGTATCGGTAGAGGGTCGGACGCCATGCTTTGACGCATAGAGTTACGGCCCTTGCCATTCTGAGTTCAAATCCCGCCGAGGTTAACTTTGCCTTTCATCTTTATGGGGTCGATAAAATAAAGTACCAGTAATACACTGGGTAATTGCTGGCCTTGTGCCAAAAGTAGAAACAATTATTATACTATCCGACCTCTTTCTGTCACATCGAAAACACAGAGCCTTATCTTTTCTCTCTCTATCTCTGTTTATATCTCTTGCCTGGAGGCTTGGAGCTCCCCACTCTCTCTCTCTCTCTATATATATATATATATATGTGAGTGAGTGAGTGTGTGTGAGTGCGTGTGTGTGTGTGTGTGTGCGTGTGCGCACGTATGTATGTGTGTGTGTGTAACTGTGTATGATGTTATATGAAGGACCCACCACACCTGAACTGCCCCGGGCCCCCAAATGTCTAAATCTGGTCATGCGCATAACAACCGGTGCATCCAACACAACCTATCACTGTCCGTATTTTATTTTAATTTAATCTTTTTAATGAATTTCTTTATTGTAACACACGTCCAGTGCTTCAGCACGTCTACTAACATGGTCAGAGATGGTGCTGTTGTGCAACCAACAACCTGATGGGAAGCGTGGCAATGGTGTCGGGGCAGTTGTAGTTGTTGCTCTTGTTGATGTTGTGGTAGTGGTCTGGGTTGCTGGTTTGTTGGTGTTTGTTGTTGATGGGTCCGCCGTCAACATCTCCACCAGCTAAATGCTCTGCTCCTTATTCCGGCAATTAGCAATACCCTTGTCCCATCTATTGTCGTTGTTCTTGTTGCTCTTGCTGTTGGTGACGGTGGTGCTGATGTTGTCAATGTTGGTATTGATGTTGTCTTCGGTAACACAGACCTGTGGTCGGTGCCCTGTTTGATGTTGTTGCTGTAGTTACTATCTCACCACTAAACCTAAACAAGGTGTGGTGGTCTTGGCAACACATAGATAATCGACACAAATGGACCTGATAATAAAACACTTCCAACAACTCTTACGCCACCCTATGACTATGTCTGGTTTCTATGGTCAGTTTATCAAACCGCCCGACTAGTCCGCTCGGCTCTCTTTCACCTCTTACGCCACCCTATGTCTGGTTTCTATGGTCAGTTTATCAAACCGCCCGACTAGTCCGCTCGGCTCTCTTTCACCTCTTACGCCACCCTATGTCTGGTTTCTATGGTTAGTTTATCAAACCGCCCGACTAGTCCGCTCGGCTCTCTTTCATCTCTTACGCCACCCTATGACTATGGTTTCTATCGTCAGTTTATCAAACCGCCCGACTAGTCCGCTCGGCTCTCTTTCATCTCTTACACCACCCTATGACTATGGTTTCTATCGTCAGTTTATCAAACCGCCCGACTAGTCCGCTCGGCTCTCTTTCATCTCTTACACCACCCTATGACTATGGTTTCTATGGTCAGTTTATCAAACCGCCCGACGAGTCGGCTCGGCTCTCTTTAATCTCTTACACCACCCTATGACTATGGTTTCTATCGTCAGTTTATCAAACCGCCCGACTAGTCGGCTCGGCTCTCTTTCATCTCTTACGCCACCCTATGACTATGGTTTCTATGGTCAGTTTATCAAACCGACCGTCTAGTTCGCTCGCCTCTCTTTCATCTCTTACACCACCCTATGACTATGGTTTCTATGGTCAGTTTATCAAACCGCCCGACTAGTCCGCTCGGCTCTCTTTCATCTCTTACACCACCCTATGACTATGGTTTCTATCGTCAGTTTATCAAACCGCCCGACTAGTCCGCTCGGCTCTCTTTCATCTCTTACACCACCCTATGACTATGGTTTCTATCGTCAGTTTATCAAACCGCCCGACTAGTCCGCTCGGCTCTCTTTCATCTCTTACACCACCCTATGACTATGGTTTCTATCGTCAGTTTATCAAACCGCCCGACTAGTCCGCTCGACTCTCTTTCATCTCTTACGCCACCCTATGACTATGGTTTCTATGGTCAGTTTATCAAACCGCCCGACTAGTCCGCTCGGCTTTCTTTCATCTCTTACACCACCCTATGACTATGGTTTCTATGGTCAGTTTATCCACACGCCTGACTAGTCCGCTCGGCTCTCTTTCATCTCTTACACCACCCTATGACTATGGTTTCTATCGTCAGTTTATCAAACCGCCCGACTAGTTCGCTCGCCTCTCTTTCATCTCTTACGCCACCCTATGACGATGTATGGTTTCTATGGCCAGTTTATCAATACACCCGACTAGTCCGCTCGGCTCTCTTTCATTTATTAAATCTACTTATCTCTACTTCAGTGGCGAAGGGTAACCTGGAAAGCAGGGCATGCAGTCCAATCGCTATGGCGGAAAGTGGGGCTGTGTGCAGTCTTACCCCCGCCCCCCGCCAATTCCCTCTAAATGACCCTCTTGGTCAAAGCCGCATGTAGTGTTATCTAGTGTGTGCGTGTGTTATCTTTTTATGTGTCTACGGTTTAGTAAGCAGCCAACATTCTGCTTGCTTCAACCGACGCTGTCGTGTGTTTGCGTGTATGTGTGTGTGTATGTGTGTGTGTGTGTGTGTGTGTGTGTGTATGTGCGTGTTATCTTTTTATGTGTCTACGATTTAGTAAGCAGCCAAAATTCTGCTTGCTTCAACCGACGCAATTAATCAACTAAAGATTCTATAACGCATGCACTGCATGCGTTGCATGCACGCACCCTTCGCCTCTGCTCTACTTACTGTTAATGTTGTTCTTCCTCTTGGTGTGGTTGTGGCTAAATAGGCAAATAACACCTCCACTCTAAGCCACATTTATAAAAAGGTTGCCTACAATTTTCAATCCCATTTGGATGTAAGTATTTACACATAACGTCTCACATACCCGAGGAGCTATCGATTACAGAGTCGGGTTAGATCGTGATCGACCGTACCTCGAGTTGATCGACAATGAACCACGTGTCATGTTTGAATAAAATATGTATATGCAATGTTGATACTTTGTTTCAGCCTGCTTATTATTAACCCTCTGTACACTACAGTCGCTAATAACCGTACCAATTGGTGTAAAAACACACCATATTTGGGGTTTGCAGATCTGCCCTTGTCAGTATTTTTTTTTTTTATGATTTCGGCTGTCGTTTACTCTTAACAATAATATATTTTTGTAAGAGATTTTTCATTTTGTTTGTCTTTTTTGTAGTATAGGCATGTTTAGTTGTATGTGTGTATAGAGTTCTGTATTTTGGGGGTTAAAGATTGAGATGTATGGTATGACTTTTTCTTCCATTTTGGGTTTTGTTTTTAGGGGGACTTGAATATTAATTTTTTTTTTTCTTGCTTTTTGAATGCTATCGTTGATTATATTAAAGGGTATTTTCTCTTGATGAGTATATCTTTCATCTCCTCTAGTCTGTGGTCCCTTGTTGTGTTTGAAACTATTGTGCAGATTTGTTTAGCTAGGTTAAGTGGAATGTCATCCAGATATCTTTTCCAGTTTTCTTTTATATAGCAACGGAAGGTATTCTCATAAATGTTTGAAGCTTTTTCGTAGATTTTTTAGTTCATGGTATCCCATGACTAAGTTGGCATATCTTGGCGTCATGGTTGCCATGGCTGTTCCTGATTTCTGTCTGTAGGGTGTTTCGAATATATATATATATTGAATATATATACATATTTCACGATATAATTTTGATAATATAATCTGCTTTTAAAAGTTATAAAACATTTAATACCTCGATGTTTCCTCTTTTTTTTTTCTTTGGCTACACGTCTGTACAAAGGCTATAAACCTTTTTTATGAATCACTTGAGTTCAAGTACAATTTCATGTTGAAATTTATGAACCTTTATATCCGATTTATAACCTACCACCATCTTTACATATGACAACTTTATGAAGTGAACAGGGTAAAGTCCCAAATGTCTTTACTCAAGGAGAATGAAACACTTATTGTATTAATAATCCTAATAATAAAAAAAATATTTTTAAATAAGATGTATGTATTATTAATTTTATTCTCTCGTTATCGATTTCCTTACGTCACGTTTTGCTGTGTTTATTATTTGTTATTATTACAGCCATTATAATTTAAACATAAGGATACAAGTTTCTGTATCTTGAGACAGCTAATTCTTAGGTCAATCGAAATTTGTTGATCATTATAACAATACCATGCAGAAAGCAAATAAAATGTATTTATTTACAACATTTGCTCTAAACACTTATGTGAATTTGAAGTTGCCACTCTACAAAAGAACTTTCTGCAAGTCACTCAGTTAATTTCCCCCTCTCTCTCTAAATATATATATATATATATATATATATATATATATACAATGACAATCTTTTAATCTCTTCTGAGAACGTTTGCAGATACAACTCTGCTATAAAAGCTATCCTTGTGTACCTGGATTTCACATTTGGAATTATTAACATTGTCCAGTCTCACAGTCGGGTAAGTTGGTTTTGAACTACTTTTTACATCAAATCCTTTTGTCTACAAATTCAATTGAAATATATATATTTTCTTGACATAAATACTTCAAATTTAGGAAGATCAGTGGAATGGTAAAAATATCAAACTTGTCGGACTGTACACCCTATAGTAACTGATTTCATCTTTTTATATTCAAAGTCTAAACCATACCAAGACGAAATTTGCATTTTATTCCACGTATATAATAAAATACATATGAGGATCCACTTACCACTCAAGTTATCTATTCATAACTCTCACAAAATTATTTTCATTTTCTTACATCAATAATCTATATGGAAATAACATGAATCTAGTGTTTTGTGAAAAGAAACCAATATTTTAAATTTTAAGGGAGGGTACTATAAAACAAGAAGTAAGCTTTAGTAAACCATAATTATAAGGCAGTTTTAATCTCTAGTTGAATCACTAGTATTTTAGATGCATGCATTATTCTCAAAGTTTTCAGCTGAGATTGACACACAATAACTAAGAATCGAAGTAATCAAGCAAATGGCTGTATGTTGAAACGTGTCTGTTTTATTGATGCAAAGCTTGTATTCAGTTTACTTAATAAAGAAGGGTATGAGATTGCTCTTTTGATCCTGTCATACTTAGGGGATTAAAGTGAAAAGATAAGAAGAGAATAAAATGAAACGGAAACATGGTAGGTTGATGAACAATTCTTTAACAAGTCCTAGTATTTATTTGGACACAATTTAATCATTATGTCCAATCAGAACTGAGTACATGAATGTACATATATTTTCGTAAACATTTTATATCATATTTCAATCTTAGTATAGTTTCACCAGATCTGTGAAAAAAATGTAAGAATTACTAGAAGTGATATTTTATTGTTTAATACTCTCCCTAATGGTACTAACCCATGATGGAAGTAAAAGTAAAGTGCTGTAATGTGTCCAGTTATTGAGAATTTGCAGAGTTAGAAAGATAAGTTATGCCGATGAAGTTCATGCATCTTCAAGGGCTATGGGGAAATCCTAAAGGTGAGACACAATTTTAGAACATGGAAGTAGGAAGGTTTGTCATTCATACTAGTTTCTACATCTACTTTAAGTAGGAAGAAAGGGAAATTACTCCAAACTGGAACTGGAATTATGTTTGAAATTAGCTCACTAGAACCTTATTACTATTTTACTTCTACCACACGACACTCCCTGCCACGAACCTTCTAGTATGTTAAACTTGGTAACTGGTCAAAGCTTCACCAGTTCTAGGACAACTTCAGCTGAAATAAGTGGTTAACTAAACCATTTCTCCAGATATATGTCTCCACATCACCCACACAACAAAGTTCTACTATAACCTAGAATAAACAGGGGTGGTTTAATCTTGAGAAAGCCAGCACTATTACGAACTGGAAGAATTTGCTTACATCTGTAAGACTACCTTTAAAAAAGCAAAGTATATTCATACTTTCGGTATCGCAAAGTAATGGAAGCAGTCATAAAAAACTTACTTTGCTACCTTGAAAACTATTTATAAAATAAACCCTGTTGTATACAACGTATCTAATGAAGAATAATGGAAAGTTAACAAAAATAGCCATGAAATATGAACAACAAAAAATTCGAAACAAAGAAAAAATAACAGAAATTGAGAAAAATAAAATCTCAATTGAAAATAGGCCTTCAGGATGCCAAATGATGATAGAAAAATAAGCCTTACATAGCCAATATCCTCAAAAGCTGAATAGGCAGGACGTGGACAAGCAAAATATAAGTGCCGGACGAAAAGCAGAAACTGGAGGATTTCTAATTGCAGCACAATTTCAAAGCCTCCCCACCAAAAACCATAAAAAATACACAATGAACACAGTAAGTAACTGCAGAATATGTGAGGCGGGAACGGAACAATTAGCCACACTACCTGTGGCTGCCCAGTCTTAGCGAAAAGGGAATGTATCTACAGATATGATAGAGTTGTAATTTACATACACAAGAAGTTATGTTAACACTAAAATTACATCAGAAAAAATGGGGGTACAACCCTACACCAGAAAAGGCGTCAGAGAATGACAAAGCAAGCATACTCTGGGATATGTCAATATACACTTATAGGGAGATCAAAGCCACCCGACTGGATATTATAGTCAATAACGATAAATAAAAACTGTCTTATCATTGACATATCTATCTCTAAAGAGCAAGGAAATGAAGAAATTATTCAAGTATAAAGATCTGGAAATAGAAATAACCTGAATGTTGATGACGAAACCGGAAACAATACCTATAATAGGTGTTCTGGAAATGATAAAAAAACACACAGACAGAATACACAACCAAACCCCAAGATATACAGCATACAAAATATTGTACTATAAGGTACTGCACGCATATTATGTATTATTAATACAATAGAAACAAGGACATATGTTGTTTTAACTTGACGCTCTCGGCGAAGCATATTCTACTCGTATGGCAAGATTAATAACGATCAGTACAAATAGAAATAGAGAAAATGCTGTGAGACTGATTAGTGATATCAACTGAGGGGAATACTTCTATAGAGCTTTCTGTGTACTAAATAAAAGTTCGGTAGGTTTTCACATATTCATTATACTGCATTGAAAACCTTCGATCGTCTGAGATTATCTATGCAGGTATTATGCATCCCTTCTTAGTTTGAAACATTTCTTTCTCTCAGACAAAATATCAGACCTGTCAACTCTCCCTGTCCGACGAGATCTCCCACCCACTATGCGAGATGTCTTCTTTTGTGAAAATCGGTATAGCTTTCATTATGTAAACTCTCCCCATTTTTTCCTATTTTGGCGTACTTTATTTCATGGTACTCTTCGTTTGGATTTTTCGAGATTGGCAGGTCTGAAATATAGCCTTGACACGCCAGATTTCTCTACCTCAAATGGCATACAAACGTGCCCAAACTCACGAACTACATGTTAAAAAATTACTCAAAATTACTCATAAAACTTTGTTTTTATTTTTCAGGGGATAACAGAATTTATATAAACAACACAATGGTATGCTATACTGCATTCCTACTGCTGTTTGGTATTACTTTTAATATTATCTCAGCTGAGGTATCTGTTAGTTCTTCCAAAGAACTTGAAGCATGCTTGAAGAAAAACATAAGCGAAGCACAATTTACTGAACAAGAATGGTTATCATTGTGTCTGAAATATTACTTAAAGAAAAAGTTTGATGAAGCTCACAGCTCTGAAACTAAAATTAATCTTTGGGCCACGGTGGGAAGAGGAGAATATATTAACATGTTGATTGATCGATTCACAGCCGAGGCGCGAAATGTTTCTTCAAAAAGAATTCGTAAAGAATATAGAATGTTGACTGCCGAAGAAAGGCAGAATTACCACCGCGCTATTTGGATGCTTAGAGAAGATACTGTGAGTAAATTTTAGTTTCGAATTTTATCGTTTTATTTCTTGCCAATCATGACAAGACATTGTTGTTGGTATTGTTTGCCTCAGTCCAACTAATATTATTTCGAGGCTTCTTACTTTCTTTTAAAATATGATACGGTGAGATTTTAAGCAAATTTGCTATTTGTAGTTGATCGAGCGACCACATAAAGAATCCCATGTTGGCTTGTGAGTGATTTAATATGCTGGATTTCAATTCAGTTCATTTATTTCCATTACAAAATAACAGAAAATTACAATGTATAAAGAGACAAAGGTAGCGAATAAAGCATTTATAGCCGGGAGAACGTGACAATGGTCGAAATTTGTATTGGAGCGTTGAAGAATTTTTCTGGTTCTTTAACTGAAACAACAAAACAAAAGAAAGAAACAATAAAAAGAATTAGTCTATTATCAGTTTGCCGAAGCGGTATAAATGATTAGGATATTCAGAGGTAAGTTATTATACGAATCAATAGTCGAGTAGGAATTCATGGTTTGGTTTTTGTGCTATAGTGATAGTTTTTATTATTTATCAGCTTAAGAGGGCAGCGGATTGGAAGTATCGGTAGAGGGTCGGACGCCATGCTTTGCAGCATAGAGTTACGGCCCTTTACGATCAGAGTTCAAATCCGCTGAGGTTAACTTTGCCTTTCATCCTTAAGGGGTCGATAAAATAAAGTACCAGTAATGCACTGGGTAATTGCTGGCCTTGTGCCAAATGTAGTAACAATTATTTATCAGCTTAAGGGCGGTGGATTTGCAGTATCGGTAGAGAGTCGGGCACTATGCTTTGCAACATAGAGTTACGGCCATTTACAGTCTGAGTTTAAATCCCGCCGAGGTTAACTTTGCCTTTCATCCTTACGAGGTCGATAAAATAAAGCACCAGTAACGTACTGGGGTCGATTTAATCGACTTTCCCTTCCCCAAAATTACTGGCCTTGTGCCTATACTAGAAATCATTATTTATCAGCTTATTCTGAATGACCAGAAATCGTTAGAACATCAGACAAAATGCATTGCTGTGTTTCGTTATGGCCCCTTACACCCGGAGGTCAAATTCCATTGAGGTTTTGTATTTCGCCCCTTTTGAGCTCCTGCCACTCACCGGAGTAAGATAGAATTACCACACACACACACACACACACACACACACACACACACACACACACACACACACACACACACACACACTCACACTCACAAACAAACAAACACAAACAATTGACCAATTTACAGAAAAAGTTGTGCATGGATACTTGAGACGTAATACACAGACCATAGAGGGGATAAACCACTCAAAAAGCCTGGCATGGAGTTCCGACAAGTTTATGACATCACACCTTCAGGGATATCTCTATGCAATACAGGAACAAGAATTCCCTACCAAATATCTGCTGCACAAAAGAGGAGGGACAGCAGCTGACAATAAATGTAGGCTATGTAAAACAAAGATCGAGGATGTAAGCCACATTGTTGCCACCTGCGAAAGAATGTCATCTCGCTACTACCTCCCCATGAGACACGATGGGATAGCTAGAACCATCTGGAACGCACTTCGGAAAACAAAATTAACAACAAACGAGGAGGAATATATTGAGACAGATGGCACTAAGGAATACTGGTGGAACCTGAAAATAAAAACTGCCACCAAATTAAAACACAACCGGCCTGATATTGTTGTTTGGGACCACACATTGAAAACGTGTTCTGTTGTGGAGATCAGCTGCCCACTTGATGTAAACGTTGTCAGAAAAATACAGGAGAAGGAGCACATCTACGGACCATTGATGAGGAGTTTACAAATCCAGTATCCAAGATACACCTTTAGCTTCATACCCATCATTATTGGAGCTATGGGTTATATACCAACCCGCTTGAACCAAAGTATGACTGAACTTGGATTTGCGGACAAAAAGCGCAGCTCCCTAATTCATAGTCTACAAATGGCTGCGATAGCTGGCACCTTCAAAATTTGCAAAACATTCTTGCGATTCAAGGGATGACAATTTCTTTTCTTTTACAACCTTGCCACCAGGAAGGTGGCCGGTCAAAAAAATATACTCGAAATTAAGAGAAAGAGATAACATACATACATACATACATACATACATACATACATACATACATACATACATACATACATACATACATGTGTGTGTATATGTATATAAAATCGACAAAATGTATTTAAACAATAAATATACAGTATCGAATATATAATACATAACTTGCATTAAGATAAAGAGACAAACTAACAATGATATCACCACAAGGGAAATCAGAAACCTCCAAAGAAATGAAATGTCAATTGACGCACGTCAATGTCATCCACACACTGTTGCCACCACTATATATTAAATTCAATACCGTTGACCAAGTAATAAAATATAAATGAAAAGAAAATATAGCAAAGACATAATCAAACAAACGCTCGCATACACATATACATATGAGGCTCAACACATTGCATACGTGCCCTCACCGCAACAATACAAACAATCAAATTACATGGTAGAGCATCGGACATCATGGTTTGCGACATAGAGTTACGCCCCTTTATGTTCTGATTTCAAATTCCGGAAGCAGGGTGTCCGACGTTCTACCGATTCTGCCAATTCACCGCCCTTTTATGACGTAAATAATTGTTTCTACTTTAGGCACAAGGTCAGCAATTATCCAGTGCATTACTGGTACTTTATTTTATCGACCCCGTAAGGATGAAAGGCAAAGTCAATCTCGGCGGGATTTGAACGTAAATAATGTGCAATGGTTTCAATCAAGAATTGAAAAATCGAATTATATGACACTCACCACTGTAATTGTATTGAGGTATTACATACATATATGTGAGCCTTTAACTTTTGCTGGAGTCGCACCTGCACTATTGTGACATGCGGTGAAGTGCCCAGGACATTATAACATGGTGGAGCCCATCTCTCTCCAGGTCTGAACACTGTCGATTTTTCCCCGAGAAAGAGAGAGAGAGAGAGAGAGAGAGAGAGAGAGAGAGAGAGAGAGAGAGCATGCTAACGGATTTTTGAATGAGAAGAAGATGATGTGATGTTCATGATTTTTCATGGGTATTAATGGTGAGATTGAAAAAAAAGTCACTTTAACCAAGAATGGAAATAACATTTCAGACATAACATTAACTTGCCTCTTACTCTGTAAACACTAACCGATGAATGTTAACTGTCGTTCCTTTTAGACTGTTCTACCTAATAAATTTGAAGTTATTGCTGACCTCCATAACGGTCAAGTAACCGACTCAGCTCATGGTGGTCCTGCGTTTCTACCTTGGCACAGAATATATATGATGATGTAAGTAAGCTCTCGTAAAGGTATATATATATATTTGCCGTCGGCTTCAGACAGATGTCATAGAGTAGAGGATAAACACAAAGATCATTCTACTCTCTAGTCAATAAAGCAAATCATCTATTATGGAAAGTGAAGTAATTGATTGACTCTATGGATCACTAGCGTGAAATTTATATATGTATATATGTATATATATATATATATATATATATATATATGTGTGTGTGTGTGTGTGTGTGTGTGTGTGTGTGTGTGTGTGTGTGTTTCGAGTACTCATCTTGGCATACAGCCTGTGAACGCAATCCAATTGCACCCTTTACTATATATATATATATATATATATATATGTGTGTCTGGAAGTATTTCCTAGTCCATGAGCACCCTCTATTAGTTGTGAGTTAGAAAGACAAATTTATATTTATTGTTGTACTTTGGGAGGGTCATGTTGCCAATAAGAAACACACGCACCAGTTGCTTTCACTTCAATTTATTATAATAAATTTATAAATTTAGGAATTTACAAATTTCTGGTTGGTTGGTTGGTTCCACAACCAGGTAGTTGTTTATATATTGCCGTCGCAGGTCGATGAACAAACAGAAGCACAATTTAGTATAGCTAGATCCGAACTTAGAAATATTATAGAACAGTATAGCAAGAAGCATAATAGAATGGAGGCCCAGCAACTGGGAGAAAATCTGCAAATGGCTTGCGTAAGCTCATGCAGCGCTCGCGTAATGGAGAGATAGCATGCTTTCCAACAGACAAGTCTGGCAGAATGTCGGTTGACAGCCTGCCAAACTACATCCAGGCAATGCAACCCCACATCACTAACACAAGAGAGGTAACACCACAGGAGCATGAGGATAGAGAAAAAGCCCTCAATGCCCATATGGTGATGTGGACGAATATAATGCAGCCCAACAAAAGGACTGCCAACAACTTCCAGGCCTGGAACAATGACGTGCCGGCGTTGTATGGGCTTCGAAAAGACCATAAAGCGACCAGTGACCCTGTCACGGGACCACCAACACGGCCAGTCTGTGGAGCTAACATTGCTAGTAACTACAGACTGTCCTACTTCCTCTCCCTGATCATACGCCCCATCATTGAAATGTCCCCAGATGTATGTGACAGCACGGAGGACCTCCTCAGCAGAATCGGCGAGAGTAACCGATCTAGAGACCTAACAAACTGCATAATAGGTAGTATGGATGTTGTGTCCCTGTATCCATCTATTGACGTGGATTTTGCTGTGGAGAAATGCGTAGAAATGATCAGTGAGAGCAATGTTGAGTTCCGTGGGATTGATACCAGTGAGCTGGGACTCCTACTTAAACTTACCTATAGTAATAATTACCTAGACACATATGACCTTAGCAACCTGTGCCCTACAAGACCAGCAAGAGGCAGACCCCCTACCATTACCTCAATGGCCAAGAAAACCCACACAGATAGATGGAACGGCTGGACCAGAGCCATACGAACACCCGAAAACCACGATGAACTGAAGAAAATGATTGCACATGCGGTAGGGGCCAGCATAAAACTAACCCTTAAGGAACATATGTTCAAATTTAATGGAAAAACATATGCCCAAGAGGAAGGAGCAGCCATTGGTGTTAGCATTGCAGGCGACATAGCTAACTTATTCATGGTATGGTGGGACAGTAGACTTAAACTTAAACTTAAAGAACAATTAGAAGACCCCTTAACCCTGATAATGTACTCCCGCTACGTTGATGATATAAACATCGTAGTTAAGACACCCCCACTAGAGAACAGTCAGGAACTAGAGAAAAACAATGGAAAGCATCCAGCAAATAGTTAACTCCATCCACCAGAGTATTAGAGTTACTATAGACTACCCAAGTAAACACCCCAACCATCGATTACCTGTACTAGACACAGAGCTCTGGTTAGATACCATTAATAACAAAAAACAAATCCTCCATTCCCATTATGCCAAACCCATGACTTCCAAACATCTGATCCACCGAAACTCGGCTGTTTCGGACCATACCAAAATCAACATACTGATTGCGGATTTGGTACGGGTGATGAGAAACGTGTCCCGCATGTGCAACCCCGAAGAAAGACACATACATAATTTACCTAAAATACGTATGTAATGATTATTTCTTTATTGACTACAAGGGTTAGTACGTATGTAATAATACTTCCAGTTTGATGCAGAGTTGTGTTTAGACAAGACGTTTTGACAAGACGTTTAAACAAGACGTTTTGAAATTAACATTCTTAACATTCTTAACATTCTTAAAAGAAAATGTTAATGATAACCTAAGGACCGAATATTAATCATTCAATATCTTCAATATAACTTCATAAGAATGAAAACAAAAATTACAGATTACATGTATCATTCCAAAAGGAAAACAAGTCAAATGTCAGAAAAATATAGGGTTAAACAAAGCCGATTTTCTTGGCAGCATGGATTGTTAATATAAATATAATTAGCAATTGTACTTCAATGACGTGTGTATATCTTATTCTTCTTTTTCAGTTGGGAAGAAGCACTTCGTGAAATGATCCCATCTGTTGTTGTACCGTATTGGGATGTTGGCAGAGATAGTGCTTTAGAAGACCCAAGAACCTCTATAATCTGGAGCTCAACATTCCAGGGTAACTCGGCTGGATTGGTGACTGATGGTGCATTCGCAGATTTTCCAACTGCTTATGGTCCTTTACTCAGAAGTTACGGTATTTTTACTCATCTTCCAGTATTCAGAGATATCACTTTAGTTTTTACACAGGATACATTAACTCAAATTTCTCAAATTACAGCCGAGCATATCCGCTATGTTTTCGAAATCTACCATAATAATATCCATGACTGGATTGGGGGCACGATTTCTATCCAAGCATGGGCTTCTTTTGATCCAGCATTTTTACTGATTCATGGCTATGTTGATTATATTTGGCAACGTTTTCAAGAAAAACAATTAAGAGATGGTATTAATATCGTAACGGATTACCCCATGACCCACTCTGAAATACAAGGCACTGCATTTGAAGCAAACGCACCGATTGGTTTAATTGAAGGAATGTCCAATGCAGAATCTGTGGCAGAGTCCGTTGTCTACATGAATCTTGTTGATTACGAAGACGCCCAGCTTGAATGTGGTCTTCAGAACCCTTGTCAGTCTCCATATTATCAATGTGTCAATAACACCTGTATATCAATGACAAATGATGCTAATTCATGTGACATATTGTCTTCCATGCAGAACAACTACTGTATCAACAAAGTGTGTGACATTGATCAGTTCTCTTTCTTCGCAGTTGAAGTCATCCACGAACGTCTTGAAAATGAGTGTGATATAGGCAACTTTCCTGTTAGGCAGCAGGTTGCTGATAAATCCATGGATATCTACAGAGAAAGCGCAATGTTAATACACCAGGATAAATACACAAGTAATCCATCAGATATGTGTGGGCGTCCGGCCGGTTGTTGCAAACCAGTTGAAAGGGTTAATATCCAAACGACGAGTAATGATGGTGATCTGTGGCTCTATAGGGAAAACGCGTTCATTGATACACGGTTGGCTACCAGTCACTCCCAGGTCTACCTTGCAGTAAGGCGAGCCCCTGTTAGTCGTTTCTTTCTAAATGCTGCTGATGAATATGGTAATTTGTGTGACATTTATCTCGTCGACAATGCTGGCCATAAAATCCGTTTGGAGAACAATGATGGTGTTTTAATTTCTGAAGAGGATCCCCGAATAAAAACAACATTAGCCGAAGCTCAGCTCAATATTTATGAATATGTTCCAAATGGCAACCAAGCTCAACCGACTGTCCGCCATGATCGATATGTATTCTCAATTTATTGCCGAGCAAATCGAAACTAATTCAATTCCGCCGACCTCGAATCAAAATTGAAACTTCACAGTAGAATTACAGTTCGAAATAGATAACACACGAACGTGCGGGTATGTAAGTTTATGTATGCGCACGCACACACACACACACACACACACACACACACACACACAATAACATCCATACCTGCACACACATGCATGCATGCATACATATCTACTTAGTTGATGTGTAAATTCCAATGAAAGAGTATTGTATCTATATTAGAAACCGACTCTCTCTGTGTTGGCAAAAATTTGTGAAATTATAAAACCAGAAGAACATACATACATACATACATACATACATACATACATACATACATACATACATACATACATACATACATACATACATACATACATACATACATATTTGATGATACGATTGTTGTTATAAAATAATTTGATTCCCATACTGGACATATTTCTTCGAAGACCCTCAGCTAGCTTGTTTGCAGAATACTTATTTTGAACTTACATAAAGGATACGTAGTAACTTAGCAGGAAAAACAATACATACATACATGCATGCCTGCATGCATACATGCGTACATACTACGTACATACATACATTCATACATACATACATTATATATATTATATACATACAGGCATATATACAATGGATGTTTATCTTCTGAAAAAATTGTTACTGACAAGTACTGTTTTTTAGACTGTCATGTACATATATAACATGGTGAAGAATGAAGCACACAAAAACACAACAGAACAAGTATGTACAGTAATAACCATATCGTTAAAATATCCGGTGCATTTCATATTCTGAATATGTCTTTTTGAATAATAAAACCTATTAGGAATAAGAAAAAAATGTAAGAATTTTGTCAGCGAAATATAAAAATTCCTACAGATCATCATTCAAATAAGTTCTAATATAAAGTGTGTCAATAATATTCAATTAAATTTTAATAAAAGCTTTGTCATTGGAAAGCTCCAGTTTTCTTTTCGACTGAAATAACTTTTCAGCTTTTGTCGTTTCTATGGTACATTGAAATTCTTCTTCTTCTTCTTCTTCTTCTTCTTCTTCTTCTTGTAACATTACAATATGGTGCCTTCAATGGCAAAAGTTTAATCCCAATTATTTTAATGCTTCATCTAATTTGTTCCTATGAGGTTCCGCCAGAGAACAGGTCGCAAGTGGCGGGGATAGTGATGCAGTCACCAGATATAATGGTTAATTGCGATATAATTAGGCTCCTGTCGTATGAATAAGCAACTCCTGACCAACCGCGATAAACTAAAGGAATTGCAGGATCTCATGCAGCAATGCACCAGCTTCAGCATGCGATGATCAGAAGAGATATAGGTGTAAAAACCAAACTCGCTATCTTCAATATAGTATTCGTGCCAACCCTTACCTATGATCATGAATCTTGGGTAATAACCGAATGAATACGATCACAAATACAAGCAGCCAAAACGAGGTTTCCTCTTCCTCCTCCTCTTCAGAAGAAGAAGAAATAACTGATTCTTTTTTCCAATCTGTAGCTGGAACTCAGTTCCTTTGCCTACAGATTCTCTTCAAATTGTAAAATTCACTGATCTCTTCTCTTCCGCAATCAAGATATCCTTGTCGAAAAGCTCACTTCTTTTGCTGTCCATAGACACAGTAAAACTCATCTAAACATCTTTTCAATCATAATGATTTGATTTCGACATGCAGACAATTACCCATCAGGAAATCTACTCCTGTCACCTAAACCTTCAAAGTGATAGAACATGATGGTGTTGTTGCGATCATGCACGAACATTATGTTTCGAATGAGGTTACGTTCTCGCTAAGCTATTCAGTGTCAATCGCTCATTCTATGGAGATTTATTGACGCACAAAATATTTTCTCCCAACTTCAAATACGGCACCCCCTCTGGATCTTCCAACTACTGACCTATCACATTGTATTTACAACTTGAAAAATGTGTTCCTCTTCACTGAACAGTAGTGTGGTTTTCATAGAGCCAACTGTATCATACTTAAACACATTATTGGTCTCTAATTCTAGGGACACTTGTGGAAAGCTTTGATGTTGTCCTTAATATCAGAAAAAATATTTCATCCATCGCTTTGATCGAAAACTTCTTGTCAGAACATTCCACCGCAACAAGTGCTAACGAGGCTCTCTTTGACTATAATTGTATATCTCTGTATTACTGCAATATTCATTACTGTCTTCCAAATACTTTCTTCTTGACATAAACTATATCTTTGTCATATCTAACCAAATACACACCTACATAGATAACACACATCACAACAGTATATCCATTACCATGTAGGCATGCCTACTCGCAATCTGTGTACTTCACACTGACAGCCATAGGTTAGTAGTTCATAGTTGTTAACCTTCTTCAAATTGGATAATGTGTTTTATATTTCCATATATAACCTAGAAGAGAGAGAGAGAGAGAGAGAGAGAGAAAGAAATACAGAGAGAGAGAGAGAGATTTAATAGCTTGATGAGTATAGATTCAATATAGGGCTCTAAGTAGGTTCTTGTTATCGTTCACATTGGTTGTTAACGATAGCAAGAGCACCATTATGCTCTGTTCCTGGTGTGAATAAAGATTTCAGGATGATGTAGGTTGGGCCAAGAAGGAAGCCTCAGGGGTATTTTGTTGTGGCTATGAAGCGCATACAGCAAATCAAGTTGTGGTTTTATCAACAAAGATACTGTTTACACTTATATAAGCAGATACCCTGAAAACGCCCTCCAATGGAGACAGTAAAAAGAAATAGTATCAATAAACAATAAATATACATATCAAGGGAACGCCTCCGAAAATATACCTTTTTTATTCATGAAATAACACGCAACTTAAACTTTCCCAAATTCTAAGATACCAAACTTTACAAAACTGATGACCTTTATTGATGGCCACGCATTAATATTTCCAAAGTAGCACCTCAACATCTAGGATACTTTATCAGTGATATAAACTAGTTTAGTGCTGCAAATGCAGAGTCATGTTTATATGTATTTAGGGTTGTTGTGAAATTAGGCTTCGTGTTAAGTAAACATTCACGTGCCAAACGAACTGTTCTCCCTAACCTACCGATATGATTTGTACTCTCTCACTCACTCACTCACTCACTCACTCACTCACACACATTCCCACTCCTTCCATACTAATTTCTTTCTCTTTTACTCTCTCATCTCCCATAACTACAACAGTTTTTGCTCCTCTGAGCTACTTGTATCATCCCAACTCGAGTCCACCCAACGTCCTCCACTCTCCTTCCATTGCTTTACTTATTCTATTTTCACTTCACAAACCTTTACTCAGCCCGTCCTTCTCATCACTGAAGCCCATTGGAATAGATGTCGAGGCCACATTTACCATTCTGGCATCGTCCTACAGACGTTCAGGTGAAATACCAACTATATCCACCTCAACATTGTTAGAGATGGAATCGGCTATAGTTAACGCCTCTGTTCTTCTAACTATACAATAAAATAAGCAAAAGCATTTCAACTGCATATTGCTAACTGGTGTTGGAAGTATAGTTCTTCTCAGAAAACTGTTGGATAGATGTAAGATCTAAAATCTGTTTTCTGTACTTCACATTTAATTAGATGCTATAATGTTATTTGCGAATTAAAGAACATAGCGATGTTAAAAGCTTACAGCTGTAAACATATTGTTTAAAATTATAGAATTCCCATGAAGGAAATCTACAGATCAAGATTAACAGGAATATAACGGGTTGTCCATATAAAATTGTTTCAACATAATTTAATTCTACTTTCAATAATCTCTTTGGGTAATTTACACGTTTTAAATAACTAATTGGTGTAAATTCACACATCAAATAACTGATTGGTGTAAATTCACACATTAAAAAGAAGAGATCGGAAATTCACAAATCAGAAGAAACAGAGCTAGCTCAAGTGTCTTTTAATATTATCTAATTCAGTCATTTACTGATAGCAGTTCTAATCTCGCCAGGAATCGATATTCCCTTTCCATCTTTCAATGTTATATAAATACGTATATTAAAACTTTGAAGTAAATTTAATTAGCTATATATTTTTCACTGAAAAATCAACAGTAACGTTGTTTATTTCATATAAAACGTATTGTAACGGTTGAACGTCGGAAAACATGCTTTGCAACATAGAGTTAACAACCTTTGCGTTCAGAGTTCAAATCCTGTCGAGGTCGATAAAATAAAGCAACAGTAATGCACTGGGATTAATTTAATCTACTTTCCCCTCCCCCCCCCAAAAAAAAATTGCTGGCCTTGTGCCTATAGTAGAAATCATTATTATTGCTTCTGGGGAGGGTGTTGGTTTGGCTAAAATGGTAGAGCGTCAAATGAAATGCTTTTGTGGTATAAGTTCAAATCCCACCGTGGTCAACTTTGCCTTTCATCCTTCAGAGGTTGATTATATAAAAGTACCAGTCAAGTACTGAGGTTGATTTAATCAACTTTGCACAATCTTGCTGGCCTTGTGCTTAAATTAGAAATCATTGATTCAATTTGTTGACTTCGAAATAAACAAAAACTGGCCACTAAAGTATACAAATTAAATCAATATTTTAATTGTACAAAAGGGTGCCTGTAATGTCTTCTAGTATTTTGTTAGGTCTGTTTTAAAGCCCTCAGTTCAAAATCTGCTTATGTAAACTTTTCCTCCAGCAGCGATCGGTAAAATAAGTACCTATCATGGACCTAATTAAACAATGATTGCCCTCCCTCACAATTGATTGTGCCGGCGTTAGATATCAATAGCCTAATGGTAGAAAACTAAATAGATGATGAATAATAAAAAAGGGAAGAGTCAAATTTAAAACTAATTTACTAAATAGTAAAAACATTTTAATAGAAAAGGAAAAAAAATAGATTTAGAAGAAAGAATGGAATGTAAAATAAGAAAAAAATAAAGAATGGAGAAGGAAGAGAAAGGCAAGGGCCCTAGCGTCACAGAAGAGTAGGGAGGGGAAGAGGGAGGGTGATGGGCTCTGGGCCTAGGGCACGGCGGTAATGGGGCTGCACCCCGCGGACAAGACCGCACACGGAAATAAAACACGGAATTACTACCCTTAGATGAAATTACTTCCCTTACATGAAATTAACTATGAATTATTTGTTTAACAATGAGAGTTATTTATTTTGTTTAATCGGCCAGAAATGTCAAACCATCGCAATATTAAAATTGTATGTGCATCTCTTTCTTCTGCTGCAATATCCTTCTGTGAACCTGTGTGTTTGTGTGTATATGCACTGTTATGATTATATGCTTGTGTGTGTATATATATTTGTTAGACTAAAGAGAAGATACAATTATCATTTCATTCCTCTCCAGAGAGTTGATAAGTAGTTCTTAAAGTTAAATGGTTACTACAATCGTATTATGTATACGTAATTCGCATCTCTTCTTAATAGATGGTGTATAGTTCCATGTTTGTTAGAGTAGAAGCATCGTTATATTTTAAAATGTGATGAAACTCATGTGTGGACGATGAGGAGGGGGTGTAAAGTAGTATAATCTATAGAAGAGCAACGCAGTGTTATGGATTCTTTTCCTGAGATAGCTACTGTCTACCATTTTTGTGTTTCAGAATGAGTTTCAACCATTGAATCGCCGTTCCGGAATGATTTGATAATCTCCATTCATGCAGAATGTGAAGCATACTCACCCAAACACAGACACACGGAAGCAAAGTTGAAAGCAAATTCATATGAAATGATATAAATGCATCAGTAAAGTATATATACATACACACACACACACACATATGTGTAAAAGGTAAACAACAAAAATAACAAAACAAACGGCACAGTACACATACACGCACACACACACACACACACATATATATATATATATATATATATATATATATACACGCACACAAACACACACACGCGCGTCTCTCTCCCCCTCTCACTCTTTCTCCCTCTCTCTTTTTATAAAGAGAATGAAAGCGAGAGAGAGAAAAGAAAGAGAAGGACGGAGACAGAGAGCGTGGGGGCAATATTATCGTAAATATTCTATCAGTCAGCACGCCACTATGAATTTTTGAGTTTCTTCAAGAATTGGCATATGACAAGCCATATTGAAAATCTGAAAACACAAACGCTCCACTATTTGGAGATCTATTTTCCCTTTACATTCAATATAGTTACACTATAATCTTTATTTGAGTTACGTTTGATTAAATGTCCACTTATTTCTAATGAATCTCTTCAGTATACAAGAAAGGTACTTCAAATTTATTCTTCTTTCATACGCAACGCCTTTGCAAATAATAGCATCTGGCTTTTACATAGAATTCACTATTTTCAATAACCATAATTCTCAGATAGGCTTTGGTCATAAATATTACAGGTTACTCTAAAAGTATCTGTTGTCTTTGCCGCTCATGGACTCTGCTTGTCACCAACAACTATTTAACGATTACTTCTTGCATTTCCTCAAATTCTCCTTGAGTTCGATGTATTTAACTCATTCTGGCCTCCTTAGCGACCCCGTTTGTATAAGGAATAAAACTCTTGCATCGGGACTAAAAAGCTTACCAACACCAACTTTATACAATAATTAGCTCTCATATCTTGTATATATTTTTTATCGACAATTCAACAAACAAGAACTCTTTCTTATCCCTAAATCTCACACCTGCCAACCTCTAAAATCCCAAATGTGGAATACCATAAAAACGTGCTCCAAATGGGGAGAGTTTACATAATGAAAGCTATACCCATTTTCACAGAGGCCAAATCTCTCACCCACCCCAAAATGGGTGTGAGATATCACCGTCTGGCGGGGAAGGCTGACAGGTCTGAATCTGAATATTACTTCACTGCAACCGATTACAAACAGATAATTTAATCTTTGCCTAATCAAAGTTTCCCACATTTACATTTACTCCCATCATATTTCGAACGTATATGCTGGATAATTGGTTACAGTTTCGTTAGTTCTATACTGATTAACTTGTAAAGGAAATATACTTCACCTCTTGCCAGTCGAAGACAGCCAAACGAATGGTTGAAAAGTATTTTCCACAAGCCTCATGCAAACGGTCTATATAACATTGCGGTACATGTAAGGAGAACATTCTATAACACATAGAAGTCACTCATCAACAACTCTAAGGTTTTCACCCGCAATTATATAGAGAGGGGGAGAGATTGATGTCTATTCATATAGAGAGTGGTATTAGAAAAGATAATTATATATTTCTCCCCCAAATACCAAAACACATCTATTTGTATATAAGCTACAAATTATATACAAGTTATGTAGCGACAGATGGGAGAGATAGATATAGAGAAAGGGGGAGTTTGGTGGTAATTGATATAGAGAGGAAGGTTGGAAGATTGTGTTGTATATTAGCTATAGAGAGGGGGAGAGATTGATGTTTATTGATATAGAGGGAGGAATTTGAAGAGAGTTCCATGTAGTAGATATAAAGATGGGGAGAGTTTGGCGTCAATTGATATATAGAGGGGGAATGGAAGAGAGTGCGGTGTAGTAGATATGGAGAGGGAGAGATTTTGGTGGTAGTGAATAGAGTCAGAGGATGGATAGAGATAGGTATTGATAGATATAGAGAGAGGGAGAGTTTGGTAGTGGTGGATAGAATGAGAGGGAAAGAGAGAGAGAGTGTGTTGTATGGTAGATATAGAGAGGGGGAGTTTGGTAGTAATAGAGAGGATGAGAGGGAATGAGAGAAAGAGTGTTGTATGGTAGATATAGAGAGGGAAGTAAATTTGTGGTAATTTATATACATTTCTATTTATTTGCCACCAGGGCATCAAAGATTGGGACAAATACAAAGGTGGGAGTTTACATACATTTAAAAAGACGTATAAAAAACATATAACAAATTAAATTTAACAATTGATGTCCTCAATAGGGAGGGGCGTTGACATGGGTCGCACACATCCCCGAAAAAATGTGCAACCCTCCTCTTCAGGAGCACAAAGAGCGGGTGCTTCCTTCCTCTTCTCATTCTTCTCCTCTCTCACCTACAGGCTGATATAGAGAGAAGGCCCATTCACTCGGGCCATTCTCGCTACTTTCACCCACCTTTCATAAAACTTGCTGGAGTAGAGCACCTCTCTCTCCATTCTGATCCTTCTTCTAAAGTGGTACTTGAAAAAAAAGACCAGTTGTTGGCCGGAGAGAAAGGTGTCTGACCTCAGCCCTTTCAACCTTGTCCACCATACAACTTCTTTCGCCATGGCTATCACACAGAGGAAAACCGCCTCTCCTTCGTTTTTGAAAGGGGGAGGCGGTTTGATCGTGACAATGTTCTCGGTGGTCAACCGGATTGGTCCCACCCGCGACAGTAGTCGTTCTACATAGCCCCACAGGTCAGCAACGCCCGGGCAGTGTACGAATGCGTGTGCGACGGTTTCCTCGTCACGCACGCATCTTGGATAGATCTTCTTCGAGGGGTCCCTACCCGGGCGCCCGTGTCTGTAGAGCTTGTCCCGAACGGGTAGAGCTCCTCGGTAACATTGCCAAGCCAGGGACTTTTGGAAGTTGTCCATCGGTCCCGGGCCAAACGTCCTACCGAACAGACTGGCCAGCTCATCTTCCTCCATGCCCAGAGCCTCTCCGAGAGCGTCGTCGTACTTACTGCGCACCAACCCTCTATAGAATGTTGAGGTTGAGTCTCCTCTGATTGCCGGATCCGCTTGCCAGAGGGCCGTGAGCGCCTGGGCACATTCAATGTGCCAGTCGCCCACTTTTCTCGGTCTTTGCTTGACCCAGGATTGCAGCTCGGTGAGTGAGACGAGTCTCGGAAAGGCTCGCCTCACAAACAGGGCCCACACCGGCTGACCGATGAGGAATACCTGGAGGTGCCGTAGCCTTAATGCGTGTCTACGCATCGTCAGCCACGGCATACCCAGCCCTCTGTATGAAGGGTGTTGACAGCAGATGGATCTTCTCACCAAAGGAGCACGCTTCTTCCAAAGAAATCAGAAGAGCGCGCGCTCCATTTTGGCGAGTGTTTTCTCTGGGCAAGGCACGACGGTCAAGCGGTAGTAGATGACGGACACTATATAAGCGTTTGCCACCTCCGCTTGACCTTTCAGGGATAGTTTGCACTCGGCCCACTTCTGGGCGAGTGCAAACACCTTGCCCGTTACCTCGTCCCAGTTTTTCTCCACCTGGAGGTCCGGTCCGAACCAGACCCCGAGCAGCTTCACCGGTCCCTCCGTCCAGCGTCCGACGATGCCGTCGGAGGGCATCGTTTTGCCCCTCCACGTCCCGAGTTGCAAACCGACGGACTTGTCCCGGTTCAGCTTGCCTCCTGTGAACCTTTCATATTCCTCCAGTAAGGTGCCGATCTGCCCGATTTCCGAGGCGCACGACACCATTACTGTCACGTCATCGGCGTAGGCCGACACCGCTTTCCGCAATCCCGGTTCCAAGGGGATGCCCTGCAACAGCTCCAGCTTCCGCAGTAGTGGCTCGAGAGCCAGCACATACAGGAGGGAGGAGAGAGGGCATCCCTGTCGGATGGATCGCGTGATTTGGAACGGCTCCGAGAGGTAGCCGTTCACCTTGACCCAGAGCAGATGTTGCTGCTGTGCATTGCAGCAATCCAGCCCCTGAAAACGGGTCCGAAGTCTGCCGCCGCGAGCACCGCATCCAGGTACCGATGGTCAACCCTATCGAACGCCTTAGATTGATCCAAGTCGATCAGGGCCCCACCAAAGCCGGGTTCGTTCTCTACCCTCTCTACGGTGTATCGCATGAGGTGGAGGTTGTCGTGTATGGACCTGGACGGGATTGCGCATGTCTGCGCTTCTCCCACCAGGTTCCCGACGACAAGCGCCAACCTCTTCGCTAACACTTTTGCCAAAATGGGCCTGAAGTTATCTATGTCATCCCCCTTGTTCTCGTCCTTCCTCACCAGCGTGACTACGGCCTTGGTCACAGAACTGGGAATTCTCCCGTTTTGTTGCCAGTTGCAGTAGACCGCCTAGATGAGACCGGAGAACAAGCCCGGCATCGCTACATAAAGTTCGTATGGTAGACCATCGAGACCCGGAGATTTGCGTTTGCCGCATTGGCTCAGCGCTTCCCCTATTTCAGCGGCTGAAATCGGCCTCTCGCAGGACTTCGCCTCCCCGTCCGAGAGCCGCGCCATACCGTCGAGGTATGGACAGAAATCCATGGCCCCACCCGGCCCGCCGCCCCTCCCGAACAGTCGTGCAAAGCGCCGTTGAAAAGCCGCGCTCATCCGCTCAGGTTCAAGGATCACGCGTCCATCCTGGTCCTTCAAAGACCGAATCGTGGACTTGTTTCCACTTTTTGCCTCTGTCACTCGGGCCCAGCTAACAGCTTTGTCTCCCTCGTTACCCAGAGCACGTATTTTACTCCTGACAACGCAGCCCTCGTGCTTCGCATCAAAGAACTGGTCTAGGGCCGTTCTTGACGCCAGCACGCCGGCCACGTTGCCACTCCTAATCGCCTCTTCTACTCTATTTGTTAATTCCCTTTCAGTTCTATTCCTATCTGATGCTAATTCCCGACTAAAACCTGTCGATTCTATTCTAATTTCTCTCTTGAGAGAGCCCCACCACCTGCTGTTGACAATTGCCCGCGTCAAACGCTGCTTAACTAGTGTGCTAATCCGCTTACTGTAAGCTTTGTTTGTCGGTAAAGACAAGTTTAGCTTCCAGTAACCGGGTCCCTGTCTATGAGTTCTATCAAGGTTGACCACTCCGGTCACCAACTTGTGATCCGAATAGTCAACCATGAACATTCGTGGACAGCTTAATATGTCCCTATCCTTATTTCTAACTAGGAACCTATCTAGGTACGACCTAGATGTTCCGCTGCGATTAGTCCACGTCCACAGTGGCACAGTCGGAAAATCTAGTCGATATCTATCGGCCAGATCAAATCGGCCGATTAATCGTTTGAGGCTGTTACACCCCCTCTATCGGGACATGCCCCTACATAGTCCCAACGTGCATGCAGGATACCATTCCAGTCCCCCACTAAAAGGAAGGAGCGAGACGTTCCCAGGAAATTCTCCAGGCGTCGGAAGAAGTCCGGTCGCGGTGTCCCAGATGGGGCATACGCTGCCACCAGCCTGAAAGCTCCACCTTCACCACTGCCGACGTCTAAAACCACCAGTCGACCCTCCGGGTCCAGGTGTACCTTCTGTGTGGCAAAACCCAGGTATTTTCGCAGCAGAACGACAACTCCACCCCACCTCTCGGCTGACAGAGAGATGCGTAGATCTCAAAGTGGTCGAAGATGGGGGCCAGTTGGCGCTCGCTGCTGATCCTGGACTGGCAAATAACCATTACATCCACTCTGTGCGACCTAAGGTCATTTAAGAGTTTGCCCTGTTTCCAGGACATCCCCAAGCCGCGTGCATTCACACATCCAACTCTTATATTGGCCATGTTGGTGCTGAAGAGTTAAAAAGGAAGAGGAAAGGAAATTACTTACCTCTTCGTCTCCTGGGGACCAGGCTGCACAATTTCCATGGGGGCGTTGGAAGGGTTGTTTGGTGGGGTGGTGGTTTGTGGTGGGGTGAGGACATCAGTGTGTGGTGGGATTATTGTGTTTGGTGGGGTGTGGGTGTCTGGTGTGGGGGTGGGGAAACATCTCAATAGGACGTGGTTAAGTGGTTTGGTGCAGTTGGTCTCCACATGCATTGGATGGTTCTTTTTCAAAGTTACATAGGTTTCCGTTGGGACCCTAAAAATCATTAGGTGCGGTTTGTTCGCTGCGTAGGTGAAAGTGATCCCTTCGGTTTCCACCGAAGGGTTATTTTCTATTGCTTTCAGCAAAGTTTTATTGTTCTTGTTAATGTATGTATAGAGTTTTTGTGTTGTGTTTGTTTTTGTTTGTTGTTCTTGTGCGTGTTTGCGTTTTGTAGTATGTGTTATGTTTTGGGGAGGGATGGGTTTTTTTGTTTGTGATGTTTGGTCTGTTTGTGCTGGTGGTTGTGTGTTTGTGGCATTTTTGTTAATGTGGTGCCTTTTTTTTCCTTTTCACCTGTTGAAAGGGTTCTCCCTCGTCACTGGGTGACGTTGATACGGAGTCCTCTTCCGTGTTGTTAGGGAGGGGTATATTTTGGGGTTTTGTTGTGGTTGCTTTTGTATTTGTTTTAGGTGGGGAGGTGTTAGGTGGAACAGCGTTTTGTGTTGTTATTTTTCCGTGTTGTTGTGGTTGTTGTTGTTGTTGTTGTTGTTGTTGTGGTGGTGGTGGTGGTGGTGGTGGTGGTGGTGGTGGTGGTGGTGGTTGTGTTGTTGTGTTCGGGGTTGGCAGAAGAGCCTTTTTTTTACTCGTTAATTGAGGACAGGCAGCCCTCAGGTGACCCCTGCTTAAGCAGTGGTAACATGACGACCGCCTTCCCTCCACTGAAATGTTTATATAAGTTAGCGCGTCCAGAGGCACGCGTTGTGGGATATTCGCTATTCGTTCTAGGCTCATTTGCACCAGAACTTCTACGCTGGTCCCACCAAATACACCTCCGGAGGACTTTCCTATTGAAATTATCTTGTCTTCATCAAAGTCAATGATTCCACATAGTATCCACCAAATATTTACATTTGGTGTGATACTCATTATTTTTATTCTTTGTGTCTTTTTTCCCCTGTATGTGGGGAAAAAGGTGAAGCGGGGGGACATAATGTGTGATACCGAGTACTTTTGTACTGTTGACTGGTTGTATGAAGGTTATGTCCTTCATTGCATCTTTTAGAACCAGCTCAATTTCATTTTGTGATAATTGAGCTGGTTTTCTTGTTTCGTTCGATATTGTCCTGAAAACCACAGTTTTCAGGACAGTCTCTCTACGTAATTCCTGTGGAAAATTGATGCTAAAAGCACCGTTTTCGCCAAAAGTCACGAATTGTTTTGCGTCTTGTAATAGTTGTTTAGCATTTGTTATGTCTATTGGCGTGTATAGTTCGTTTTTTTTTACAGTCTGTGCGAATGTTGTTTTGGTGTTGTTGTCTTTTTTGTTGCTGCTGTTGTTGTCACTGTTGGTAATATTGTTCATGTTTTCCTTGGTGTTGCTATTGTTGCAGTTGTTGGTTGTGGTGTTATTGTCATTGTTCTTGTTGTTGGTGCTGGTATTATTTACCGGGTTTGGTTTCGTGGTTTCAATATTTTCAACGTCTTTCGATAATGCGAGGGGAGAAGGCTGCAAGCTTTGTACTCCTACCTTCCCTCCACCACTTTTCTTAGTGGGCGTGGCACTCACGACAGTGTGCGAGGTGGAAATGGCATCCATTGCTGACTACCAAGTCTACACAGTTTTGAGATGAAAATGAAAATTTCGCCCCAGAAAGGGGCGATAATTAGTTGACTCAATGTCTGAAGGCCCAGGCAAAGGGTTAAACTAAACAATGCTATTAAATTGAGCAATGAACTGACAGTTTTTTTTACAATAATCCGTAAAAGTCCGGAGCGAAGTAATTCACGTCTATATCAAGTGGTAATTGATATAGTGAGGGGGTTAGGAGAGTGTGTTGTGTATTAGATATAGAGATGAAAAGAGATTGATGCTTATTGATATAGAGAGGAGGATTGGCAAAGAGTTACGTATAATAGATATAGAGAGGGGAGAGTTTGGTGGTAATTGATATAGGGAGGAAGGTTGGAAGAGAGTGTTGTATATTAGATATAGCTAGGGGAGAGATTGATGTCTATTTATATAGAGAGAGGAATTTGAAGAGAGTTCCGTGTAGTAGATATACAGAGGGGGGAGAGTTTGACGTTAATATATATATAGAGGGGGATGGAAGGGAGTTCCGCATAGTAGTTATAGAGAGGGGGAGAGTTTGGTGGTAATTGATATAGAGAAGGATATTGGAAGGGAGTTTCTTGTAGTAGATATACAGACGGGGGAGTTTGGTGCTAATTGATATAGAAAGATGGGTTGGAAGAGAGTTCCATGTAGTAGATATAGAGAGGGGGAGAATTTGGGGTTAACTGATATAGAGGGGGTGGAAGAGAGTGTTGTATGGTTGATGTAGAGAGTGGGAGAGTTTGGTGGTAATGAATAGAGTGAGGATTGATAGATTGGTGTTGATCGATATAGAGAGGGGGAGAGTTTGGTACGGATGGATAGAATGAGAGGGAATGAAAGAGAGAGTTGTATGGTAGATATAGAGAGAGGGATAGTATGGTAGATATAGAGAGGGGGATTAGGAGTGTGTGTTGTATATTACATATAGAGAGGGGGAGAGATTGATGTCTATTGATATAGCGAGTGGTATTGGAAGAGAGTTCCGTGGAGTAGATATAGAGAGGGGGAGATTTTGGTGCTAATTGATATAGAAAGGGGAATAATTTGGTGATAGTAGATATACAGAGAGGGATAATGGGGGAGTTTCGTGTAGCAGAATTAGAGAGTGTGAGAGATTAGGAATGATTGATATACAGAGGGGGATTTGGAGAGATAAGTGTAGATATTTATAGAGAGTGTATTAGTCTTAGATATAGAGAGTGGGATAAGAGAGGTGGTGTCGTGGTAGATTTAGAGAAGGGTAGAATTTGGTTTTAGTAGATATAGAGAGAGGGATTAAAAGAGAGTTTTGTGTGATAGACATAGAGAGGAGAAGAGTTTGGTGGCACTCTCGGGTCCCAAATAATAGGAAGGGTGACAATAATGGGGGATTGGGAAATCAGTAATTGTATAGGATACGTTCATAGATATTGGATTTCTTGTAATGTTCTTCCTTTGTCGTATATAATGTTTTTTTAATGTAAAATAAAATTATTATTAAATTCTCCAGCTGCTGTATCAATATGAATCACTTACAATAAAATTTCGCCGGAGATAGATTAACAAAATATAATAAGCGGGTGGGGTGGAATAAAAACCGGGAGAGGGGGGGGGGGGGTTATCAGACAAATTAATAAGCGGGGGTGGGGACGATTATTCAAGACCTGAGAGTACGTGAATTACTGACGGACATAAGAATGAATACTCAATACCGATGTAGAGTTTAAATATTCATTTGTGAGTGCGCAGATGAAACTTTAGAGTAACAAAGCTCACCAATAGCAATAATAAATGTATGTAAATATATATATATATATATATATACAAATGCGAAGAAGCTCGATATATTAACCCCTTAGGAAAGGTCACTGCACATAATCTTTTTAAAATTATATATATATACAGTGGCGGTGGAACGGGGGTGGGTATGTCTCTCTCCATTAATTATATTTTCTCCCCAAATTACCAAAACACACATCTATTTGGATATGCGCTACAATATATGTACATGTTATGTTTATCTCATATCGAAGTTTTCTGGCCATTTTAAAGTGCAGAGAGCTAAACTAATCACTACAACTAAATTGTCCAAATTTTGAACCCCCACCCAGCCCAATTCAGAAATGCTTCCACCGCCCCTGTAACACAGGCATAATGCTCTTCGCAACAGGAAATCAAACGATGTATTTTTGAAACACACAATTTCCAAATTCTCTTACCTACCGGGAATCATTTTTGATGGCGTGGAAGTGTTCTTGAAACATTACAGAATACCCCGATCCTTTCACCGCAAAAAGAATACATGTGTAAGATATACTTCTGTAGATAAAGCCATCATATTGATACTTGTTTTACATCATATTGATACAATTTTATACAACAAAATAGCTTCTAAGTAACTTACTGAAGCCAACTCTCCTATCTGAGATATTCTCCGATTGTGTGGCAGAATGTTAAGTGTGTACACCCAATGGAGCCGTATTTCATATTTAACTAGATACAATACATTTCATGGTTACTTTCGATCTCAATTCATTTGTGGTACGTATGTTTTTGACACCCAGAAAAATGAAAAGCGAAATCAGATCCGGTAGGGTTTGAACACAAAATTTAGATGGATAAAACACAGTAAGATATTTAGTCTAGCGATCTAGTGTCTCTGCCAATTACATCATCTTAGTCATTTATGTATTAAACACACACTTTCGTTTTCGTTGTTTATAAGTATGTTAGTATTTATGTATGTATATTTATGTGTATGTACGTGTTTGTATGTTTGTATATTATATATATATATATGTGTGTGTGTGTGCGCGTAATTATGAATAAACCGGTAGACCGAATATATAGTTATATTGATTCTGTTTTTACCTAACCCTACAAACCCACCAATCAACTATCTCCCAGCATGCAGGCGGTCAGTCAAGCAGCAACAATTTTACCTTTACCCTTCCGTCTATCGTTTCATACAATCTTTACATCCCCTCATATTTACAATATAAATATCTACACACATTCATACGCATACTCTATACAGGTAATGAATATTGTCTGGATTGAAAGGAAGCAAGAAGAACCTAAAAGGAAAACAAAATTATTTAAGTAGAGATGTTGGGCGCAGTGATAAATACTGATTATTGAACATAGATATACAGTTGAATGAAGTAACTCCAATTTCCGGTACGTCTCGTATTGCTGCTGACCAACAAATACATCGTATGTTCTTAATATCCGTTTTTGTTTTTCACAATATACTATACCCAGCGAAATACACTTATAATCTTCACTGTTAACTATTATAAATATTTGGGCATCTATAGAGGGATAAAATGAAGTCATTCAAAAAGTAAAGAGTATTTTCCTTTCTCCTTGCCAAAGGAACAACAACAACAACAATGAAACAGCAAAAATAAAAATAAGAAATATTTGGTTATCATGAAATGGATTGCGTTCCAAAAATCTCCACCATCTTTTAACAGTTAATTTCAATCAAACTAGCTTTTAATATCCGCAATTTCCATTACATAATTGATATTGAAATATACTTGACTTTAACTGAGAAATATATATATTCGGACATTTTTATTTCATAAATATTTAAGAAAGGAAATAGACAAAATATAATATATCAATAAAACAAATATGGAAATGGATTCATATTACTAACTCATGAACGCTTCTAAACTAGAATATGGCAAGTTTCAAAGAGAACGGGGTAAAATAGAAATACAAACAATGAAAGCTAAAATGATTTTTTTTTAAATGAAGGAAAGGAAAATCCGTATATTTGAAAAGAAGGAATGTGTAAATTCGAGTTCAAACAGCTCGTTCTATTGGTACTACTCCAGTTACATGTAGTTGATAAGAAATATACATTTTAGTCCATTACGGGTGACATTTCAGAAATATCTGCTTTTCATAGTTACTAATAAGTGAACTCATAAAACAATATCTATCTATCTACCTCTCTTCCTCCTTCCCCTTTCTCTCTTTCACTCTCTCTCTCTCTTACCCTCTCTCTCTCTCTCTCTCTCTCTCTGTCTCTCTCTCTCTCTCTCTCTCTATATATATATATATATATATATATATATATATAAACGGAAAAAATGAAACAAAATTTCATTTGCCACTCTTAGTACGGCTGTTACTTAAATACAAGTATGTACATGTACATACATATATGTATACAGACGTACAGTAGTATGTGTATATATATACATACATGCACACACATATATATATATGTACGTATGGATTCACCGAACATTTATTATAATGCTCGGTGTGTTTGTAAACAAACATCCCGTATTAAGCCGTAGTGTCCAGCAACCATCGTTGCTCGTTTGTTCAACACTGACAAAGGAACGCTGTACTAGTTTCAAGCTTATTAGCTATCGTCAGCAACGTATACCCTCCTGCCAGATTGTTGAACGTATATACTTACCTTATGCATATTAACGGCTGAGTAGCCCAATTTGCATATCGAGTGGGTTAATCGGCCGGGTGTACCGAAAACGATAAACGGAAAAGATGAAACAAAATTTCATTTCCCACTTTTAGTACGGCTGTTGCTTAAATACATGTATGTACTCGTACATACATATATGTATACAGACGTACAGTAGTATGTATATATATATATACATACATGCACACATATATATATATGTACGTATGGATTCACCGAACATTTATTATAATGCTCGGTGTGTTTGTAAACAAACATCCCGTATTAAGCCGTAGTGTCCAGCGACCATCGTTGTTCGTTTGTTCAACACTGACAAAGGAACGCTGTTCTAGTTTCAAGCTTATTATCTATCGTCAGCAACGTATACCCTACTGCCAGATTGTTGAACGTATATACTTACCTTACGCATATTGACGGCTGAGTAGCCCAATTTGCATATCGTGTGGGTTAATCGGCCGGGTGCACGGAAAACGATAAACGGAAAAAATGAAACAAAATTTCATTTGCCACTCTTAGTACGGCTGTTACTTAAATACAAGTATGTACATGTACATACATATATGTATACAGACGTACAGTAGTATGTGTATATATATACATACATGCACACATATATATATATGTACGTATGGATTCACCGAACATTTATTATAATGCTTGGTGTGTTTGTAAACAAACATCCCGTATTAAGCCGTAGTGTCCAGCAACCATCGTTGCTCGTTTGTTCAACACTGACACACCGAGCATTATAATAAATGTTCGGTGAATCCATACGTACATATATATATATATGTGTGCATGTATGTATATATATATATACATACTACTGTACGTCTGTATACATATATGTATGTACGTGTACATACTTATATTTAAGCAACAGCCATACTAAGAGTGGGAAATGAAATTTTGTTTCATTTTTTCCGTTTATCGTTTTCGGTGCAACCGGCCGATTAACCCACTCGATATGAAAATTGGGCTACTCAGCCGTTAATATGCGTAAGTATACACGTTCAACAATCTGGCAGGAGGGTATACGTTGCTGACGATAGCTAATAAGCTTGAAACTAGTACAGCGTTCCTTTGTCATATATATATGTGTGCATGTATGTATATATATATATATATATACATACTACTGTACGTCTGTATACGTATATGTATGTACGTGTACATACTTGTATATATATATATATAAATATATATATATATATGCTTGAGCAGCTCGAAGTGATGCTTCTCCTTCGAGGAACCAGAGTCGAATGGGGGAAGGAAGAAGTTATCTCGCTTGCACCTCGAGCTGCGCAGCCAATCCAGACCACTTACGTCAACCTAAATAGAATAGAAATGGCAGCTAGATGTCATTCAGGGACCAGTGCGTGAACAAATTTCGCTACACACACACACACTCACTGTTTATATATATATATGTGTGTGTAAATGAATGAAGTAATTCCATCGAAAAAGTCCAGGAAAAAAGAGTGCTCTATGTAGGTAACAGAGCTTAATAGTTATGTAATAAACAACATAAGGCAATTATTTCATTTACCAGTGGTTTCTTAAAAGCAAAAAAATTTAGCTTTAAATCATCAGAATGAAAAAATCATGGTGTATTTATTGACGTTGGATTTTAGAAAACAAAAATGCAATCTATATGAAAGTGAGGCTGGAAAAGGAAGAAGGAAAGGAAAAATAAAATAGAAACACACATGCAAACACACACACACACACACACAATTATATACATACACATATATATGGTGGCTGCCAACTCGTTTTCGAGTACGGCGACTACTTTATGTAGGAGAAACCCTACCGATGCGCTGAACGAGAGTGGCTTTTTAGTCCAGCCAGCGACTTGAAACTCTGGTACAAACACTACACTTGTGACAATTATTGACACATAGTGCTGGGCCCATGGTACCATGTGACGACAAGTGCAGAGAGATCTCCAGATATAAAGCAATGCCTGTGCCGTGAAGCTTTTATAGTGAGCAAAGGCACTGCACAAAGCCAGTCCCACTCTCTTTTTATAACATACCCTTACAAAATGCAACCATTACTGTTGGAAGCTCTCGGACTATCCGAGAGCTTCGAACAGAAATGGTTGCATTTTTTAAGGGTATGTCAATATTTATTTATAAAACTGATCTATATTGTATTTTGTCTGATTAAAGCACACCATAATTTAACGTGGTGTCCTTGAAATATGTATAATAAAATAAATATGGGTTTATAAATATAGTTTCCATTTGTTAATATCGTATATATATATATATATATATATATATATACACATATATACACATACATACTCACATACAGATATATATACCTACACACACATATATACATACACATACGTATGCAAACGTACATACACACACACACACACACATATACATATATAACTCAATATATATATATATATATATATATATATATATATGAGAAAGAACATAATTATTATATATATATATAAAAAATAAATATTGTATATATAAAAAAAAATATAGTATATATAAAAATAAAAATAAAAATAAAAATAAAAATGAAAATAAAAAGTTGGGAATACGACAAATAATAAATAAAAAATATATATTTAGAAAAGGGTATAAATGCTTATAGCAGATTTAGAGCACTCAACAATTTCCTGGAGCAAAAGATCAATGAAAATAATCATTAAATCACTATATGTAATGATGCATATACATACACCCTTATACATATATACATATACACACACATATACACACATATATACATATATACATATACACACATATACACATATACACACACATATACACATATATATACATACATTTTTTTTATATAATGGTTTTGTGTGTATATATAATAGCCTCAGAAAAGGGTTGAGCCCTGCCGTGGGGTCAGACTTTTTCCTATGTGTGTGT
>OZ024745.1:76673186-76675686 GCA_964016885.1 Eledone cirrhosa | reverse complement strand
TGTATAACTTGTGTCTCACGTTGCTCCAGTTCTCCCAGCTGAGGAAATAAGCTGTGACGTCTCTGATGCTAACCTGTATTGGCTCTTAGAGAACATCGGTAGCCTGGAGAGGGGTGACTGCTGGTCTTCCACAAAACACCTTGACCGGAGGGTTCCTGTTTTGTTGTTCCTGAAAAAGAGTTACAAATGCAAATTAAAACATTTTTATTAGTTTTATAGAATTAATTCCAATCTGATTCACGGTTCTTGGCGTACTCCTATCTTCTAAAATCCATTTCCATCACTGATAAATAAAAATAAACTTTATCACCCTACCCAAATATTAAGCATGATCATTACAGCGAACATCAATCTTAAAACAGTAATCTTCCTAGATTTAAACAAATCCAAATACACACTATCAAAATGCAACGAGATAATACAATACTCTACCCAGCAAACCAATCTCCGTAATCGAAACCTCCCCAAATATCATATCACTTAGACTTTCTAACTATTGCACAACGAATCACGTTTCAAGAAAAATACCTTGAAGATCAATGGCTGTAAAGAAATATGAAATACATATCAAATTGCCATGAATTTAAAACTAAGAATAGAAAACAAAAAATCATTTGATGGAATCTCCTGAACTTTCAACCAAAACTATCAGCAAATTCCATTAAACCATCGCAAACATTTATCGTAAAAGCTCTATACACACAATGTAAAATTCAATATAATATCTTACACCTAGAAACTCCTACGCGATTGCCACCTTAACAGTAGATACTAGCAGACGAATATAATCGGCAAAAATAACCATAGAATCACTAAATAATCACTATATAGGCTTAACTTCAAACAAGTTAAATTTTCGACACCCAGCATTCGTTACGTCAGAAATATCAAGCAAAATTTAACTACCCGGCATTGTCACTATATATGGAACCTCAAGAATTCTTACAAATCTCACTTCATCGCCTGGAGCATATTAGATAGGGTAAAGCCGGACAACCTAGCGTCAACATTCTGCTCATGTTGTATTTGAGAAAAGCCAGCAAACCCCTTTAGTGCCCATAATATATTCAACGTCAAATCTGAACTAATTTCAATTTGCAGATACAAAAACTTCCATCAATACTATATATAGAACGATACATTTGTAAGCAAATATATATATATATATATATATATATATATATATATATATATATATATATATATATATATATATATATTCATTAGTTAAGCAAAACAAGACCACAAATTTCACAAGGAAGGCATTATTAAAAGATTGTCAACATATTTTAGTTTGATGTAAGGAATGTAGAGAATAATAATAATAATATTAATAATAATAATGTCCGTTTACAATTGTTTCGCTACTCCATATAATATTTCTGGATCAGATGACTATATATCATAATTGATCTGGTTCAGTTGAAAATAATTAACATATTTAAAAAACAGAGCGGCAAGGAAAACAAATAGAGCCCCCATTAGCGTGTCTTAATATTATTGAAATTTGCTGAAATTTTGTGAATAGGCATCATATCTTGTCATTTACCTATGGTTTAAATTTCATATAAATTGAAAGGAAAAAATTAAGCGGTGGTTTTCAGCGGGGGTTTTGTGCCCCCGGGGAACCCTTTGATTAAAATGAAATATACTTATCCAAGTTCCCTGGGCAATATAGTTTCAGAATATATATGGTTATGAGGGTCTATCTCCAAAACCATAGGAGAAGTTCGTGAAATCTTGTTCCATTTATTGGCCAAAATTTTCACTATAGGGGTTAAACTCCTATTAGGGTGTCTTAATATTATTGAAATTTGCTATTAAATTTCATATAAATCGAAGGGAAAAAATTTTCAGCGGGGGTTTGAGCTCCCGGGGATCCCTTTGATTAAAATGAAATATACGTAAGAAAGCAAATGGACATGAGCCATGAGTTTTTTAGTTTTAGGTTCACAAAAAAACAAACAGACAGAAATTGCCACATGAAACTAATAACATTTTGTACTGCCTCTTCGCTTCCACGTTGTTGTTGTTGTTGTTGTTGTTGTTGTTGTTGTTGTTGTTGTTTTTGTTTACTGTTTCCACTATAAAATATATATATATATATATTAAAATAACAGATTAAAGTTTAAGCAAAGAATCGCTGCTTTCACTCTTAACAGGATCTTATGAAACTAAAAAAAATCAATCTGTGAACGCAGAAGTAAATATTTCGAAAAACGTTGCAACCGAAGGAAAACAGGAAGACGATACTTAGGTTCGTGAATAAATAAGAGGAAAGTACGAACGGAGGATAATTTTCCTTCATCAGCTATCGCTGGAGATCATGGATATATGTATATATATAAACAAATACAAATATATATATATTAGATATATTAGATATACATGGGACGATATGTATGTATATGTATACGTGCATCCTGTGTAAGTATGTACGCATGCATACGCTTTTGTCTGTACGTATTGCGTGTATATATATATTTTCTTATAGATATAT
>OZ024745.1:76665686-76668186 GCA_964016885.1 Eledone cirrhosa | reverse complement strand
ATTCGATAAGGGATACGAGTTATCTTGGAACGGACTTTAAAGATGTTATCTAAGTAGACAGAGTTCGCTCGTCACAGAGGTGGCACATACGTGCATAAATACATACAGACACACAAGCCCCGTCCCCACCAATTATTATATTTTCCCCCCAAAATACAAAAAACACATCTATTTGTATATGCGCTACAATTTATGTACATGTTACGTAGAAATAGATGGGAGAGATAGATACAGATATATAGAGGTGAAGAGTTGCGTGGTTATTGATATAGATAGCAATAATAATAATGGTCAACCATCCCATAGAACAGAGATAAAATCCAACTACCCACGCAAAGATAACACGGCAAACAAAAATGTTGATAGCGTACCCCAGGGAAAAGAGAAATTAGTTCTAGCGATTGCCCTCGAATTTATACGTGACAACACTAGATCAACCGAAGAGTCCAACGGTCGAGTTGCAGTAGTGAGAGACTGGCATGGTGGGAAGGTTGTAAGGCAACAGGTGGAGGAAGAGAGAGAGAGGGGGGGGGGGGGTGAAAAGGTATCAAAATCATTGAAAGGGACACAGAGGGAAGAACAAAGGGCGAGAGTGAGACTATGCGATCTCATCAATGGTAAGTAAATAATTTAGGTATGAACACATATATTGACGAATGTCAGTTGATGTACATGCGTTTGTCATTAATGCAATGAAATTCTATAATATGGACAACTTTAGTGATATTTTCCCTCAATATCTATCGTATTCAGTATTTACAATATGATAGGCACAATGAATTCCCAGAGTAGACATTATCAATTTGTTTTGAATTGTCTGACGAAGAACACTGTGTCAATTTCTATTTACCGTAAATTAGGAGAGATAAAAATCAGTTAATAACTTTCCAATGATTTTCTAAAAATATTTTCTTTGTTAGTAGTTATTTATTACAAATTGCCGATATAATAACAAGAATAGTGGAGTTGCAGACGAAATAGCTCACAATAGTTCACTTATTTCTCTTTGTGTTTTGTGTTCGAACTCTGCTGAGGTCAACTTCGACTTCCAGCCTCTGTCTTGGGACGCTACAATACAGACATGCCAACCTCTAAAAACCCAAATGGGGAGTACCATGAAAAAAGGTGCCAGAAAATGGGGAGAAATGTGGCAAAATAGGGAGATTTTACTCTATGAAAACTATACCCATTTTCACAAAAAACGGGAAGTGGGGAGAAATGAGCCAAAGCGGGGAGATCTCCTCGTCGGATGGGGAGAGTTGACAGGTCTGACAATCGATTCAAACCGTTCGTAATATTGCAGCAATTCAATAAATATTTTCTAAAAAATCATGGGATTGTGGCAAGTAGTGTAATGTGCCGGACTACATAATGGACATTCTGTCTTCAAATTCCACCTCAATCATCCAGGTAGGTAGAAACTGTTCTAGAGTTGTCTTTCGTACGTATCGGAAGAATGAAAATAATTTCAGTCACTACATAACAGCTTTATTATACAGTGTTTATATTTCTCTTTAGTTCTGAAGGTGACAGTGTAATATAGAAACATCTCCTTCATAAGAAATGTTACTCTTTCTAATTTGATTAGTTTGTAAGTGGTTTATACATTTTAGACTTTCTGAAGAACCAATAGCACTTAATATTTATTAAATTATTACGTTTTAATTCCATATATTGGTATCAATTACGATTAGAGAAATTAACAGAGTTATTAACAAGTGACCTAGTATTATTTATAGAAGGAATTGGATTGGAGAAGTTATTTACGATAGGAACTATAGTTACCTGATTTAGATTGATGTTATGAACATTCAACGAAGTTACGTTTTACGTCGTATTTAAATTTACTGAATCTAGCCTAGAGTTAATATTGACGTCGGGATTACTATTGCTATTATTATGACGCTCAATGTTGGATGGATATAATTTATTATTTAATATTTTATTATTGTGTTTAGAGATAATGTTAGAGATGTTGGAAGTGGTGGAATAAGAGAATTTGATTGTATGTTTGTTAAAGATCTTACTATAGATATGCGAGGGAGGGAAGTATTTATCTAAGGCCCTAAAGAATAGTTTAGGAATATTACTAGTAATAGATAGAGAAAAAGGCAGTATCGGTAGAGGGCCGGACGCCATGCTTTGACGCATAGAGTTACGGTCCTTTATGATCTGAGTTCAAATCCCGCCGAGGTTAACTTTGACTTTCATCCTTACGGGGTCGATAAAATAAAGTACCAGTCACGCACTGGAGTCGATTTAATCGACTTTCCCCTCCCCCAAAATTGCTGGCCTTGTGTCTATATAAGAAACAATTATTTATACTCCAGTCCTATAAATTGTTGAGTGCTTCTTATCCGATATTTGCATTGCTTTATTGTGCTACAATAAAACTCACCTCCTATATATATATATATATATATATATATATATATATATATATATATATATATATATATATATATATATATATATAGGAAATGAGTCAGGACCCCAACGG
>OZ024745.1:76623186-76660686 GCA_964016885.1 Eledone cirrhosa | reverse complement strand
TATATAATTGAATATACACAACCTAACATCAATATAGTAAAAGTGTCAAATATTCACGAGTGGTTTACTTTTTTTTTTCAATACCTCACGCCTACTTTTGTTACACACTTTCTTACTATTTGTGTGTATGTATATGTGTGGGTGGAGATGAGTGAGTGTGTGTGTGTGTGGGGTGTGTGTGTGTGTGTGTGTGTGTGTGTGTGTGTGTGTGTGTGTGTGTGTGTGTGTGTGATTTATCTAATGGTCTAATGACTGGCATCTATTTCCTTTCTTTTTAATCTTGGGAAATGAACGTTGACATTTAATGACGGCTCTAGCTAAAAAATATTGTTGTCATACATGCGGAAAAGCAAACATTTCATCTTGTATTTATTTTTGTGCTAGCAACTAACTACCGAAAGGATATTATGAACACTGAGAACACTATTTGGATTTGTCTAAGATCTATTTCTATTTTTTATGGAAATCACATTTCTGGATTTATAATCCTTGCTTAAAGTTACTAAATTTGTATTGAAAAGAGAGTAGGTTTGTATGCGTTATTTTATCTTAAAAGAGTAAATAAAACTAACTATTAAACAAAGAGTTATTCTTCTTTATATTCTCTTCATTACCCTCTCCTCTTCCTTCTTCTACCTCGTCATACTCTTCGGTTTTCCTCTTGTCTTCATCCTACTTCTCTCTAACATCATGAATTCGATAAAATAAAAATAAAAAAAGACATTGGCATTTAAAATAGTTGTAAATGGTTACGATGTTTAACATTATCCATTAGTAGATGTCAATTAGAGGATTAGTTATGCCTACATGTCAATATCTATTTCTAATCCTTTAGATATCACTAAGTCTTACTTTCTGACTTAAATACCACTCTGTTTTAACACGCGAAATGTTTAAATTATTTTCTACAAAGACAAAGTATGGAACGGCAAATCTAATTTTTACTCTTGCTTAAAGATATATAAAACCCATAAGTGCAATTCAAATTCATGACCTACATGTCAATATCTATTTCCCTAGGCTTTCACACAGCCGAGCACAAATTAAACTCCTCTATTGTTGTGACTAATACATGTGTATGGAAGTGTGTTTGCGCTCCATTCTAACCATGTTATCGTAATTTTTAAATATTGTCCTATATAGAAGGAGTCTTCAAAAAGTTTTGAACCCAACATAATTAGTGCTATAACAGTATGTTCAACATCAACATTTTACACCAATACAAATTCCCCCCTTTGATAATGCATAATATGCTGAAACCGGTAATAGACAATTATTAAATATATAAATAAATAAATAAATAAATGCAATTGTTAATTAACAAATAAATTAACTAATGCCTTAACACTTCACACAAAGTAAAATATTTTGTTTTAAACATTTTCTAACCCAGAAAAAAAATAAATAAAAGGAAAAAATATATTTTTCTCCTAATAATCGTCTTTTACTCCCTATTTTCATATATATATATATATATATATATATATAAACACACATATATATATATATATACATATATATATATGTAAGTATGTTTTGAAACAGTGAGCAGGTTTGAAATTAGAAAATAGAATAGTTTTCACCGTATTTTTCGACAAAAGACATTTTAGTCTGATAATGGGGTTTAGAACTCTCAGATACATGGAAAATGATGAGTATTAACGTACATGGGAGTCGAACCCACATCTTTGGTTATCCAGACCACTGTGCTACCATTTACACCAACACATCACCCATCTCCTTCCATTCAAATTAGAAGCTACATTCTTAGCGAGTATAAATGACAAGTAAGTATGTTTTGAAACAGTGAGCAGGTTTGAAATTAGAAAATAGAATAGCTTTCACCGTATTCACTCGCTAAGAATGTAGCTTCTAATTTGAATGGAAGGAGATGGGTGATGTGTTGGTGTAAATGGCAGCACAGTGGTCTGGATAACCAAAGATCTGGGTTCGACTCCCATGTACGTCAATACTCATCTTTACCCATGTATCTGAGAGTTCTAAACCTCATTATCAGACTAAAATTTCTTTAGTCGAAAAATACGGTGAAATATATATATATATATAAACTCTTTTACCTGTTTCAGCCATCCGGCTAAGGCTATACATATAAAGGTTTTATCATTTTTTCAATTTACAGGGAAATTAGTATTTTCTGGCATGCTTACTTGCTCACATATTAAAAATGTATGTATGTCCCGGTTACCCACCCTGTATGTACAAAAATATTACTTTATATATATATGTTTATATACATATATATATATTATATATATATATATATATATATATATATATATATATATATATATATATATATATATATATATATATATATATATATATATATATATATATATATATATATATATATACATATGTATATATATATATATATATATAATATATATACATATGTATATAAACATATATATATAAAGTAATTTATGTACATACAGGGTGGGTAACCGGGACATACATATATTTTTAATATGTGGGCAAGTAAGCATGCCAGAAAATACTAATTTCCCTGTAAATTGCAAAAATGATAAAACCTTTAATCGATTTTCAAACATTGTTGGGCTCTCATCTGAAGGCGTGTATATCAGTCAAACAACCAAAAGTACGCATGTATTTGACGGGCCTATACCTATATATATATATATATGTAGGAGGTGAGTAATATTGTAGAACAATAAAACTATGCATATATCAGATAAGTAGCACAAGTGTTGTTCACAAGTGTTTTTAGGCTTCATATCATGTTACCTTATTTTATCTGATGAGAACACAATTTTTGTCCCAGGATGATGTTGTTTTCGAAATGCGCATCATAAAATATATGGAACTTTTTTAACCATCTTTTAATTTCTTCTTTATATATATATATATATATATATATATATATATATATATATATATATATATATATATATATATATATAATATAAGATCAAAAGATGGTTAAAATATTTCCATGTATTTTATTATGCGCATTTCAAAAACAAATATCACCATGGGATATTTGTATTCTCATCAGATAAAATAGGGTGACATGATATGAAGCTTAAAAAACACTTGCGATCAGTGAAGTGTTAAATCAACATATGAAAAATAAAGTAAGATGGATATATGAGATTTGGGAAAAAAGGAGGAGGAGGAGGGAAGGAAAAGATAAGGAAGATGAAGAAAGAAAATAAAGGATTGCGGGGGAGGAGTATAAGAAGGAAGGATGAGAGAGGAAGAGAAATGAGTGAGAGAGAGAGAGGTATAGCCTTTAATACTGAGAAACACTGTCTCACAGAGAAAATTAAAAAAACGTTGTAAGATAATACATAATTTAAAAAGATTTTGAAATTAAAAGTTAATGAGGTTTATGATTAAAGAAAAAGGAATTAAGAATAGTATTTATTTAAGGTTTATATATTGAAGTGTTTAATAATATGTGCGAAAAGGAATTTATTAATATGTATTATTAAAATAAAAATATTAAGGATATAAGGTGAATGAAGGAGAGATTAAATGAATTATGAACTTAGAGGAATTAGTTAGGGTTTAATTTTGTTTTTATGTATTGTAATATGAAAAAGTAAATAATAGGTTTAATACGAGCACGGAGGGAGAGAAGAAAGTAGAAATTTAAGGAAGAAAAAATATAACGTAAAAAAAATATATATGTTTACAAAATTTACTAATGGTAATATTAGTATATATTAAAAATATAGTTTGTATGGCCAAGAATATAAGGAAAATGCTATAGTGAGTAATAATATGAATTAAGAAGTAATTGAGAAGTAAAAGTTAAAGATTAAAGATTAGAAATTAAAAAAGAAGAAAGGAAGAAAGGAAAAAAGGTATAAAAAAGAAGAAAAATAGGGGACCGCTAACGACATAGAATGAGTAAATTGTATAATATAATATACTGAAATAAGGTAGAACGATGGGTATATTTGTAAAAGATATAAAAGACTTTGAGAAAAGAAGATTTTAAACTAATTAGGTATTGAGATATTAGCTGTATACTTTATGGAAAGTTCTATGGGATTTATGCAAGCAGAGCGAAAATAAATCCGTACGTCTATTTATTATAGAATTAAAATTAGATATAATGGTAAATTTCTCGGCTAGGCAGAGATTATATGTTCTGGATAGGGAAGAATTCCGGTAAGGAGAGGCGTTGCAAACCTTCCTCCAAGAGATGTTGTAGTTAATATTTTTGTCTTTTAAGGACCATATGAGTTCTGAGAGTGCCGTGTTAGTTCTTTTAAGTTGGTATTTAAAAGACGAATTGTGATTATAAAATCTTGCTTTAAAGGAAGTGGAAGTGGAAACAAAATAGGTAAAAGAATTAGTACCAGTTATAACCTTACATTCATACACTAAATTTTTATCAAGACATTGGTTATTAAGAGGACATTTAGTTCTAACAAGAAATTACAATTACGATTAGAGAAATTAACAGAGTTATTAACAAGTGACCTAGTATTAATTATAGAAGGAATTGGATTGGAGAAGTTATTTACGATAGGTACTACAGTTTCCTGATTTAGATTGGTGTTATGAACATCGACAAAGTTACGTTTGACGTCGTATTTAAATTTACTGAATCTAGCCTAGAGTTAACATTGACATCGGGTTTACTATTGCTATTATTATGACGCTCAGTGTTGGATGGATATAAGTTATTATTTAATATTTTATTATTATGTTTAGAGATAATGTTAGAGATGTTGGAAGTGGTTGAATAAGAGAATTTGATTGTATGTTTGTTAAAGATCTTACTATAGATATGCGAGGGAGGGAAGCATTTATCTAAGGCCCTAAAAAATAGTTTAGGAATATTACTAGTAATAGATAGAGAAAAAGGAGCGTTGTACCAAATCATATTTTTGTATCTAGGTCTTTTATTTAAGTTATTGGAATGTTCATAACTAACTATTTTACTATAAGTCCTTCGATTTATTTCACTTTTCTTTAGAGCATGATCATATATTTCAAAATATCAGCAAACTGATGTGAAATATTTCTTCTTAATTGAGGGGAAGTAGATAGTATAACAGAACTTTATACAAACGATAGAAATACATATACGCGGTGTGTCAGAAAATTTCCAGGACTGATGTCACAAAAGATTTATTTCAAACCCAAACTTCACACTAAATAGTTTTCTCCTTCAAAGTAATCCCCCTGGAGTCTAATGCACTTTGACATCCTTTTTTGCCACACTTGCATGCACTCCTGGAAGGATTCTTCCGGGATCCTCCGCAGTTCCGTCTTCACGGCCTTTTTGATGTCGTCCACGTCTTCAAAACGTTTGGTTTCCGGGTCATACTCGAAGATCCAAGACTCATCACCGGTGATGACTGTCCCTAGCAAGTCTTGTTCGGTTTCAAGACGCTCGGAGATGTCCTGGCACACTTGCATGCGTCGACCCTTCTGGTCATCGTTCAGCAGTTTTGGCACCATCTTCGCGCAGACTTTCCGCATGTCCAAATCTTCAGTGAGAATCTTCCAGACGCTGTCCCGATTCATGCCCAGCTTATTTGCCATCAGTCGAACAGTCAGCCGACGATCGCTACGCACCATCTGCCCGACGCGCTTAACGTTGACCTCAGTTCTGGTTGTTGAGGGCCTTCCGCTCCTGGGGTCATCTTGCACCACTCAAAAACACGTGAGCGTGACATCGTGTCATCTCCATACACTTACTGCAGCAATCCCAGTGCTTCTGACGGAGTTTTTCCCAACCGCACCAGAAACTTCAAGTTTGTTCGTTGCTCTGTGTTCATTGCTTGACGACCTGAAACAGAGGACATGTATATAAAAATATGAAGAAAAAAATTTGATCGCTGGAGACAGCTAAGATTACAGTTACATACTCCAGGGGGATTACTTTGAAGGAGAAAACTCTTAGTATGAAATTTGGGTTTGAAATAAATCTTTTGTGACATCAGTCCTGGAACTTTTCTGACACACTTCGTATATATATATATATATATACCCCCTCCGCCTCTGTGGTATTCTTTTTCAGGGTTATAAGGGGCTTAGCTCTGTTTCTTGACCGCTGTATCACGTGATTGACTCCCTCTCCGCCTTTCGAGATTTTATCTCGTGCATCACAGACGTGTTTTGAAACCCTTAATGAGGTATCCTCTTGATAAGTCGGCAGACCTCACAAAAACTCTATATCTCTATGATGTAGTGTTTTTGCATAATATGCCACGAAACTACGTAGTCGGGGATTAAAGAAGCAGTTTTGGTATGATATATCTTATTACTAATTATATCTAATGTTTCTTCTCTCTTCATAATGTATTATATAGCTCTGATACTGAATCAATCTAATCCATTCGGATTGGTTTGTCTCAGTTATTCATAGAGCAACATCGGTTGAGGTTGGTACCACTAACTCAAGGATGTATGTGGATATATTCATGTATATGTATGTCTCCGCATGTATCTGTGTGTTTCTCTATATATTGTTTATAACTCCCTTTGGTCGAGTAACCTTTGAAGTGTAGTAACTGCTGGATAGCTACCATTACTCATACTTCTCGCCTCCTCAAACCACCTCTTCTACGGCTTTGATATAAATACCCCCTCCGCCTTCGTGGTATTTTTTTTCAGGGTTATAAGGGGCTTAGCTCTGTTTCTTGACCGCTGTATCACGTGATTGACTCCCTTTCCGCCTTTCGATATATATATATATATATATATATATATATATATATATATGAGAGACGTAAAATAAGAAAATTATAAAATTAACTTACTTACTAAAATTTCACTCCAACTAATTAGTTTCTGAAAGGGAATAAACATAGTTTCCGAAGAAACGTACGGAGAAGCCTTTCGTCATATGTTACTAGATATACTAATTCTTTATATATATATATATGTATATATATATATAATTGTTTCTACTTTAGGCACAAGGCCAGCAATTACCCAGTGCATTACTGGTACTTTATTTTATCGACCCCGTAAAATAAATATATATATATAATGTATTATATATATATATAATTGTTTCTACTTTAGGCACAAGGCCAGCAATTACCCAGTGCATTACTGGTACTTTATTTTATCGACCCCGTAAGATAATATATATATATAATGTATTATATATATATATATATATATATATATATATATATATATATATATATATATATATATATATATATATATATATATATATATATAAACGTTTGAATATGTATAATAAAGCCAAAACAATGCAGGTATGGACATAGAATAAAGAATGCAAATGCAAAAGATATTGTTGACAATTAGTCTTTTACCTTAGATTTATTTAAATGTCCTTAATTTTCGAGATAATATCTCTTCTTCAGAGGGAAATAAAGGTCTCAAACTAAATAAATACGCCTAAGCCTCGACGTTGTCTCCCTCTACACTACAGTCCCCGCTCATCCAGCTGTCGATTTATTGACGGACTGCGTGGTCGCAGAGGACATCCACTGCTACGGCCTCCACCCGACGGACATACACCAGCTTTTGTCCTTCACAGTAGACAACACGTACTTCACCTTCCACCACCACACATGCAGACAGACAACAGGATTACCCATGGGATCCAGCCTATCGGGCCTGCTGGCCATCACCTACATGAACCAGCTAGAATGCCGAGCCCTCAACACCTGCCATTCCCATGCCTTCTTCACCCGATATGTAGATGACATACTCATCCTTACATCATCCCGTGAGGAGGCAGAGAAAATATACACAACATTCTCCAGCATGGACGACAGTATAAAGTTCAGCATGGAACACCCCGATGACCGCGGTTCCCTATCCCTACTGGACTTCCAACTCAGGGTAACAGAGGAAGGCAACATCCACACCTGCTTCTATAAAAAAGCCGCCAGCAGAGACTTGTTTGTACATTTCAGATCGGCCTTCCCACTCGGTGCCAAGTTCGGATACATAAGGAACGAATTGGCACGTATCCGGAACAAATGCACCGACGCTAGAGACCGAGACACACACACCACACATTTCCTGGAAGTACTCAAACTGAACGGATACACGACATCCACCACAACCGTGCCAGAAAGAACAGAGGACACTACATCCGAGGCACTAACACTTGCTTCCTGAAGCTCCCACACTTCAGTGAAGAAACAACAACAGCCATCCGCAGAGCTATCAGACGAGAGGGACTAGATATCCAACTGGCCCACTCAGGTCCTTCTCTACGCGGACAGCTAACCAAAAGACACTCCACCAGACATGACAACTGCTGCAGACTAGCCAACTGCCCCATCAACGACACAGACCATCTGGCTTACGTCGTATACAGACTAGAGTGTGACAAATGCAACAACTTCTACGTAGGTAGCACCACCAGACCACTCCACATAAGAATAAAAGAACACCTCAATACTAACGCTTCCTCATTTAAGAAACACCTAGTTAAATGCAAAAACACCGACAAAACCATAACAGTTAGGATAGAAACTAAGGAAAGAAACCTCGGCAATCTTAGAATTAAGGAAGCACTAATTATAGATAAAACACAACCACCAATCAATAATAGACTAGAACTCAACACCCAATTTATAACCTGATAGAGCTTCTAGTCCCATATTTACACATACCCCACACACACACGCACGCACGCACACACATACACACACGCTTACACCTCTACTTCTTCTCTCTCACACATACACACACAAAACCAGTTCTAACACTAGATAACACCTATCCCCCACATTTACGAATAGACTTATCTTTTCACACTCACACACACACACTCACATACTTACACCTTCATGCATTCTCCCACACACTTAAACAGGCATGTATATAAAAAAAAAAATAAAAAAATCCCTTTTAAAGGGAGACTACTCTTTATCCACCTAATTTTAACTCTTTGACATTAGAGATAGAACAGATACTCTATACCATTTCCTGTCAGTATGACTTGGCAAGCTGTTTAGAATGCTGGTTTGAGACCTTTATTTCCCTCTGAAGAAGAGATATTATCTCGAAAATTAAGGACATTAAAATAAATCTAAGGTAAAAGTCTAATTGTCAACAATATCTTTTGCATTTGCATTCTTTATTCTATGTCCATACCTGCATTGTTTTGGCTTTATTATACATATTCAAACGTTTATACCTCATTACACAATGCTTCAAGTGAACTATAACCTCCTCCATATATATATATATAACTGCTACGGTGTACTACGGTGTACGAGATTTTTCCTGTATCACTATCCTGGGGTTTTTACTCAAAGTATCTATCACAAAGTATTTCCTCCTGCTCTCTTTCTGCTACTCCATCTTTTTCTCAATGATAATAATAACGGTGTGTAATTCTATCACAATACCATACATTTAGATAATTAGGAATTAATGAAATCGATTGTACTACTTATCGATACCGAAACAATAAAGGACTCTGTTGGTATTTGAACTGTAAACCAGTCTAAACAATTGAATATTGGTTTCTGATTTAGGCACACAGCCAACAATTTTGGGGGAGAGGAAAGTCAATTAAATCGACCCCAGTGTAAAACTTTATTTTATCGACCCTATAACGATGAAAGGCAAAACTAACCTCGGCGGGATATGAATTCAGATTGTAAAGGGCGTAATCCAATGCCATAAAGCATGCTGTCCGACGCTCTGCCGATACTGCCAATCCACTGCCACTGCTAAGCATTTAGATAATATTTCTAATATTAGATAATAGTTCTAATATTTCTGTCACTTCGATATGACTGAAAATTGTCGATAATCGTGCAATTTCCTTTCAATGTCTTGGTCTTTAAAAGACGATTAATGCTATTTACAACTGTTGTATTATATTGTAAATGGAGTAGCCTTTACGTGTTTGTGTGACCAGACAGAAAATAGCCGTCAATTTTTTTATCAAATAATACTTTGCCATAAAAATAAGTAAGAGCACGTTTTATTATATATTGTCTGAAAATAGATGTAGAGATCATGGCTGGAAGGTCTTGATTATAAGTTTGCTTTATCACAGCTCAAAGGGTAATACATAATCATAACTTTGGAAACCTGTGCCTCCTCAGCTAATAGTACATTTGGTTGCTATTGGTAGCTTGTATAGAAATAGAAAACCCCAATTATTTCAATCTTCGTAGTAGGATATTTATATATATAAGTATGTTTACGTACATACATATATGTATACAGACGTACAGTAGTATGTATATATATATACATACATGCACACATATATATATGTACGTATGGATTCACCAAACATTTATTATAATGCTCGGTGTGTTTGTAAACAAACATCCCGTATTAAGCCGTAGTGTCTAGCAACCACCGTTGCTCGTTTGTTCAACACTGACAAAGGAACGCTGTACTAGTTTCAAGCTTGTTAGCTATCGTCAGCAACGTATACCTTCCTGCCAGATTGTTGAACGTATATAACCTTATGTATATTAACGGCTGAGTAGCCCAATTTGCATATCGAGTGGGTTAATCGGCCGGGTGCACCGAAAACGATAAACGGAAAAAATGAAACGAAATTTCATTTCCCAACTTAGTACAGCTGTTACTTAAATATAAGTATGTATACGTACATACATATATGTATACAGACGTACAGTAGTATGTATATATATATTCATACACACATATATATATGTACGTATGGATTCACCAAACATTTATTATAATGCTCGGTGTGTTTGTAAACAAACACCCCGTATTAAGCCCATGTTACGTACATATATATATGTGTGCATGTATGTATATATACATACTACTGTACGTCTGTATACATATATGTATGTACGTATACATACCTATATTTAAGTAACAAGAGTGGGAAATGAAATTTCGTTTCATTTTTTCCGTTTATCGTTTTCGGTGCCGATTAACTCACTCGATATGCAAATTGGGCTACTCAGCCGTTAATATGCATAAGGAAAGTATATACTTTCGGACGTTCAACTATCTGGCAGGAAGGTATACGTTGCTGACGATAGCTAACAAGCTTGAAACTAGTACAGCGTTCCTCTGTCAGTGTTGAACAAACGAGCAACGGTGGTTGCTAGACACTACGGCTTAATACGGGATGTTTGTTTACAAACACACCGAGCATTATAATAAATGTTTGGTGAATCCATACGTACATATATATATGTGTGCATGTATGTATATATATACACATACTACTGTACGTCTGTATACATATATGTATGTACGTATACATACTTATATTTAAGTAACGGCCATACTAAGAGTGGGAAATGAAATTTCGTTTCATTTTTTCCGATATTTATATAGAATTCCGATATTTATATAGAATTCCGCAAATATTTTCTGCAGAAGCTATAAATGTAATTCATATATTTGCATCCATACATAATGCATACATACATACATACATACATACATACATACATACATACATGGTGGCTGCCAACTCGTTTTCGAGTACGGCCACTACTTTATATCCATGTAGGAGAACCCCTACTGATGCGCTGAACGAGTGTGACTTTTTAGTCCAGCCAGCGACTTGAAAACTCTGGCACAAAGACTACACTTGTGACAATTATTGACACATAGTGTTGGGCCCATGGTACCATGTGACGACAAGTGCAGAGAGATCTCCAGATATAAAGCAATGCCTGTGCCGAGAAGCTTTTATAGTGAGCAAAGGCACTGCACAAAGCCAGTCCCACTCTCTTAACCAAGATGATATTTACCAAAAAGAAGAACAAGTCAACATCATTGGATACCATCAGGGTTGCAGGTGTTATATCAGAGTTTTCCTTCTCCTAGAATTCTGCCTTGACAAAGGCTAAGGGGTCATCTCTCCCGGTGATTTTGGATGGCCATTGACTCTTAAGAGCTCCTTTGCCCTTTGACAGGTTTTGTTTTTAGCCCTGCAGGATGTCCAAAGTCACCCTCCTCACCAAGAAACCTTGGTGGGGTTGCCAGTTTAGTCGCCAACGACCCGACCATGAGACAGGTTGTACTGGGATACATGTTACCAGTAGCACCAACTGGTGACCTGACATACATACATACATACATACATACATACATACATACATACATACATACATACATACATACATACATACATACATACATACATATAATGGCGACCGTTGTGGTCAGTGTCCGATAATCGGACGTGTGTAATTACGGCTTACATGAAGGCAACATACCATATATTGGAAAAAGTTGAGCTACATTACGCGGTAAGATTACATACAATAATTCTACATAAGTGTTTGAACTGTAAGTGTGTTGTAAAACACCTATTTATATGAACGATACATACACTTATGATATATGAACGATATATATACTTTAACATATAAATGCAACGTTGTTATATTACATTTATAAAGAAATATACAAGTAACGGTTTCGATTCAGAAACAAAAACATAAGTGTTTGAACTGTGAATATGTTGTGAATAAGTTGTAGAACACCTATTTATGTGAATGATACATAAACTTTAACATATAAATACAGCGTTGTTATATTATATTACATTCATAAAGGAATATACAAAGTAACGGTTCTTTTTGTTCTCGATTCAAACGATTCAAGAACAACGTTTAAAACACAGTTGTAGAATTAAAAACTAACTGAAAAGAAATATTACCCAAGCTGTGAATAACTTTAAATTTGATTCTGACAGAACTTTGTCGAAACTCTTAAAGAAGATCATCGACTATTTTGAAAAATAAATACGAAATATTAGTGAATAGACGAACTCATCATGGCAAAAAGTACAAGTCTCCTTCGACCAAATCGCAACTACAACCGTTGTATACAATGGAGCTACGAGCTTAACAAAGTATTATATGAAGCATACAAACAATCTGAACCCCAAAAGTTCGGTTTTATGCAAAGGCTAAAAACTTTATGGAACTCCAAACACCCAGAATTAGACTTTTCTCCAAAGCATTTAAATGAACAGGCAAAACGTATCATTAGATGTAAATTGATACATCTAACGAAATTGAGTGATACTACAAATACAGCCCTTGTAGTCAACCACCCCACCTCCACTGACAGACAAAGAGAAAGGCCAGCTAAATCTAACAGTGAACAGCTCACCAACAATTTTGCTGAAATCCATCCCACTTCCACTGAAGAACAGCGAGAAAGGTCAGCTCTAGTAGTAATTGTCACCACATCAACAACGAGGCTGAAATTCATGACTCTACTGAACAAACAGAGCACCAAAAACTTGTGGACACCCTACAAGTGATATGGAACGATATGTTTCAAGAGATACACAGCCTTAATGTGACAGACCATACAACACCAGAATCAGTAAAGAACCCACTAAAGTGGAATTGGAAGCGGTGAACGAAATAGCTGGCAATTATCTGAAGGCTATACGATCTAAAGGTGTAGAAACGACATTTGAAACGCTTAATGTTTTGTTATATGTTTCAGCTGTCACATTGCTATCATATAACACACATCTAAAACCACGCAATCAAGATACAAACAGAAAGCCTGAACCAGCGTGGATGCGAAATTTAAAAACCAAAATTGTGTCCCTGAGACGAAGTATCTCACACATCGTAATCGTTATGAAATGCAACATAGAGAGCAACTTCACACGACACCAGGAAGACCTAAAGAAAAAGTTAGAGAGACAATTTGGAGATACAAAATTTAAAACTTTGAACTCCAAATTACACCAGTTGAAACAACAACTCACAGCTACAACAGAAATATTAAAATATAAGTCAACAGCACATAAACGACAAGTGCTAAATAGATTGTTTGCCAGAGATCCTAAATCAGTTTATCGCAGCTTCGGTGGCAAAAGCTCAATCCCTGTAAACGACACCCCTTCAAAAGAACAGGTTGAGAGCTACTGGAGATCTGTATGGGAAACGGATGACGGATTCAACAGACAAGCTAATTGGCTAAAAGACTGGAACAGGACTACTGCCAGATAAAACAATATGACATAGATGGGTCAATACTGGAAACAGCTCTACAGAAAATGTCGAATAGGAAATCGCCAGGCCCAGACCTCATTACAGGATACTGGTTGAGGAATTTCACTTTCTATCAGCAAGATCTCATACGGCTGTTTACAGAAACCATTAAAGGCACACAAGAACTGCCCAGATGGTTATCAACTGCCACTACTCTCCTCATTCCCCAAAATAGCCAAACCACCCTTGCTAAAAATTACCGCCCAATAGCCTGCCAAAACATCATGTATAAATTATATACTGGGTGCCTTAACCTGTTCTTACAGGATCACTGTGCTACCAACAACATCATAACACCTGAGCAAGCTGGTGGAAATAGGGAGGTGTTGGGTTGCATAGATCACCTACTAACCAACAAAATGATTCAGGAAAAAACAACAAAGAATCGCAGAAACATGACTGTGGTGTGGCTGGACTATCAAAAAGCATTTGATAGTGTACCTCATGGGTGGATTATTAAGGCTTTACAGTTAGCTAAAGTCCCAAAACCATTGGTAGCTGCTGTTGAACGCCTGACCAAGAACTGGTACACCAATTTGATCCTTAGAGGTGAGAAGGAGCAAGTTAAGACTGATAAGATACATTACCAGAAGGGCATCTTTCAGGGTGATAGCTTGTCAGTGCTACTCTTCGTTCTCTCACTGAATCCACTATCTTACCTACTCAGGAAACAAGGTGGACAAAGAAGTGGGCCCAGAAGTATCTCCCATCTTTTCTTTGTTGATGACCTGAAGTTGTATGGGCCAAATATCAATGACATCAAGAAACAATTGGAGCTCATTACACAATTTTCAACCGACATCAAAATGAAATTTGGTGAGTCCAAGTGTGCATATTTGGCAGTAAAACGTGGAAGAGCTGTGCCCTCCTCTAGAAATCTAGAGATGAACGGCCTGACAATACAACCTCTGCAGTCAGGTGACAACTACAGATATCTTGGACAGGATGAGAATGTCAGATATGATGGACCCATAAATAAAGAGAGAACCAGAACTGAATACCTCAGAAGAGTAAAGAAAATATGGTCATCAGAACTGTCAGCATAGAACAAATACATTACCCACAATACTTATGCTGTGCCAATTCTAACGCCAACATTTGGCCTGCTGAACTGGTCATTGCAAGAACTAAGTGAGATGGATGTTAGAACTCGAAAACTTCTCAGTGTTACTGGGAACTTTAACATCAATGGTGATGTGGATAGGCTATACTTCTCACGAAAGGAAGGTGGCCGGGGTCTAAAATCAATATTAACAACATATGAGACCCGGATAGTAACACTGAAGCAACACCTTCAACAGAAGAACCATCTTGCCCAGGTTTATGAGCATGAAAAAAAAATATCATTAGAATAGCGACTGATCTGGAGGAGAGCTATGGAATAAAGCCTGATATAAATCTCTCACCCAGAGAAATTGGAAGATCCTATTCAATGTTCAAACAAGATAAAAAAATTGACCAATTTACAGAAAAAGTTGTGCATGGATACTTGAGGCGTAAAATACAGACCATAGAGGGGATAAACCACTCAAAAAGCCTGGCATGGAGTTCCGACAAGTTTATGACATCACACCTTGAGGGATATCTCTATGCAATACAGGAACAAGAACTCCCTACCAAATATCTGCTGCACAAAAGAGGAGGGACAGCAGCTGACAATAAATGTAGGCTATGTAAAACAAAGATCGAAGATGTTAGCCACATTGTTGCCAGCTGCGAAAGAATGTCATCTCGCTACTACTTCCCCATGAGACACGATGGGATAGCTAGAACCATCTGGAACGCACTTCGGAATACAAAATTAACAACAAACGAGGAGGAATATATTGAGACAGGTGGCACTAAGGAATACTGGTGGAACCTGAAAATAAAAACTGCCACCAAATTAAAACACAACCGGCCTGATATTGTTGTCTGGGACCACACATTGAAAACGTGTTCTGTTGTGGAGATCAGCTGCCCACTTGATGTAAACGTTGTCAGAAAAATACAGGAGAAGGAGCACATCTACGGACCATTGATGAGGAGTTTACAAATCCAGTATCCAAGATACACCTTTAGCTTCATACCCATCATTATTGGAGCTACGAGTTATATACCAACCCGCTTAGACCAAAGTATGACTGAACTTGGATTTGCCGACAAAAAGCGCAGCTCCCTAATTCATAGTCTACAAATGACTGCGATAGCTGGCACCTTCAAAATTTGCAAAACATTCTTGCGATTCAAGGGATGACAATTTCTTTTCTTTTACAACCTTGCCACCAGGAAGGTGGCCGGTCAAAAAAATATACTCGAAATTAAGAGAAAGAGATACATACAAAGCATACATACATACATACATACATACATACATACATAGACAGTCAACGCGATCAGTCGTATATTTTGGCACGGGAGACTATTTATTAAATTTAAGATGAATACTATCTCCGACAGTAATGCCACAACTACAGCCAGGTTGAATAACTGGTTATTCTTCTAACTATCACTTCTGAAGACTCCTTTTATTCGAATTCGTAGAGATATCCGACTAAATACATAATTCATTTTACAAGGATTTGCTACAAACAGCATGGCTGAACACAACATCAACAAAAAAATTAAGGAAGGTTATCAAACTTTATTCAGTTGTAGCTACAGAAGAAACCGAAATTATAAATCGCATTTCTCTTGGAGTTACGAACTTAATAATGATTTATTTAATTGTTATAAAATGGCAAAAAACAGTCCCACCATTGGCTATATGAATAGAATGAAGCTACACTGGGACGAAATGCACCCAGAGCTAAATTATTTCACAGCGAAACAATTACGCCAACAAGCGACGTTTGTTGAACGTAAAAATAAGATAAATATTATTAATTGTAAGTCCCCCACAACAAACATGTTATCAACAATACGTGCTACAGGTTGCCATGCTACTAGACTTCCTAGCAGCCAGGTCGAACAGCGTCTTGACACCTCCTGTACCATCTAAGTCTATCTCGAATGCCGTGGAAAATACTATCGATAATAATAATAATCGAAGAAATTTGACACCACGTGTACCATCCGAGTCTACCTCGACTGTTGTGGAAAATACTATCGATAATGATAATCAAAAGTATAAACAATTGAAAATTTCCCTCAACGAAATCTTCCAGAGAGAAATTAACTCATGCATAAATATCTCTCTTGCTGAACGTGTTAAAACGACAATGGTGAATAAAAAACCAAATAATGAAATATTACGTGTTATTGACGAAATAGGGGATGAATATTTACGACGGATAAAAACCCCAACATTTTGGCAAATCAACGCCTGTTTATATGCCTTAGCAACGACAGTGAAGCATTATCTTGGTGATAGCAGAGATATTAACAAGAACAAAACACCACCAAAAATACCATCATATATATCTAAAATAGAAAAAAAGATTGCTGACCTACGAAAAAACATAGGATATGTGACAATGCAAACAAACACAAAGAAACCTCACTCCTCACCAACAAAGAGTGAAAAATAAAACAGAGACGATGTTTGGTAACAGTAGAACCAGAACTCTTCAATATAAGCTGATCACCGCCAAATAAGAATTGAGAGCTGTTAGCGAAAACGCCGATACCTGAAGAAGGTAGATGAGAGAAAAGTGCTTAATAAAAGATTCAGACGAAACCAAACATCAGTCTATAGAGATATGAAGAACAAAATAATAAGTATCACTGAGCCCCATCCCAGAAAGACATAGATTCTTTTTGGAGAAAAATATGGGGTGAAAAGAAGAATTTCAACCAAGATGCAGTGTGGCTAAGAGAAATCAAAATAACTATTGCTCCTACACTACAACAAAAACATACGAAATAAGTGAGGGTACCCTTGAGACTGTGATAGGAAAATTCCAAGATAAGAAAACACCAAGAAGAGACATGATTGTTGGCTACTGGTACAAAAAACTGATATTCTATTGGAGGTATCTTACTGACCTCTACCAACAAGTTCTTAAGGGAGATACACTTATACCAGAATGGTTGACATTAGCACAAACATTACTGGTCCCCAAGAACAAAGACACCCACTTGGCAAAAACTACCGACCCATTGCATGCCAGAACCTGATGTATAAGATGTATACAGCCTGCCTGAACCTATTCCTCCAAGATCACTGTGAAAATAATAACATCATCACAGATGAACAAGCAGCTGGAAAGAAAGGGGTTTGGGGATGTGCTGAACAACTCCTAATCGACAAAACTGCGATGTCGGAGGTGCGATAACTTAGGAGAAATATGACTACAGTCTGGCTGGACTGCAGGAAAGCTTTCGATTCTGTTCCCCACTCTTGGATGATAGAGGCCCTCCAACTTGCTAAAGTCCCAGACATTATTGTCAGAGCCATAGAGAGACTGTCTTCTTCTTGGGCTACTATCCTAAGGTTAAAGACAGAGAGGGAGGACTCTATTTTCACTGATAAAATAAAATATTGCAGGGATATATTTCAGGGGGACAGTCTCTCTGTGATATTATTCATCTTGTCATTAAACCCCTTGTCCTTTCTGCTCAAGAAATGTGAGGGATACATCATTGGCTCACAGGAGGACAGAAATACGAACCTAACCCATAATTTCTTTGTGGACGATCTGAAACTCTATGCCAAGAACATGGATGGGATGAAGAAAAATCTTGACCTGGTTACAACATTCTCAAAGGATATAGGAATGGAGTTTGGCCAAGATAAATGCTCATACATGACTGTAAAGCGGGGAAAAACAACAACCCAATCTAGCAACATTGTCATCAATGGCCTAACTGTTTCACCGATATTTTATGAGGACTGCTACAGATACCTGGGGATAGATGAGAACATATCCTATAATGGTATCTGTAATAAAGAACGCGTAACCAGGGAATACTACACCCGATTAAGAAAGATCTGGTCATCGGAACTCTCTGCGCAAAACAAAACAGTGTTTGCTGTGCCTGTCCTAACACCAACGTTTGGAATACTCAATTGGACGATAGACGAAATCCGATCAGTTGATGTTGGAATTCGAAAAATACTGAACAACATAAACAGTGACATAGACCGCCTTTACTTGAAACGTAAGCAGGGAGGCGGAGGCCTAACATCAATCCAGACAACATTTGAATGTCGCATCATATCTCTCCGACAACATCTACGAACCTCTAAGCGTAGGAGCCCGTTTCTCGAGCAAGTCTATCTGCATGAAACAGATAATATCATGAGAGTTGGGAAGGGACTCCTCGAGAGATATTCCCTGTGTGATAATCAAAAGCTCACACCCAGGGATGTTGCTCAGCAGTATCGCAGTGAATCCATGGATGAAAAACTGCATGCCTATCAGCAAAAAATCATGCATGGGTATGTTGCCAGGAAGCCCCAGAGTGAGAGTAATATAGATAAGGAAATTAGTCTATCTTGGACCAACAACCGCTATATTGGCTCCCACTTTGAAGGATACGCTTTTGCAATCCAGGAACAGGAGATTAGCCCGAAATACCTGATTCACAAAAGAGATAGGGATGCAGGCAAAACACCTAGATGTGATTACAAGTGCAGACTCTGCAGAACTAACATCGAGGATATCACCCATGTCATTAGCAGCTGTCCAAAGATGTCATCGCGGTACTATCTACCTATGAGGCATGATGTAGTGGCCAAAATACTGTACAATGCAGTTCTTAAAAAAAGATAGCCCCGATAATAAACACATTAAAAGCTACAGCAATGTGGAAGACATCCATGTACATAATATGAAAGAGTACTGGTGGAATGTTCCAGTAAAAACCCCAATAAAATGCAGGCATAACAGACCAGATATTATATGGGACAGGGAGAAGAAAGCATGCACAGTAGTGGAAATTAGCTGCCCAGCAGATGCCAATATAATATCAAAGATTAGTGAAAAGGAGAAAATTTATGCAGAACTGATGAAAAATCTTCAGATATTCCACCCTGATTACACCTTCAGATTTATACCTGTGATTATTGGGGCACTGGGGTATGTTAGTAACTGCCTCAAATCTTGAGAAGCTAGGCTTCACAGGAACAGAAAGAACACAACTAGTTAGGAAACTACAAGTACAATCCATTAATGGAACAGTAAAAATATGTATAACATTCCAAAAATGTTGCATCTAATAACTGCATTTACACATATACAGATATATACACATATACACATGCACACATACAACTCAAAACATACACATCCACACATACAATAACATCCATATCTACACATGCATACATACATACATATCTACCTAGTTGATGTTGTGTAAATTCCAATGAGAGAGTCTTGTGTCTATGTTAGAAACCGACTCTCTCTCTCTTGGTAAAACTTTGTGAAATTATAAAACCAGAAGAACATACATACTTGAGGATTGCAGCGTCTTCACAGATGATTGCCGTCTCTTATTGAGTCTTCGTTATCATCCCATCTGTGTCCATGACTTTGTAGATGACTTTGTAGGCCAGCTGTAGATCTGCATGATTTACGAGACAGGTGACAGAAGAGAGTTGTGCTTCCCACAGGACCGGTGGGAACACCCTGTGGGATACAATCTTTATGTACCACCGTGTGTTTTTTTAGTCCACAACTAGTTCTAAACACTTTGTTGAGTGCTGTTGCAGGTGGTTATCCTTTCATGTGACTTCAAACAAACATGCACAAACATACACACACACTCACATACACGCGTGTGTGTATTAAGTATTTCCGTAGAAAATGTAAAGGAAAGAAGAGTGTTCTATGTATAGTACAGAAGTATTTAATTACATAATAATCAACACAATATAATTATTTCATAATTGTTTTGTCTGACGAACGAGCTAGATGTTTCTCGAAACCTTCGGTAATTAAATAATTATATTGTGATGTTTATTATGTAATTATTATGTAATTAAATATATATATATATATATATTACTTCAAAATATTAATAGAAAACCTTCTTGTAGAGTGCTTCTAATCTATTGTGAAACTTTATTCATTGATTAATTCAATGAACCTTGTTAAACTTTTAATCATATATATATATATATATATATTATTTCTCCTAAAAAATCTTCACCCTCTCGATTGAACCTCTTGTTGTTTCCCATTATTTGATACAGCCAGAGAAGAGACTGATACGGAAAGCAAAAGAATGGGGCAGAGGGAGAAGGTGGGGAGAAAGACAGAAAGAGAAAGGACTGCATAAACAATATGAACTCTCTGAAATGATTCAATGACAATGAGATACACATAGAATAGGGAATGATGATTGTGAAATATCTTACCCACTTCAAAATTTTAGATATCTGCTATGGGTGATTTACCATTTTATGCATTTTTCCATTTCAAATCTTTTTCACTTTTCTTTAGAGCATGATCATATATTTCAAAATATCAGCAAACTGATGTGAAATATTTCTACTTAATTGAGGGGAAGTAGATAGTATAACAGAACTTTATACAAACGATAGAAATACTTAGGTTCTAAGCTTCGAGCCTACAATTATAATAACAATAATGATTAGCAATGGCAATAGTAGAATAACAAACAATAACAACACACAACAAAAAATAACAATGACTAATAATAATAATAATGATTTCTTTATTGGCCACTAGGACCCATATGTAAGGGACAATACAAAAACAGGGACAGTGGGTGTTTACAATTAAATCGAGTAAAATTACACAATAACAAAACAATTAACAATGAACATATATAAAATTATATAAAAATATAAAATATATAAAATCTAACAAAATAAATTCCTCAATATGTGGGAGCGAACCACTGAGGGACGACTCAGGTACCCACTCATAATAATAATTATTTCTACTTTAGGCACAAGGCCAGCAATTTTGAGGAAGGGGAAAGTCGATTAAATCTACCCCAGTGCATTACTGGTACTTTATTTTATCGACCCTGTAAGGATGAAAGGCAAAGCTAACATCGGCGGGATTTGAACTCAGAACGTAAAGGAATGTAACTAAATACTGAAAAGCGTTTTGTCCGACGCTGCTGCCAACCCACCAATGATAATAATAATAATAATAATAATATATTCTGATAATTTTAAGTTGTTAGTGGTAACAGTGATGATAATAGTAAACAATAAATAGGAAGCGAATATTAATGGAAATGAGGATAATTACTCTCCTATTAAATTTTGGAAAATTAACAGAATACCTTTGGTAATTCTTGCCAGAAAATATACAAAGGTTAATGAAAATTACATCTGTGATCTCTGCATATTCCTCTATTCTACTTCTATTTATTCAAATCTGACTCCTACTCTTAATCATCACTTAATCATCATCATATTAGTCCTCTTCTCCTCCCCCAACCCGCCTTTTCCTTTTTCCTTCTCCTTCCCGCTCCCCCTCTGCATCATCATCATCATCATCACCATCCTCGCCTTTTCCAACACCATCCTCCATCATTATCCTTCCTCTCCACTACAATCACCAACTCCTTCTCATCCACCTTATCATCATTCTTATGTCCACTTTAAACACCACCTACTATGTCAGACATCACCTGTAACCTCAGTACCATCTCCATTATTAGTATAAGACCATGATAGTCGCCATCATCGCCATAACACTTTTGCTTCTATTCAGGAAGCTATTTCATTGGTAAATAAGAGATCCTATGTCTGCGTACGAACATGATATATATATATATATATATATATATATATATATATATATATATATATATGTAAAGTTATATTTAAAATTGTTGGGTTACAACTAGTAAATATTTATAATTGATATAAAAGCACTCGACAAATATTTGGAGTATATTTACAATATTAAATAAATGGAAAACTATATTTATAAAACCATATTTATTTCATTATATATATTTCGGGGATATCATATTAACAATATCAGACAAAATACAATATAAACAGTTTTATAGATAAATATATTCGACATACTGCTAGAGTAAACCTCTTCAAATGAAGTTGATGTTTATTACGGTATGTCGAATATATTTATCTATAAAACTGTTTATATTGTATTTTGTCTGATGAAGGCATAGCATATTGTTAATATGATATCCCCGAAATATATATAATGAAATAAATATGGTTTTATAAATATAGTTTTCCATTTATTTAATATTGTATATATATATATATATATATGTGTGTGTTTGTTGTGTACGTTGCGTGTTTTGTGTGTGTGTATTTGTGTGTGTATGTGACGTAGAAGAGATTTGAAATATGTCAGATATGCATACATACATACATATAATATATACGAAAGAGATTGCTTCTAGTTCACTAGTACCAGACGAGGTGAATAGACTCAGCAACTTCTAGATGTACCGCAAGCAAACTTGTGGTAAATATTCGATATTTCTTTTGGGTAGAATAACTGCTGTTTAATTCTCATATACATATAGTTATAGCACCGATTACCTTATGAGACATTATGCGATATGATCTAAAATTCGACGTTTACGTATGTACACACACACACACACACATATATATATATATATATATATATATATATATATATATATATATATATATATATATATATATATATATATATATATATATATATATATATATATATATATATGTGTGTGTGTGTGTGTGTGTGTGTGTGTGTGTGTATATATATGAATGTATGTATAGTATATTTGGCAATATACTGTATGTTTAATTAAAAACATTTTGAAGACCTTGCGCTATTATTTTAAAGTAGTGACTATGTCACTTACTTTTTCAGCAAAGGAATGGAGATAAGCTGACAGATCTGTTTCACACTGTTGGGGTTCATCAGAGCCTAGCACTCGCCTACCTTTGCCGAAAATTGTAGAGGCTGGATGCTTATATATATATATATATATATATGTTATTCCGGGTTCAATCGGGGGTAACCACAGTAAGAAAGGTACTCAATACAAACCATATATATATAAGTATGTATACGTACATACATATATGTATACAGACGTACAGTAGTATGTATATATATATATATACATACATGCACACATATATATATGTACGTATGGATTCACCGAACATTTATTATAATGCTCGGTGTGTTTGTAAACAAGCATCCTGAATTAAACCGTATACATACTTATATTTAAGTAACAGCCGTACTAAGAGTGAGAAATGAAATTTCGTTTCATTTTTTGCGTTTATATAATATATATATATATATATATATATATATATATATATATATATATATATATATATATATATATATATATATATATATATATATACTCATATATACTGTATATATGTATATATATACATATATATACATATATATACATATATATACATATATATACAGACCCCTTCCCCCACACACACACATATATATATATACGATTCAGGTGGAAAGTCTTGATGGAGTTCAAATCATTTATTCATTTCTACGATCGTTTCGATTTATTGAAATGCTATTGTAGTTATCTATAACAATTTGCTAATTAATTAGTAACTTATGTCGACAAACATGGTCATTATATTTCGAAAATCTCCCCGTGAAATAAAATTCCTTTCGTGTATTGATAAGATAATTACCGGAAGATAACGAGTTTGTCTTGATTTGTCTTAAAACCGCTTGATTATGGCTACTCTTTTATGCCAGGCAAAGATGGTAAAATCAGTACCGTATTATCTATTTGTAACACACAATATTTCTACCAATATATAGTACGCTCACACACACTCATACACACACGCTTGCTATATCACATACACACATACCCTCCTTGGAAAAGTGGACCTTATTAAAAAGGTATAGTGCGATTGAAAAAACGATAGTTTTTGAAAAACATTATCCATGCATAAAATATTTCTATTTTCTACAACTATTCTCCGAAATAAGTTTGCTCTTACCATTTGAGAATCATTTCTTTCTGTCACCTCTATAACCATATTTTAAAAGAAATTCTGCAGCAAGTAAAACCGAAAAAAAAAACAGAAAAAAATAACAAATAAGAAATTTCTTCGCCTACACAAGGAAGATATATGAATGACAAATCAGTTTCGCTCCGATTTCTTAGAATAACAATAAAATAAACATAAAATAACATAATAAAATAACATATTAATAAAATAAGTTAACATATTAATAACATAAGTTAACAAAAAAAATTGACATTAAAAAAATCAAACAGCAAGGACTGATATCCAATAATAATGAATTTTATATTTGTCATAGGGGCAAAAAAATGAGGCACATTATAACAACACATGTTGGTATGCGTGTTTTGCATGTTTTGCGTGTTTTCAATGACATTTCCCCCTGTTGTTTACTTAATTTAATATATGGTTTCCATCTTTTTAAAGTAATAGCTTTCATGAAAATTGTGTACAGTTTCCAAATATTATTAATGAAAAATATTCAAATGTTAAGCCTAACTTTCCATTCATTTCTTAGATTGTTGATTTAAACGGATGTTGAATATTTGAATATAGATTTCATATAAGTCACTCTAACTAAATATGAATGAATACGCTTTTTGAGAAAAAAATTAAATCTATACATAGAATATTCTTAGTTAAAAATGGACGGAGACAAAATTTAAATAAATTCTCAATATATATCGCTCTGATCAATCGACAAGATCCGAGACCTCATTCGCTTCCCGAGTGGGGTGGACCTCGTCAAATCAGACCAAGGAAGTAATGTTGTCCATTGATGATCCTATCTACCGGTCGCAAGACCTGGCAGAAGGAGCAACGTGAAATAAAGTGCCTTGCTCAACGACACAACGCATCGCCCGGTCAGAGAATCGAACTCGCAACCTCACTATTGTGAATCCAACTCTCTAGCCACCAAACCATGGGATTTCACTAAAACAAAGGTATATATTAATTGTAGAATGAAAATCAGTGCTGGAATGGAATTCCTTTGAAGCAGGTAGGGAAGTTCAAGTATCTTGGGGTCGTGTCCTCGAATGATAGAAGAGGCTGAATCAAGTGCAAGAATTGCAGGAGCTGGTGCAGTAATGCACCAGCTTCAGTGTTCAGTAATCAGAAGGGAGATAGGTGTAAAAGCCAAACTCGCTATCTTCAGTTCGGTATTCGTGCCAACACTTCCCTATGGTCATGAATCTTGGGTAATGACCGAAAGAATACAATCGGAAATACAAGCGGATAAAATGGGATTCATCCGAGGGGTTCCGGAGTAACGTTACTCGATAGAGTGCGTATCTCGGAGATCAAAGAGTTACTCCAGGTAGAGCCGCTACTTCTCCGAATTAAAAGATCACAGCGCCGCGACAATGAGCATGAGGTTAGAATGTCTCAGGAAAGAATCGGTGGAGAGAATTTACGGGCAACCATAGGAGACTGAGAGGGAGACCCTAAACAAGATGGTTGGATAACATTCATGAGCTAGGCTGGTCTCACTTGGGTATCCAGCCGAATCCGTTGGAGATAGTTGCTTCTGACATGACCCGCTGGAAGGAGTGTCTGAAGACGCTGCTCCCATGACCCTCTCAGGAATAGGTGGGTGAAGAGTATATATGTTTATTAGAACCTTGAAGAGAGTAGAAGAAAAGATAGTTTTAAATAAACTTACATCTAGACAGTAACACACACACACACACACATATATATATATATATATATATATATATATATATATATATATATATATATATATATATATATATATATATATATTTATATATATATATATATATATAGGAAAAGAGTCAGGACCTCGACGGCTGAGCTCCGGCCGTTTCGACAGCTATTACCCACACTACTACTCTAAGTATCGAGTACTTTACTCTGGTGCGTTAGGGTCCACCTGGTCCACACTTTCTTTCTTTCTTTGTTTTATATTATATATATATATATATATATATATATATATATATGTGTGTGTGTGTGTGTGTGTGTGTGTGTGTGTGTGTGTGTGTGTGTGTGTGTGTATATATACGCATTGATTCATTAGCTCATACTTGCATACGCATAAACATCCACCTAAACGCACACGCACACCAACACACATGTCAACACACATGTCAACAGACTCAGTGCACAGAAGAAGAAGAAGAAGAAGAAGAAGAAGAAGAAGAAGAAGAAGAAGAAGAAGAAGAAGAAGAAGAGACACAAATAAACATATCAGCAAACAAAGCAATTAAGAAAAAAAAAACGAAAAAAGAAGAAAATATGATATATGTACAGTGCGTGATAGGAAATCGATACTTTCAACATCTCTAACATTCTAGAGACTTCTGTTTAGACATATATACAATACAGGGAAAAGAGTAACGAGTAAAACATAGTAAGGAAAGTTTCTTCGATGCTTCACACTTCAGCATGACTGATATTTACTGTCATACACACATCGATCCGTACATACAGACATACATACCTCTGACGCATGATGTAATGACCAAAACACTATACAATGCAATCCGTAGAAAGAATAGTCCTGAGAATAAACGTTTAAAATGTTACAGTAATTTGGAGGGCATATGCATACATATAAACGAGTACTGGTCGCGTATTTTAGCCAAAACCCCAATAAAATGCAAACATAACAGACCAGACATAGTGACATGGGTCAGCGAAAAGAAGGCATAGACACTAGTGGAAATTAGCTGCCCAGTATATGTAAATATAATACTAAAGGTTAGTGAAAAGGAGAACATTTATACTGAACTAATGATGAATTTGCAGATACGCCATCCTGACTAGACCTTTAGATTTGTACCTGTTATCATTTGTACCTGTTATCATTTGTACCTGTTATGACTGGACCAGAAAAATACGGTGAGTTAGGAAGTTGCAAGCACAGTTCAACAGTTCATTAATGGAACTATAAAATAATGTGAAATATTTCAGTAGTAGTAGTAGTGGTGGGGTGGTGGTAGTAGTAGTAGTAGTAGTAGTAGTAGTAGTAGTAGTAGTAGTAGTAGTAGTAGTAGTAGTAGTAGTAGTAGTCTACAGAAGCTGTTATATTTAAATTTTACCACAAAGTAAACTAAGACTGCTATGATAAAATGTCTACACATTACTATGTGCTCCTTCACGAGTATAACCTAGTGAGTGGAAACGAAAAGATCATCGTTTTTATTGGTGTTTAGATCTGACCTAATCCATCAGATCAATGATCAAAGGCGATCCATCTGTGATCATCCAGTCATTTTTAACATGCTCTTTCTTTTTCAAGAAATTTATGTGAGCAATTACTTATCTATTTTTAAACGTTTGAGCAACTATGTAGAATCTAAATCTTTCTTTGAACACACAAAGATGGAGTGTGACCATAAACTAGAATATGTTTTTGAAAACAACAATGAAAAAGTATTATGGGATATGAAAATTCAAACGGATAAGCAAATGGAGAATTCAAGTCTAAATATTAAATATCATCGAATTTCCTGGAAAGCAGCACATCATCCTCATATCTCAATTTCAAGTGAAACATGCAAATGTTTGTGAGAGCTTGGCTGAAGAAGAAAGTGTCTGTTTTCAGCTTTTTCAATCTTATCTTCCACACAACCGCTTTTGCCATGGACAATAGAAATGAATCTATCTGCCCTTCTTGGCGAAAGGAAGGCGGTGAGACGATCTTTATAATGGTCTCTATTGATAACAGACCCTTCCTACCTGTAAAAGCAACTGTTCAACATAACTCCACAAGTCTGCAATGGCCATCCGCTGAACGAGTACGTGTAAATTAGTTTCATCACCCTGCATCTCGGACAGACTTGGATGACAGTACCTCAATCCCTGTAGAGTTTATCCCAAATGTACGCTCAGTAGTACTGTCAGGCCAGACATCTCTGTAAATTATCAATGAACTCTCGACTAAAAGTCCTCACGAAAATATTAGTCAGTTATTTTTGTTGTCACCTAGAATCTCCACGAGTAAGTTGTCGCATTTATCAGACACTAACCTTTTATAGAACGCCAAAGTCAAAACTCCACCAACCACAATACTAATATTGGTTTCTGATTTAGACACAAGGCCAACAATGTTGGGAGAAGGGAAAATCGATTAAATCGACCCCAGTGAATTGCTGGTATTTTATTTTATCGACACCGTAAGGATGAAAGGCAAAGCTAACCTCAGTGGGATTTGAACTCAGAATATAAAGAGCAAGAACAAACACCGCAACGGTATTTTAATCGACGCTCTATCAGGTCTTCCATAATATCAACAATGAGAATACTACCTGTGACAACTATAACATTTGGCACAATAGGAATGAAGTGGAGAGAAACAGTCCTAAATTCCCTAGAAACATAATATAAAAACACCAAATAGTACATAAGTCTGAAGCCTAGCGACAGTACTTCAATGGAAGAGAAATTGGTAGGGATTACTGGGCATCAAGAAGCAAAATATATGCAGTTTCTAAATATTTCTCACTACCCTTTCTACTTCCAAAAAGGCCAGCAACGTGCTTTTGTTGACTAGCATTGATGAACTTGTAGTAAATCGATTATATCAGCAGCACCAAAATCTCACAAGAAATTAAATCATTTAGCATACATACAGAGAACTAGATATCCCATAAGCCTGATATCATTTTTCCATGATAAAAATGACAATAGCACACTAATTATCGGCATAATAATACCAAATTACTGTAATGTTAAGCAGAAGCGAGCTGTAAATATAAAGAATTTCACCGACCTAGCTGTTGAATTATAAAAAAGATGTTAAGGCAGTTAAGGTGTCATCCCATTTGTTACCGACATAAGAGGAGGGTTGCAAAACCATTTGTATAAAGACATTGGCAGATTATATAAGATAGGCATTGCTGTTTTCAGGAGAATAACAATCGTCAAACCTGTTCAAAAATATTGATTGGATTTCCTCACGTCCCTTTGATCATCTTTCACGGGGAAGGGCATGTTGTCGGTGTCGTTGTTATCGCTGGCACTGATGTTTGTCTTGGCGTGTTTTGTGCTGTGTGTGCTGCAGTTGTTAATGTAGTATGTGGCTGCTTGTGGTACCGTTTATGCTACTGCTACTGCTGATTTATTCAATGAGGCCACTGCTTTTTGTTTTATTTGAGGGCAGTGAGCCTTGAAATAGGTTTTCCGTCACAAGATCGGCTTTCGGATTTTCTATCTTCCACAGTTATGGGAAAGCGGGTGCCGTTCACGAGGTCGATAATATCGGAGATGGCCTCGAAACACTCTTAGTCCGTTTAGATGAGAAGCCATATCCCCGTTCCCAACCATTTCTATCTTTTGATTCTGTAGGCCTCTAGTGTCGTTATTTTGTCCTCAACGTCTGCGAGGACAGCCGCTGCGAGCCAAATATTGGCAATTGTGGGCGGCACGAGAGTTACCCGACCTTCACCAATCCCTGGTTACAACAGGACGGGAGTAGAATGATTTCAACACTCCTAAGTTGTGCTAGGAAATAGTCTGGGACTAACTGTTGAAATGGCAAGAACTCAGCCATCGAGTCCCGACACTCTCTCTCTCTGCCTCTCTCTTTATATATATATATATATATATATATATATATGTGTGTGTGTGTGTGTGTGTGTGTGTGTGTGTGTGTGTGTGTGTGTGTGTGTGTGTGTGTGTGTGTGTGTAGGTGGGTGTGTATGTATATATTTATTTTTGAGGTAAGTTGGTTATGAGTGTGTACATGTGTGTGTATTAAATTTTCCATTTCAATTCTTTAAAATGGGTCTTCCCACTTCATAATAACAAACACACCCATTGAATTAATTGATCATGAACCCATGTAATTTGTTTCAAAACAATCCCTATTCTCATTATATTTGGCTAGCTTTTTTTTTCAATTAGAAGTAGCAATGGTACAATGTATGTTCCTAGAAATTACGGGAACCAAAACTTATTAAACGATAAATACGCAAGTACAACATACTACACATACACGCGCTCATCTATCTACACACACAGACATATAACCACATAAAAGCTAGGAAAATATAAAGCTCAATATGATTTTATAGTACAGAAGATAGGTAATAAACAGTCCAGAGTTAATCGAATGGGTCGAATTCCAATCACAGTACTGTTATAATTTCACAGAGGATATTGACATTATGTTAGTGTGGTCCAAAATCATTAATAGTGCGTTATTTGGGAGGATAGAGGAATCTAATGCATAATAATTGTCAAAATCAAATTATAAAAATCCCACGTTCTTTATATAAGTATCTATCATTATAAGTATTTCCCCATAACTTAGGTGTAATATTCTGCCTAATAGCATCATATAATTGTTAACCTCATTCACTGTTATAGCCAATACCTCAGTCAAAATGTAGTTTACTCCTCTGTAACTATGTTTTTTGAAGAATTTTTAGTCATCAGACTTTCATTTTATTATAGATATACTTATTACCATTGTATGCTTCTGTGAAATTTAATGTTCTTTTATTATATTTCAAAAATAATTGTTTCTACATTTGACACAAGGCCAGAAATTTGAAGGGGAGGGGAAAGTCGTTTAAATCGACCCCTGTGTATTACTGGTACTTTATTTTATCGACCCCGTAAGGATGAAAGGCAAAGCTAACCTCAGCCGGATTTAAACTCATAACGTGAAGGGCCGCAAAGCATGGTGTCCGATGCTCTACCGATACTGCCAAAAAATAATATTTTTTTAAACTCTACATACTAAGAGATAATAGACCTTATAATTCCTGTTAATATATTTCTAGCTCTATTCTGAGTAGATGTATTATAGTTAGTAAAATGCCTGTAGTTACCGAAAGAAAATGTTTTTCATCATTTATAAGTTATCAATTACATCTTTGGATGAAACAATTATCAGTAATTAAGTGTCTTAAACTTTTAAATTTGTTTGTAACTATACTATATATAAGTCTTATGAGCAGATCAATGCTGGAGTCGGGTCCATTGCTTCCATAGGTGACCTTGAGCCAACCATCTGCGAAACGCGTAAACGAAGCTTCATCGTTTCATCGTTTTTTCTTATATATACTAGGCTTGTGCATTGAGTGCTTATATGGGTACCATCACCAGTAATTCACTGAAAAACCTATAATATATATATATATATATATATATATACATGTGTGTGTAAGTGTGTGAGTGTGCGTGTGTGAGTGTGCGTGTGTGAGTGTGTGTGTCTGTGTGTGTTTGTGTGGGTGTGTGCAATTACTTCTGTCTGTAAGAAAACTTTGACTGCATTTTTGTATATTTTGGTTTGATTTCTGTATATTTCTTTTTTTAAGACAATCATTCATCTCAGATTTCTCTCAGCTGTATTGCATAGGTGTTGAGGCAATTGTTAAATTATCTGTGTATGTGTGTTTCTTCACTCTACAATCTTCTTGAAAACATTTCCAACACCCCACTGAGCTGCTTCCGTGATTTCTATTAATTGTTCGCTCAAGCCTTTATAGACTGCTTTGTGATTGTGTCAGAATTTCCAGTTGATTATTTTCTGTTATACTTCTTTGTTTATATGGCGATGTTACTAGCTTGGGGTTTTTACAACATTTTACAGCAAAATATATTTTAATATTCTTATTTTGCTGCTTTGTCCGAAAACTTAGTAATAGGTGGAACCGTAGTTTCTGACAATTAGTAAATGCCCCGTAGCATGAAAATTTAGTTTTCATCTCTTAGTTAGTATTTTGAAAGGTATCTCAAAAAATAGTATTTTCTCTTCTTTGGTACCACGATATGTTGCTTCCTAATCATAACAATGGAGTAAATCAAAAGGTTTCTTGATATTTTGTGTATATCCCCAACCTCAATTGTGGCGTCGACAATTCCTACTATTTACAGTATGGGATTGAATCCATGGTTCGGGTACGCCGCTAAAAGTCACTCAGCTAAGTTGCTATATATCGCTAAATATTTTATTTCCTTATAGTCGAACTGAATGCATTCCTTCATGAAGACCGGATAACATCCATAATTACACAAGGATGACCGAATAGGGTTATTGGAGAATTAATATCATAGCAATGAATACAGGACAAGGGTATTGTCATGTTGACATTGGAATACAAGCGATATAAATTTTACAACCAAATCAGCAGGTTATGGTTCACTTTCTTTATAATTCGCAATCCGTAACACCATGGTCTCGGAGCAATGTGAGTTGCCCGTGGTATCGCCGATAGAATCATGAGACTCTGTCTCTATCTAAGTGAAGGTAGATACGCTGCCATGATCAGCATCTATGCATCTACCCTCGTGGGTACTGAGGATGTCAAGTACCGGTTTTACGAAGATCTCCAAAATTTACTGCAATCTATTCCCAATTCATACAAGATTATCCTTCTTATAACTTCAGTGCCAAAGTGGCAAGGATTGGCAGACATGGAGTTGCCTTGGGCGACTTGGTGTGGGTAAGGTAAACGACAAGGGTTTACTCCTGCTCTAACTGTGCTCTGAATTTAAGCTGTCTATTTCCAGCACACAATTCCAATCCAAAGGCAACAGTGTAACTACATGGATGCATCCAAAGTCTAAGCAATGGCATCTGCTGGACTACGAGATCGTCAGTAAACGTGACATGCAAGATGTTTGCAATGTTCGTTCCTTCCATGGTGCAGAGTGCTGGACAGACCATCCCCTTGTTGGATCAAAGATGCGTTTGGCCATTAAGTCTCCTTCTCGGTCACGTAAGACAGTCAAGCTTCCCAAGCGTCTTGATGTTGCTAAGCGCCACTCTCCAGATACACAAGCCTTCCTGTGGGACAGACTCAGAACAGTAACATATCTAAATCCATGGAAGGAAACCTGTAATTAAATTGTACAATGCCACTAATGATATTGTGAGCACAGTTTTGGTCAAATCTCGGGAATGGTTTAGAGAAAATGACCGAGCAATAAGTGCTATTCTTGCCAGCAAGAACAATATACGTAGCAGTCTCTTGCAGAAAGATCTATCAGAAGTACAGAGAAAACATCTAAAGGATGAGTTTAAGCAAGCTAAGGCTGAGGCACAGAGCAAACCGCGAAAAACGCAGGACACCTGATGGTCGAATCTTCCAGCAGAGAAACAGGTTACTGCTGATTCAAAAAATAGCAAAGAGCTATATAACCTAATAAAACAAGCATTTGGGCCCAATTCGACAAGAATCACAACTATGAGGACAAAAGATAGCACTGGCCTACATACAACTATGGACAAAAACACCACTCGATGGAGAGATCACTTTTCAGAACTCCTGAACAGAGGTTCTCATGTAGATGCTGCAATTCTGGGTACTATAGATCGGCAGCCCATAGTCTATCCAATGGATACATCACCCTCCCTAGAAGAGAGGCATAACTCTCGAGATTTTACAGGGAGTAGCGAAAGAATAATAGCCGGGTTTTTTTAAATTGAAGTCATGCACAGTAGACAAAAATCTCGTTCGTCGTTCGAGCTTTCAATTAAAGAAGATAAAAATGTATCAATGTATCAATTACTTATAAAATATGCGCCCATCGAAACCTACTTAGCATTTATTTAATATATCTTAAGAGCCATATTGGAAAAAATCAATGTAAATTGATGTTAAACGAGAAGAAATTTTATGAAAATTGTGTTTCGTACAGTTAAATATAAATCAAATATATATTATAAAATCTATCGCAAGTGTTTGCGCCGTATCAATAGAATATATGAACATATGTATGTGTATGCATGTGTATGTGTGTATAAAATGTAAAGATCTTTTTTTTCAGATGTATAGAAATACGATTTTAAGTTTCATATTCTTAATGTTTCTTTCCTTTTCTGTTTTCGTTGTGGTTATTGGCTTCTTTTAGACACGTTTTTCAATCGGTGTTTAAAATCCATATGGCCATATTATCATCTAAAGTTGCTATTGTCATCCGTTGCAACTGGCTAATGCAAACAAAAAATAAATAAATAAAAATAAAAATTGTGAATGATAGAATTGCGTTAATACAATTTAAAAGCATTTATCATCAGTTATTTTTAAAGGGTTGGGATGCGTTAGATAGAATGTGTTAGGTATTGACGCATTCAATAGATGTTATTTCAGAGATTAAAATTATATGCATTAGTAGTGAATGTTTCAAAGGGTTTCTTGGGAGGGACATTAATATTTTTGAAGCCAATAGTGTAGTGGTAATGCGACAATGTTGCATTTATATTCGTTTACGTAATTTGTGTACTGAAAGTATTATAGTACATGATGTATCTGTATTTCACAACTGTGTTTTTTTTTCTATTTGGTCACACTTCTATCCTGATCCAGCAAGCCTATGTTCCAGCCATGATCATTCTTTGTTTGTTTATTCGGACGTAGAATATCAAACTTATCCAAAGTGAAATTTGTCCTTTTTAAGGGATTATCGAGTTCTTTGAGAAGAGCTTTAACAGTTATTTCTCCCAGATCAAGAGACCACACATATATATATATATATATATATATATATATATATATATATATATATATATATATATATATATATATATATATATATATATTATATATATATATATATATATATATATATATATATATATATATATATATATATATATATATATATATGTATATTATTATATATTATATATTATTATATATATATATATTTATATATATATATATATTATATATTATTATTATATATATATATATATTTATATATATATATATTATATATTATTGTTATATATATATATATATTTATATATATATATATTATATATTATTATTATTATATATATATATATATATATATATATATATATATATATATATATATATATATATAGTGAGAGAATGAAGAATAACATGGTCAGCTGTACAAGGGACTTTATTTCAAGTATTAACAATTATTTCATTGATCAAGTGAGTCTAAAGGCCGCTAATCAGTCGAAGTTGCGTCACTCGACCTTAAATACAGTGTTTACCTCTGATCAAATCCTCAGAATATATATATATATACAGTAGATGTTATACAATTATAGAGTGTTTTTCCTAATCTGGTTGTAAAATTAAAATTGAAGTGAAACTGTTTCTTTCTTCATATGGCGAGACATTTCGATTAAAATGTAATTACATTTTGTTATTTTGGATTGGCAGTATCGGTAGAGAGTCGGACGCCATGCTTTCCAGTATAGTTACGTCCCTTTACGATCTGAGTTCAAATCCCGCCGAGGTTGACTTTGCCTTTCATCCTTACGGGGTCGATAAAATAAAGTACCAGTAATGCACTGGGTAATTGCTGGCCTTGTGCCTAAAGTAGAAACAGTTATTTTACCGTACCTTTCTACGGCGAATAAGTATATCCCCTGTTTAAAAACTGTTTGTATTTACTATATGCCTCCTGTTTTCATAATTAATTTACATATTGTTTTTTTACTTATTTTTTAAAAAAACTTTCAAATTAAACTTATTTATTTTGAATTTTGTCGATTGTTTTCTCTCAGCTACCGCTGGAACAAAAGGATAACATTGATCATCTAACACGTTCATGAGGCTGTTTTCTAGCAAACAAACCGAATATTAATAATATTATGATGATATTATTATTAATCACTCACGTGTATATATATATATATATATATATATATATATATATATATATATATATATACATATATATATATATATATATATATATATATATATATATATATATATATATATATATATATGTATGTATATATATATATATATGCCACTGTATCTTTTTTTTTTTTGTTTATTCATGTTTTAATCTCATTTATCGCTATTCTTTTATTCTTTCTTTTTGTCGTTCATCATAATCTATTTCTTAATGTATTTATACCTTTTCTTAACTCAGATGTATTTTAAATAAGACCTGCTTAATCGTTTTGACATCACGTTGACTCTATTGGATGCATAGATTGCGTTTATGTAGGGATTGAAGCCAATGCAGATATAAACTAAAACGATTTTGATCTTAGATTTATCTTTTGGATAGAAACTTATTTCGACATCTTGGAATATATGAACGGATTTAATGAAATACTGCCTTTCTTTAACTAATAATAAATGAACATAAATCTTTGTATGTTGACTCTTATTGTTAATTGTGTGAGACATGCTATGTCCGAAGAAATATTATTTTTAGCAATTTGGTTGTTCATGCTTCGAAGGATAGAGACAAATCGAGTGTTGCTAGCATTGCATGAGAACTAGTACTACTAGCTTAAGGTTAGTATTATCCATTCAAATGTATTACAAAATATATGATTCCAGCAGTAGTCATGAGCTGAACAGAGGCAAGTTAGTAAAAATAATTGTTTCTACTTTTAGCACAAGGCCAGCAATTACCCAGTACGTTACTGGTACTTTATTTTATCGACCCGGTAAGGATGAAAGGCAAAGTTAACCTCGGCGGGATTTGAACTCAGACCGTAAAGGGACGTAACTATGCTGGAAAGCATGGCGTCCGACTCTCTACTGATACTGCCAATCCACCTAAAAATAATTGTTTCTACTTTTGGCACAAGGCCAGCAATTACGCAGTACATTACTGGTACTTTATTTTATCGACCCCGTAAGGATGAAAGGCAAAGTTAACCTC
>OZ024745.1:76595686-76618186 GCA_964016885.1 Eledone cirrhosa | reverse complement strand
TCGTATCCTTCTTCAGTGTCAATTTCCTTTATCATCTTACCTGTTGGTACCTGGATTCCGTTGCTTCTGCTCAATTTACCTCTCTTCATCACTAGGACTCCACACTTATTAATACCAAATTCCATACATATATCATTGCTGAAAATACGGACAGTGTCAACAAGTACATCCAACTCCTTCTCACTCTTCCCAGAGAGTTTAAGATCGTCCATGAAGAGGAGGTGGTTGATGGTAACCTCTCCTTTTCCCAACTTGTATCCTGCTCTCACTTTTCGCAGTATAATGGGTATCAGGGGTATCAGGCCAAGGACAAACAACAGAGGGGACAAACTACCTACCTGGAAGATACCTCTCTTGATCTTCACGCCTCTCAATGATTCTCCACCCGATGTTAACTCTGTTTCCCAGGACTTCATACTTTTGCTCAACAACTGTCTGATGTTATCCGCCACCTTGAAGATCTCTAGGCTTTTGGTTATCAAAGAATGAGGTACCATGTAAAATGCCTTTCGTAGTCTATCCATCCCATGGCAAGACCAGTGTGTCTCCTCTTGCAATTCCTCATTACCATCTTATCAATAAGTAGCTAGTCTTTTTACCACGGGACTTCTTTCGGCATGCTTTCTGTTCGTCCGGTAAGAAGTTGTTTGTGTGGAGGTGATGGTAGATTTCTTCAGACACAATGCTTGTTAACAGTTTCCACATTACGGACAGACATGTGATAGGTCTATAGTTGGTAACATCATTACCCTTGATTCGGTCTTTCATTACCAGAACTGTGGTACCTTTTGTGAACCACTCTGGTACCTCACCCGACATCAAGCAGTCATTGAATATGGTTGTCAGTTTCGAGTGGAGGGGTGTTATATTTTTAATCCAATACCCCTGCACACCATCTGGGCCTGGTGATTTCCAATTGGTTAGTTTTTTGGCTTGCCCTTTAAGAGTTTCAACTGTGATACTCAAATCAGTTTGTTGGTGTGCTTGTTCACTAATCACCTTTTGTACTGTCTCAATCCACACTGCCTGATCATTATGTTCAACATCCTGCTCCCATATTCATCTCCAGAAGGTCTTAGTCTGTTCCGCCTCAGAGATCAAGTCGTTGCCTCTTTCTTTCCCTTCAAGCTGTCCAAACAGCATCTTCTGGTTGTTGTCAAACATGCGGTCTGTCTATACTGAATGACTCTGCTCTCATATCGCCTAATCTTTGCACTTTTTGCTACAATGCGTTGTTGCTTCAGTTCCTCTATGATAATATTTAGCTTTTTCCTCCTAGTTTTGTACTTTATTTCCAGTCTATTTTTAGTGTCTGTGTTTTGTAGTGTCCCATTCAGTAGGGACACAAGCTTTCCAATGTCATTTCTCATTTCCTTGATTTGACTATTCATCGTTTCTTCCACCAAGGTTCTGATCTTTCTTGTTTGTTGTTTCCTCTCGTTTTTATGCAAAGTAATTTCCTCGCCGCATTTGCTGTTGCTTTGAGGATATTGTTGCATTTGTGAAGGTTCCCCTCCTCAAGGTATGGGATGATTTTGTTTACCTTAGCTGTTGTTTCTTTTAACTTTTTCCTGTCTACAAATCTCAGGTTCATAGGTTTCCCACTATCATTGTTCATTTCATCTACCACTAAGTTCAGGATATCAACCAAATCTTGTCCTAGCCCGTCAGCATTCATTTCCTCAATGGCCGTATCTTTGTTCCAGATGTTATTTATTTCAGCATTCAGATCATTGTCTGCTTCAGATGCTTCCTTCGTTCTCTCAACCTCTTAACCTTCATTTCCTACTGGCTCGTTTGCCTGATATACTCCACTCTCCATTTCCAACCTAATCTCTCTGCTCAGTTCCTCCAGTTCCAACTCGAATATCCATCCATTATTTCTTATCACCCGTGCCTGCCCAACCAATTTTTGTTCATCTAATTTAAATAGACCAATCTCGTTCCAGATGTTATGCATCCGTTTCCTATAGCCTTTTTCCTTGGGGTTACTCTTCAGGTAACATTGCATAACAGTTCTATTCTATTCTTTCGTCCAGTTGGTTCTTGTCCCTTTCCTTCTTCTTCTTCCTCCAACACCAGCAGTATTTGGATGACAGCCAGGTCTCAGCTGCTGGGCCAGGGAGCACTTGCTGGGTGAGAGTCTGTCAAATGACGTTCCACTCTCCTCTTCACCGTTATTCGAACTGTTTAGGTTCGACATTTAAACACTCATATCGAGGATTGGTGAATGTGTGATTTCATCACCCCCAGTGATTTTAGCGTGGCACCATCACGCTGTAGACGAACATAAATAAATAAACAAATAAATAGATAAAAACTGTTTTAAATAGATATAAGTTTCATTGTAATGTTTGAATGTCTGACTTAGTTTTTTTGTTTGTTTTTTTCCTTTACATTTTTCGTTTTTCAAGGCCAGTAATATCGGTTACTAGTGCTGTTGTTGCTGCTGCTGCTGTTTACGATTTTAGCTACGAGGGAAGTAGGGGTTGTTGCGTTCAAAACTTTTGAAATTTGTTTTTGTTGTTGCATTTGTTTTTGTCTGTGTTCTGTTCTATAATTTTTTCGACTTGTTGCTTATCATTATTATTATTATATTTATGATCTGAGTTCAAATCCCGCCGAGGTTGACTTTGCCTTTCATCCTTACGGGGTCGATAAAATAAAGTACCAGTAATGCACTGGGTAATTTGCTGGCCTTGTGCCTAAAGTAGAAACAATTATTATTATTATATTAAGGGCAGTGGATTGGCAGTATCGGTAGAGGGTCGAACGCCATGCTTTGACTCATAGAGTTACGACCCTTGCCATTCTGAGTTCAAATCCCGCCAAGGTTAACTTTGCCTTTCATCCTTACAGGGTCTATAAAATAAAGTACCAGTAATGTACTGAGTAATTGCTGGCCTTATGCCAAAAGTAGAAACAATTATTATTATTATATTATAGTTTAGATTTGACATAATTTAAACTAAACATTTTGAGGGAGTTTAGAGATACATGGTGTTGTTGTTAGCTGTTTGACCAGGTCACTAACCAGTCTATTCATATCTTTTGATACCTTCCTCGCTTCTAGTCATGTGTAGTGGCACTACTACCATCCCTCTCTTAACAGAAGATAGTAAGGGAATAGTGGTGGTAGCGATGATGCAGTGGTGGCGGTGGTGATGCGATGGTAGTACTATAGTGATGGTGTTGCTGCAGCCGTTGGTTTGTATTTGGCTAAATTTTTTGTGGTAGTATTGATGGTGGCGGCGGCGGTGGTGATGTTGGTGGTGAATTTATTTGGCTGTTGTTTGTAACCATTTTCTTTTTTTTCTATAAAATTTCTGATACAAAATGAAATATTAAATATTGGAGCCCTATGCCATAATGTGATGCGTTGTCACTTCCTGAGAGTGATGACTGGTATCTTATGTTCTATTTGTAATAAGAATTATTCTATCACAATTGTTTTAAATATGTAAAAAATCAAAAACTTACGGGAGTGAGTCCATAACACTCTATCCGCCATGTGCGTATCTTCCCTTTATTATTATTATTATTATTATTATTATTATTATTATTATTATTATTATTATTATTATTATAGTTGCATTTATCTTGCTTTATGTTCATACGAGTTATCACCAAGTCACAACCAGTGACCTCAAGAGACAACAAGGTCCGCCATGTTCAAGAAAGAACATACATACTCACACGTGCATCTTTAGGTGTTTAGACTTGTGATGTACTTATATTGACAAAATCTTCCTTAGTATATGGGCAGTTCCCATTAGTACTATCTTTTGTATTTCTCCTATACGCGGGTTTCCTGGGATTTGCGATAAGTAATCATTAGACCCCTTAGGTATCATTCCTAGAGCGCCTACAACCACTGGTAGAGTAGGATGTTTAAATGTTCGAGGCCTGGGATCGTCCTGGAAGCAGGGTCACCTGCTCAACGACTTCAGGTCTATAGAAATGGATGTAATTGCAGTCAGCGAGACCAGGATTTCCGACACGCGCGCACTAGCCCCCATTTTCGACGACTATCAGATCTTTGCATTTGTTAGCCGGCCGGGAATGGGAGGCGGGGTGGCAGTGCTGTTTAGGAAAGGCCTGGATCTCGAGGTAAGGTCGATCTTCCGGGACCCGGACGGGAAGTTGGTGGTCCTGGACGTGAACAATAATGAAGGTGGTGCCTTTAGACTGGTGGCCGTCTATGCTCCTACTGGGGCAGGACAGCCGAACTTCTTTAGACGCCTGGAAGCCTTTCTGGGTACGTCTCGCCCTTTACTGTTAGCGGGGGACTGGAACGGCCTCTTAGACGCACGCTGGGACTGTGTGGGAGTATCCGATAGGAGCGGGGGGTGCAAAAGCCTCAAGAACCTGATCAGCCAGTTCCAACTGTCTGACAGGTACCGACTAGATTTCCCTAATGCGCAAGTGTGGACCTGGGCTAACCGCATAGGGTCATCTAGATCGTATATAGACAGGATATTCATTAGGAAAATAGACAGAAATTAGTGTAAGCTGTCCACGTTTTGAAACGGTCGCCTATTCAGATCACAAGTTTGTGATCTGTATGGTCGACCTAGATAAGACGCGTAGGTTAGGACCGGGTTACTGGAAGCTAAACATGTCATTTCCGGCACGTAAGGCTTACAGGGACCACGTCAACAATTTAGTTAAGAAAAAGTTGACAGGGGGAGTCGTCAACAATAGATGGTGGGGGGCTCTCAAAAGAGAGATTAGAGTAATGTCGATAGAGTTTAGCAAAGAAGTAGCATTAGAGAAAAATAGAAAGGAGGGGGAGTTAGTAGATAAGTTAGACAAGGCTATTGGTAGTGGCATTGCAACTGATATGCTAGCGGCGAGAATGGCATTAGACCATTTCTTCAATGCGAAACACGAAGGTTGCATTGTCAGAGTTAAGGCGCGTGCTCTGAGAAACGAGGGAACCAAAGCTGTTCGATGGGCCCGCGTGGCAGAGGCGCAGCGTGGTAATAAAACCACGATTCGGTCTTTGACGGACCGAGACGGGCACGAGCTGAGCGATTCCAAGAGGATGTGTGAGGCCTTTCGCCAACATTTTGCTCGGTTGTTCGGGGGAAGTGGCGGGTCAGAGATGGTGGCGGACTTCAGTCCCTACCTCGATGGCTAGCCGCAACTCTCGACGGCTGACGCTGGGCGCTGCGATAGGCCAATTACTTCAACCGAGATTCAGGATGCCCTTGTAGGCTGCATGAGGCGCAAGTCACCCGGTTTGGATGGTCTGCCCTACGAGCTTTACGTAAATATGCTAGACTTGTTCTCCAATCTCCTCGAAGCCCTCTACTGCAACTGGCAGCAAAACGGGAGTATTCCCAGTTCTGTGAGCAGGGGCGTAGTGACGCTGATAAGGAAAGACGAGAACAAGAGGGACACATTAGACAATTTCAGGCCCATAACTCTGCTCAACACAGAGTTTAAGATTTTGACCAGGGTGTTAGCAAAGAGGTTGGCGCTTGTCGTCGGGGATTTGGTTGGGGAGGCGCAAACTTGCGCAATCCCAACCAGGTTCATACACGACAACCTCCACCTAATGCGATACATCATAGAGAGGGTAAGGTGTAAACCTGGCTTCGGTGGGGCTCTGATCAATTTAGATCAATCGAAAGCATTCGATAGGGTCGACCATCGGTACCTGGAGGCTGTCCTCAAGGCGGCTGGCTTCGGCCCCGTCTTCAGAAGCTGGATCGCTGCAATGCACAGCGGCACCTGCTCGATGGTCAAAATTAATGGCCACCTCTCGGAACCGTTTCAGTACGTATTGACGCTCGAGCCTTTACTGCGGAAGCTGGAGCTGTTGCAGGGCATCCCGCTCGAACCGGGACGCGGAAAGGCTGTGTCGGCTTATGCGGACGACATCACCGTGATGGTGTCGGACACCTCAGAAATCGAGGTGGTCGGCAACTTATTGGAGGAATATGAAAGGTTGACGGGAGCAAAACTTAACCCGGAAAAGTCAGTAGGCTTGCAACTCGGCACCTGGAGAGGCAAGTCCATGCCGTCCAATAGCGTCGTTAGGCGCTGGACGGACGGACCGGTAAAGTTGCTAGGGGTTTGATTCGGGCCAGACCTCCAGGTGGATAAGAATTGGGACGAGGTGACGGGCAGGGTAATCAGTCTCACCCAGAAATGGGCTGGGATGAAACTATCACTGAAAGGTCGGGCGGAGGTGGCGAACGCGTACATCGCGTCCGTCATCTACTGCAGTCCGACGGTCGTCCCTTGCCCCCGTTCGCGCCTCGCCATCTTGGAGCGGCTCCTCTTCAAATTCTTGTGGAGGGGTCAGGTTCCGCTGGTGAGGCGGTCCATCTGCTGCCAGAACCCTCTACGTGGAGGGGTGGGCATGCCGTGGCTAATGATGCGCAGGCACGCGCTGAGGCTGCGGCATCTCTCAGATATTCTGCCTAAACGGTGAACAGGTGTGGTCGCCGTTTGTCAGACGGGCCTTTCCGCAGCTCGTTTCTTTGACTGAGTTGCAGTCCTGGGTCAAGAAGAGACCGAGACTGGGTGACTGGCATCTGGAATGTTGCCAGGCACTCACTGCCCTCTACCAGGCGGGCAATGCGGTCAGTGGAACTTCCACTCTCGAGTTCTATAGAGGATTAGTGGTGGGCAAGTGCGACGACGCACTCGGAGAGGCTCTGGGAGTCAACGAAGTCGAACTAACCAGTCTGTACCGGAGGACTTTCGAGCCGGGGACGATGGATAATTTCCCTCGCTTCGCAGTGCTACCGGGGGGGCACTGCCGGTTCGAGATAAACTCTACAGGCACGGAAGTGTTGTCAGATGGACCTGCCCGAGATGCGCGCAGAGCGACGAAACCGTTCTGCACGCACTCGTCCAGTGTCCGTGCATTACTGACTTGTGGAGTTATGTTGAACAGCTGTTGTCGCGAGTAGAACGGATCCGACTTTCGGCCGAGTCCATAGTGAAGATCGACCCGCCGCCTTCTTTTGGCCAGGAAGGGCAGGCAATTTTCCTCTGTCTGGTGGCAGTAGCGAAAGAAGTTGTATGGTGGACGAGGTTGAAAGGACTGAAGACAGACACTTTTCTCTTCGGCCAATCCCTCATCAACTTTTTCAAGTTTCACTTGGAAAGGAAGGTGAGGGTGGAGAGAAAGTGCTGCCCCCCCCCCCCCCCCCCGGTACATTTGCTGAAAGGTGGGTGAATGTGGCGAGAATGGCCCGTGTGAGTGGGCCTACTCTGGTCATGCGGCTGTAGGTAGGTAAATTTGAAGAGGAGAGGGGTGCCCTTCCAGGGTTCTCTCGAAGCGTCGGGTCGTTCATGATTGGTGGGGTACCTGAGCGAACCCTATGTGCTCATCCCCCCTATTGGGGAATTTTTTCTTCTTGTAATTTTCTTGTTACTTTATTGACACTTTGTTATTGTTACTTTGTTTATTCATATTGTTTACTCGATTTTTCTGTAAAACCCCACTGTCCCAGTCTTTTGTATTGTCCCCTATATGTCGGCCCTTGTGGAAAATAAATGAAATCATTATTATTATTATTATTACAGTTGCATTTATCTTGCTTTATGTTCATACGAGTTATCACCAAGTCACAACCAGTGACCTCAAGAGACAACAAGGTCCGCCATGTTCAAGGAAGAACATACACACTCACACATGCATCTTTAGTGTTTAGACTTGTGATGTACTTATATTGACAGAATCTTCCTTAGTATATGGGCAGTTCCCATTAGTACTATCTTTTGTATTTCTCCTATACGCGGGTTTCCTGGGATCTGCGATAAGTAATCATTAGACCCCTTAGGTATCATTCCCAGAGCGCCTACAACCACTGGTATTGTTTTAGTTCTCAATTTCCACATTTTTCCAATTTCTATCTCCAGGTCCTTATACTTGCTCAATTTTTCAAATGTTTTTATAGATACATTCTTGTCTATTGGAACAGACATATCAATTAGCAGGCATACCCTCTTTTTAAAGTCCTTCAATATTATATCAGGTCTATTTGCATCTATTTTTCGGTCTGTTTGGATGCTAAAGTTCCACAAGATGTGATCTTTTTCAAGTATGGGAGGTGGTTGATGCTCCCACCAATTCTTTTGATGGGGCAGGTCAAAATGCTTACACATTATCCAATGTATGTATTGTGCAGCTCTGTCATGCCTGTTTAGGTATTCGGTTGGAGCTATAGGACTGCACATTGAAATTATATGGTCAATGGTCTCTGGTTGTTTTTTGCATACACGGCATAATGGGCTGCATCCATTTTTTATTATGTTGGCTTGGTAATTTTTTGTTGGCAGACACTGATCTTGTGCTGATATAATCAGTCCTTCAGTCTCCGATTTCAGTCCAGAGGATGCCAACCACTGATGGGTTAAAGTTTTGTCAACATCAGGATTGTTAGCTCTTTCTGGGTATTTTCCATACAGATGCTTTTCTTGCCATTTCTTAGCCAGTTCCAGTAGCAGTTCTTTCTTTGCAGTTACTTTTACCCGCTTTGCTTTTTCTGTGTTTTCCATTTCAGCAGTAAATGGGACTTCTGAAATTTGTAGTCCATTACTGTATCTTTGTGCATCTTTTGTAATGGAATATGATCTTTTGATGCTTTCGTGTTTCAAAACGAGTTTGATCATCCAATCATGTGATTCCCTTAGATATTATAATCCAATTGTTGCAGTTTTCAACGCAATGTCTAACTGGATTAACCCACGTCCTCCTTCTTTCCTAGGGAGATATATTCTATCTATATCTGCCTTAGGGTGATACATTCTGTGCATGGTTAAGAATTTTCGAATTTTTGTATCGAGCCTACGGATCTCTGTGCTTGACCAGTTGATGACATTGTAACTGTAGGTTACTACTGGTATGGCAAGCGTGTTTATGGCATCGAAACTATTCCTTGCATTCAATTCCGTTCTTAAGTTTGCTCTTACTCTGCGGTAACATTCCTTCCTTATCCTTTCCCTCATTGTCGAGTGCTTGATTCCGTCTCCTTCACAAACACCTAGATATTTGTAAGTTTTTTCTTGATCAAGTTCTCTTATCACGTTCCCCCGATCAAGATTAATGTCTGAACTCTTCAGCAGCTTTCCTCTCGTGAACGTTGCTTTGGCGCATTTATCTAGTCCAAACTCCATTTTAATGTCATCACTGAACTGCTCCACAGTGGATAATAGCCCTTGCAATTGTTCATCATTTTTTGCAAATAGTTTCAGGTCATCCATGTAGAACAGGTGATTAATGGTTTTGTCATAGACTTTATATCCATGTTTTGTTTCATTGAGCATTTTACTTAATGGTATAAGTGCGATGCAGAATAAAAGCGGTGATAAAGAGTCACCCTGAAAAATTCCACAATTAATATTAACTTCTCCAGCTTCCAGTGATTTTGTTTCACTATTCAAAAGGAGTGTCGTTTTCCATGTCTTCATACTGAATGACAAAAACCTCCTGACAACGGGGGATATTTTGAAAATCTCTAAACATTTTTCAATCCAACTGTGTGGCAAACTATCGAATGCTTTTTTATAATCTATCCAAGCAATCGATAGATTTTTGTGTCTATTATGACAATCTTCCAGTATCATTTTGTTAACCAGAAGCTGATCCTTACAGCCATATGAGCCTCGTTTACACCCTTTCTGCTCAATGGGAAATAGGTCATTTGTTATCAGGTGGTCATATGTGTATTCAGTTAGGACTGATGTTAAAATTTTATACATTGTGGTCAAGCAAGTTATCGGTCTGTAATTTTTGGGATTGTTTGTCTCATCATTCTTCGGAAGCAGGAATGTAATGCCATTAACTAGCCATGATGGTATCTTTTCTGGCTCCTTAACTATTTCATTGTAAAGTTGGGCTAACAGCTCATGAGACTCTGTGAAGGCATTTATCCAAAAGTTTTGTATTTTGTCTTTTCCTGGGGATTTCCATTTGCTGGTTTTTCTTAGAGCCAAGCGCAACTGTTCAACTGTTATATTTTCCCATATTTGTTCCTCAAGGTGAGCTGTATCTTTCATTTGTCTGTCTATCCATGGGGCATGTATGTTATGAACTTTTTCTTCGGCCCAGATCTTTTCCCAGAATTCTTGCCCTTCCTCCTTGGGTGGTATTGATTTAGCAGTTATTGTTGACTTACCAATTTTTCTGTAGAAGTTTCTTTGGTTGTTTTTGAACATATTATTGTCCTTATAGAATCTAGATCGTTTTTCAAAGCGCCTTATACGTGCAGCTTTGGCCGACACTTTTTGCTTGATTATTTCTATCAGCATGTCTATGTCACATGTTGATTTTATACTGTACTTTTTTTTCAATTTTCTAAGTTTAGTTTGTTTAACATGTTCACCTACTTTATAGTTTGTTAAAATTTCTATGTCAGATCGGAGAAGGTTTATTTGGCGATTGATGTTCTCTTGCCAAGTAGATTTCTTGTGGGAATTCCTTTGTTTTTTCATCTTCACTCCACATAAGTGAGTGGTGACTTTAGCCGATGCATAATAGAGATGATTTAAATCAGTAATGTTTAGTTTGTTTGTGATGATAATGTTTTTGAGAATTATGTTAGTCTTGTGTATTATCTTTTGGTTCTGTTTGGAGTTCTGGATCTTAGGGAGGGTGTCTCGTTGCCCCATGTCAGATTCTTTCATTTTCATCCATTCGGTCATAATTTCATCCTTCAAGTTGGCAAGTTCATTCTCATTCATTTCTTTATCATTTACGATCTCATTATTTTCATTTGGAGTTTCATCCTGAGCATGCACTCCCTCCACTTTTTCGATCCTTTCTTTAATTTGTTCTGTTGCCAGTGATTCCGCCCCAACCCTGGGGTTCGAAGTGTTACAGTTTACCTCGTTTTCACTGACACATGTTTCATTTTCCCTTCGCTGTCTTTGTGCTAATAGCTTGATCTGATCAATTTCTATATCAGTTAGTAACTTTTTTCTTACAATATTTCTTCGTATATTGGCTAGTTTGTTACTGTCAATATAGCCTCTGTTTTCGGGATGTTTCTTTTTCCAGTTGATATATGTCTGTTCTGTATTCGATGTATTTGATGGGTAGTACATGGCAGTGTAGAAAGCCTCAAGGACTTCTTTATTATCTTCCCTTGACCATTTTTCTCTCTTTTTCTTTGGATTTCTTGGTGGTGAGCATGGAGGGCCAACAGTAGGAGTATTCCGGTTATGGGAGGTCTCCAGCTCCGAAGTGATGGGAAGGTTTGAACCATTAGCTGATTTTTCGACCCCAGTCTGGTTCCTCTCTGAGGGACGCGGCCCTTTTTTACCCGGGTGACGGCCGATCCGGTATGAGATTTTATCATTAGACATTAACTTTATTTTGTCGCGTTTTATCCTTATCCGCCAAGGGGTAATCATTTCGTGTTACCACTTCTAGAACGAGTGTCAACCAAGACTAGACGGGTCGTTCTCCCCTAGAGACACGGCTATTCCCTGCCGGCCGCCATCCCGGTATTTCTTGGTCACGGGGTTTTCTTTTTGTTGTTTTTTTTTAAATTGTTATTATCATGAGTGGTTCCTTAATGTGAGCATTGCGTGGCTTAAGAATGAAATTATTAATAATTGTTTCCACTCCAAGCACAAGGCCAGCAATCATCCAGTGCATTACAATAATATAATATACTTTTTGCTGTAGTTGCCTGTTATTGTTGTTGGATATGTCGGTGGTGGTGCCGGGGCTTTTTATATTGTTGGTGAGGAAGGGGGGAGCCAGCAGTCCCATAGTTGTTGATGTTGACGTTTGGCCGGTGGCCAGGTCACTAAGTCAATCTATTTATATCTTTTGCTAGCCTCTCCCTTGTCTAGTGATACCGCCACCTTCCCCTTTCTCTCTCAAGTTAACAGGGGAATAGTGGTGGTAGCAATGAAGGAGTGGTGGCGGCGGCGATGGGATAGTGGTAGCAAGATGATGGATGGGGTGGTGGCGGCGGTGGCGTTGTGGTTACTGGGTTTTGTGATATGTAGTATCTATGAGTTTGTGTTCGTATGTTTAATATATATTGTGTTGACATATTCCCGTAAAATTGGAATTAAACATTTTATTAAAATTTGAGACAATAATAATAGTAATTATTATTATCATGCCGGGATTGATGGTGGTGGTGGTGAAATTGCCGTTATCTGGCTGTTATATTTAGTGTGATGGGATAGGTGGTGTATCAAGTTTCTGGTGTTGGTGAAATTGCTGTTATTTGGCTGTTCTATATAGTGTAGACAGAGGGTGTTTTCTTCCATTTATAACCATTTTCTTTTTTTGAATACAAAATATATAATACAAAATTGAATATTTGAGCGATATAACAATATAATATGGATCCGAAATTTTATGGGACTTCATTCGGTGGTTTATGCATATTTGTACTAAGAATTGTTATTTCACAATTGATTTAAATATGTTAAAAATCAAAAACATACGGGAGCGATTTCATGACCTTCTACCACCTCGTGCGTCTTCTTCCCTTCTTCTTCTTCTTCTTCTTATTATTATTATTATAATTATTATTATTATTATTATTATTATTATTATTATTATTATTATTATTATTATTGTTGTTATTCCTTGAATCTCAGTCATTGATGTTGGTTAACTGGAAAGTCCGTTGGATTGAATATCAAGCCACTACCTGCAGCCTCAGATATTCAGGACGTATCGGAGGGTTCTTGCTGTTCCAAGCAAGCATGCCTTTTGAAGCGTTCCAAAAAGCGTGAAGGGGCCGATTTTCTTTAACCATCCCTGGAAACTTTTGGAGATAGTCCCCAGTGCGCCTATGACAATCGGGATCACTTTGACTTCATGGCAGTTCCAAATCCTTTTCACCTCCCACTTTAGGTCCTGGTATCGGTTAATTTTCTCTCTCTCCTTCTCTTGCACTCTCGTGTCGAACGGGCAGGCCACATCCACAATCAGGCACGATCTTTTTTCTTTGTCCACAACCACCAGGTCAGGTCTATTGTGTTCCAGTTTTTTTGTCCGTCTGTATCCTAAAATCCCACAGCACCTTCACCTGATTGTTCTCCATCACCGCCTCTGGCCTATGCTTATACCATTTCTCAGAATGTGGTAGATTGTTTACTTTGCACAGGTGCCAGTGGATCACCCTGCCCATCACATCGTGTCTCCAGCCCTTATAGTGGGTCTGGGCTAGGTGTTTACACTCGGACACAATGTGAGCCACAGTCTCCTCTCTCTCTCCACAGATCCTGCACAGTGGGCTAGCCTCCTCCTTGTAGATATGGTGCTTCAACCACTTCATTTTGAGGGCCTGCTCCTGCGCAGCCATTAGCATTCCTTCTGTAGCCTTTTTGAGGTCTCCTCTTCTCAACCAGTTCCATGTCTGTGGATCTCTAAATTCAGTTTTCTCAAAGAAGGTACTATGAAGGGGTTTTCCCTTAAGGCTGCTCTTCCTCCTTGATGTTATTTCCTCCCTGGACATCCCCTGGCCTACTGTCCCCTCCTTCAGTACAGTTCTGAGCATTGGCTCCTTACTATAGGTCACGTATTTGTATAGGTTGTTTTTCTCCATCTGAACACAGTCCTCTATGCTGATAAGACCTCTTCCACCCTCAGATCTCCTTAGGTAGAGTCTATCGACATCACTCCTCTTGTGGAACATGTTGTAGATAGTCAATAGCTTCCTAGTCTTCCTATCCATTTCTTTTTGTTCAGCAACATTCCATCTCAGAATTCCCGCACTGTACCTAATAATAGACACAGCTCGGGAATTTACTGCGCTTATGGCATTTCTGCTGTTCAGATGTGACTTCAATACGCTCCTTACTCTCCGAATGTATTCAGTTCTTAACAATTCCTTCATTTTTTTGTTCTTTATGCCATCAGCCTCCAGAACGCCCAAATACTTGTATCCTTCCTCAGAGTCAATTTCCTTTATCATCTCACCTGTTGGTATCTGGATCCCGTTACTTCTGCTCAACCTACCCCTCTTCATCACAATGACTCCACATTTACCAATACCAAACTGCATACATATATCACTGCTGAAAATACGGACAGTGTCAACAAGCACATCCAACTCCTTCTCACTTTTCCCGAAGAGCTTAAGATCGTCCATGAAGAGGAGGTGATTGATGGTAAGCTCTCCCCTTCCCAACTTGTATCCTGCTCTCACTTTTCGCAGCATAATGGTCAAGGGCATCAGGGCAAGGACAAACAACAGAGGGGACAGGCTATCTCTCTGGAAGATACCTCTCTTGATCTTCACGCTTCCCAAGGATACTCCAGTTGATGTCAACTCTGTCTCCCAGGACCCCATACTCCTGCCTAGCAACTGTCTGATGTTATCTGCCACCCTGAAGATCTCCAGGCTTTTGGTGATCCAGGAATGAGGCACCATGTCAAATGCCTTTCTGTAGTCTATCCATCCCATGGCAAGATCAGTGTGTCTCCTCCTGCAATTCCCCATTACCATCTTATCAATAAGCAACTGGTCCTTTGTACCACGTGACTTCTTTCGGCATCCTTTCTGTTCGTCCGGTAACAAGTTGTTTGTGTGGAGGTGATGGTAGATTTCCTCAGACACAATGCTCGTCAACAGTTTCCACATTACGGGCAGACATGTGATAGGTCTATAGTTGGTAGCATCATTACCCTTGATTCGGTCTTTCATTATCAGAACTGTGGTACCTTTTGTCAACCACTCTGGCACCTCACCCGACACCAAGCAGTCATTGAACATGGCCGTCAGCTTCGGGTGGAGGGATGTTAGATGTTTAATCCAATACCCCTGCACACCATCTGGGCCTGGTGATTTCCAGTTGGTTAGTTTTTTGGCTTGCCCCTTAAGAGTTTCAACTGTGATACTCAAATCAGTCTGTTGCTGTGCCTGCTCACCGATCTCCCTCTGTACTGTCTCAATCCACCCTGCCTGGGCATTGTGTCTAACATCCTGCTCCCATATTCCTCTCCAGAATGTTTTAGTTTGCTCCGCCCCAGGGATCAAGTCGTTGCCTCTTTCTTTGCCCTCAAGCTGTCCAAACAGCATCTTCTGGTTGTTGTCGAACATGCGGTTCTGTTTATACTGACTGACTCTGTTCTCGTATCGCCTGATTTTTGCACTCTTTGCTACAATGCGTTGCTTCAATTCCTCTATGATAATATTTAGCTTTTTACTCCTAGTTTTGTATTTTATTTCCAGTCTATTTTTAGTGCCTATGTTTTTTAGTGTCCCATTCAGTAGTGACTCAAGCTTTCCTATGTCATTTCTCATTTCCCCGATTTGCCCACTCAGTCGCTTCTTCCACCACGGCTCTGCTCTTTCTTGTCTGTTGTTTCCTCTCGCTTTTATACCAAGTAGTTTCCTCACCGTATTTGCTGTTGCTCTGAGGATATTGTTGCACTGGTGAAGGCTCCTCGCCTCAAGGTATGGGATGACTTTGTTTACCTTAGCTGTTGTTTCTTTTAACTTTTTCCTGTCTACAAATCTTAGGTTCATAGGTCTCCCACTATCATTGTTCAATTCATCTACCACTAAATTTAGGATGTCAACCGAATCTTGTCCTAGCCCGTCAGCATTCATCTCCTCAGTGGCCGTATCTCTGTTCCAGGTATTATTTATCTCAGTACTCAGATCATTGTCTGCTTCGGGTGGTTCCTCCGTTCTCAGGACCTCCTCACCTTCATTTCCCACTGGCTCGCTTGTCTGGCATACTACACCCGCCATCTCCAAGCCATTCTCTCTGCTCAGTTCCTCCAGTTCCAGCTCGCTTATCCACCCATTAGTTCTTATTACCCGAGCCTGCCCGGCCAATTTTTGTTCATCTAATTTAAATAAACCAATCTCGTTATTATTATTATTATTATTATTATTATTATTATTATTATTATTATTATTGTTCTTTGAGTCTCAGTCATTGATGTTAGTTAACTGGAAAGTTTGTTGAAATGAATATCAGCCACTACCTGCAGCCTCAGATATTCAGAACGTATCGGAGGGTTCTTGCTGTTCCCAGCAAGCATGCCTTTTGAAGCGTTCCAAAAAGCGTGGCGGGGCCAATTTTCTTTAACCATCCCTGGAAACATTTTGAGATAGTACCTAGTGCGCCTATGACAACCGGGACCACTTTGACTTAATGGCAGTTCCAAATCCTTTTTACCTCACACTTTAAGTCCTGGTATCGGTTAATTTTCTCCCTCTCCTTCTCTTGCACTCTCGTGTCGAATGGGTAGGCCACATCCACAATCAGGCACGATCTGTTTTCCTTGTCCAAAACCACCAGGTCAGGTCTATTGTGTTCCAGTTTCTTGTCCGTCTGTATCCTAAAATCCCACAGCACCTTCACCTGATCGTTTTCTATCACCGACTCTGGCTTATACTCATACCCCTTCTCAGAATGTGGCAAATTGTTTACTTTGCATAGGTGCCAGTGGATCACCCTGCCCATCACATCATGTCTCCAGCCTTTATAGTGAGTCTGGGCTAGGTGTTTACACTCGGACACAATGTGAGCCACAGTCTCATCTCTCTCTCCACAGATCCTGCACAGTGGGCTAGCCTCCTCCTTGTAAATATGGTGTTTCAACCACTTCGTTTTGAGGGCCGCTCTTGCGCAGGCATTAGCATTCCTTCTATAGCCTTTTTAAGGTCTCCTCTTTTCAAACAGTTCCATGTCTGCGGATCCCTGAATTCAGTTTTCTCAAAGAAGGTACTATGAAGGGATTTTTCATGAAGACTGCTCTTTGTCCTTGTTGTTATTTCCTGGTCTATTGTCCTCTCCTTCAGTACAATTCTGAGCATTGGCTCCCTACAACAGTCACGTATTTGTGTAGGTTGTTTTTCTCCATCTGAACATAGTCCTCTATGCTGATAAGACCTCTTCCACCTTCAGATCTCCTTAAGTAGAGTCTATCGACATCACTCCTCTTGTGGAACATGTTGTAGATAGTCAATAGCTTCCTAGTCTTCCTATCCATTTCTTTTTGTTCAGCAACATTCCATCTCAGAATTCTCGCACTGTACCTAATAATAGACACAGCTCGGGAATTTACTGCACTTATGGCATTCCTACTGTTCAGATGTGACTTTAATACGCTCCTTACTCTCCGAATGTATTCAGATCTTATCAATTCCTTCATTTTTTTGTTCTTGATGTCATCTTCCTCCTGAACACCCAAATACTTGTATCCTTCTTCAGTGTCAATTTCCTGTATCATCTCACCTGTTGGTACCTGCATTCCGTTGCTTCTGCTCAATTTACCCCTCTTCATAACAAGGACTCCACACTTATTAATACCAAATTGCATACATATATCATTGCTAAAAATACGGACAATGTCAACAAGCACATCCAACTCCTTCTCACTCTTCCCGAAGAGCTTAAGATCGTCCATGAAGAGAAGGTGATTGATGGTAAGCTCTCCTTTTCCCAACTTGTATCCTTCTCTCACTTTTCGCAGTATAATGGTCAGGGGCATGAGGGCAAGGACAAACAAAAGAGGGGACAGTCTATCTCCCTGGAAGATACCTCTCTTGATCTTCACGCCTCCCAAGGATTCTCCAGCTGATGTTAACTCTGTTTTCCAGGACTTCATACTTTTGCCCAACAACTGTTTGATGGTATCTGCCACGTTGAAGATCTCTAGGCTTTTGGTGATCCAAGAATGAGGCACCATGTCAAATGCCTTTTTGTAATCTATCCATCCCATGGCAAGACCAGTGTGTCTCCTCTTGCAATTCCTCATTACCATCTTATCAATAAGTAACTGGTCCTTTGTACCACGGGACTTCTTTCGGCATCCTTTCTGTTCGTCCGGTAACAAGTTGTTTGTGTGGAGGTGATGGTAGATTTCCTCAGACACAATGCTCGTCAACAGTTTCCACATTACGGACAGACATGTGATAGGTCTATAGTTCGTAACATCATTACCCTTGATTCGGTTTTTCATTACCAGAACTGTGGTACCTTTTGCCAACCACTCTGGTACCTCACCTGACATCAAGCAGTCATTGAACATGATTGTCAGTTTCGGTTGGAGGGATGTTATATTTTTAATCCAATACCCCTGCACACCATTTGGGCCTGGTGATTTCCAGTTGGTTAGTTTTTTGGCCTGCCCCTTAGCAGTTTCAACTGTGATACTCAAATCAGTTTGTTGGTGTGCCTGTTCACTAATCTCCTTTTGTACTGTCTCAATCTACACTGCCTGGTCGTTATGTTTAACATCCTGCTGCCATATTCCTCTCCAGAATGTCTTAGTTTGTTCCGCCTCAGGGATCAAGTCGTTGCCTTTCTTTCCCTTCAAGCTGTCCAAACAACATCTTCTGGTTGTTGTCAAACATGCGGTCTGTTTATACTGACTGACTCTGCTCTCGTATCGCCTAATTTTTGCACTCTTTGCTACAATGCTTTGCTTCAGTTCCTCGACGATAATATTTAGCTTTTTCCTCCTAGTTTTGTACTTTATTTCCAGTCTATTTTTAGTGTCTATGTTTTGTAGTGTCCCATTCAGTAGTGACTCAAGCTTTCCAATGTCATTTCTCATTTCCCTGATTTGACCATTCAGTCGTTTCTTCCACCAAGGTTCTGATCTTTGAGGATATTGTTGCACTGGTGAAGGCTCCTCGCCTTAAGGTATGGGATGACTTTGTTTACCTTAGCTGTTGTTTCTTTTAACTTTTTCCTGTCTACAAATCTTAGGTTCATAAGTTTCCCACTATCATTGTTCAATTCATCTACCACTAAGTTCAGGATATCAACCAAATCTTGTCCTAGCCCGTCAGCATTCATTTCCTCAATGGCCGTATCTCTGTTCCAGGTATTGTTTATTTCAGCATTCAGATCATTGTCTGCTTCGGATGGTTCCTCCGTTCTCTCAACCTCTTCACCTTCATTTCCCACTGGCTCGTTTGCCTGGCATACTCCAGCCTCCATTTCCAACCTAATCTCTCTGCTCAGTTCCTCCAGTTCCAGCTCGCTTATCCACCCATTAGTTCTTATTAGCCGAGCCTGCCCGGCCAATTTTTGTTCATCTAATTTAAATAGACCAATCTCGTTCCAGATGTTATGCATCCGTTTCCTATAGCCTTTCTCCTTGGGTTACTCTTCGGGTAACATTGCATAACATTTCTTTCGTCCAGTTGGTTCTGGTCCTTTTCCTTCTACTTCTTCCTCCGACACCAGCAGTATTTGGTTGACAGCCAGGTCTCAGCTGCTGAGCCAGGGAGCACCTGCTGGGTGAGAGTCTGTCACATGACATTCCAGTCTCCACTTCACCGTTATTCGAACTGTTTAGGTTCGAAATTTAAACACTCTTATCGAGGATTGGTGAATGTATGGTTACATAACCACCGGTGATTTCATTACTTCAGGTGATTTCATCACCCCCGGTGATTTTAGTGTGGCACTATCACGCTGTAGACGAACATAAATAAACAAACAAACAAATAGGTAACCCCCCCCCCAAAAAAAAAAAGAATAAGCATAAGTTTCATTGTAATGTAATGTTTGAATGTCTGACTTAGTTTTTTTTTCCCTTCTCTGTCTGTCTGTTTTTCTTTTCTTTTTTCTTTTCTTTACGTTTTTCGTTGCTGCTGTGCTGTTTTGATTTTGTATTTTGTTGTTTTGATTTTTTGACCGGGTCATCAAATCAGTCTATTTATATCTTTTGATGCCTTCCTCTTTTAGTGGGAATACTACGATGCCTGTCTTAGCAGGAGGTAGTGGGAGAGAATAGCGGCGGTAGCGATAATGAGGCAGTGGTGGTGGTGATGTGATCGTAGTACTGTAGTGATGGTGTTGAAGTTGAAGTAGAAATAGAAGTTGAGGTAACTTGACTAGAGTTTTTGGCGTGGTAGTGGTGATGGTGGCGGTGGTGGTGTTGGTGGTGAAATTATTTGCCTGCCTGTCCACTTAGACATTTTGCCATTTTTCTCTTTTTCGACTATAACATTTCTGATCCAAAATTAAATATTAAATATTGGGGCCCTATGCCGTAATGTGATGCGTTGTGGCTTGCTGAGCGTGAAAACTGTAATCTTATACTTCATTTGTAATAAGAATTATTTTATCACAGTTGTTTTAAATAAGTAAAAATCAAAAACTTACGGGAGCGATTCCATACCGATATATCCACCATGTACGTTTTCTTCCCTTATTATTATTATTATTATTATTATTTGCATTTATCTTGCTTTATGTTTATACGAGTTATCACCAAGTCACAACCAGTGACCTCAAGAGACAACAAGGTCCGCCATGTTCAAGAAAGAACACACATATTCACACATGCATCCTTAGTGTTTAGACTTGTGATGTACTTATATTGACAGGATCTTCCTTAGTATATGGGCAGTTCCCATTAGTACTATCTTTTGTATTTCTCCTATACGCGGGTTTCCTGGGATTTGCGATAAGTAGTCGTTAGACCCCTTAGGTATCATTCCCAGAGCGCCTACAACCACTGGTATTGTTTTAGTTCTCAATTTCCACATTTTTCCAATTTCTATCTCCAGGTCCTTATACTTGCTCAATTTTTCAAATGTTTTTATAGATACATTCTTGTCTATTGGAACAGACATATCAATTAGCAGGCATACCCTCCTTTGAAAGTACTTCAATATTATATCAGGTCTATTTGCATCTATTTTTCAGTCTGTTTGGATGCTAAAGTTCCACAAGATTGAGATGTGATCTTTTTCAAGTATGGGAGGTGGTTGATGCTATTATTATTATTATTATTATTATTATTATTATTATTATTATTATTATTATTATTATTGGCGACCTACGTAGGAAATCGTATTATCGTGAGCTCCGCAAAGGTTTGTTGTTTTCAGTTGTTTCAAATTGCCAGTTATGGAAAACTTTTGTTGTTAAGTGTTTATAAGTTCACAAATATTGCTTTCTGAAAAGGACACTCAAAAAGATTGGGGCCTTGAGCCCAAAATTTAAACTTTTATAATTATCAAACAAAAATTTTCTTTGAAAAAAGCATGCACGCCTCACAGCCTCACGAAGCTGACAGCCTTCCTCACAAACTAACACCTCATACCAACACCACCATTGTAAATATTACTACAGCTGCCAACACTTAAAATATAAGCAGTGGCAATAATTTAAATTTGTCTCCCGCAGACATTCATTTCCCGCCATTACCAATAACTGTTAAAGCCGCCACCCCCACTACCACCACAGCGACAACAAAAACAAAGAAAAATAAATTATTATCTCGTGACTTCGAAATGGATTCACCCAGAATCGACTCTTCCACGCCGAACACCACTGACGCCACCACCACCACCACAACTGAAACTAAAAATAACAATAACAAAAATAACAATAACAACAACAGCAACAGCAAGAATAACAACAACAACATCAACACCAACGCAAAACAAAATGTGTCTTTTGCCAAAGCAGCCAAGAAAAGCGAAACAATCGAGGTAAGCCAGGATGAATTAAATGAAGCCAAGAGAATGGTAAAAAAAAATGGGTACAGGGTCAGTCTAATAAAATGGAGCATCGGCGTCTATGCACCGTGTCTTATCGGACGATAAACACAAAATCACGCCGAGTGGAACGGGCATCCGAGTCCCAAATACAAAAAGCTGTGGGACATGTGTGGGCGAAAAATACCCACATCAGACGTAGGCAGAAATATGGAACCATGGACGTTTTCTTTGGAACACCACAGGAAGCCAGAGAGCACTCCATGGTCCCATTAAGAAGCGACGACTTCACACTCGTCCCAAGCTATTGTGGACAGAGACTCGTGAAGATCAGGGTGACCCACATTCCACCGGCCATCGAAATTCTCTGGCTAATAGCCAACACGAAAATAATTGAAAAGAAAAGCAGGAGAACTGGTCCGGATCTGGGATGGAGCTCCTGATCCAAGCGGACCAAAAAAGCATTGAGGAAGTTCCAGACGTGATAGACCTCACTGACGGCAGCCACCTCACCGCAATCGTTGAGGTAGAAGGCCTAGGTGTGTCGTTTGTGGTGAAGGAACCCACCTAAAGGCTTTCTGCCCTCAGGCTAAAAAGTTGAGGCCACCTCTCTTACCCACTCCAGTGACTCAACCATCAACACCACCAGCAGCAGAAATGGCAGCAACAACTGTAGCAGCAAAAACAGAAACAACTGTAGCAGCAACAACCCCAGCAACAGTAGCAAAATCAGCACCACCACCACCCACCGCGCCAGAATTAGCACCATCCACCACGCCACAACCCAAACCAGCGCCTGTGGAGGATTTTCTACTCCCCGACCTATCGCAACTGGAGACAGATTGTGACGACGAGGAGTGGGAAACTGTATCAGGAAAAAAGAAAAAAAGAAAAAAAAACCCGAAAAGAAAAATCCTCTTCCTTCCTCCTCCAAAAACAAAATACAGGGGGAAACAAATAAACTAACAAACAAAAAAGTTAGGACAGCTATGCCACCATCCACACCAGCATCACCAACCCCATCACCACAAACACCAACACCATCACCATCATTAACGCCAACACCACCATCACCAAC
>OZ024745.1:76575686-76578186 GCA_964016885.1 Eledone cirrhosa | reverse complement strand
GTATATATATCCAACACTCTGTGAGTTCCTACACAGATTAGCAAGAGGAGATGCAAGCTGGTGTCGGCACACTTCAGGACACAAGCAGGGAACCTATCGGGGCCTACTGCTGAATTGTGATTAGTTTCGATGCTTAGACATCAGGGTCGCCAAACGTTATGTCCAATATAATGTGTTGGGGAATAATATAGCCTAGGTCAGCCATTCGTTGAAAACAGAGAAGTATTGTTTCTGCAGTATCTCACCCATGGTTTTAGAATTATCTTGGAGAGTGCCATTTACATCAACTAGATGACCGACAGTGGAGCCAGTGACGTTGTGTTTTTTCGCAAATGAAAAGAACACTTTGGAATTGAGTTTGATTTTCTCGATGGCCCAAGCCTCTTCAGCTGCTCTTTGATTGTTGATGATGGACATCGTGCTGTTTTGGAAATTGTGATGTTTCGATTATAGTGGCGTAATGGCAGTCAAATGGGCATGTTGCTGCTGGCTGTATTTAAGTTTTTTTTTGTTTTTTTTTTGTTAATTCTTTAATTTTTTCTGATAAGTGTTCTTTTGTTTCTAGGGATTCTGCACTTAGATTTGTTTACAGATCTTAACGGGGTATGTTTAGAACATATATTTATTACAGTGTCTACAAATGTTTGCCAAGATGCTTTGATGTTAATGGAGGTGTGAGCTTGTGTGAAAGACCAATCGACATGTACAAGATCATGATTGATTGCTTCCCAGTTTGCATTATGGAGATCCATGTTGTCAAATGGATGAACTGGAGAGATCTCATTGGGTTTTCTTTTTGAAAGGTGGAATCTCATATCACAGAGAACCGTGTCAAAGTCTGAGAGTATATATAAATATATATATACAAACAAAGTGCTCAATAAACAGGTATCAATGAGCTACATTATTTAGAGCTCAAACATTACTGTTGTTAATATATACATATGTATATGCACATATAGATGCATATATATATATATTACGATGATTTGATCAGAGACACATTGTATTTAAGGTCGAGTGACACAACTTCGAGTGTTTAGCGGCCTTTAGATTCACCTGATCAATGAAACAATTGTTAATACTGTAAATAAAACCCTTTTTGTACAGCCGACCATGTTCTTCTTCACTCTTTCACTACTATATATATATATACACAAAGTGTTCAATAAACAGGTATCAGCTACTTAGATTATTTAGATCCCCAACATTACTGTACATAATTATGACACATATCTAAACAATTCAGAAAGATTACATTGAACAAACGAATGAGAATACAATTTATCAGATCAAGGCTAAGTCTCTTTTCTGGAAACAAGAAACACTACAAACGAGACTGTACTAATTGTACGATACTACCTCGAGAGCACAAAGAGACTTTTGAGCATACAACATTCCTAACGATTCGAATCAGACGAAATCAACTAATATTTGCCTTTTTTGTGGGAAAATTTCTTCAGAAAATTCAACCATGTGATAAAGTAGTAAACAACATTAGGTTTAGACAAATATATGTTGATATAATTACAGTGTAGTATATATATATATATACCATTTAAGTTATTTTTATTACCTAAGGGTAGAACTGGTGGTTCTGGTAGGTATATCATGTAGGTATATCATGTAATGAATCAAACAAAGGACTCAACCTCATGCAAATCATCCATCGTAGATGTGGTATCCAGTGGTTGGCGCAGGAACGGAGTAAAGTATCTATAAAGCGACAACAGAAGGCTGGACTGGAAGATATGCTGTAAACTTTTATTCGGGGAAATAAAATTTTACAGCATATCTTCCAGTCCGACCTTCAGTTGTCGTTTTATATATATATATATATATATATATATATATATATATATATATATATATATATATATATATATATATCACTCAATCAATCAATATTTATCATTTCAAATGAAATAATAGAGCAAATAGAAATATGTGCACATACATAAACTATATTAAAATAATGTCATGAGGGAGATTAAATATAAGCTGCCCAAGAGTTTCTATCATTAGCTTTTTGCTGAACTGCAATGACTTATTATTCAGAATAATATTAAAAGCGAATGGCTGTATATGCCCATCAAATACATGTTTCCTTGTGGTTGATCTGATGAGGATCCAATTGGATCCAAAAATCGATTAAAAGTGTATATCATTATTTCCATTACGGGGCCGATAAAATAAAGTACCAGTAATGCACTGGGGTCAATTTAATCGACTTTCTCATTCTCCTAAAATGATCGGCCTTATGCCTAAATCAGAAACCATTATTTCAATTAACAGGAAAATTCATATTTTAAGGCATGTTATATATTTCTATATATTAGAAAAATGTGTATATTATATACACATTCTTGTATTTATGCAGATACAAAGTTAAATATAACAACGAACAGCGGAGGACACGTTTCGCACCTTTCCGACAGACAACCCCCCCCCCCCCCCGGGAAAAAAACCCAGTTGATGGATGTGAATCCGAAATATATAG
>OZ024745.1:76545686-76573186 GCA_964016885.1 Eledone cirrhosa | reverse complement strand
TATGCATCTATATATATATATATATATATATATGTATCTATATATATATATATATATATATATATGTATCTATATATATATATATATATATATATATATATATATATATATATATATATATATATATATATATATATATATATATAAAATACGAAGACTTTGTATCTGTCTATATATATATATATATATATATGGGATAACAACTTATCGTTATAGGTAATCCAGTTAGAGGTTGTGAGTGCTCTGCGTTGTGGATAGTTTTAATGTACGGCTTTGTTTGACTCAACAAGATGCTTCCATAGTTATGCAGTGAGTTTGCTCAAGTGATTAACGAACTCTATACTCACCTGATTAACGAAACAATTGTCAATACTTTAAATAAAGCTCTTATTGTACAGCCAACCATGTTACTCTTCATTCTTTAACTATATATATATATATATATATATATATATATATATATATATATATATATATATATATATATATATATATATATGTAGAGGTTATATTTAATTTGTTGGGATACAACAAGCAAAATATTTTTATAACTGATATAAAGCACTCAACAAATTATTGTAGTAAATATACAATATATTAACAAATGGAAACTATATTTATAAATGGAAACTATATTTATAAAACCATATTTATTTCATTATACATATTTCAAGGGCCACCAAAGCAAACTATTGTACGCTTTCATCAGATAAAATATAATATAGGTTAGTTTTATAAATCCAGGAGATTCCAACCAGAATGGTTGCATTTTTTTAAGGGTATGTCAATATTTATTTATAAAACTAACCTATATTATATTTTATCTGATGAAAGCGCACCATAGTTCCAAGCCATGCTTTCTGGGACCCACAAAACAACATTAATCATTCCAAGACATTGGAATTACCAATATTGAAAGAATTATAGTTCCTTCGTCGGGCGGAGTATTCTTTGGAATAAGCGGAGAAGTTGAATAGTTATAATACATGCCATGTCGTTGCCGAGCCGCATGATGTCAACGCGTTACGTCGCTGGATGTATCTCACTCAATGTATTAGGACAATACGATGGGCTTGTATTGATGCTGGAAATAGCAGCCAAAAACCGTCTAAATCCGCTCAACAATGATTAAACAGTTAACATTGATTCATAAAATGAAATGTCTCTAATGCGTAGACATCTTTATAAATTAATACATATACATATATATATGTGTGTGTGTTTATGCATATATATGCGGGTGTGTGCGGGTGTACGTGCGCGCGCATGTGTGTGTGTGTTTGTATGTATGTATTTATGTCGTATGTGAAGTTATCATCGTATACTCCTGAGCAAGAAATAAATGTTGGAGTGTTCTAAACATTGGATTTGTATCGATATTAAAAACAAAATAAATTCTTTGTATTGTGTATCGACAAAGACATAACGTATAGTAGCTACCTGTTTTTTCTTTACTTCATAGATAAATCTCACACTTTCAATCAGTCACTCTCTGCTACTCACCCTCTCTCTCACTTCCTCCATCGTCCCACACCGTACGAAATTCTTTCCTCGCTCACTATCGCACGGTCAAGATGTGTCTTGGTCTTCTCATCAATATTCACAAGTTCTTATGTTCAAATGAATCATTGACTTGATTTTCTCATTTTTTCCTCTCTTTTTTTTTACGTTGCCTCACCATTCGTGTTTGTTTACCTTTCTCTCTTTCTCCACCCAATTCTTTTTATCCCAATAACTTATTTTAGTTATTGTATCGCGCTAGCCTGAGATATCTGGTCTTTAATGCGAAGAAATACCTATGATGGCTAGTAGACCACTGATGATGGATAGTCCTTGCTTCTATTTTTAATTCTTCATTTTATTTATATATCACACTTGCAACAACACAGCATGCCATTTTTCATCATTATATATATATATATATATATATATATATATATATATATATATATATATAGTCTCTCTACAATTTTGGTAACATAAGATGGTGATTGAAATAATGAGTTTCGTTGCTACTTTGCAACTCTTTACATCCGCTTTCTTTTGTCGTGAATCAACGAAGGCTATTCATTAAAATTTGAACATACCACTAGACGCCTCTCATTTACATAACGGTACATAGTTGACGGCCCAACAATAATTCGAGGTTAACTTTGCCTTTCATCCTTACGGGTCGATAAAATAAAGTACCAGTAATGCACTGGGTAATTGCTGGCCTTGTGCCTAAAGTAGAAACAATAATTACTATATTAGTAATACAGAATTAGTTGAGAATTAATAAATGTTCAATGTAATTATCTTTGATTTTTTAAAATAATATAATATTCAACATATTGATGATTTTCTCAAAAAAGCTAATTAATTTGAAATGGATTTTTTAAAAGATAGTTACAGTCTATATATGACTACTCTGGTAAACCTTTATTGTTACTAAAGAAAATATAATCAGCATTGAATATTGTCAGCATGGTTGTAACATTTTAAAGAAAGTGTTTTATATAATGACAAAATGTGGATAGCTGTCTATTGATACGTTGTTGAATATAAATCTATAGATATATTTTGTAAATGAAGTATTTCCGTCGGAAAGGTACAGGAAAAAAGAGTGCTCTATGTAGGCTACAGAGCTTATTAGTTATGTAATAAACAACATAAGATCCATGGTGTATGTTGATTAATTTCCTGAAACTGTAGAGTGCTCTATGATCGAAGCATATTCTATATTACATATATGATTGGTACCTTCCAGCCCGATAAGTTGAGCACTCTACAGTTTCGGGAAATTAACCAACATACACCATGGATCTTATGTTGTTTATTACATAACTAAAAAAAAAGATATATTTTGTAGTACAATTTAGCATTGAAGCAAAGCCCATTTAACACATCATCACTAATTTATTAATTAAGCTAGCTACCAATAATGCTTTTTTCTGTGCAAATTGCTCTAATACTTGGTTTTGAATCAGCTATTGATGAAATTCCAAAACAGGATTGAAACAAGTCTGGCTGATTTCTTCTTTTTCTATCTACGAAGACATTATATGCATATATATATATAAAGGCTTGACACCAGTGACATCGCAACTCATTTCTACAGCTGAGTAAACTGGAGCAACGTGAAATAACGTGTCGTGCTCAAGGAGACAATGCAAAGCCTGGTCCGAGAATCGAACTCACAATCTCACGATTGTAAGCCCGACGCTCTAATCATTACGCCATGTGCCTTTATGCCTTAATACGGAAGTCTTATTTGCACAATGTCTTTATTTTGGTGCTTTGTTGCTTTAATCTTTTGCTAGAGCCTTTCCTAGTTTCCTTCATTCTTTGGTTTCATATATTTACGGTATATTTTTACGGCACAGCAGTAATTACATTCCATGAAATATTATTCTAATTTGTTGTGAAATTGAATTCTCCAGAAATGATATAGTAATTTGTTGGCAGATTGAATTTTTCTGACTTTTGTTCCTTCAAATGTCAGCTTAGATCTTTATCGCCGAGGGATTCAAGAAATTGGCATCAATAACTTCAATTTGAAAGAACCTGCAAAGGTCATAAGCTCTGCCCTTCTTCTTTAAGTTTATTTCTTTCATTCATTTTAGTCATCATGACCAAGGTCATGCTAAGCAAAAACAAGTTTCTACCGATATTGGTGCAACACTCGAAAAGCAGTGGCATCCAACGTTAAGGTATTAAATTTCTATTTCTTGTTATTTTTTTGTGTTGTGTAACTCAAAATCAACTCTAATTGAGCAGACATATAACCAAATGGATTCTAACTTTCACAGCCATATATATTCCCCTAAGCACTGTGCATCCTTTGCTATATTCATCAATATGTTCTTTTTCCAAAAACGATTGTGTGTGATTCGAGATATTTCGTTATTATTTCTAATACGTCGAGTGACCACATAAAAGCTACTTAACACATACTAATTATATTGAGTACTATGAGAAGTACATTTAGCTACCCGATTTCGATACTCTTTGGGAAATACAGCTTTTGTGCTGAAATATTACTAGCTTAAAATATGAAAGGTACAAATTTTCAACCCCAACTTTTTTCCATATAGTTATAAGCATCCGGACTAGAGTCAATAAATCCTATTTGTTTCTAGTACTCTAAATATACATTTAATAAAGCATCTATGATGATAATTAGGCAAGTGTGAAAAAGAACGGGCAGAATGATAAATAAAAAATTATCCTTATTTTACAGTTAGACCAATATTGATGTTTACCCAACACGCAGATGTAAACACACACACACACGTGTGTGTGTGTGTGTGTGTGTGTGTGTGTGTGTGTGTGTGTGTGTGTGTGTGTGTGTGTGTGTGTGTGTGTGTGTGTGTGTGTGTGAAGGCGCATGGCTTCAATCTTGAGGTTGTGAGATCAATTCTCAGACCGGGCTTTGAGTTGTGTTCTTGAGCACGACACTTTATTTCACGTTGCTCCAGTTACTCAGCTGTAGGAAATTAGTTGCAACGTCACTGATGCCATCCGTATCAGTCCCTTGCTCTCCTCTTGGACAAAATCGGTGGCGAGGAGAGGGGAGGCTGATATGCATGGGTAACTTCTGGTCTTCCAGAAACAACCTTGGCCGGACTGAAACTTTCTAGGTGAAAATCCCATGGTCATTCGTGACCGAAGGGGTCTTTACCCTCTACTATTTGTGTATATCATTAGTCTATACCAGATTTTTTCCAAAATGGGTTCTGCGAAAAATGTTGGGGTATCTTTTGATAAAATTTTATTATATGCATATTTTATATGAATTCCATCTAAACTTTTTTTATTTTGTTTAATGTATTAAACGGCTGTTCTAGCGATGAGTTTTCTCATTTTTAATATATATTGAAAACAAAAATTGTGATGCTATTGGCTCGGCGAGTTTTGAAGAAGCATATAAACGTTTAAAAATACACAATAAATTTAAAAAGAACAGATGCAACCTCTGAGAAAACATTTCGCAAAGAACGAGACTACTTTCTGATTGATAGAAGCTCCTTTCAAAATTGAAAGCGGCTAAACCAGTCTCTTATAGACTCTGACTACTGGACTCTATTATGCCAACAGGGTGGTATCTATTCGTCTCTGATAGATACTCTCACGAGAACCTGAACCCATGTTTGTAAGATAATCAAACACCCATCAGTTATACATTGTCTGGCCGTCATTTAAAGTGATAAACAATACATATCTGGTATCTACTTACAGCTAGGAGTATAGTGTACCGCTCTGGATGTATGGCAATGCCAGAGTTTATTTATTCAGTGAGTATTACTAGTTTTGACTTTCGAAAGGAGAAGTGAAATTTGAAAGGAAAGGAAAAGGAAAGAAACAGTAAAAGAAGGTATTAAATGAAACATCGATAGCAAGAAAACAGAACATCAAATGCGCAAATAAAAGAAGGAAATAGAAGACCCGGATTGAAATAATGAAACAAAAATAAAACGATAAAAAAAATAGTGGATGACATGACAAGAATTTCATTCGTTAACTAATGCTCTACCTCCTCTTTCTTTCTCTCTTTCTCTACCTGTCTATCTCTCTTTCTTTCTTTTTCCCTCTTTCCTCTGTTCTCTCTCTCTCGGCTTGTTTCACGCACCCACTCCCTCATACACTCTCTCACTTTTTTCTTGCTATCTCTCTCTCTCTCTCTCCTCTCTTTATTTACATCTCTTTCTGTTTCTCTTCCTTTCTACCGATCTTAGCTTTTCAATTAACTCTTTATACATGTGATAAATTATAATGTCTTCATAAGCCACATAGATATAAAGGTTGTATTAAGTTTTCATGATATCAGTGTATGCAGGTAACATTTCCCAGAGGATTCTGAGACTCGGTTCATTTCATAAAGGTGAATAGAAACAACGAGTATATTGAATAATAAGCTTGATTGTTTAAGTAGTTCGCTCAGAATTGCGTGGTTTATTAGCAGTTGATTTCTGTTATGACATCGGGTCACCCGCGTCTTGTCGGCACGATTATAATAGATTGGCGTGTTTATGTGGTACTACCGTGCTTTTAACATCTGGCAGTTCTTCATTAGACCTCACTTTCACTGTATTTAGTTCTCATAGGTAAAGACATGTGTTTTTTATGCAAGAATATTAAAGAAACATTGAAAATGTCACACAGGAAACACTTCAAAAGGAATAGTATTTCAATAATCTAGAGTATTAAAATAACGTGATGTATAAATTCAGTTCCCTGCTGTGAGGTGTAGTATAGCACTGTAGAAAGCTATTATGGTATAGTATAAAGATGAAATATAGCACTCTTGTCTGTATACTGAGTCTTTTATAGATGTCTAATTTATTCGAGTACAAACTTGTGAAGGAGTACCAGTGCATGATTTAAACCTGGCCAGGCCCTAATCTACATATAACTAAGCTATCTTTGTTTAAAAATTACAATATAAGTTCTCATAAAAATTGAAAATATGTATGCTTTTATCTAATTATTCAATATCACATTAAAACATAAATAAATGTTTTGGTTCATGAATTCTGCAAAAGAAACCCATGAATTGTGTCCTCAAATAGTATGTTAAACCACAGCTTATCGATTTTTATGTACGTTATATTAATTTGAAAATATTTTTCTTGAGAAATGTTTTCTCTCAGTTCAATTTTAATTCTCATTAGCTGTGAAAATGACCTTTCGCCTATACAATTTATCAGACAAGAATAGCCGTATTGCTTCCACATTCTAGAAAACTAAATTAATATATTGTCTTGAAAGATGTATTTCATACAGACCTTTATGAAAAGTATGTACTTTTCTTGGATAAACCTTCAGATAAGCACGGAAGAATCTGAGTTTCCATGTAAGGTTAATATCAACATCATTTGGAAACTCCTTAAGCACAATTTCTATATCCTCACGTAGCTTTGCCTCTAGAGTTTCTAAATCAACGTTTCATTAGCATAAGATACAGATCCATCATTGGCTTGTTTTTTTCTTGCACTCCTTGTTAAATATCATCTAGTGTTTTTTAGCTATGCTAAATATCATCTCGGTTGTTTTCTCAAAAACATTTTATAAAGATAGAAGGTGAACTACATATTTGTACATGTGTTACGTGTCTATGTGTTACTCTAAAACAAACTTCAGTCCCTATCCAATGAGTACCAGCTTGTATTCTTGCGTCATTTTCTTTAGCATGCTAATAAGTTAAAGAATATATAATTCAGTTATAACTATAATTTATGGTAGACACAGTTTTGATACATGCTTCCCATCTAGTATCAGATTAATACCTTGGTACTCTGGAATCTGCATAAAAGAATGATTATATCACAACAAACCTCTTTGTAGAAGATCAAAAGTAGTCATATATATATATATCTTAAACAACAGTAAAGTAGTGTATCTAAACAACAATCCACTACAACAGCAAGGCCAACATTTAATTAATGTCCGATACATAGAATATATATACAATGTATGTTTATCCCTCTTTTGATTGAAGCATTCCATTCTATTTACCAAACTTTACTTAGTTAGTTCACCACTAGATTTTCCATACTACCATCAATTAAACTAGCACCAGATGATACATAGTATACTATAAAAGTCGATCTACATAGGTATACAATCCATACATATACGGAAGTAACATTTTCTGAAATCATCCGAAATTGATTCTCTTAATCTACAGAGCATAAGCTTAATAATCTCATCAAACATTGAACTATAAAGGAGACCAGAATCTTTGGTTGCTATAATGTTGGAAGGAAATCGATTCTAACAGGATCTTAGAGATTCATCGTCTCTTTAATAATCTAGGTTACGTTTTACTAATTTGCAACAACACATTCACGCAAATCCCTCCAGTATTGTTCTACTGTTTTAATTGTTCGACTAAACTTAAGCCTATGGTTGAAGCACGTGCTCTTGTCAACTATGTCAGCAAAGCTATTCTAAGCACTTCTATGTTCCGAGTTCCCATACTAATGGTTTGTAATGAAAATTTACCAATCAGAAAACGAGCAGATTTTGTGCTGAAGTTGATATTGAAAATTATGTTGGAGGGAATTGTGTATATATATACACAACCAGTGGTTAGAGCATTGGCCTTGCAATCGGAAGGTTGTGAGTTCAATTCTCAGACCGGGTGATGTGTTATTTCCTTGAGCAAGACACTTTATTTCACATTGCTCCAGTTTACTCAGCTGTAGAAATGAGATGATAGGGACTGGGATCCCTATCATTCCACTGCAAAGTGGTCGTGGAGGTTCAACCATTTGCACATTAATTTCATGAGCACTCAGTTCTGTTAATTTCAGCAACATATATTTGTGTCTCTCTCACTGTCTGTCTGTCTCTCTGTCTCTCTATCTCTCTATATATCTATCTATCTATCTCTCTCTCTCTCTATATATATATATATATTAATTTAACAGTTGGAATTCTTATATTTCTTTGATTGTTATATTTCTCCAGCTGCTTGTTTTATATGGGGGACGCTTTCCTGTGGACGAAATAATATGCATCATAGGATCATAGCTCCGTAGCAAGTTTCTCCTCCAAGTTCATAAAAAGCTTGATCGGAAAATTGCATTGGTTTTTGTGCCTCTGCCATTAAATCGATCTAATTCCTTAATATATATATATATATACCCGTGTATGCATTTGTAACTAATAGATGCGTGATTATTTATATGCACACATGTGTATCCGCAGGTAACTGCACAATCTAACTTTGCCACGGGCGTAAATCTTAAACTGTGTCTCTATGACTTTTAAATCTTTTAAAGCGTGAACTATATATATTATATATATATATATGAATGTGTGTGTGTGTGTGTATCCGAGTGTGTGTGTGTATATATATATATATATATATATATATATATATATATATATATATATACATATATATACATATATATACATATATATATACATACATATATATATACATTGAGTGCTTCGTGCAAAGCTTCCGAATATTGTTTCCTTCGTGAATGCTGGCCGAGCGCCGCAACTTCGATTTTACTCACTTATATATATATATATATATATATATATATATATATATATATATATATATTGATGTTACCAGAGAATGACCAAGAATGTAGCTTTCCATTCCCCATGCAGTCATCACACTAAGTCAGCTTCAGCGGAAACCAATCCAACCGTGCAACCACTAATTCATTTTATTACTTGCTGAGGCCTCATCTACTCTCTCTCTCTCTCCCTCTCTCTCCCCCCCCTCTCTCTCTCTCTCTCTCTCTCTCTCGCTCTCGCTCTCGCTCTCTCTTACTCACTCACTCACTCCCTCAAACATACACATACACATGAATACATATATGCATCATACATTCATTCATACATTAATACATCATGCACACTGGCCTATACACACGGCAATGTCTGCCTGTGTGCGTGTGGCTGCATGTATATATCCATGCATATATGTATAAACATAGGTATGTATATAAACGAGAAGCAGGCGTCTCTCTCCTGTATGTCTCCATTACAGCCCACGCTTTTTTGCAATCTAGATATGATCGTACAAGATACAAGATCATATCTAGATCGTAGGCGTTTGAATCATTCTTGGTATTGTTGACATTTTTGTTGTTGCTGTTAACGTTTTTGTTGTAATTTCTCCAACGAATGCCGCTTATGCTGCTGTTGTCGCCGTCGTTGCCGTTGTCGACGTTGTTGTTGTTGTTGTTGTTGTTGCCGTTGTCGTTGTCGTTGTTGGTGTTGTTGTTGTTGTTGTTTATATATGAATTGTACCAATTATCTGAACAGTAGAATTGTAAAGAAGCAAGATGAAAATAAAGATGTGAGGGTATGTGCAGGTTTACATTTAGATGTATGCGATGACGTGTGTACATGCAAGAAAGAAGTGTGCGCATGTCTGAATGTGTCTGTGTATGTGTGCGTTTATGTTAACATAATTCGAAGTATAGGACCAGGATTGATAGATCATTTCGATGTGTTGTATTTGCTTATTCTAAACATAACATAGATTTCTTCCAAAAGCACAAGACCTCACAACTGTGAGTGCGGGTTTGATCTATTTAATCGACCACAATAAATTATTAGTATCTATTTTATGAACTCGAAATGGATGAAAAGAAACGCCGACTCACATCTGAATATAGAGGGACTCAAAACTTTAAATGACATAATTAAATGCCAGAAAATATTTTGTCCCATGCTCACCCGATTTTCGCATCTAATAATAACTATTTCTTTCTTATTATTATTATTATTGTGGATTGTCGGTGGATTGGCAGTATCGGTAGAGGGTCGGATGCCATGCTTTGACGCATAGTTACGGCCCTTGCCATTCTGAGTTCAAATCCCGCCGAGGTTAACTTTGCCTTTCATCCTTACGGGGTCGATAAAATAAAGTACCAGTAATGCACTGGGTAATTGCTGGCCTTGTGCCAAAAGTAGAAACAATTATTATTGTGGATTGTCAGTATCGGTAGGGCGCCGGACAACATGCTATGTACCATAGAGGTACGGCCCTTTACGTTCTAAGATCAAATCCTACTGAGGTTAGCTTTACCTTTCATTCTTATGGGATCGATAAAATAGAGTACCAGTAACGAACTTTGTCGATTTAATCGACTTTCCCCTCCCCCAAAATGTCTGGTCTTGTGCCTAAGTCTGAAACCATTAGTAGTAGTAGTAGTCTTATATTTTCTGCATGTTGTCACTACACTACCGAACACAGCTTTGTGCAACTTGGGTATGTGCATTGTTTCTATTAAATTGAGACTACTCTTTGTAATATATGTGCATTGCTTGCTATTCTATTTTTGTAAGCTGCATATGTTTGTGGGTCTTGAGGTTTGTGTTATCTGTCTGTGTGTTTTTTATCACTCCCATGGCACCTATTATTATCGGTATTGTTTCTGTTTTCATCATTTATTTTCGGGTTATTTCTATTGTTAAATCTTTATATTTTGATAATTTCTCCATTTCCTTGTGAGCAATGTTACATCAATTACAAGATATTGCTTCTTTGTGGTCTCTAACTATAATATCCAGTCGGATGGCTTTGATCTCCTTTTCTGTGTACCCCAGAGTATAGTTGCTTTGTTATTTTGTGACACCTTTTCTGTCGCATCCTTTTTTTCTGTTAATTTCATAGTATTAGCATAACTTACAGTGTATGTAAGTCCCAATACTATCATGTCTGTAGATATATTACTTTTTGGCGAAGACTGGGCAGTCACAGATAAAATGGTTAATTGTCTCTTCCCCACCTCCACATATTCTGCAGTTACTTACTGTGTTCTGCTTCATTGTGCACTTCTGGTGATTTCTAGTAGGCAAGATTTGGTCTATTGCTGCGATTAGAAATACTTCAGTCTAGGCTTTTAGTCCAGCGCTTCGTAATCAGTTTTGGGAGTTTTGTTTGTCTAGTTCATCACTATACAGCTATTTTTAGTTATTGGTGATGTAAGGCTTTTTCTTGCCATTATTTTAGCATGAAATTCAAGTCATTTTCTGCAAAGCTAGTGCAGTTAAAGTGTGTATGTAGTAGGAAGGCATGTTATTGACCAGTGGTTTTCGTGGGTATCATTATTCTTGAAGATCAGGATAGTTTTTCCCTTTAGTCAGCCAGTCAGGTGTTTTTTCTGGCTCTGTCAGCAACTCATTAAAGTTTCTTTTGCCAGTAACCATGTATCCCTGCTAAATATTTCATACCAAAGTTGGGGATCTTGTCATACCCCGGTTCCTTCCAGCTATTTCATTTTTTCAGTGTGTTAGATACACTATCTGTTGTAATATCTTCCCGCAGTTGTGTTCATTGTTCTTGCTAGTTTTGTAATAATTTCTCTTCTCCTTCTGCCCATATTCATCCAGAACTCTTCTATTTCTTATAAATTCGGAACTAAATTTACGTCTATTTTACTGCTATTAAATTCGTGAGTTGGATTGAAATAGCTGGTTTTGTTCAAAATCTGTTGTCACTTTTCATATCCCCAGTTCTCTATGCCTTTGCAAATATTTATTATTTCAGGCATTCCTTTAGTCTCCAAGATTTCCTTTTCTGTTATATCATATTTCTTTTGTATTTTTATTTTCTTTGATATTCCCAGTTTTATTTTATTTCCTATTTGATTTAGCATTGGGAATTAATTTCTTATATTTTCCCCTTTTTTTTTTGCATCTTTGATTTCCATATTTGTGAGGGTTTCGTAGATCTAAGGAGGTACCCACTATCTTTGGAAAAACAGCGACTGCTACACATATTATGTTATTTAACCTTTGTGATACGAATGCTTCTATTTGTGTTTATTATGTCTATGATTAGCGTTTCTTCATAATTGTTGATATTTTATTATATTTTATTTTTGATATGTGTATTCTTTGGTCAATGAAGAGATCTATTATTTGGAGTTCTTGGATTATTTCCAGTTTTATTCTATTGTTGTCTTGAGTTTCGTATTTAGGATTTCTCTATTATTAACACCTTCACAAAGACATCCATAGAATCGAGGACATAGATCAATAACTGGTTTTGTTCTTGTCTCTAATCTCTTTTCTTTTGTCTCGATTCTGTGCTAGATGTTCATGTTAAGAGAGGGTCTGAGCTGTCAACTGACTATCCTCGTGAGTTGGAGAAAATATTTTACTGATCTCCTAATCTGGGTCACAACAGCATCTTCTAATCTACATGAGAAGCAGCTGGGAGCGATGACTTATCTTTCGGAGGCTAAAGACACAAGAGCAATTAAAGATCTCAAGCGTGGCAAGTCCACTAGGGAAATTCAGCCCAAGATGTTAAAAGTCTTAAATAGAGAAGGTATTCTCAGGCTGACCTGTGTGTCGGGTAACCTGGATCTCAGGGAAGGCACCTAAGCAATGACAATCGGGTGTGATAATCCAAATTTTCAAAATGGAAGACGAGGGAGATTGCTCCACTCATAGAGGGATCTCTTTGTTAAGCCTCTCCAATAAAGTCTATGCTAAGTATCTGGCAAAGAGATATGGGGTAACTGTCGAGTCTAAGCTAGCTGATGAACAGTGTGGTTTAGCCCCGGGCGTAGCACAGTCGTCCAAATATTCACACTGCGACAGGTGTTTGAGAAATCACGGGAGTACTGCCAAGAGGGATATGCTTTCTTCGTAGACTTCGAAAAGTCATACAACCTCGTTATACGGGACCTGCTGTGGAAGGTTCTGCTGGAGTATGGGATCGATAGGCAACTTCTAGTTGCCCTGATATCTCTAAACGAATGTCCTATTCTTCGTGTTCGGATATATAGTGCTAAGTCGAAACCATTCAATGTGGGAGTCGGACAAACAGATTATTTATGCTCTAATGTATAGTGCGAAATATCAAGTTTACTAATCAATTCCACTTTTAAAATTAAAGTTGAATTTCAATTTGTCCTATCTCACTGGATGGATTCCTCTTTCATCCTTGGTACTAAAGCTAACTCGTAATTTCATGAATCTGAGGTGCCTATTGAGAAATGTGCTGCATATTGTGAATTATACATCGGGGTGAATAAATAATTGTTTTAAGACACTAAATAGAGAAAGGTATTATTAAGTGAAATACATAAATAAGTACTGGAAACCAGATACGAACTTGCTCGACTGAATATCTCTTGCTTACATTATGTCTTTAGATGATGCATAGGACCAATTTTTTGTAGGATGTTAATTATACTCGTTAGAATCAGCATAAATATGTTCCTGTTAATTGTTTTATTGGCCCTACTAGCATGGAATAGCAAACACCCAATGCAGAACTTACATGAACAAAACTAAATACTGCTCGGCGTTTATTTCTGTAGAAAAATTGCTACTTCTTTGATAATGGCTGCAAAACATCTAGCACAATGCTTTATAGCTTCTGCTAATTTATTATACTACTAGCAAAGTCAATAGTAAATCTGCAGAGTTGTCAAATTTCCTATTTACTTCTGTCAAGAATAAAATCGTTAATATCAGTGTGAATCACTTCTAGCGCTTACGAGCCTTTGCCTTAAAGATTTAAAACATGTGATTATGAGATCACTAAACAATATCCCAGTTTTATGTATGTATTTTATTATCATACACTATTTCACTAATTCATGTGCAAGCCATTATAATATACTGAGTTAATACATTATCTCGCATAAAGTAAAATCCATCATATCTATTCAGAACAGCAATATCCGGATGTCTGTTATTAACAAGAAAATCGCGCGAAATATTTTAATAAACATTGACCTTGTTAGTGTTTGGTACATATGCTATACAGGCTGTTATCAAATATAGGATCCTGTCAATAGTTCAAATTTCATAATAGTGAATGTCACAGTGGGATCAGTAGGGAATCGGATTAGAGGCTTTACGCTTTTGATTTCGAATCCCACCGACATCGTGTTTCCTTTCTTTTTTCCAGGGTCAACGAAATAAGTACCAAGGATATACTTTAGTGGAATTTTAGCAAGTTTGGTGTTACGAAAACAGGTAAAGTTAAATATGTATTTTTTATCACGAGGTAATATTTACATTCCATTAACTATTTCTAAGACGTAACGATGACTTAAAACTGCTAAAGAATTTAATCAAATACTTAAGGAAAATGAGATATTTCTTTCTCTTCAAAGCTAGAAAATAAATTCACACATAATGTATACAATATATAACCAAGTTTGAAATCTTTTACATACGTTTATATATATATTCAGAACAACAATATCCGGCTGAGCTCCGGCCGTTTCGACAGTAGCTGTCGAAACGGCCGGAGTCCTGACTTTTTTCCTATTACCCACTCTATTACCCTAAGTATTGAGTACTCTGGTGCGTTATGGTCCACCTGGTATCTTACTACACCCTCTTTGTTTTTATATATATGTCCACATGCTCAAAAGATGGGCTAGTTTAAAAGAGCCTACTCCAATATACAGTGGTAGCCATAAGTCAACCCCGAAACCAATTGTAGCACACATACATGTTAAGATGTTAAGTGTATGAAACGCTGTTGTTTATACTATATATATATATATATGTGTGTGTGTGTGTGTGTGTGTGTGTGTGTGTGTGTGTGTGTTATAATATAATTATTCGTATTGTTATTGTTGAGTATAAATACATTTCTATCGATATTCGAAATACATACTAATGGGCCTTGGGAAAAAAATTGACATTGATTTGTTTATATTACACCAATAAGGAAACAGATGCTAATATCCTTTTTTTAGTTAGACAAAGGAGAAATTCTGAAATGTTCATATAAATTATGTAGCATTACAAATAAAGAGGTTATTTTCCTGTATTATACATAATGTAGAAAGTCACTTTTAATAACTATATTTACTAATTGTTTCTACTTTTGGCACAAGGCCAGCAATTACCCAGTGTATTACTCGTACTTTATTTTATCAACCCCATAAGGATGAAAGCCAACTATATTTAATAATGTAGTGCAATGTTGCGGCGAATGCAGATTAGAATTGTTCGATGGAAAAAGGAAATATTTGATCCTTCTCTTTTAAAAGGATATGTGGTTTGATATTTATTAGAATATGCGATGTTCAGATGCCAGAATCTTAATGTTTTTGTTGCAATCTGTTATTTCAGTAAGCCTCTCATAGTTGTCTTTTTCGGAGTACGAAGCTGGAAGATTATTGTGAATCAGGTCTTGGCTGGGATATTTCTTAGTAAATGTTTTGAAAGAAATTACCGCTGACAAGAATATTCGTCATATTTACACGGACATCGGCTCAGCATTAGTGAGGTTAAAATATACCACGCACCTCAGACGGAAAGAACTTCAGAACCAAGACGAGATTTTTAGTGAAACTTTTACTCTTTGAAGACACGTGGCCATAAGGACCTAGTTTTGATTTCTGGACCGGGCAATGCGTTGTGCTTTTTAATAAAACTCTATATTTCACGTTCTACCTTCTGCCCGGAGTTGCAACGCCCAGATAGTTTCAACAATGGAAAACCAATAAAAACATTATTTCCTTGGTCCGATCTGACGACTAGCTCCATTTCATTTTATATCATTTGGTTATTTCATCAAAAAGGTCTAGCAGCTTGCACGAAGTTGATCGATTCCGTTTTATGCAGAATCGTGGTTGAACAGTTATCAAACAGTACTGACAGGGAAAAGATAATGTTTTTACAGCTGACGGCATTCTACTTCAAACAATAATGAATATGATTCGATCAATTGCATCAGTCCTCTCTTACACATCATACAATGTTGTCAAGAAAGAATTTCTGAAATATAAGGTTCCGTTTTGGCAACTTCCATGTGCCGTAATTGTATTTATGTATCGCAGTTTTCTATAGTATATCAATATTAATTTTGCGCGGAGTGTTAGTAAATGAATGCCAAGCTTCAGATAAAGCAAGTCCGAGATTTGTTTACATTTCTCTATTAAAGACATTGGAGATCATTTAGTATGCATTATGCGTACTAAATAAAAATACTATAGATTTTCATATATATAACATAATATTTTTTTTAATCAATTAACTAAGATTAGACAAAATTCTCAATTTTGAGGTATTTTAAATCTAATAGCAACAAGCAAGAAATTAAATCCAATAAGATCAACTGAATAGAACTTTATGAAAATACTGACACTCTAGATTAGAATAGATTTAAAGGCAAGATCCACTCTCAAAGGGATTCTTTGTATTGTCTTAGAATTTCGACTAGCTGGTCACTTATTTATATTCCGTTCTTGTTGCTCTTATCTCTAAAACACACTAACTGTTTTTTTTTTTTTTGGGGGGGGGGGTCTGCTAATTGCTCGGATAAGCTTGGTGGATCAACATTATTGCATATCTGAAATAATAGTGCATTTGTATTTATTATCCGTAAAGTAATCTCTGGTATTATACCTCTGGTATACAGTTCAGTTCTTCTCTTCTTTTTCACCCACTTATTCCTCAAACACTCCTTTCAGCGGGTCATATCAGAAGCAACTGTTTCCAACTGATCCGGATGTTGTCCATCCATCTTCATCGAGGTCTACCTCTGGATCTCCTGCCAATTAGATTAGCCTGTAAAATCTGTCCGGCGATTCCTTTCTGAGATATTCTAACCACATGCCCATAGTATCGGAACTGTGATCTTTCAATTCGGAGATGAAGCAGCTCTACCATGAGTGACTCTCTGATCTCCGCGTTACGCACTCTATCGCGTATCGTTACTCCAAAGACTCTCGGAGGAAACCCATTTCGGCCGCTTTTATTCTCAGTCGTATTCTTTCGGCCATTAACCAAGATTCATCATCACAGGTAAGTGTTGGCCCAAGCACTGGCCACCCCGTGGCCCCGACGGACAGAATAGAGAAGGCGTTTCCTCGGAGGATGGTGAGGGAGACGCACTGGAAAAGCCATTCCAGCTCATGAGGCTCGCACCTGCGGGAAGCCAATTCTGTGCCGATGGTGGTGAGCAGGGAGGTGGCCCTAGGACCAAGAACACCAGACGTCTTCACTACCACGGACTCGACCACAAACCTGTCGGAAGTGCAGCAGAGCCTGGGTTAGTCGCAGACTGGACCAGGTTGCTGCAGGAGAAGAGTGAATTTGGCTGTTATTTTTAGATTTATCACTTTTCTATGTCAAACAAAAGCTCATCGTAGGATTTGATGTAGAAAAAGGATTATTAGGTTTTCCTGCAATCTCATAGGATTCAATCCAGTACGGGAAATAAAACATATTGAACCATATAATGATAATGCTGGCGATTATTACAAGGTCAATGGTGGTGATGTACTTTTAGATCATAGTTAAAGATTTGTTGCTGTTAGCCTTTATTATATAAACTCATTTGGTGGTGATGGTGATGTCGGTGGTGGTATTGGTGATGGAGGTTAGGGTCGTGGAAATGGTGGGATCGCTAAATAGTAAAATGAGGACGTATTAACGGATCAACAACACTGAAGATGTCATTGATAATGTCAATGAGAAGGAGGCGGAGGAGGAGGATCACGATTATTAAAATGATGACAATGTTGATGTTACAGTAATTCTTCATAATTCGATTTAATGTTCATTAATTCCCTGAAGTACAAAAGAAACTAAAGATATGAACTATGGAGAAAATACAAAATACACAAGCTTAATTTCTGTGTTAGCAATTATTAAGGTTACTACCAATGCAGGTCTCTTGCGGGCTTTTCGTGTTGGAACCATTTTTTAGCCTATAATTAATCATACTTCTAATTACCTAATTACAATTTTGAACTGTTGATTTCTGAAACTTTTATTCTTTCCTTTCCTATTTCTTTTGTGCTTCGTACATGTTGTTGCGAAGTTTTTTCTTGTCATTTTCTAGTGATTTAATGATTAACATGATTTGATTCCAAATTTATCATTGCACTGTTTTTATGGTCGTCTTTCAGTTTTTCGTGGAGCGTCGGACACCATGCTTCACGGCAGAGAGTTATGGCCCTTTACATTTTGAGTTAAAATCTCATCGAGGTTAGCTTTACTTTTCATCCTTATGGGATCGATAAATAAAGCACCAGTAATGCACTAAGTCGATCTAATCCACTTTCCCCTCCCCTTCAAATTGCTGCCCTTGTGCCTATAGTAGAAACAATTATTGTAAATGTGTTGTACTTATTTAGTCTTTGGTTAGTTGCTACTGCAAAGACTTAATTTTAAAGATATCCCAGTTGTGACAACCAAATCACTTCTTTTTTAGAGAATGTATTTGGAACAGCATTTACCACCTTATCGAATGCAGACTCTCGCTTTGCAAACCCACCTATTTAAAATATATATATAATTTATTTTATATGAACTAATTACTTTTAGTTATGTTCGGGGTCAAGAAAAAAAAGTACCAGTAATGCACTGGGTAATTGCTGGCCTTGTGCCAAAAGTAGAAACAATTATTAAATGCGTATTCTCAAGTATACTTTGCTTATTCGTTGTTGAACAAACTCTATTCTGAATTGGTCCTCTGGACTCAGTGCTCTACTAACTTTGAATATCACCTCCCGGTTTTTTACCACTATATATATATAAGAAGCAAAGAAAATTTCCATGATACGAAAGATTTCCTGGTGGAAGTTCAGGTGTACTCCGGGTTGGTATCCAGTTTCGGGGTGAAAATCCAATTAGAAAATCCAACGAATTTTGAGAGGTCCACGTAAGCGTTGATATATATATGTGTGTGTGTGTGTGTGTGTATATATATGTAAAATGTAAACAGAAATAACAACACAATCGGTACAATGGAAGGGATATATTAGGTTAACGCTTGATATAGCAGGAAGAGGGTCTTAACGTTTCGATGTCAACATGAATGGACCTGTTATTTTTATCTAAAGACATTTTTTCCTATTCCAACCCGCCCGTCACCTCAATCTATCCTATCCCATATATATATATATAAATTCATACACACACATATGCTTTTATGTGTGTGCATGCATATGTGTATGTCTGTGCATGTGCGTGTTTTGTGAGTGAGTATATTTAATATCGGAAACATGTACATATACTCATACACATATACACATACACACACAACAAACACTTGCATATGCTCCCCTTTCTTAGTAAATGTAAGTGAATTATTTGATACGTATGAAGTAGGCAGAAAGTGAGAGTGAGAATCAAAGAACGGTTGTGTATAAAACTTCTTCTCTTATATATATATGGGATAACATGTCCACCTTCGTTCCTGTCAAGGTAGAGGGAATACAAAGCCTACAGCTTTATACAGAGGGGGATTTCCAAATGACCCTCTGTATATCAAACACCACTAAACTCTCACCCTCTCTTTATCTACTACACGGGACTCTCTTCCAATCCCCCTCTCTATATCAATTAAAACCAAACTCTCACCCTCTCTGTATCTACCATGCAACACTCTCCCAATACCTCTCTCCATATCTATATCTATCTCTCCCATCTGTCTCTACATAACATGAACATAAATTGTAGCGTATATAAATATAGTTGTGTGTTATGGTAGTTTGAGGAGAAAAACATAACTATTTGGTGCGCCATGGTCTCCCCCTACACCACCACCACCCCAGTTCCACCTCCCTTGTATATATATATATGTATATATATATATATATATCAGTACAACCTGTCTCATGGTCGGGTCGTTGGCGACTAAACTGGCAACCCCACCAAGGTTTCTTGGTGAGGGAGGAGGGTGACTTTGGACATCCTGCAGGACAAAAAAAAACCTGTCAAAGGGCAAAGGAGCTCTTAAGAGTCAATGGCCATCCAAAATCACCAGGAGAGATGACCCCTTAGCTTTTGTCAAGGCAGAATTCTAGGAGAAGGAAAACTCTGATATAATACCTGCAACCCTGATGGTATCCAATGATGTTGACTTTTTCTTCTTTTTGGTAAATATCATCTTGGTTAAGAGAGTGGGACTGGCTTTGTGCAGTGCCTTTGCTCACTATAAAAGCTTCACGGCACAGGCATTGCTTTATATCTGGAGAGCTCTCTACACTTGTCGTCATATGGTAACATGAGCCCAGCACTATGTGTCAATAATTGTCACAAGTGTAGTGTTTGTACCAGAGTTTTCAAGTCGCTGGCTGGACTAAAACGTCACACTCGTTCAGCGAATCGGTAGGGGTTCTCTTACATGGATATAAAGTAGTGGCCGTACTCGAAAACGAGTTGGCAGCCACCATATATATATATATATATATATATATATACATGTATATATATATATATATGTATATATATATATACATATATACATATATATATATACATATATATATATGTATATATATATATACATATATACATATATATATATACATATATATGTATATATATATATACATATATACATATATATATATACATATATATATATGTATATATATATATATATATATATATATATATATATGTATATATACATATATATATATATGTATATATACATATATATATATATGTATATATACATATATATATATATGTATATATACATATATATATATATGTATATATATATATATATATATATAAATATATATATATATATAAAACCTATATATATATATATATATATATATATATATATATATATATATAGGTAAGTTATTCCGGATTGAATCGGAGATAACTACAGTAAGTAAGGTACTCAATACATAGCAGAGTATAAAAGTTTTAATATAGATGAGATTCTACAGGACTAGAACTGTTTCATTCTTGAGAAATCATCAGGAATCTAATGATTTCTCAAGAATGCAACAGTTCTAGTCCTGTAGAATCTCATCTATATTAAAACTATATATATATATTTATTAAAATAACAGATTAAAGTTTAAGCAAAGAATCGCTGCTTTCACCATTAACGGATTTTAGTCTTCAAATTTATTATTATTACTATATATATATATATATATATATATATATATATATATATATATATATATACATACATATGCCCGCATGTGTGAGTGCATGTGTATGTGGGTGCGCGCGCGCGTGCTCGCATTTCCGAATATTGGTGGGAATCACAATGATATTCTTATCAGTAATTCCTACTATGCAAGAATGTATTCAATTTCGTGTTTCATTCAAAATAATTTTAAATCGCATAGATAAACCATTGTTTTTGTGCCGTGGTTATTGTCATTAAGTTTATACGAGAGAAATATTTCCCATAGGTCTAATGTTTGTAATAAAAATATGTTTAATAGCGATGCATTGTATTTATCGTCTTCCCTGCGTAGATCTGATGCAGCAGGCGATCCTTCTATATACAATACATCATATACAAAGCTATTCATAAACTAATAGCATCCCATAGTTTTACAACGAAAACCACTCTGTCAAAGAATCTCGAGCGATGTGGATGATTTGTGGTTACTGAAAACCAAATTGCACATATTTAAAGTTTCGGTATAAGGATTTGCTATAGGGAGACTTGGATCATATAAACACGCACACACACACACACACATATATGTATATATATATATAATTTTCAATGTAGAAATGGTTTCTACAGGACTAGAAGTATCTCATTCAGAAGAAATCATCAGGAAAGTCTTTCCTGGTGATTTTCTTTAATGAAACAGTTCTAGTAATTTATATATTAAACATGATGTTTACACTCTACTCATGTATTGAGTATCTTACCTGCTGAGGTTACTCCCGATTGAATCCAGGAGTCACGCACACACACACACACACACACACACACACACACACACACACACACACACACACACACACACACACACACACACACACACACACATATATATATATACAAACAAACACACATACATATATATATATATATGTATAGCCTTGGAATTACAGAATCGAATTGCGCTCTGAACGTGGTCATCCCGTGCATTAATTTCAATCAAACCTACGGATACATATAAGCGCATGCGTATAGAATTAAGCGGCACTGGGTGGGATTGAAAGACATGTATCATTGACGACAACTACACCGACGAAGAATTTCCCCATGTTGAGGAGCAGAAGGGTGGTGACGACCATGACAGAAAATGATAAATTATACATGGTTTTAAATGTAAACAACATTCCTTCTCAATGATCCATGAATGTCTGTGTGTGTTTCAGTGTAGACACACACACAGACACACACACATATATAAGACATATATATATATATATGTATATATATATATATATATATATCGGGTCGTTGGCGACTGAACTGGCAATCCCACCAAGGTTTCTTGGTGAGGAGGGTGACTTTGGACATTCTGCAGGACTAAAAACAAAACCTGTCAAAGGGCAAAGGACCTCTTAAGAGTCAATGGCCATCCAAAATCACCGGGAGAGATGACCCCTTAGCCTTTGTCAAGGCAGAATTCTAGGAGAAGGAAAACTCTGATATAACATCTGCAACCCTGATGGTATCCAATGATGTTGACTTGTTCTTTTTGGTAAATATCATCTTGGTTAAGAGAGTGTGACTGACTTTGTGCAGTGCCTTTCCTCACTATAAAAGCTTCACGGCACAGGCATTGCTTTATATCTGGAGATCTCTCTGCCCTTGTCGTCATATGGTAACATGGGCCCAGCACTATGTGTCAATAATTGTCACAAGTGTAGTGTTTGTGCCGGAGTTTTCAAGTTGCTGGCTGGACTAAAAAGTCACACTCGTTCAACGCATCGGTAGGGGTTCTCCTACATGGATATAAAGTAGTGGCCGTACTCGAAAACGAGTTGGCAGCCACCATATATATATATATATATATATATATATATATATATATATATATATATATATATATATATATATATATACGTCAATACTCACCTTTTTCCATTTTTTAGAGGGTTCTAAACCCCACTATAAGGCTAAAATTTATTTAGTCAAAAGTACGACGAAAGGTTCTATTTCTATATATATATATATTTAGGTTTGAAGGTTCACCACTAGATAGAGCTGGTCATTCCGTATGGTCAATCTTGATGTATTAATATGGAGAGTACTCAACGTAAAGCAGCTCAACCGTCTTCGTTTGTGTAGTTGGTGGTGCGAGTACGGAGTTAAATATTATAATAAAATAACAGGAGGCTGGACTTGTGTAAATCCTAGAAAGGTTTATTATATACTATGATCATTTCAATGACCGGATTCCGTATGAATCCGGTGATATCATCAGGTGATAAATCCATGGGGCTGAAAATCATAGACCTGAGGACGACCGACCATCTAGCATCTTCCACTTTAGCCAGGATTTTCAGCCCCATGGATTTTATCTGTTACATTCATTTATTATATTTCGAATACCTGATGATATCACCGGATTCATACGGAACCCGGTCATTGAAATGATCATAGTATATAATAAACCTTTCAATGATTTACACAAGTCCAGCCTCCTGTTATATTATATTATATATATATATATATATAATACATAATCGGAGAAAGCTAAAAGCGATACTCCGGCCAAATTCCAACTCACTCAACAAACATTAGGAAATACCTGAGTATATTCCCAATTAAACGTTTGGGTGCTAACTATATTGTATTGTGTGGATAATTGGCTGTATTATTTCATATTAGATATATCAAATATATTATTTCCCAGACGACTTGTTTCATTATATATATATATATATATATATATATATATATATATATATATATATATATATATGACTTGACTGGCACGCCGTCGGTTACGACGACGAGTGTTCCAGTTGATCCGATCAACCAACAGCCTGCTCGGGAAATTAACGTGCAAGTGGCTGAGAATTCCACAGACTCGCGTACCCTTAACGAAGTTCTCAGCATGACACAGAATGTGACAAGGCTGGCTCTGTGAATTACAAATACAACTCATTTTTGCCGGTTGAGTGGAATGGAGCAACGTGAAAATAAAGTGTCTTGCTCAAGGATACAAAGCGCTGCCGGGAATCGAACTCAAAGCCTTACGATTTTGAGCTAAATACCTTAACCACAAAGCCATGTAATATATATGTATATTTATATATATATGTGTGTACGTTCACACACACACACAGACACACACACAGACACACACACACATACACACACATATACACACATATATATATATATATATATATATATATTTAAGAGTTAAACAAGATTCAATGTATACATCAAAGAATGAGTTTTACAATAGATTGGAAGCACTCTACAGTAAAATCTTTTCCAGAGTTATTAATATTAATTCCAAATATTAACTTCTAGTTTAAGGTCGTAAATTTTAAAGAATTCAATTATATTTTTCTTTACTCTATTTAGTTCTATATTGTTCTGTTTAACAACCGTAAATAAAATATCGTCCCTATATAAACCACCGGTAATCTCCGGCAGTTTTCTATTTACCATATATAAGTTTCTATTTCTATCTGAGCGGGTCCAATACTCATTGTCGAAGTTAATAAGAGTTCTTCTAGCAGTTAATATGATATCAATTTCATCCGTAGTTAGATCAGTATGCCTGTAAGCGTATGATAGAGCCTTATTTAGTAGGTTGGGCGTTATGGAAGAGTAATAGCTTGTTATGTCCATCTGGATGAATTCACGGTTTTTCTTATCATCTATATTCTTATACCATTCAATGACTTCGTTTGTATCCTTCCACAAGCTCAATTTAAACCTTAATTTGATTCAGATCTTTATTTTTCTGTCTCTATTTTAAATATATAGTTTAGATATCTAACCTGTAAATTTACTGATCATAATTTGAACTGTGGATCAGTCATGTGTCTGTATATTTTATATATATATATATATATATATATATATATACTTGGGGAGGGTCATATTTGCGTAATATTGCCAGAATTAATAACAGAACACACTCACTGTTTGGTTGGTTTTCGCTTCTCGCTGTCTTTTATTATATCTGCGATCTAACTTACTCGGTCCTCAATGTTGCCATATATATATATATATATATATATATATTTTACTCATTTTGAGATGGTTTTGGGGACTCAGAAAGTTTGATTTGCACTTTGTTTTTTTATGTATATTTAACAAACCATAATAACTGACACATATTGATCTAATTCTCCACTGAACAGGAGGTAAAACTACTAACAATGATTATAATTGCTATTCTTTATTAAATGTATACCGTCTCATTAATACCTAGTATATCTATATATAGTTTGTACAAATATCTTTATCTACTGTAATCGTAGTTACATTTATATAAATAATTTAAACACTCAAATGACATTATTATAAGTGTTTGGTTTTCCCTGGAAGGTCGAACTTATATAAGCATTTACTTAATACAATATATGAACAAATAATAAACTATAATCTTGGTATTATGACCAATACATATATATATATAGCTAAAAATTCTGACATCTTTAAGTTTAATTATAAGAACTGTTGATACTTTAGGCACTCAAACTATTTAACAATAAATTCTTTAATAGTTATAACTATAAATATCTCATAAATTATATTATAGAAACTGTTGTCAATATTATAAGTAATTTTGGTAAAGTTTACCTTCGTGGGGAAATCGAACATTATATGTATATTGTCTTTCTTTCGCGGGTTTCGTAAATCTTTTAAATTTGTTTTCATAAAATTTGAATTTTAAAAATTTAACATAATTATATTATAATATTAATACAAATACCCATTAACTTTTAAAACCTAAAATTTGATTCTTTACCCTGAAATAACATAAATTTAATATTTTGAAAATTAACCGCCAGCTTTATATGAATATGTGTATGTAGAAACTTGAGCATAAATTACTCCCCTGTGTCTCTCTCTCTCTTTATTCATCTTTCATCGGTCTTCTCAAGCTAAATACTAAATAAGTTATAACATCAGCTACTTCTCCCTCTATGCTTTGCTCTCCCTCCTATTTCTATAGTAGTTTTTTTTTTAATTATTAAAAATTCTATAACTGTTATATTGATGCCATGTATTTCTTAAAATATATTACTCACACTCTCTCTATTGATTGTATTACGTTTTCTCATGTATTAGGTTTTCTCATGTATTAGGGTATAAATATTGAGTTTTCTCATAAATTAATCACTACCTTGATTAAATCTTAACCATCTACCATGTCAGGGTATGTCCTGTATCATTTTATTTTATCTGATGAGGACGTACTGTTGAACTTAATTCAGTATCTCTGAAATATGTATTATAAAATATAATTGATCACAAGAATATCTATTTTGTTAATATTTGGAATTAATATATATATATATATATATATATATATATATATATATAGAGAGAGAGAGAGAGAGAGAGAGAGAGAGAGAGAGAGAGAGAGAGATGTGAGAAAAACCACAGACCCTCCATCTCAACTCACCTTTTGAGAAGCAGAAGAACTGCGAAACCTTGCATTTTCGATTTCATCTCTTTTTCTTTATACTTTCACTCGTGTAGGACACCTCGGTTATTTTTCATTTTGTAAAACAAACCTCACTTTCTAATATATATATATATATATATATATATATATATATATAGTTTTTCCCGGGTTCAACCGGGGATAACCACAGTAAGTAAGGTACTCAATACATAGCAGAGTATAAATATGTATGATGATTTTTCCCGAATGATAGATTTATTTTTCCATTTGTATGTGCATTTGTGTATGTATGCAACTGTATGTATCTGTTTGTTTGCGATTGTGTGTATAGATGTGTGGTAAACTAGAAAACCGTCGCATTATACGAAAACGGTTCACGATAATAGCTGATATATGATAGCCTAGGACTGAGTTGAGCTTAGGAAGATGAATGGAGGTTATTTGACCTATATCTAAGTGAGCGTACTAGGATCTGCAGAATGATTAACAAATTCCAAAGACCGATAAATACATGACATATACAAATGTGATAAAAAGGGGAAAAATCCATTCCATTCTGTACTTATTTCATTTCAATATAATCGCCAATTAATTAGATATCGTTATTAAACACCCATTACTACTGCATGTAAGTATGTGTGTGTGTGTGAATATATATATATATGTGTGTGTGTGTGTTTATATATATATATATATATACATACATATATG
>OZ024745.1:76538186-76540686 GCA_964016885.1 Eledone cirrhosa | reverse complement strand
TGTGGTTAGGAAAGAAACCAGCCGTTATATAGAGAGAAAAATGAAAAGTAACCAGACATAGGCGAGGCAGAATTTAAAAACCCTATGTTTTAATGTAGAGATATTAGTTGGTATAAAAACCAGGCACTATAATGTAAATATCAGTATTCCTGAATGAGACACGTATCTATAATGTGTGAAAAGTAATGATCTTATGTCTAGTTTTAAAAACTCATATGTTTATATGATAATTACAAACATCGATGTGAATTTACGTGATCAACTCTGCAAACCCCTATTTCACACGGAGAACATTCTCATTGTGCTATAAAAATTTAAGTATACATATATGTGTATATATACACATATATATAGAGTCTATATTAATTTTAACAATACTATTCATGTCTTTACTCTACATGATTATCTATCAAGCAGAAATAGAGAACAGATTTCAATATATTAATAAAAATATCAGAAACAAAAACAAAAAATAATAATAATAATAATAATAAAAATAATAAACAAATAAATAAAATAGAAAACTAAAAAATATTACATATTAAAAATAAAAATATTAAAAATATTAAAAATTAAAAATATTAAAAAATATTAAAATAATAAAATAATAAAAATAAAAACATAATATGCCACGCAAATCGACCACAAAGATCAACCCTTCAAAATTAATTGACAATATATTGCCAAGTTCATTATAAACATCAGAGTCGAAAACAGATAAAGCTAAAAATTATTTACCAAATCGCGTCTAGCAGAAATCATTTCAAAAGTTTAGGATGCCCATTTGGTCTACATATGTTCTTATATTTAATATAGAAGTTTATCTAGTGTAACGTTTATTCGATATATTTGGAGCATCAACTTTTAGGGTAGTTTAATTTTTCATGAAGAATGTTTAAAATTAAAATAAAAATAAAAAATAAAAAGAAGAATAAAAAGAAGAAATCGAAAGATTTATCGGCTAGTTTCCCAAATAATTACAAATCAAACTAAATATACTACATTTTAAATTTAAATTTATATTTAAAAGTTGAGTTCAATCTATGTTTGCAGCAACTGAATAAATTTGTCCGTAGATTAAGGGAATTTTTAGATTTTAGTATAAAGAATATCTCCTCCGCGCAGAGGTCACTAGAATCTCTAGAATCTCGTCTAATAGAAAGATTTTCGACGAAAAAGCCCAGTACTACAATGAAGCGTTAGCTAGAGCAGGATATAGTGATAAGATTATGTACATAGATAATGATAGACAAACTAAACAAAATAACAACTATTTTAATTACGGCCACAACCTTAACAACTATAATAGAAAGCATTACAATAATTCCAAAAGCCAAAAAAGAAATAGAACTAGGAACATAATATGGTTTGCCCCCCCTTTCTCACTAAACATTAAAACCCACATCGCTAAACTATTTTTTAAAGCTCTTGATAATCGCTTCCCTAGAACACATAGGTATCACTCAATTTTCAATAGACATACTATAAAATTAACCTACTCATCCACCAAAAATTTAGCACAAAATATTAATAGAATAAATAATAGGAACTTAAAACCTAGCGATAATAGCATAAATAATATACAAGTTAACAAATGTAACTGTAGAGATAGATCTAAATGTCCGTTAAATAACAACTGCTTAGTTAAAAATATAATATACAACTGTAATGTTAAAACGGACTCTAATTCTTTTAACTACGTCGGTTCCACATCGACGGAATTTAAACTTCGCTATAATAACCACAAGAATTCTTTCACAGATCCAAGCAAAAAATCTTCAACAGCACTATCAGGCGTACTCTGGCAACTTAGGCAAGATAACGTTAGATATTCGACGGCTTGGAATATAGTCTCAAGAGGGATTCCTTTTAATTCATCCTCTGAGACATGTGACCTCTGCGCGGAGGAGATATTCTTTATACTAAAATCTAAACATTCCCTTAATCTACGGACAAATTTATTCAGTTGCTGCAAACATAGATTGAACTCAACTTTTAAATATAAATTTAAATTTAAAATGTAGTATATTTAGTTTGATTTGTAATTATTTGGGAAACTAGCCGATAAATCTTTCGATTTCTTCTTTTTATTCTTCTTTTTATTTTTTATTTTTATTTTTATTTTTATTTTAAACATTCTTCATTAAAAATTAAACTACCCTAAAAGTTGATGCTCCAAATATATCGAATAAACGTTACACTAGATAAACTTCTATATTAAATATAAGAACATATGTAGACCAAATGGGCATCCTAAACTTTTGAAATGATTTCTGCTAGACGCGATTTGGTAAATAATTTTTAGCTTTATCTGTTTTCGACTCTGATGCTTATAATGAACTTGGCAATATATTGTCAATTAATTTTGAAGGGTTGATCTTTGTGGTCGATTTGCGTGGCATATTATGTTTTTATTTTTATTATTTTATTATTTTAATATTTTTTAATATTTTTAATTTTTAATATTTTTAATATTTTTATTTTTAATATGTAATATTTT
>OZ024745.1:76518186-76530686 GCA_964016885.1 Eledone cirrhosa | reverse complement strand
ATTATATGTTCGTGTACAGATATTTTTGCATACCCAAAAACTAAATATAAACAAACGTATTTATTTCACGAAAGCACAGACGGCTTATCGTCATTGTTCCTGCCGATATGCCAAACAAAAAGTCCCAACCTGGCCGCAAGATCAGATTTTCCAGAAGAAAAAATGTTACTAGAGCAACAGTCTCCCGTTGCTGCCAGCCGACTTACCCTTTGAGTTCAAGCGACTTCAGTTTCCAATAATACTAAGCTTCGCGATTACCATCAACAAAGCTCAGAGTCAAACCCTAAAAGTGGCTGGCCTTCATCTGGGAAAACCATGCTTCTCCCATGGTCAATTGTATGTAGGATGCTCTAGCGTGAGCTCGCCAAACAATCTCTTCATCTTTGCTGCCGAAGCCCGAACAAAAAATATTGTGTACTCTGAGACTCTAACAATGTAATTTATGTATTTTCTGTTACTTGGAATTTCCATTATGGTTGTATAAATTATTGTAAAGTTTGTTAAAAAATTTGTTCTCTGTTCAGCCTTTATTGTTGTAACTATCAATTTTATTTAACGTACTGGCTGCTGGACTGGGGAATCCTAAAAACTATTCAAACCCAACATCACAGGATGTTAAACATGCTTTCGCATTTGAAATCAAATTGCTTTATACTACACACACACACACACACACACACACACACACACAGATATATATATATTTATATATATATTATATATATATATATATATATATAATACATTATGAAGAGAGAAGAAACATTAGATATAATTAGTAATAAGATATATTACTAAACTGCTTCTATAGTCCCCGACTACGTAGTTTCGTGGCATATTATGCAAAAACACTACATCATAGAGATATAGAGTTTGTGTGAGTTCTGCCGACTTATCAAGAGGATACCTCATAAGGGTTTCAAAACACGTCTGTGATATATATATATATATATATATATACATATATATATATATATATATATATATATATATATATATATATATATATATATATATATAGATATATGAAATATATGAAATATAAGAATCAAAGAACTGTTCAAAACATTATTGTGCTTACAGCTGTTTTCTCCAAACCGAGGTTTGGATTCTTCGGAGCAATTTATTAATGCATGGACAGTTATATGACCTCCTTTTCAGCCGAGAGACATACCGATACATATTCAAACATTGATACATATTCAAACATTGTGGGTCAACATTCATTACAGAATTTAGAGTGGCAGTACACACTTCGAGATTACATTTATATTAAGAGGTACAATCAAAAATCAAAATACAGGTTAAAATACAACATGAAGATAAGCGGTTATATAGTGCAAATGTTATATGTGTGGCACGCATGTGCGTCTTGTTTATATAGTGTGGCAGAGAGATATGTGTGGTAGAGGCACTTAGGTAGGTAAACAAGAGTGTTAGGTTGGTAGATCTGGTGGCAAATTCTTTATATGAAGAATTTGCCACCAGATCTACCAACCTAACACTCTTGTTTACCTACCTAAGTGCCTCTACCACACATATCTCTCTGCCACACTATATAAACAAGACGCACAGGCGTGCCACACATATAACATTTGCACTATATAACCGCTTATCTTCATGTTGTATTTTAACCTGTATTTTGATTTTTGATTGTACCTCTTAATATAAATGTAATCTCGAAGTGTGTACTGCCACTCTAAATTCTGTAATGAATGCTGACCCACAATGTTTGAATATGTATCAATGTTTGAATATGTATCGGTATGTCTCTCGGCTGAAAAGGAGGTCATATAACTGTCCATGCATTAATAAATTGCTCCGAAGAATCCAAACCTCGGTTTGGAGGAAACAGCTGTAAGCACAATAATGTTTTGAACAGTTCTTTGATTCTTATATTTCATATAACTGCTCTGTAAACCATCTGATGTTTTTACATTGAGCTACTTAACTTACTGGTAATAAGGTAGTAATACATTACTGCCTACCACTATTTAGGGTGTGTGTAAAATACTTATAACTGCATAAGGTTTTGTATTTACATAACCATAAATAGTATAACTAATACTATATAGATATATATATATATGTATGTATATTATATTATATTTGAGTTCATATCCCGCCGAGGTTAACTTTGCCTTTCATCCTTACGGGGTCGATAAAATAAAGTACCAGTAATGCACTGGGATAATTGCTGGCCTTGTGCCAAAAGTAGAAATAATTATATTATATTATATATTATACTATATTATATTTATATGTGTGTGTATATAAATTGAAATTCTTGAAATTGACATGCAGCCATCATTTACATGCCATATACATTTATACATGCATGTAATATATATATATATATGATGTCAATTTCAATTATTTGATCCACACAACACATGACATTTTAACCCTACGAAAGACTTACATACTTTTCTGTATATGATGCAGCGAAAAAGAAAATAACTTCTTTTCCCGACTATAGCCAGCCATGCTCATGCAACATACATGGGAAATGTTGAGATCATGTGATAGCTGAAGTTTCTTTAAGTGAAGTAATGTCTAGCGCTGAACCAATTCCACTCTCTGAACAAAAGTGACAGGTATCCAAATAGAAGAACAGGTCAATATAATTTGGCTGTCATCGAATTGCAAGTTTTACATGAAGGTTTTCTTTCTGGAATGATGTCTTAAACAAGGACTAGATGTCTCTCGCTCCCAGCGGACTAACTGCGCGCTCGGGCACCAAACTGAGTATTTCCATTTCACTGCGCATACATGCATACATTCATACATTCATACATACAAACATACATACGTCTGCATACATACATACATACATACATACATACATACATACATACATACATACATACATACATACATACATGATGGCTGCCCCCTCGTTATCGAGTATGGCCATTGCATGATATACCATTATTAATAATTGTTTCTACTTTAGGCACAAGGCCAGCAATGACCCAGTGCATTACTGGTACTTTATTTACTTTGCGGGATTTACTTTGCCTTTCATCCTTTCGGGGTCGATAAAATAAAGTACCAGTAATGCACTGGGTAATTGCTGGCCTTGTGCCTAAAGTAGAAACAATTATTAATAATGGTATATCATGCAATGGCCATACTCGATAACGAGGGGGCAGCGTGCAATGCCTGTGCGTGAAGATATTTTTTTAAGTGAGGAATGACTGTGCACTGAGCCAATCCCACTCTCTGAGCGACATTAGCTATAACCCGAAAAGAAGAAAAGATCAATATCATCGGTAACTACTGAGCCGCAGGTTTTATATCGGAGTTATCCCAGTTTCCCGAGTTGTCTTCTCCTAGAAGGACAATGCAGTGGACAATGCAATTTGATAATTTATTGATTGGATGGAAACATTTATTGAAAAGATACCATAATTCGATATCCGTGTATAGTGTTCGCTCATCCATATATACAATAAAAGATTATGAGAAACAGTTTTATTAAAGTATAATAAAAATTTAAATTACATCATACAAAAATACGCACAAAAATACTCCTTTTTTAAAGATAACGTGTGACAATATGAATGTGAATTATTTGTCAGCATTATTACATAAGAAATAGCTGAAAAGAAATCCAATTCTACTACAAACCCACTAGATTATATAATTGTTTCTACTTTTGGCTCAAGGCCAGAAATTATCCAGTACATTACTGGTACTTTATTTTATCAACCCCATAATGACGTTCCGCTCAAAATCTAAGTAAATGTAAAGGAAATAAAAATGATGATAATAGTCCAGCACTGTGCTAATGAAACTTGTAAATATAATGTATTGATATATTTCCTTTGAGATGTGTATGATGTATGTTGAAATGAATGGAAACGTAGATGGGTGGGCGGTTAAACAATTAAGAGGATACAACCTAACTTTAAATTATAAACATTGTAACAGGGTTATCTTTTCAAACTTCGTTATGTTGGCGTGTATTTAGAACTTATAAATCGACTAGAGCACATCACTGTTCAAGTGACACCCATGCTAGAGTTTGAACGAAGCACTGTTCTTGTGGCCTACACTAATGTTTAGTATTTACATAGCGGACTAAGCTATTTTAAAGATAAGCCACTTGGCCATGTGCAGTCGCGTGCCCTAGTGGTAAGGTTGTTGGACTTACGAGCATAATGCTGTGGATTCGATTCCTGGACACGGTTGTGTGTCGTGTTCTTGGGCAAAATACTTTATTTCACGTTGCTCTAGTATACTCGGCAATAGCTGAGTTTTTAACACTGCGATGGACTGGCGTCCTGTCCAGGGGAGAGTCTTATATTCTCAATCGCTTCACGCACGGAAACCGGGGTAATCACCAGCATGCTGGTCCTCTGGGCTCGGGACAGACTTTTAGTCTTGATCATGAGCCCAATGTAGCACTGGTTACGAAATACAGACTGTCGTATTTTCTGATATCAACACTCTATCCACTCACTCAGCGCATTTACCATAACAATCAGACAATACCTAGATTCATAGTTAGAGCTGGTAAAGTTTAATTATATATAAATACGCTCCCTGATGAACATTAATCAAGACGAAAATCCTTGAATGCGAGTTTTCTTTCCATGACAATTTTAATGTCTAATATCAAAATAAATGTGATACATTTATTATATGTACTAAAGTGATTTTGCTTCGAAAATTTTTCTAGAGAAATGAAAATTCCCTGAGAGACAAGTGGAAATTTGTACATCAAACTATAAACAGAAACTTATAAAATCATAAGACCAATATTTACATTCAATGTGGACATATTTTCCAAGGAAATTCCACCGTAAACTCCCACTTATTGGTTATAAATGAATTTTATAAATGCTAAATATTTACTGTGCAACTTAGGAGTAAATATTAATTCCTTTGATTAATTAATCTTCTTGCGTTTTCAAAACTGATTTAAAACTTCGCCTGGGATTATGATATTGATTTCTAATATTGGCACAAGGCCACACGTTTCTATTTCAATTTCTGACTAGTAATCATTTTATCAACTCTGGAAGGATGAAAGGCAAATGTGACCTTAGCTGGAGATATTGATATTATTAATGTTTAAGCAAGTGGTAAAAGAACATGGGCGTAATTCTGTGGTTAAGAGCTGGTCTCGGTTGCAATCCTACAATGTAGCTTCTTGCGGAAATGTCTTCTATCATAGTATCGATCAATCAAAGCCTTGTGAGAGAAATTCGTTTAACAGAGGGTGTGTGGAAGCCGTCGGAAGAGCAGTTTCTGCTCTTAGGTGGTAGGCTTAATCCACCACCTGTTTTAATATCACTACCTAGCTCTTCAGTGCCTTTGGAAGAATTCTTTATGCTGCAAACATTGGGGCCCTTCTTCATCAGACAAAGCTGTTAAAAAATAATTAGTATAGATAGCCATGCGAAAAGATTAACAGCGCTTAATTGAATTATTAACATTGCTTTTCATCTCGCCTAGGTTGTAAAATAACGATTTTTTTTATAGTAATAAGACGGTTGCTTCTGATAGGACCTTCAGAAGAAGAAGAAGGAGAAGGAGAAGACGAGAAGAAGAAGAAGAAGAAGAAGAAGAAGAAGAAGAAGAAGAAGAAGAAGAAGAAGAAGAAGAAGAAGAAGAAGAAGAAGAAATTATAATGATACGATTAAATAAAAGGGTATATTAAGTCATCAAAATTTAAAATTATAATTTTCTTAGTCAAAAATCAAAATCAGCTTTCTTCTGAAAACACAAATCAAAATGCGTTCTGTTGATATTAGTTATATTTTTGCTGTTCTTCTCTAAGTGAATAAAGAAATATTTTCGTTGATAACAATTAGAAATGTGTCAGGGAATTCCATCAAATTTGAAACCTATTATAACAATATTTATAAGAAGCGTTATTTCCAGAAGAGTCGGCGCCAGGAATAATGTTTTAATTATATTAGCTCTTCATTTATGGGAAAATAACCAAACATTTGTTCCTTTCACTAACATTGTTTTGATATTAAAGGAATTATTAAACTGAAAGATTAACTCCGATAAATTTAGATGATAAAAATAACTTCTTTAAAAAATCATCAATAATAATTGTTCATTAAGTGGATTCGTTTTTCAAATTGCTTTAAAGTAATAAAAACTAAATATGATTTTCATTATAGGAATGTCTAAATATGTGGTTACAATCTAAACTTGTTTTCACTGTTTTGGTGTTAGGAATTGTTTAGTTGTTTTTTTTTTTTGTTGATTTTTTATTTTGTGTGTGTGTGGTTTTGGGGTTTTTTTTTGGGGGGGGGGGGATTATCCGTTTTGTTCGTTAATTGCTGCTGTGTAGCATTTTACATTCGAGTTATTATTACTAATTTAGAAAAGCGGGGTGGAGATACAGTAGAGTGCCGGAAAAATACGATATGTTATTTGGTTACGTCTCTTTTAGTTCTGAATTAAAATCCTGTCTATCCCGACTTTGCCTTTTTTCCGGCATTCTAATGAATTTGCTAATCCACCACAGACCTGCCAACCTCTACAAACCCAAACGAGGAGTACGATGAAAAAAAGTACTACAAGAAGGGGAGAAATGAGGCAAAATGGGGAGATGTTATATAATTGTTTCTACTTTTGGCACAAGGCCAGCAATTACTTAGTGCATTACTGGTACTTTATTTTATCGACCCCATAAGGATGAAAGGCAAAGTTAACCTCGGCGGGATTTGAACTCAGAATGGCAAGGGCCGTAACTCTATGCGGGGATGTTATATAATGAAAGCTATACCCATTTTCACAAGAGAAATCATCTCCCACCAAACACCAAAAGTTATTAGAAATCTCCCCGTCGGACGGGGAGAGTTGACAGGTCTATTTCTCACAATAATAATTAGAGATAATTAATTTAAAACAAACAATAACAAAATGCTGTTACACGAAAGAAAATGTTTGACAAGGACGCTCTTATTCTGTGTAAATTTACTTAACCAGAAATCGATTTCATTACCTGCTCCCTGTAAATATACTGTACTAATTGTAGAACGGGCTTTTTTTTATAATATGATCGATATCCCACTAATTGGCTCAACTAAATAAAATGATGCTGTATGAAATGAGAAAATAGATTTCTTTCGCACAAACTACCAAACATTTATCACATACTCATAAACTAACAGACACGAACCGGAAATATTTCATCAATCATTACCTCTTCTACCCTTCGTCATAACCGTGGAAGTGTTTTTATTCATTCTATACATGTTGAACAATGTCCATAAGCACTTCAGGAAATATTGAACAAACCAAGGAGAAAATAATTTCAATTAGGAAAATTAATAACCATTTTTTTAGCAATCTGCCGTTCTGTATATTTTAATATGGCTTTCAAATATATCTATTTTCTTTGCTTATATGCATTTACATTGCAGTCCACATATTATGTCCCATGTATTTTCATTTTTGTTTCTTTTTTCTTCTTGTTCTTGTTTTCTTCTTGTTTTTGTTTACGGGGTAGAAGTTTATGTATATGTTCTTTTATTTATTATACTTGACAACAACGATTCAGGTATTTTTTCACTGGATATCACTTTCTTCTCTCAAAACTATCTCTATTACACTGTTTGAATATTGATCTTTTTTCAGAGATTTCATTTGATTAACAAGGCAACCAGCTGCGTATTAGTTCTCAGGAATAGGTCAACATTCACCTTAGAATATTACTGAGATAGGCTGTTTTTTCTGCGAAGATGATAAGAGATATTTGTATCAAGTAATTAAGATTTAAACTTCTTGGATTTTTCTTTTATAAGTTAGTGACAGAAGAAGTAGTGCCTGCGACGTTTACGGAACCCTCTCAGACTAATGAGACTGTTTCAGCCGATGTGACCATTTCGAACATTTTCATCCATGTATCTGGGAGAAATGTAATCGAAGAGAAAACTGGTGTCTCACCAGAATGCTTGCAACAAAGTAACTCTATTACATGCATCATTTGCAGAGAAATAATTTGATGCTTTGCATAGAAATAACATAGTGAAAGCAATGGATAATTCATGTCAGTACATCTGCCGTTTACTAACAGGGAGATGAATACTCAATATTCTAAATAGAATGTAATATGAAGCATAGAATCAATCCACTCATGAATCAAGCTGAAATTAAATATTTGCTTTCTTTTATAAATACAAATCTTAAACATGTAGAGATAGTGTCTTAACAAATAGCGCTTACATTTAGATTAAACCAGGTAAACAGACATTAAAATACAAATCATAAATAATCCTATCAAATAAATGATTTGAAATATAGTGAATTTAATATAATAATGATTGCATTACAATATTATAAAGATGTTTATTTAAATGTTATAAATGACTGAAACAGCTAAGCAGATCACATTACAAAAAAAAAATAGATTATTATAATTCTGTTACAAGATTCAAGTTTAACTTTGCAAACCACTAAAGTTTGTGTGTGTGTGTCTGTGTGTGTGTGTGTGTGTGTGTGAGAGAGAGAGAGAGAGAGAGAGAGAGAGAGAGAGAGAGAGAGAGAGAGAGAGAGAGAGAGAGAGAGAGAGACTATTAATGTGTGTATGTGTGTGTTGACGCATCTTTGGCAAGTGTCGTTTACCATAATCACAGGTCGACCCATGGCTTCTGACTGAAATTACGTAGACGGAAACTTTGGAAACTTGAGGGAAGGACTGTACTCAAAGGACCAGTATTGTCACACTATTTTCACGCTGAATCCCACTGAGAATTACGTTCAGGGTACATGTGTTGGTAGAATGCTTGGCCACTTCAGGGGTGGTGGAAGCATGTTTTAATTGGGGGTGGGGGGAGGGCAAATTTAGACAATTTAGTTGTAGTGATTAGTTTAGCTCTTTGCTCTCTCACCCTCTCTATATCTAATATACAACACACTCTCCTAACCTTCCTCTCTATATCAATTACCACCAAACTCTCCCTCTCTCCCTCTATATATATATATATACCGAGGGACTTGTGGTAAGGAACCAGGTGGACCATAACGCACCAGAGTACTCAATACTTAGGGTAGTAGAGTGGGTGATAGGAAAAGGTATGACCTCCGACGGCAGAGCTCAAGACGTTTCGACGGCTATTTCAAGTCCTGAAATAACCATCGAAACGGCTTGAGCTCTGCCGTCGGGGTCATACATTTTCCTATATATATATATCCTGTCTGCCTGTACATAACATGTACATAAATTGTACCGCATATACACATTGATGTGTGTTTTGGTAGCTTGGGGAGAAAAATATAATTATGTTGGCGGGGGGACGGGGGCAAAATGCCTTGAAATGTGTAGTTACATTAGATAAATGGCATGCAATACATATTTCAATCCTTTTAAGTCGTTTTCAAAATCCTGCTGCGACCCACTTGGACTTTTAATAAAAAATATCGCCAGTAGTTCCCTTTTATTATACTTTATCTTGTGCAAAATGTAACAAATTTTTCAACCATCAAAAGATGATAGGATGGTAAAATCGGTAGGACACTTGACTAAATACCTTCCTGGAGGTCAATAAAGATGTTATGAGTAATCTACTAATTATACCTACGCCTCTACAAATTTACGACCTTGAGAGAAATATCGTGTGTATTTGAATTTTATAAAATTTTAATCGAACAATTGTTTATTGTTTGTTAAATACAGATTTTTTTATTTTTTATTTTCAGACTTGAAACATGAAGATTATAATTCTGTTAAGCATTTTATTAATTCTACTTCAGGCCTATACAGGGACTTCCAAACGATGTAAGTTGTAAAGTTTATTTCGAATATGCACTATTGAAGATAATGACAGAAAAAAACTCTAAAATTGAGAAAAGTTTATATATATCTAAATATAATAATTATTTTTATCGCTATCTTTATACCTTTTAATTTTTCTATCGTTCAATACATATATTTATTTCTCTGCCCATGCGGATTTCACTCTATACATCTAGCATCTCGTATATCACAACCCTGTCATTCCTTCACCTTCTCTCTCTCTCTCTCTCTTTCACCCTTTTTCTCTTTCCCTCATTCTGGTCATACCACTTTTTTTTTGTTTTATGTTTTGCAACTACATTGAAATCTCCCGGAAATCGATATCTTACTGGCTTAGTGCTGCATTTTAGTGTGTGTGAAATTTAGTATTTTTCTAAATATAATTTTGTTTAAAGATAAAAGCTATTTATGTACTAGGTATTTGCAAATAAAAAATAAAGAAGTAAGTTAATCTAAACATACTCATGTATCCAAGCTCCATGGTCCAACTTCAACCATCGAAACCGCAGGGCTTACATGTATGTACGTAACAGCTCATTTTGATTTACATTTGAGTTATGGTGTTCCGGGGTGATGGATTGTTTCATATTGTTTCTACTTTTGGCACAAGGCCAGCAATTTCCCAGTGTATTACTGGTACTTTATTTTATCGACCCCGTAAGGATGAAAGGCAAAGTTAACCTCGGCGGGATTTGAACTCAGAATGGCAAGGGCCGTAACTCTATGCGTCAAAGCATGGCGTCCGACCCTCTACCGATACTGCCAATTCACCGATGGATTGTTTCATATTGTTCGGCATTAGTTTCCTTTCGTATATATTTGGCTATTCAATTGCTGAGCCTATGTCTTCAATTTGCTTCTTTGGGGGGATTTATCGGTTTGTTAAGTGGAATAGAGATTTGATTAGGTAAATGGTTAGCAGGTTAACAATATGGGTTCGGTTTTGCTTGTTCGAGTATCGGTAGTTGAGAGTGCGGTTTACTTTACCTAGTGACATCCGTCGCTCCCATACAAGTAATTGGGGCAGGCTCGTTGTTGTTTTACTGGGAGGGCTTGAGTAAGATTTTGAATTACATGTTTGAATTTAAGTTATGTTTTATGCGGTTTATGTATATTGAGTGGGGATGATTGTAAGATTGTGAGTTTGAACTATATTTGTTTACATTGTGGTTAAGGCAAATGACGCGCTTGGTTATATAAATATCGTTCTAATCAGCCCTGTGTTTATGGTCAGAACACCTTATTCTACATTGCCTTATCTGGTTGACAAAAATGAGTACCAAGTACCAATGTTTTCTTCTTTTTTGAGAAGCTCAATAGAACTGATAATATTCCTATAATTTTGACTATAATTATTTATAGTCAAAATAATAAACTTAATTACACTGAGCCGAACATATTGAATTTTAGGCAGTTACACGACATGCTACAAATAATATTTTTACCAATTGGAAGGTCAAGTCATATATATATATATATATATATATATATTACAGAAGATAAGTTGTTTATACGCAGTTGTTACGTTGTAACTTCTAGTGGGTAAGCCCGTCCGAGCGATCAAAAAGCATTTCACGTCAGGAGTTTATCCCAGCTAAGAGTTGGTGATTAGGAGTGACGAAGTATTCATTTATCAAATAAGTGTAGTTATTTCACCATTATTGCTTTATAGGCGGTGGATTGGCAGTATCGGTAGAGGGTCGGACGCCATGCTTCCCAGCATAGTTACGTCCCTTTACGATCTGAGTTCAAATCCCGCCGAGGTTGACTTTGCCTTTCATCCTTACGGGGTCGATAAAATAAAGTACCAGTAATGCACTGGATAATTGCTGGCCTTGTGCCTAAAGTAGAAACAATTATTGCTTTATCGCATGATTTATATTTCTGTTATAGATGCTTACGAAATCATAGATGCAGAAACATATATCATGCAATAAAGCAATTATGGTGAAATAATCCCGTCTTAACTACTCTCATTTGATATATATGTGTGTGTGTGTGTGTGTGTGTGTGTGTGTGTGTGTGTGTGTGTGTGTGTGTGTGTGTTAATTTACTCCTCACGTAACCCCTCATAACTTCGAAGTAAAGGTAAACCAATACAACTATCCTCAACCAACCAAGACACCATACATAATACAATAGCTCACCTACAAATACTATGTTTAACACAATTAATCATCTTAAACTAACCATTTAACAATATATCATACCCATATCAAGAAACATAATAGCGTACACAAGTACCCAAATTTATGTAAACAAAATATTATACTCCCCACAACAAAATATATTACACCTACATTAAACATGCCTTAAAATAAAAACCGCTATGTTCGTTTTCAAATCTTAGCTATACTAACTATATACCAAACTAATCATATCAAGAGAAAAAGCCTTTGTATGAGACTTTTCAACGGAGATATAAGTTCAAATAGTATCAGAAGCAAGATACTATAATTAAACACAAACACACACTCATATATATATATATATATATATATATATATATATATATATAAGATAAGAAAGATAAATAAATAAGTGAATATACGATGACATAATCACAGTGTGGTGTCCCAATCTGAATTTGTTTCCTCACGACCTTCTTAATAATGTATATTTTGCAGATAACGATTATGTATGATCTTAAAACTAAGGATTATCAAACTTTATTTATTTATAACAGACATTTGCATATATATATATATATATATATATATATATATATATA
>OZ024745.1:76479204-76489204 GCA_964016885.1 Eledone cirrhosa | reverse complement strand
CTTTCTATTGTTTTACTATGGCTTTCGGGATGGCCATTTTAAACTTAGTTTTAATTACTTCGCTGATGAGGTCTAATAAAAACGAAGTTTCCACAGTTGTTACCGTACTATCAATATCAGTTTTACTTACATCTGCGTTGCCCACACTCTATTTTATATTATCTTAATCTAATCAACTAAAGTTTTGGGGTAGTCGCTTCTACCATTAAGCTATTGATTATCTCTCTCCTCACTAAGGGTTTAATCTTAATTGATTAAATTTTAGGGGCCCACCACATTATGTATGTTAGACCTAATTTTAACATATGGTTTACACGCAGTACGTGATTCTGTGTAATTATATAATTATTTATTATAAAAAATATATCAATAGGAGTGACAGACTAAATAAGAGGACAAAGCTGTTCTCTGCCAGAAATCAAGTCTCTATTAACAGAAATCGTTATGTAGAAGCAATAAAAGAAACAAGGAACACACACCACAGAAACATTATTCCAGCATGATCTCATAATATGCACCATATAATAAATAATTGTTTCTACTTTAGGCACAAGGCCAGCAATTAACCAGTACATTACTGGTACTTTATTTTATCGACCCCGTAAGGATGAAAGGCAAAGTCAACCTCGGCGGGATTTGAACTCAGATCGTAAAGGGACGTAACTATGCTGGAAAGCATGGCGTCCGACCCTCTACCGATACTGCCAATCCACCGCACCATATAATAAATAATGTATTATATTTATGGCAAGGAGTTTATTTTACTATGAATCAATAGAATGAATTATATGCAATTTCAATAGGTATGGCAATTTCAATAAGTTGGATTATTGTTATATAAACCATTTTAAAAACATTAAGTTCATAGATGAAACAATAACAATAATTGTGTAGCCAAAAGCATGGACCAGTCAGCTCACTATTGATTCAGCAGTCAACCGTTTTCTTACGCAATGATTTGTGATCGGCATTAAGAGATTCTTAACTTTAAAATTTATCACTAGCTTACCTGCGTATACTGTAGATAACGTGAGAATGTGTGATTGGCATTTCATAATTACAAAATCTAAAACTAACTTACCTGCACATACACTGCTTGCGCAGATAACGTTAGGGCATAAACCTGGCCGTTTGAGTAAGAAGTTTGCAACCCATCCACGAATAACTCTTAATCTCTTAGGGTGGTTTTCTGCTAGCATGTGTCGTGTGCATATTGATATTATACGCAAGTATATATGCATGTAGATATGATACATCAAATAAAATCGTAATTGACAATATACATAGAAATTGAACGAAAACTGCGTTACACTGTCTTATGTTATCAGTAACGTAATCCATGATACATTAAAAAAAGACGATATTATATATAAACTGCATTAGGAGAAAAATTATGACGGAAATATATGAATGTTTATTTAAGCGATCGCTAACCGGAAGTGTTGACATTTGAAAATGTTAAAGAAGGGAATCTTAGAATAAGCAACAAAATGATTTATATTTAATAAAGAATAACGAAATTTAGTAGATAAATTATGTAATATTTATTCCTTATTTATTCAAAGTAATCCAACTTATTTTACAAACCGGATAAAAAAATATATATTCTGGACGTAGTCCCGCACTCCTTACTTTATTATAGTTTAGACTAGCAGAATGGCCCGGCGTTGCTCGGGATTCTAAACATAGATTGGCATGTTTATCCTTCCTTTCTGAAACAGTACAGAGAAGTACGGAATACCTCGGCCTCGGGATGGTGTCTACATTTTGTGCTTATAGTGCTGCTGTAGCACACAAACCTTATTGATAGTCTCCAAAAAAAGTCCACTCAACTGATTAGCGTGATGTCGCTCACAAATACCTTCCAGTCAATAGTGGACAGATGAGCTGTATCCTACCGCTTCTAAAATCGTCTTTGTTCGTCAGAACTGGCTGGTCTCATCGACTCTCATTTAGGTACTCCCTACTTTCCCATCTCTCTTTATCTTATTACATATATTGTGTCCACTCCTCAAACCGCTTACAAACTACCACGCTGTCAGAAATCCCTTCCCTTCTTATGTTTATGTCAACAGCTGAAACGGAACGTTAACGACTTCAATCTCACCTGTTTTTCAGAGTTTGTGAAGGCTATAGAAACGTCCCCTTCCTCTTAACACACAGGAAAAATAAGATTCGAACTACAAAAATATAGGCCAAATAACTGAAATAAAAATTCCATTTTGATACATTTTAATATATCAATATATTTGTAGTATATGTTGTAGAAATGACAATTTGCTAGTCTTTTCAGGAAGCTCTATCAATTTATATTCCTATCATTATGTGTACACACACACACGCACAGATGTCAACATGAATGGACCTATTATTTTTATCTAAAGACATTTTTTCCAATTCCATCTCGCCCGCCCCCTTAATCTATTTTATTTCTCATTCTTTCTTCTCTTTCTTCTGGCTAAGCGTTAACCTAATATATACCTTCCATATATTGTACCGATTGTGTTGTTATTTCTGTTTACCTTTTACATACATATATATATATATATACATATATATATATATATATATATATGTGTGTATATATATACATATACATACACTCACACACACACATATATATATATACATTTATATACATATATATATATATACAGAGTGTCCCCCAAAAATGTATACACACTTCAACAGCATTCTAATAAATATTGCCTGTACAGGTAATCAAAGTATGTATACATTTTGGGGTGACACCTTGTATACATACATACATACACTGATACATACCTGTGTAGGTGTGTGTGTGTGTGTGTGTGTGTGTGTGTGTGTGTGTGTGTGTGTGTGTGTGTGTGTGTGTGTGTGTGTGTGTGTCTTAGTTTTTCTTTCTCAGTATTTGTGTATTAATTTGTTTTCATTATCTGTAAATCTATTTACATCAATACACGTATATCTCTGTTTATTTCCAATACCCATATCTATATTTATTATGAACAATAATTGTATATGATTGATTATTCAAAAGAGGAAATTATTCTTTTTCATTAAATACTGAAATTGGCAGCCCTAAATTCTAAGCAGTTATGGATTGTTCTTGAAGCTTCATCTCATATCGAATATTGATAGGAGATTGTTAGTATTCTTTCATTACAGATTCTATATTTGTATTCGAGAATGAAACGATAGAATCGTTATTTTTCCAAGTATTCTATCTATTCTCGGATTATTCTATTGTAAAAACATAAATCACTATTTCAGATTATAAATGTATCTACATAATTTATATGTATTTATACGTGTGTGTGTGGGTGGAGTGGGGGGTTGTGTGTGTATGTGTGTATGTATATTTATGTGTGTATGTATATTTATGTATGTATGTATATATATATGTATATATATATATGTATATATTAATAAAAGGAATTCCAACTTTGTCTGATTTACTCGTTTTATTTACAATCCTTTAAAATTATAATGATATTATAATGAAATAGTATGGTAGAATATTAAATGTTAAATGTTAATTGAACAAGTACTTTCATGCTTTCGCAATCTTCAGGTTCATATTCAGTGGTGACAGTCAAGTTTGCAATTTTCAACTGTAATGAGATGGCTAAAAACTGTGCCTTATATACAGTAAAAAGGGGCTACAGAATGTTAAGTTTTGTAAACTGTATTTCGACCAATCGGTGTGTGGTTTCACTAGATTACTAGATTACCAAAGCATCAATTGTTTTGCTATTTTTAGAAATGATGAAAAAAAACATTTTTCTAGGGTTTTTATAAAAGATCTTCAGTAATCATCAACATCAACATCACTTTTATTATTATTATTGTTGTTGTTGTTGTTAGTGGTGGTAGCCGACGTGGTCGTAGGCGTAGTCATAGTAGAAGTAATATCCCTAAGCATTACTATTGTTCATTTAGCTTCGGTTGGAATTTATCAATAAAATTCTTTTCTTTAATTTTTCTCTTTATTTCACTTGGGCTGTGTAGTTTGTAGAATGGAAATATTATAAATATTTTCTGACCACATGTTGCTAGATGGTTACTCAGGAGTATCTGACGGACATTTGGGTCTCTGATTTGCTGTCGGTGCACCCGTGCACGTTCCGATAGTGCATTTCCAATGTATGTATATTTATGCATATTTATATATATATATATATATATATATATATATATATATATATATGTGTGTGTGTATATATTTATATATATATATATTTATATATGGGATAATAAATTATCGTTGTAGGTAATCCAGTTAGAGGTTGTGAGTACTCTGTATTGTAGATAGTTTTAACATACGGCGTTGTTTGACTCAACAAGAGGTTTCCTTAGTTAGGTGGCGAGTTCCCGGGAATTCCTATGCAGGTTAATCTTGGTGTAATAATAGTGGAAGAGTGAAGAATAATGGAAGAGGTGAAATAATTTTAGGGATAGAGAGTGAGAGAAAGAAAGGTTAGGAGATTATGATATTGATGTAGTGATTAGTTGGTCTATTGGCAGTTAAGAATAATGGGTTATTATAATAGACTCTAAGTGGTTCAGCTTGAATTATGGGATTGCTGGATCGAATCATGTTGGTTTGAAATTTGCGAATTTAGTAGCTGCTTTGTGCCTACAGAAAAATGATCGTTCTATTTTGCTGTTAAGCAGCATTTTGTCATACTTTAAAATATGGAACAACTCCATATTGCAAAGTCCGCAGTGGCTGTAGGCCTTTGCTCCCGATAATTTCGACCAGCTAATCCTGTATTTTTGGTTTGTATCCTTAAGCTACCAGATTTTATTGGCCAGCGTTGTTATGTTCACTAGTCTACGGTTCTTTATGGAATGTCTGTGGACATACCATCTTTTTTTAAACTCCCCAGCCGTAGAACCTATGTAGTGCCATGCTAAGTTGCCCGAATTTATAGTACACAGGTAGACTATATTTTATTCCAGGAAACTATCTTTTAGTGGGCACTTATCCGGTAAGCGACAGTTACATTTGGAGGTCTTCCTGTGTGCAGGTTCTCCGTTGCGGTTTTGTATGTTGTTATGTATGGGCTGAGATTTGGGTTTGTTGATGTTTTATTGTGATGCGTTCTGACGTGTGTGTGGTTGTGATGTTGTTATGTGTTTGTGTTTTGTATTTGGTGTTATGGTGTTTGTTTGTAGGTTATTTTCATTAGAGATTCTTCTATAGTTAATTTTATGTGAGTGTGATTCTATGTCGGCTGCAGTAGAGCAAGATAGTTTGACAGTTTTTCTGTTAAAGATTTTATGGTATTTGTGAAGTTTAGGGAAGTGCTTGTCAATTAGTTTAAAGAATGTAGAAGGTAGTTTGGTTTTTATAGAGGAGTTAAATATTGGATTGAACCATAAGTATTTCTTATCTCTGGATTTTCTATAGTTCCTAGGGGTCTTTATATTAGTATTCGGTTCAGTTATTTCTGGTGCTCGTTGTCTATTTCTATGTTTAGTCCTATATTTGCTATTTCTATAGGTGTGGGTGTTGTTGTTGTTGTCTGTATCTGGTAGGTATTTGAGCCTCTCCTTGTGTCCTGCCTTAAGAAAAGCTATGTTATAGTAGTTCGCGTGTTCATTAAAAATCTCTAGGTTAGAAGCGTGAAATTCTGAGGGATACACTGTGCTATGGAGTTAATTATGGAGCGAGGGTGGTTTGAGTTATAACTAATGTATGCTAGATTTTCGTTATTTTTATGGAAGGGCTCTATTAGTCCTGTGTTTAGATTGAGTGTTACATCTAAGAAGTTAGCTTTTTTAGAAGTAAGTTCGAAAGTGATGCCTAGGCCTAGTATATTGAAGAAGATTCTAATGTGTTTACGTAATCTTTCCAAGTTTTGATTATTTAAGTTTTTAGCTAAAAGGAGTGTATCGTCTCTATAAATTCCTCCTTGGAAGTTATTAAATTCCTTATGTAAGTTATGCGCTATATATATTCCAACTATGTCTGTTACTTTAGCTGAGTCGCTAGATCCCATAGTGATATCGAAGCTATTCTATCTGTTTCTTTCCCAGTAACTATTATCGAATCTAATGATAGTTCTCCTAGCAGCTATTATTATTCTAATTTCATCAGAGGATAGGTCCGAGTTGTTCTGTACAAACGTTAGTGCCTTATTTAGGGTGAGTGGGGAAATGGAGGAGTGGTAGTCATTGATGTCAAACTGTATGAAGTCGGATGTTTCCTTATTGTCTATTTTGCTAAACCAATCTATTGCTTCGTTAGTGTTACTCCATAGCTTAATTATTAGTTTGTCTTTAATGTGTGCTATTATTCTATCTAGTATATACTTGCTAATTCTACCTATATCCGATTTCGATGGGCATATTAATCTAATAGTAGGGTCAGTTTCGAAGTTATTTTTATGATCTTTCAGATTAAATGTGAGTTTACAAGGGTTCAGAGGCTCGGTTTTATCAGATATTTTCAGTTGTTTTACTATGTTAAGTCCTTCCTTATTAATGCTAGTGAGTGCAGATTCAGTAATTTTCCTGTATTTTTTGTGTAATTCACGGCGTATTGTATGTATTAAGGCTCATGGTATATACGTTTGATGTTTTGTCCGCTTTTACTATAAAACCATTGGTGTTACGTAGTTCTTTTAGTAGTGCATTGATGTTATTTTGCAGTTTGTTGTAACCGGTCCGTTTTTCTAATTTGGTTCGGTTTATCATGTTCATGGGGTCGATTTCGAAGGCATCAAGCTGGGGGTTATTCGGTGGATTTTTGCAGGATTTGAACCCGTATTTTTCACTAGTAAATTCCTCATTTTTATTATTAGTATGTCCTTTATCGTAATGAAATGCCTTCCATTGGATTCGACGGATGAAGTCATTAGAACGTTGTATAATACCGAGTGTATATTCCCTATTTGCAGGTATAGGTATGTTTTTTAAGGACATGCCTATGTGGTGTCTTTCCATGTTAGTGCCGTGCGTTAAGGTTGTTGCTCAACCTAGTGGGAGCTGGGTATATGGGATAACAAATTATCGTTATAGGTAATCCAGTTAGAAGTTGTGAGTACTCCGTATTGTGGATAGTTTTAACGTACGGCATTGTTTGACTCGACAAGAGGTTTCCTTAGTTAGGTGGTGAGTTCCCGGGAATTGTATTTAAGATTGAGTGACACAACTTCAAGTGACTAGCAATCTTTAGACACCCTAATCAATGAAACAATTGTTAATACTGTAAATAAAACCCTTTTTGTATTCTATTTATATATATGTGTGTATATATTTATATATATATATTTCCTTTCTGAATTTGTTTAGCAAGATTCTTTATCTGAAAACGTGTGTTGAAACCGATATTGTTATACTTTGGGAGGGTCATGTTGCCAATAAGAAACACACGCACCAGTTACTTTCACTTCAATTTATTATAATAAATTTATAAATTTAGGAATTTATAAATTTCCGGTTGGATATTTATATATATATATATCTATACATATATTTATATATATATATATATATATTTATATATATATATATATATATATATATATATTTATATATATATACATATATTTATATATATATATACATATAATTATATATATATATATACATATATTTATATATATATATATACATATATTTATATATATATATATATATATACATATATTTATATATACATATATTTATATATATATATATATATATACATATATTTATATATTTATATATACATATATTTATATATATATATATATACATATATTTATATATATATACATATATTTATATATATATATATACATATATTTATATATATATATATATACATATATTTATATATATATATATTTCGTTTCTGAATTTGTTTAGCTAGATTCTTTATCTGAAAACGTGTGTTGAAACCGATATTGTTATACTTTAGGAGGGTGATGTTGCCAATAAGAAATACACGCACCAGTTGCTTTCACTTCAATTTATTATAATAAATTTATAAATTGAGGAATTTATAAATTTCCGGTCGATTGGTTGGTTCCACAACCGGATGGTTGTTTATATATTGTCAAAGTTCTTTCGTCACACATTCTGTGACCTCTTCAGTGACTGGGGATTCTTTTCTTTGATTTGTGCCTCTCCTTTGTTCTGTCCTACGCCATCTTGTTTTTGTGTGTGTTGTGTGCTTAGTTTGCGAATTTGTTACATCCGGGTGTCTGTGTGTGTTTATATTTGTTTATTTATTTGTTTATTTACATGTTACTGGTTGGTTGTTTGTTCTATGTGCGTGTGTGTTTTCATTTTGTCCTTAATTGTAAGTTGTGACGTTGCTGTTCCATTCATGTTTTCAATTTAATTTTGGTTGGAGTTCCACGATGAACTAAAGAAAATGATTGCACATGCGGTGGGGGCCAGCATAAAATTAACCCTTAAGGAACATATGTTCAAATTTAAGGGAAAAACATATGCCCAAGAGGAGGGAGCAGCCATTGGTGTTAGCATTGCAGATGACATAGCTAACCTATTCATGGTATGGTGGGACAATAGACTTAAACTTAAACTTAAAGAACAATTAGAAGACAACAACCCCTTAACCCTGATAATGTACTCCCGCTACGTTGATGATATAAACATCGTAGTAAAAACACCCCCACTAGAGAACAGTCAGGAGTTAGAGAAAAACACCATGGAAAGCATCCAGCAAATAGCTAACTCCATCCACCAGAGTATTAGAGTTACTATAGACTACCCAAGCAAACACCCCAACCATCGATTACCTGTACTAGACACAGAGCTATATATATATATGTATATATGTATATATATTTATATATATATTTATATATATATATATATGTATATATAGTGAAGGCGTGTAGCTGAGTGGTTAGAGAATTGGATTCGCAATCGTAAGGTTGTGAGTTCGAATCCTGGACCAGGCGATGCGTTATGTCCTTGAGCAAGACACTTTATTTCACGTTGCTCCTTCTACCTGGAGTTGCGACCGATAGATAGTATTAGCAATTGGAAAGACCAACGGAAACATTGTTCCCTCGGTCCGATTTGACGAAAATCGATCGACTCTCCATATGTATATATATAAGAGATATTGGGGAGCTCTGGCTGGTATGGCAGAATTTAACAGAGTGATGTGGTGGAGAATGAGAAGTGAGTTTGATCCTGGATTTAAAGACGGTATAGTGATAGTAAGAATGGCTACATGGGGTCTGTGGTGGAGCTGAGCATGAAGGGGTCATGCCACATTCACCTTTCTCAATATGACTGGGAGTAAGTATGCGCTTGTTAATCAGTGTGTTTGCAAAAAACTACATTAAAATATCTTGTACATTGCCTTAAGTTTAACAAAAAAACACCTGTGTCAGCATATTCAGTTTTCTTATTTTTTATCTTCTTTTTATCTTCATCCTTCTTTTTTATTACTTCAGAATTGTAGTTATAGTTCCCTATCTCCTCGAGTGCGCTTTCATTAGTATTCTTCCCTATACTAGCTTTGTTACCTGCAGTCATATAATTTCAGTTCGGGAATGTAAACACAAAGAAAACGATCTACTATCGCGATATAAAATAACCGCCTGTACATTTTTATCATTCATGAAATGTTAGGAATCAGAGTTAGCTAGGGGCACTAATGTGAAATAAAATAAAGATAAGCTGATACTAACTGCGTTTTGAACTGATGCGTATGTTTTGGTATTCACTTGTCTTATCAAGACAAGCATCACTAGTATCACTGCTGCCAAGATTATTGAATTTGAGCAGAGACAATGTTCGTCTTCAGTTGGCAGATGTTCTCATATTTCCATTTTATTTGCCATTTGAAGGCTATTGAAATAGTAAGATAAATGTGACACAATTAAAGACCTCTAAAACTCCTCGGACTCAAAATGAACCCATTCAAGTCCGAGGTGATAAACGATAGCTATGGTGAGGCTGAATTCCACGATGCCGTACTCGGCATCGATCCCGTCTTATCCGGTGTTCGGCTCACGCCCAAAGATGCCACATGCATTCTCAA
>OZ024745.1:76254204-76466704 GCA_964016885.1 Eledone cirrhosa | reverse complement strand
ATGAGGCATTCTGAGATTGTGACTGGCGTTCTGATTTGCCAGAAAAGGTTTTTTTGAAATAAGGTAATGATACTAATGAGCAAAAGAAAACTTACTCAATCAAATCAAGTAGACCTCCACTACTCACCTATCCTAATTTAGCATATTGCTGATAGGTTTACATTGATCTTTTTCCAAACACATTTCCTTTGTGTACTTATGAATATAGATCTCAAAGTAAACCATTTAAATATTTTGTTCTTGACTTCTATTTTACAGATTATGCAAGACATAAATTGGAGGCAATAGCTCGATATCAAAGCCACCGAAGGTACGTGTTGATTCGTTTAATCTGTACATAAATTTGAGCGACTTCTGTCCGTCACACAATGTGTGTGTATGTGTGTGCGTGTGTGAATGTATGTGTGTGTAAAAGGACGAAAGGGGATGGTGACAAAACTATAGCAAAACAGTGGTTGGCGTTCAATTTGCTACGCTGTGTGTGAGTGTATGTGTGTGTTTGTGTGAATATATGTGTATGCTTGTGTGAATGTATGTCTGTCAGTGTGTATTTTTGTAAGTGTGACTGCATTTGCGCGTTTATATTTATATACTCATACATATAAATGTATGCATAATGCACATAGACTCACGCACACACATATACACATACGCGTCAGCGTGTTGAAAGAAATTCTACTTCATATAAATTTAAGCTTACTTGATTCGTATGACATTTGCATAAGGTGTGAAACCTTATCTATCTTACTTGGAAGTATATATAATTTTTGATTAAATTTCTCGTGTCGGAGATTCACTGTGATTTTTTTCGATCATAAACAGGTATGTAGCGATTATTTGTTAGAGAACTGGGGAACTCTCAAGAACGAGTGGCAATCTATTCCTGAAGACACCACTGAGATTACTTTACTAATATATTTAGGATAAGATATTTTTTTATAATATTTTTCGAAATTGCAAATAATCGAAACTATTACTATAGTATTTAGTTTCGATCTTCTCAGTTCTGGATACAAATATGACCGGTCGACTTTAGCTTTCAGGATTTTAGAATCAATAACACGAATATTTAATATATGTACAAGCAATTTATTGAGACACTTTTGGGTGGAGATACATCTTTACTTAGCACTTTTAATACAGCTAGAACTCTGAGAAGTTAGATATATGAAAGTGGGAAATTTTGACAGAAAACATCCTAAATGCCGTTGCTAGGGAGTTTACAATTCTAATGTGTTTATACACTATTGTACTAATTAAACAAAACTAGATGATACAATTTGATGATGTCAATCGTCAAAAGCTAATATATCAGAAATGAAAACATTAGACTACGCTTGTGCAAGAACAGCTAGACATTTTATCAACATAAGGAGAGTCAATAAAGCATAATAAATCAAAATATGAGCTTTTTCTGCTGAATGATAGGAAACGAAAAAAATGTTTCCGATCTATTAGGCTCGTTTCAAATAGGTATAAGATAAATTAACTTTTATTTTAATAAAATACCAGTCGGTTTGCAGATTTCTTTTCGGTTAGGAAACAAGAACTTTCTTATTTCAAATTTTCCTTATTGCAAATTAAGTATGATGTTTGCAGTTTTTCAATCGGCCCACGGTGGCTGTTCCTCTGATATTGGGATAAGGATCTTGGTTCTCCATTACATCACAAAGTGCTCGACTGTGACATGAGCTGAATTCCATTTATGTTATATTATATACTAATAGGTAGATCTGGTCATTCCGGTTAGCAGTCTATGGTGTATTAAGTTAAAGCACTCGACGTTAGGAAAATCCTCCATCGTAGATGTGGTATCTCGTGGTTGGTGCAGGGACGGAGTTAAATATTTATTTAAAACACAGCAGAAGACCGGACTCGAAATATTCCTTTAATGTTGCAAAATCCAAATACGCATATCTATGTTATGGTTACATCATCCGATCATGTCGTAAGATTTCGGTGACGACATCAGGTGTAGATTGCAAAGACTAGGTAATCGTTAACAGGATTACAGCAAACATAAATAAATAATACACTTGATTCGGAGCCGCCACTCTGGGCCGAGGTGACCTGCTAAAACTGATTCAGCCTCAAAACATGGAACCCGATCGTACGCAGCAACAAATGTCCTTATGAACCAATGTGATATTAAACAAACCCTTTGGATTGTTTGAGGCATCTGCATTATACTATAAGACTTTTTATATCTTGTTTTAACCATCATAGTTTGGAGCTATATATCAGGTATTTATATTGTATTAGATGTTATACCTTACATTATGTTTTATATGATATTGATTTTATACTATATTTTATATATCATTTGTAAATTATAAGGACTCTTTATGTTGTCTCGTTGCTTCTACTTGATACTACATGGCCTTTTACAGCCTATAGTATACTGCGATTTACACTTGGTATTCTTTTATAATTTAGGGCTGTGTATCACCGTGTATCTTACATTATATTTTACTTGATATTTCATATTATACTTCATATATGATTTGTAAATTCCTTATATCATGTGTCTCCATAGGGTCTCCATGGGGTCTCCATACCAACAGTTAAGGACTTACTTTCTTCAACTATATATTACTTATTATCAACCATTAATTAATTTTATTACTGTTTTTTACTAGGGCGGTGGATTGGCAGTATCGGTAGAGGGTCGGACGCCATGCTTTGCAGCATAGAGTTACGGTCCTTTATGATCTGAGTTCAAATCCCGCCGAGGTTAACTTTGCTTTTCATCCTTACGGGGTCGATAAAATAAAGTACCATTCACGCACTGGGGTCGATTTTATCGACTTTCCCCTCCCCCCAAAATTGCTGGCCTTGTGCCTATATAAGAAACCATTATTAATCGTTTTTATTATCTATTTTATGTTGTGTTACTTTTTCTGTACACTATTTACTGATAATCTTCACTATTTCTGCTTTTTCATAGACGAACACAATCCGAAAGGACGTGCTCCAAATGGCGTGAATCTTGCCAACCTTGGTCCACCAACAAAAGCAAGTGCTGCGATCCAAAAAGTTTAATATGCAAGTGCAACCTGTGGATGCAGAACTGCAGATGTGTGAACAAACTCTGGGGTGGTTAAAAATGTTCACATACCGAACACTTCAACATGAAGAACTAACTATACCAGAAGAAATATAGTAGTAATTTGCAAATCTATTTTAGTATAGTAGTTCTCAGCTACTAATTTTCTTCAAGATGATCTTTGAATTATTTAACCTAATTTCAATAAAATAATCAATATATTTAATAAAACGTCAATATAAACCTTACTGGATGGGGAAAACGTTACGAAGATAGAATAATATTTTTGCATTGTAAACACATGTTTGTTAAAATCTTTTGTTGTTTGAAATGCAATAAAATGCCTCAAAATATCTTCTGAATGCTATTTTATATGATTAAAATACAAACTTGTTGCGTCTTTTTGGTCTTTATTTGTTTGATATATATATATATATATAACGAAGGAAGTGTGGTAAGGAACCAGATGGACCATAACGTACCAGATTACTCAATACTTAGGGTAGAAGAGTGGGTAATAGGAAAATGTTTAACCCCGACGGCAGAGCTCAAGCCGTTTCGGCGGCTATTTCTGGAGTCCAGAAATAGCCGTCGAAACTGCTTGAGCTCTGCCGTCGGGGTTAAACATTTTCCTATATATATATATTGTTATACTTGGGGAGGATCATATTGTTGTAATAATATTGCCAGAAGAAATAATAACAGAACACACTCACTGTTTGGTTGGTTTTCGCTTCTGTATCTTTTATATCTCCACAGTTAATTCATTTGGTCCTCAATGTTTATCATTGACTGACCAACGGTCAAAACTACAGATATAATATAGATATAAACACATATATATAGTCTAACAAAGTTCTTTCATTGCACATCTGCAACATCATCAGTGGTACTATTATGTTCCTCTTGTTGTATTGTATGTCTTCGCCATGTCCTGTTATTATTTCTGGCAATATGATTTAAACAATATGACCTTCCCCAAGTATAACAATATTTGTTTCGACACAAGATTTCATATCAAAAACCTCGCAAAACAAATATATATATATATATATATATATATATATATATATATATATATATATATATATATATATATATATATATCGTATATATATTTGTTTAGCGAGGTTTTTTTATATGAAATCTTTGATATGGCCCAAGGCTCTGATACCATCAACACCATAAACATAGAGCTGGCATATCTAAGAACTAACTCACTGACTGCTGAGGTCATAGCCATTCAATGGCTATCATCGAAATATATATAGCAGTAAATAAAGGATTATGAGTTCATGCAATTGACTTATGTTTCGTCACTATATATATATATATATATATATATATATATATATATATATATATATATATATATATATATATAACGAAGGAAATGTGGTAAGGAACCAGGTGGACCATAACGCACCAAAGTACTCAATACTTAGGGTAGTAGAGTGGGTAATAAGAACGAGTAGGACCCCGACGGCCGAGCTCAAGCCGTTTCGAAACGGCTTGAACTCGGCCGTCGGGGTCCTACTCGTTCCTATATATATATATATAATTCACAAATCAAAGCTATGTTCAAAGCATTTATCCGCATACAATTGTTTCTCCTAAACCTAGGCTTGGAGTCTTCGGAGTATTTTTAATGTTTGTACATATATAATTTACCTCCTACTCAACGTAAGAGACATACAGATACATATATATATATATTGATGTACAGTGATGAGTTTATGCGACATATATTATATTATACTATATTTGTACAGTAATTCAAATTAAGATTAAAATCAAAATTCAAAAATAAAATTAAAAGCATAGGTTGGAATACATGCGACATATAATACAGATAATACAGGAGAACAGTCTAATAATCAAATTAAATAGATAGTATATGCGTTAGTCATATATAGAGGGATGGAACAAGCAAATGTATCATGTATATATGAGTATTGTGTGGCAAAGCATTACATGAAATACAAGCACTTTAAGCGGGTATGTAAGTGTGTTATGGTGGTTGCAGTGTGAGGATATTTTCTGTATAGTTCAAATTTGTATGTGTGCAGAAAAAGAAAGTTATAGTTTTCACATCCATCACTATTTTCACATCTAGAACAAGGCAGTTACAGTTGTCACATCCATCACATAAGTTACGATGTATTTGTATTGAACGTTTGTTGTAGTATGGATTGTAACGTATTGCCACTCAGTGTTATTAATGCATATTTGTAGGTTAGGGTCTTTCGGTTGTGAGAATTAACAGCGGTTTAATATCCGGAAGTGGGTATGTAATTAAGGGGAGCTAATGCGTAAGGGGAGGTAACTAGCTCATTCTAATAATTAAATTCATTGCTCTAATAGACATTATATGGTGCCTCAATTGAGTCCCTTATATAAAAGGTTATATATTTATATTTAATTTTAAATACAGTCTACTCTCTCATAATGTATTAAAGGTTTCAATAGGAAGTTGTCTACCCATTATTATATAGTGCCATAATTGAACTTCCCATACAAAGTGCTATATCTTTATATCAAATTAACCTTAAATACAGTCTACTCTAAAAACATATTGAGGGTCCAATTAGATTTTTGTCTACCCAACATTTGGTAAGCTATGGAACAGCGTACAGCTGTTTGCATGATAAATTAGATACATCCCTTGAGTGAACAAATACATCCCCTGTATACAATGTTATTAATCCATACATTTGATTATAAATGCACATATAATTCATTGTTCCATATTACATATAAGTTAGACAAATTCCCTATGTTAATAAATTAATGCTATATATACACAATGTTATTAATTTATACATTTAATTACCAATGTATATATAATTCATTGTTGCATCTAATATTTAACGTTTATATAAACTGTATTGTATTTCAATCACTATACAATTATAAGTAATCTAAAGTAATTATATTAAAAGGTGGTGATTATAAGGATCTTTCTAGGGTATAAAGTTATGGATAAAATGATTTGTGTAGAGGAAAGGGTGGATCAGAGAGTGTGGTGTAGTGGTGGAAGGCATGACCTTGAGGTGAAGTGCTAATAGTGGTGATGAGTTCAAATCTGACATTGTTATATACTAGGTTTAAAGATTCGAAAAGATTATAGTATGGGTCTCTAGTAGACAGAGGTTACAGAATTTATTAGGTGGTTTATACGATGCAGCTCTACCTACCACCTCACATTGAAGTGTATATGATCTATTCCTAGTTTTCAGATAGTGTATGTAGCTAGATAGTGAAGTGGAGTTGGCTAGATTGTGTTTTTTGAAAGAATGGAGATGTGAGTTGTATCTTGTCTTGAAGCAGTTCGAAGTAGAACCTATATAGGTTGTTAGTGTCGACCGTGCATGAGTAAATGATGTCCTTGATTAAGCAGTTTTTACCTAAAGGGCAGGTTCTATTTGATCTACAGTTACATTTATTTTGGATGTTATCTTCTCGGTTATTATGTTGTGTAGAAGTCTGGTTGCTAGGTATTGCATTAGGGCTATGAATGTTGTCGTTCCTACTGTTATTGATTTCATTAGTGTTATTACTATTATTGCTATTGTTATTATGGTTTGTAGTTGTTATGTTGTTTTAAAAGTTTACCCCTGCTGTGTTTTAGTTTGTTGAAAATAAATATTAATCTTTCTTTTATTACTACTAGCTATCTGGTATGCTATGTTAGGTGTGGTAGAGTAGGAGATTTTAATGGTGTTTTTATTTATAAGACTATAGTACTTGTGGCCAGATGGGAAGTTTTTATCCAGGGTTGAGAAAAAAATCCTTATGTAGGTTGGTAGAGACGTTTAGATTGAAAGGGGGATTGAAAAATGTATTAGTTCTTCTAGTTTTGCTTTTTATATCTATTGAGGTATTTCTGTTTATAGTATTTTGGTGTCTACTCTGGTGCGAGTTATGTTTGATGCTACCCTTCGTATTAGTGTGATTGTGGTTATTATTCTTATTACTATTTTTCCTCATGGTCATATTGTGATAAAAAATGTTGTAACTATGTGATTTTACAGGTAGGAACTTAATCCCATTATTATGGCCTGATTCAGCTAGTGCCTGATTATAGTATTGTGAATTATTGCTAAATATGGTTTCGTCATAAGATAGATTAGAGATTCTATTAGATATTCCTTTAGTGATTGAGTTCAATATGGATCTAGGGTGGTTAGACTTGGTATCTACATAAATTAGTTTTTCGTTAGGTTTATGAAATGGTGTATATATTTTAGAGTCTAGGTAAAGGGTAGCATCAAGGAAGTTAACTTTTTAGTGTCTATGGTGATACTTAAGTTATAGTTTTTGAAAGTTTTATGCAATAGTTTCCTAGTTCTTTCTATATTAAATTTTTTATAGTCTATAAGGAGTAGTGCATCGTCGCGGTATAAACCACCGTTGAGGTATGGTAGTTCCTTATGGATTTCATTTAGTAGATATAGACCCCCCCCCCAAAAAAAAAATCAGTGACCTGCGCCGAGTCACTAGATCCCATAGTTATGTCAAAGTTGTTATGCGTATCCTTGTTATGCGTATCCATAACTGATCTTCAAATGCAATTATGGTTTACGGGCCGCAAGTATGTAGTGGGATTTAGTCAGGTTACTATTGTTCATGGCCATAATGAGTGCCTTATTTAATAGGATAGGGGAAATAGAGGTGTAGTATGAATTGATATCAAACTGTATAAATTTTTTTTATTTTTGTTCTCATTAATTATCTTAAACCATTCAATAACTTCACCTGTATTTCCCCACTGTTTAAGGTATATTTTGTACTTAATCTGTGGGATGATTTTATCTAATATTTTCTTACTGATAATGCCAATGTCAGATTTGGAAGGGCAGGTTAGTCTTATCGAGGGGTCACTAATGAAATCTTCCTTGTGGTCCTTCAGAGAGAATCTAGGGGGGGGGGGTTAGAGGTGTATGGTTGTGTATGTCTCTGAAGTCCCAATTTGGACACTATATTACGGCCTTCCAAATTAATATCTTCTAGGTTTTTAATAGTAGTTTTCTTATAGCTGCTGTGTAGTTCTTTATATATAAATTTTCTATATGTATCATAATCTAGGCTATATATGTTATTAGTTTTATCCGCATGTACAATAATTTTACTACTTGTATTGAATCCTTTAATAGAGGAGTTAAGTTTGTTTAACATCGAGCGATTCTTGTGTCGCAGCAAGCTGCGTGCCTTTTACCACGAAGTACACATATGTGCAGATAGTCTAATTGCTTTATTGACCCCCTCGATATCCAGCCTACTGGATTTCTGGTACATGTCAGTCCAGCAATTTACATCAATTCACCAGTTTGTACTACCACACAGAAAACAACTCTGATTTTCGGAAGCATTAATACATTTCAACATCTCCCAGGCCGAACTTTTCGGACTTCATCGCCTCCAAAACTCATTAAATAGATGGACAAAATTGGTGCTTCAATAGGCTGGTGGTCTAGCTTCTACGGCTCCGAGGCGCTTTGGCCACTTCTCAGTCTACTATTCAACCACAAATTAGCCTCCGACTCTACCCTGTCTCGCAATCAGCAACGCGTATTCACTATCATACAATAATTCCCCGCCTCCAAATAGTCACTGATTTCATCGACCGCATACACTCTAGTTTCTTCATCTAAAATTCACAAAGTCAACAACCTGGTTCGCAGCTGCCTCACTGAAATCATTTCAGACTATCTAGATCAGGGGTGTGTAACATATTCCATTGGCGGGCCACTTTTGAACATTGGAACAACTTTTAGGGCCAGTCACTGTCAGAAATATGTAATCTAATGAAAACCAGTGAATTGAGTCATAAATACATTGTGAATATCTTTTTAAACAATAAAGACAAATAATATAGAACTGGGAAATTATAACACACATAACCCTATCAGTGAAGCCCTTTAGTATAGGTCAACTAACAGAAAATTGTATTACAGTTACGAAAGAAATTCTAAATAAGCCTACAAGGTAAAAATTAAAAACGGTAATCGCGGGACACTCTGACTGGTCTGGCGGGCCGGATTGTGGCCCACAGGCCACCTGTTGCACGCCCCTGATCTAGATTAGCTTCTTTCACTTTTGATTGCATCCCTTTCTTCTCCCCTTCGCGAAACTAACCACGCTATTCACTTCTTTCCTCCCGGTTCTTTCCGACTCTACATTTTCATTTCCGACAACACTGGCGTTCTTGTCCTCAAATTTAATGACCATCACATTACTCCCCAATGTATCTTTTCCGCTCTTCTGCGCCTCACCGAACTCATCTTTACCCACAACGTTTCTGTCTCTTCTTTCTTCTGTCAACACTTCAATGGGATGATCATAACAACTAAGGTGTTCTCCAACGGATGCCTCCGAGGAGGCTCAGATATTCATCTACAGGCTACATCGATGACCAAATCAGCGTCACTTCACCCACCCGTAAGCACTTCACATCCTTCACTCACTCCGTCAACTCTTTTCATCCTGATTTTGAATTCACATCCACCATCTCTATTTCATATAATGTATATTAGATATAGAGAGAGGGAGAGATTGATGTTTATTGATATAGAGAGGAGGAATGTAAGAGAGTTCCGTGTAGTAGATATAGCAAGGGGGAGAGTTTGGCGTTAATTGATATAGAGAGGTGGATTGGGTGAGAGTTCCGTGTAGTAGATATAAATTTCTATTTATTTGCCACCAGGGCATCAAAGATTGGGACAAATACAAAGGGGGGAGTTTACATACATTTAAAAAGACGTGTAAAAAACATATAACAAATTAAATTTAACAATCGATGTCCTCAATAGGGAGGGCGTTGACATGGGTCGCACACACCCCCGAGAAAATGTGCAACCCTCCTCTTCAGGAGCACAAAGAGTGGGTGCTTCCTTCCTCTTCTCATTCTTCTCCTCTCTCACCTACAGGCTGATATAGAGAGAGGGCCCATTCACTCAGGCTATTCTCGCTACTTTCACCCACCTTTCATAAAACTTGCTGGGGTAGAGCACCTCTCTCTCCATTCTGATCCTTCTTCTAAAGTGGTACTTGAAAAAAAAGACCAGTTGTTGGCCGGAGAGAAAGGTGTCTGACCTCAGCCCTTTCAACCTTGTCCACCATACAACTTCTTTCGCCATGGCTATCACACTATAGGAAAACCGCCTCTCCTTCGTTTTTGAAGGGGGGGGGGGGGTTTGATCGTGACAATGTTCTCGGTGGTCAACCAGATTGGTCCCACCCGCGACAGTAGTCGTTCCACATATCCCCACAGGTCAGCAACGCCCGGGCAGTGTACGAATGCGTGTGCGACGGTTTCCTCGTCACGCACGCATCTCGGACAGATCTTCTTCGAGGGGTCCCTACCCAGGCGCCCGTGTCTGTAGAGCTTGTCCCGAACGGGTAGAGCTCCTCGGTAACATTGCCAAGCCAGGGACTTTTGGAAGTTGTCCATCGGTCCCGGGCCAAACGTCCTACCGAACAGACTGGCCAGCTCATCTTCCTCCATGCCCAGAGCCTCTCCGAGAGCGTCGTCGCACTTACTGCGCACCAACCCTCTATAGAATGTTGAGGTTGAGTCTCCACTGATTGTCGGATCCGCTTGCCAGAGGGCCGTGAGCGCCTGGGCACATTCAATGTGCCAGTCGCCCACTTTTCTCGGTCTTTGCTTGACCAAGGATTGCAGCTCGGTGAGTGAGACGAGTCTCGGAAAGGCTCGCCTCACAAACAGGGCCCACACCGGCTGACCGGTGAGGAACACCTGGAGGTGCCGTAGCCTTAATGCGTGTCTACGCATCGTCAGCCACGGCAACCCCAGCCCTCCGTTCGAAGGGTGTTGACAGCAGATGGATCTTCTCACCAAAGGAGCCTGCTTCTTCCAAAGAAATCGGAAGAGCGCGCGCTCCATTTTGGCGAGTGTTTTCTCTGGGCAAGGCACGACGGTCAAGCGGTAGTAGATGACGGACGCTATATAAACGTTCGCCACCTCCGCTCGACCTTTCAGGGATAGTTTGCACTCCGCCCACTTCTGGGCGAGTGCAAACACCTTGCCCGTTACCTCGTCCCAGTTTTTCTCCAGCTGGAGGTCCGGTCCGAACCAGACCCCGAGCAGCTTCACCGGTCCCTCCGTCCAGCGTCCGACGATGCTGTCGGAGGGCATCGTTTTGCCCCTCCACGTCCCGAGTTGCAAACCGACGGACTTGTCCCGGTTCAGCTTGGCTCCTGTGAACCTTTCATATTCCTCCAGTAAGGAGCCGATCTGCCCTATTTCCGAGGCGCACGACACCATTACTGTCACGTCATCGGCGTAGGCCGACACCGCTTTCCGCAATCCCGGTTCCAAGGGGATGCCCTGAAACAGCTCCAGCTTCCGCAGTAGTGGCTCGAGAGCCAGCACATACAGGAGGGAGGAGAGAGGGCATCCCTGTCGAATGGATCGCATGATTTGGAACGGCTCCGAGAGGTAGCCGTTCACCTTAACCCTCGAGCAGGTGTTGCTGCTGTGCATTGCAGCAATCCAGTCCCTGAAAACGGGTCCGAAGCCTGCCGCCGCGAGCACCGCATCCAGGTACCGATGGTCAACCCTATCGAACGCCTTAGATTGATCCAAGTTGATCAGAACCCCACCAAAGCCGGGTTCGTTCCCTACCTCTCTACGATGTATCGCATGAGGTGGAGGTTGTCGTGTATGGACCTGGACGGGATTGCGCCAATCTCTTCGCTAACACCTTGGCCAAAATCTTTAACTCTGTGTTTAGCAGAGTTATGGGCCTGAAGTTATTTATGTCATCCCCCTTGTTCTCGTCCTTCGTCACCAGCGTGACTACGCCCTTGGTCACAGAACTGGGAATTCTCCCGTTCTGTTGCCAGTTGCAGTAGACCGCCTCGAGGAGACCGGAGAATAAGCCCGGCATCGCTACATAAAGTTCGTATGGTAGACCATCGAGCCCCGGAGATTTGTGTTTGCCGCATTGACTCAGCGCTTCCCCTATTTCAGCGGCTGAAATCGGCCTCTCGCAGGACTTCGCCACCCCATCCGAGAGCCGCGCCAGATCGTCGAGTTATGGACCGAAATCCATGGCCCCACCCGGCCCGCCGCCCCTCCCGAACAGTCGTGCAAAGCACCGTTGAAAGGCCGCGCTCATCCACTCAGGTTCAAGGATCACGCGTCCATCCTGGTCCTTCAAAGACCGAATCGTGGACTTGTTTCCACTTTTAGCCTCTGTCACTCAGGCCCAGCTAACAGCTTTGGCTCCCTCGTTACCCAGTGCACGTATTTTACTCCTGACAACGCAGCCCACGTGCTTCGCATCAAAGAACTGGTCTAGGGCCGTTCTTGACGCCAGCACGCCGGCCACGTTGCCACTCCTAATCGCTTCTTCTACTCTATTTGTTAATTCCCTTTCAGTTCTATTCCTATCTGATGCTAATTCCCGACTAAAACCTATCGATTCTATTCTAATTTCTCTCTTGAGAGATCCCCACCACCTGCTGTTGACAATTGCCCCCGTCAAACGCTGCTTAACTAGTGTGCTAATCCGCTTACTGTAAGCTTTGTTTGTCGGTAAAGACAAGTTTAGCTTCCAGTAACCGGGTCCCTGTCTATGAGTTCTATCAAGGTTAACCACTCCGGTCACCAACTTGTGATCCGAATAGTCAACCATGAACATTCGTGGACAGCTTAATATGTCCCTATCCTTATTTCTAACTAGGAACCTATCTAGGTACGACCTAGATGTTCCGCTGCGATTACTCCACGTCCACCGTGGCACAGTCGGAAAATCTAGTCGATATCTATCGTCCAGATCAAATCGGCCGATTAATCGTTTGAGGCTGTTACACCCCCCTCTATCGGGACATGCCCCTACATAGTCCCAACGTGCATCCAGGATACCATTCCAGTCCCCCACTAAAAGCAAGGAGCGAGACGTTCCCAGGAAATTCTCCAGGCGTCGGAAGAAGTCCGGTCGCGGTGTCCCAGATGGGGCATACGCTGCCACCAGCCTGAAAGCTCCACCTTCACCACTGCCGACGTCTAAAACCACCAGTCGACCCTCCGGGTCCAGGTGTACCTTCTGTGTGTCAAGACCCAGGTATTTTCGCAGCAGAACGACAACCCCACCCCCACCCCTCGGCTGACAGAGAGATGCGTATATCTCAAAGTCGTCGTAGATGGGGGCCAGTTGGCGCTCGCTGCTGATCCTGGACTGGCAAATAACCATTACATCCACTCTGTGCGACCTGAGGTCATTTAAGAGTTTGCCCTGTTTCCAGGACATCCCCGGGCCGCGTGCATTCACATATCCAACTCTTATATTGGCCATGTTGGTGCTGAAGAGTTAAAAAGGAAGAGGAAAGGAAATTACTTACCTCTTCGTCTCCTGGGGACCAGGCTGCAAAATTTCCATGGGGGTGTTGGAAGGGTTGTTTGGTGGGGTGGTGGTTTGTGGTGGGGTGAGGACATCAGTGTGTGGTGGGGTGTGGGTGTCTGGTGTGGGGGTGGGGAAACATCTCAATAGGACGCTGTTATGTGGTTTGGTGCAGTTGGTCCCCACATGCATTGGATGGTTCTTTTTCAAAGTTACATAGGTTTCCGTTGGGACCCTAATCATCATTAGGTGCGGTTTGTTCGCTGCGTAGGTGAAAGTGATCCCTTCGGTTTCCACCGAAGGGTTATTTTCTATCGCTTTCATCAACGTTTTATTGTTCTTGTTAATGTATATATAGAGTTTTTGTTGTGTTGTGTTTGTTTTTGTTTGTTGTTCTTGTGCGTGTTTGCGTTTTATAGTACGTGTTATGTTTTGGGGAGGGGTGGGTTTTTTATTTGTGATGTTTGTTCTGTTTGTGCTGGTGGTTGTCTTTTTTGTTGCTGTCACTGTTGGTAATATTGTTCATGTTTTCCTTGGTGTTGCTATTGTTGTAGTTGTTGGTTGTGGTGTTATTGTCATTGTTCTTGTTGTTGGTGCTGGTATTATTTACCGGGTTTGGTTTCGTGGTTTCAATATTTTCAACGTTTTTTGATAATGCGAGGGGGAAGGCTGCAAGCTTTGTACTCCTACCTTCCCTCCACCACTTTTCTTAGTGGGTGTGGCACTCACGAGAGTGTGCGAGGTGGAAATGGCATCCATTGCTGATACCAAGTCTACACAGTTTTGAGATGAAAATGAAAATTTCGCCCCAGAAAGGGGCGAAAATTAGTTGACTCAACGTCTGACGGCCCAGGCAAGGGGTTAAACTAAACAATGCTATTAAATTAAGCAATGAACTCACAGTTTTTTTACAATAATCCGTAAAAGTCCGGAACGAAGTAATTCACGTCTATATCAAGTGGTAATTGATATAGAGAGGAGGATTGGATGAGAGTTCCAATAGTAAATATAGAGAGGGGGATAGTTTCCTGATAACTGATGCAGAGAAGGGTATTGGGAGAGAATGTTGTATGGTAGATATAGAGAGGGAAAGGTTTGGTAGTGATGGATTGAGTGAGAGAGAATGAGAGAGAGTGTTGTATGGTAGATATAGAGAGGATAGTTTGGTGGTAATTGATATAGTGAGTGGTTTCTGACAGTGTGTATATTAGATATAGAGAGGGGGAGAGATTGGTGTTTATTGATACAGAGGGATAATTGAAGAGAGCACCATTTAGTAGATATTGAGAGGGGGAGAGTTTGGTGTTAATTGATATAGAGAGGGGGTTTGGAACAGAGAACCATGTAGTAGATATAGAGAGAGGGAGAGTTTGGTGTAAATTGATATAGAGAGGGGGATTGGAACAGAGTACCATGTAGTAGATAAAAAGAGGGGAAGGGTTTGGCGTTAATTTATATGGGGCGGGATTTGGAGAGTATGGTTGATCTAGAGAGGGGGATAGTTTGATGGTAATGAATAGAGTGAAAGGATTGATAGAGATAAGTATTGATATAGGGAGGGGGAGAGTTTGGTTATGATGGATAGAGTGAGAGAGAATTTGTGAAAGAGTTGTATGGTAGATATAGAGAGGGGGATTGGAAGAGAGATCCGTGTAGTAGATATAGAGAGGAGGAGAGTTTGGTTTTAATTGATATAGAGAGGGGGCTTGGAAGAGAGTACTGTGTAGACTGGGAGAATTTGGAGATTGTAGATATACAGAGGTGGATAATGGGAGAGTGCCGTGTAGTAGATATAGAGAGGAGGGAAGTTTAGGGGTGATTGATATACAGAGGGGGATTGTGAGAGATAAGTGTAAATATTTATATTCATTGTTGATTTGGAATAGTAGATGTTCTTGAAATGTCATCTAAAAACATTAGTGTTCTATCTAGAGAGGCATTGTCCTTTCATTCATTTATTGATATTAAATCTAAAAATATAAGCCGACGTTTGAAGCTGATGTAGCTTAAGGAGACATTTATATTCTGTGAATACAGGCTCAATGATAGCCATGTAATAAGAAGTTTGATCCTAATGCGCAGTACCTTGACCATACCTGCTAACCTCTAACAACCTAAACGGGGAGTACCATGAAAAAAGTGCCCTAAAATGGGGAGATGAGGCAAAATGTGGAGATTTTGCATAATGAAAGCTATACCCATTTTCACAAGAAAAGACATCTCTCACCCACCCCATGGTGGGTGGGAGATCTCCCCATCGGACGGTGAGAGTTGACAGGTCTGCCGTGTGTTAGTCTCTGGCTGACCCATGTTTTGTATGTTGAATGTATTACTCTAAAGCTGCATATATATGTATGTCAGTATTCATGTATAATGGTGTAAGCCATTGTGTGGAGTTGCGTTCCTTTACAGCACAGTAGGAATTATGCGATAAATGTATATTGATATGACTTAAATAGTTACCTGAATCTATATTATCAACTAAAAACAGCTGAAGCTAGACTTAGTATGGCTGAAATCCAATGAGAAGTACCAGTAAAAGAATAAAATAGAAATTTTATAAAATTCTGATAATATCTATTACAGTTGATAAGGTATATGTAGACTGCAATAAATTAAACGTTAATAATTATATTTACATTATCTCGCTAAGCTTAACTCAACCGAAACTTAGGCTAAATTCTGAGGCTCGAACACTCACTGATTCCATCTCTTCCATCCTCTATATCTATATGCATTATCTAACTGCAACTTGATCTATATCGTATTTCCCCTGTGTTTGGATTTCTCCGATATGTTCTTATATACTTCCGTTTTACTCCACCACCACCCTAGCTATGACGGCGCTTTATTTATTTATTTATTTATTTATTTGTTTATTTATATATTTCTACCTTTTTACTTTATTAATGTGTTTTTATCTTCGTATTCTGCTTTTATTTATCTATGTATTTTTTGTTTTTTGCTTACTGTTCCTTTTATTTAGGTTTTTACTTGCTTTACTCTCATTAAATACTTATCATTGTACTCATTAGCAGACGACACTAGAATATCTCCCCCTGAGAACCACAATACTTATAACCCGGACTATCTGGGGACCTAGATATAGTCTATTTGCGCTTTTCATCGGGTTTTATAATTGATTACACGCGATGATCCGACTGGTGTGGTGGTTTTCCTGGCTGCGCGCCCGGCGCCCTGGTGCATAAGCCTCCCTTGAGTGCTTGGAAAAATAAATTTCCCCTTCTTTCGGAGTGACTTACTTCGCCCCGGGGCCCGCCGCGCTGCCGTTTTTGACCGCCATATAGTACCTTTAAATTCTAGGCCTAATCATAACTATTAGCTGTATCATGCCTCCCTCTACTGGCACTTAAACAAATCCCCCTCCTGTGTAAATTAATAGTACTCGTTTGGTATAACGATGGCCTAACGACGATGGCTGACTTCCCACCAGCACACACGAAGCCTAGAACAGTTACATTCCTCGAGTGCTCGGCAAAATTGATTTCCATATCTCTCGCTAGACGGTTTCACTCGGAATGGCTGACACGTGGTTAGGATGGGCTGGCCGGAGTCTGCAGTCGTCACGTGCTGTTTGACTGCTAAACAAGGACTTAATCTTTACTCTATATCCCACCCTGAAAACTTATCGAGGATCTCTATAATACACTTAAAGTCTTTTCATAAAAGATTCTCTCTGTAAATTCTTTAACTAAATCTCCCAACCCAAACCTTAAATTTTTTAAACTGTTTAATTTTTAATTTTCTAATTTGTTTTTATTTTATAATTTTAATCTTTAATTTAATTTTTTTTTTTTTCATCCTATAAATCTAAACAAAAATTTAACGTTCCAATTTTCTGTTCACACATTATACCATGCAGACGCCCACTATATATACCTCTGTTATAATATATACCTCTGTTAAGATATAGGTTCTTTAGAATAACATTTTTCGCGGCAATTCCTAGCCTGATTGTAGCATGACATTAACGCTGACTTTTCTTCTTTCTTTCTGTCTCTTTTTCTTTTCTTCTCTTTGACCGGGAGGTTAGTAGCACATTATAAGCTTTCGCCCCCTCACCAGATATCCTTAAGTAGACCGAATAGCCAGCACTTGAGGGCGACCGGCAAAAGTGGAAGATGCTAGATGGTCGATCGTCCTCGGGTCTATGATTTTCAGCCCCATGGATTTTATCTGTTAAATTCATTTATTATATTTCGAATACCTGATGATATCACCGGATTCATACGGAATCCGGTCATTGAAATGATCATAGTATAATAAACCTTTCAAGGATTTACACAAGTTCAGCCTCCTGTTACTTTATTATAATATATATATATACGGCCTCCTACAACGCCCCCCCCCCCCTGTAGGTCCCCTACACCCCGTACCAATGACCAATGGACAGCAACAACCACCCATAGTTTGTGGTCCCTATGGTGGATGGTCCACCGGATCCTCTACTGGTTAGGAGTCATCAAAACCACGTTTTATTGAACCTGATTTTATATATATATATGTATGTATATATCATGTGTATATATGTATATATTTTATATGTGTATATATGTGTATTTTATATATATGTATATATATGTATATATTTTATATATGTATATGTATGTGTATTTTATATATATATATATGTATGTATGTTTTATGTGTGTATATATTTTATGTATGTATTTTATGTATATATATATATTTTATATATATGTATGTTCTGTGTATATATATATATTTTATATATATATATACTTGTGCGTACATACATGCATACATATATATATATATATACACCTATATGGATTTGTGTGTGTAGATGTGTGAGTGTCTGAGGGGGTAGGTGTGAGTGTATGTACAAGTCAACCAGCATAAACCTTTTATTTCTAAATTTTCTAAACTATCTAAGTATTTGACTCTAACCATTATTTTAAGTATTACCACCCCACTTTTTGTATGTGTGGGTGTGGGTGTGTGTCTGTGGATATGGGTGTGAGTGTACGTGCAAGCCAACCTACATAAGTCTTTTTATTTGTAAATTTTCTACTCTAACCAGAAATTTCAGTAGCACCACTCCACATAAATTCCTCAATTTAAGAATGACCTGTAGTATCTATTTCATACTATTAACCTTAATTGAATATATTACTGACCAGGAATGTTTTTTGTGAAAATCAGTCATATGAAACTATTGTTATCTTGCCTGACGGTTTGAACTTTACAACACCACCTGCCTCTTTGAGGTCAAATACCAACCCTACTACCATCTACAAACTGACTAATGAGAATCAAGACTATTCCTGCTGACAACATTAAATTATTCCTAACAAGCTCATATGTCCCAAGGCTCTGATACCATCAACACTATAAACACAGAGCTGGCATATCTAAGAACTGACTAACTGCCTGATGAGGTCATAGCCATTCAATGGCTATCATCGAAATACATATAGCAGTAAATAAAGGATTATGAGTTCATGCAATTGACTTATGTTTCGTCACTATATATATATATATATATATATATATATATATATATATATATATATATATATATATATATAAAAATCAGCATATAGAGAAAAGTACACATAGAGATATGTGTTCAATCATAGGGCATCAAAAACCACCAGAGAGACCGAACATATTAACTACGGAAGCAATAGGTGAATACAAATCAATTAAAAGAATATATTAAAGTGTACTAACCAACCGTGTGCTAATGTGAGTCTTTAACTCCGTTCTTTAATTTAATTTATATATATATATATATATATATATATATATATATATATAACGAAAGAAATGTGGTTAGGAACCAGATGGACCATAACGCACCAAAGTACTCAATACTTAGGGTAGTATAATTAGCCGTCGAAACGGCTTGAGCTCTGCAGTCGGGGTCATACTTGTTCCTATATATATATATATATATATATATATAGACTTTTAAATTTTATATATATATATATATATATAATAGCTAAGAAATGGTTTTATCGCTCTACATGGCTGAATACAAAAGCAAGAATGACGAGGTCATCCTACTGACACTGCTTAAAAGGTTTTTTGAATAATTGCAAACGAATCGAATATTATTACTAATATTCGAAAAACTTAGATTTATATATATATATATTTATTTATTTATGTGTGTGTGTGTCATTCTCTCTCTCTCTCTCTCTCTCTCTCTCTCTCTCTCTCTCTCTCTCTCTCTCTCTCTCTCGCTCTCTCTCTCTCTCTCTCTCTCTCTTCTTCTTCTTCTTCTTCTTCTTCTTCATTAACTGGACAAAATTTCCCTGAAAGTCCCAGATTTCATCATTTCAATGGACACAACATAAAGGTAGACATAATTTTCGTTCGAAAACACTTCAGAATTGTAAACAATTACAACAGAAAAAATAATATATGATGGAAATTCCACAATAATATATGATATTATGGATATTCCAATGGCCCATTTTGTAAATTTCTTCGTGTAGTAGAACTTTATCTCAAAAAGGGCGATGTGTCCTAACCTGGGATCCGCGGAACATTCAGGACCCGTAAAGTTAGTACTGAATTAAGTTCAAATTTTCAAGTACTGTGATAAAAGAAAAAAACAATATGCACGCGCTACTAGATATTCTCCTAGCTCTGAACTCCTAAATGAGTCGTAGGGGTGTTGTAGTGATATTTGGGGGAGCCCATTCCAGTGAAAGAGAGAGTAAGAGCGAGAAAGAGGGAAAATGATAAAGAGGAAGAATCGACCCAATTCTTGTTTGGTATTCTAATTATCGATCTTGAAAGGATGAAAAGCAAAGCTGACCTCGATGAGATTTGAACTCTGAGCACAGAGAGCCGGAATTAATAATTGTTTCTACTTTAGGCACAAGTCCAGCAATCACCCAGTGCATTACTGGTACTTTATTTTATCGACCCCGTAAGGATGAAAGGCAAAGTCAACCTCGGCGGGATTTGAACTCAGATCATAAAGGGACGTAACTATGCTGGAAAGCATGGCGTCCGACCCTCTACCGATACTGCCAATCCACCGCCGGAATTAATAATGCAAAGCATTCACTTCGATGTTCTAATTTGTCGCCTACGGGGTACTTAATACAAACATTTTCCCTCTTTCTATTCCTATTCTTGCCGTATAATAATCTGAGAGAGCAGTAATTGTGTGTCCGTGGAAAAAGCCATATAAATAAAAGGGATGCTTAATAGAGAGAACGAGTTGTATAGCTATGCAAAAGCTTCCAATGTCTCTGTGAAATGCTTAAATCTCGTTACTTCATCACTATAATAACTCGTTTCAACATCGCTTCCCAGAGCACAGGGCTACATTATCATTATTTTAGCAAGGCACAGAGTGAGCAACGTACCCGTATATACTCGCGTATATGTCGCACTTTTTTAACGATAAATAAGTATAAATTTTTGGGGTGCGACCTATCCGATCGACATCAGACTGACCAATGATTTTTCATAGACTTAATCAACGATGGGTATTTATAAAAATAACTTTGTTAATATTTTGTATTACACCGTGTAACATTTTTTTCTTCCCCGGTTCTAAGTGTCATTTACTGGTTTTTTATATCCCATTATTATTTTTAAAAAAACACTATTATTTAATCAGAAGTTTGAGTTTGTGGTCAGGAGTTTGATATTTCGAAATTTTCATATTTTTCAAGAAGAAACACATTTTCTAAAACTGTATCAGTTCATATAATTAAATCAACAGAGCATATATTTATTTTATTACACAAGCTTATCAAAAGCAAACAAGTAAAAACAAATAACACTTATAAAGCAACTTATACACGTCAGAAATGAGTGGATTTCCTGGATTTGCGGTTGTAGTCCAGGTCGCATTCCCACACTAGCTCCCAGATATAGTCCCCCATCATTTTTTCATTGTAGTGGCCCTGGTATCTCCGCTCTATCTCTTTCACATATTGATGGAATCGTTCGCCTTGTTCTTCTGAGTAGGCGCCCAAATTTCCTTGAATTTTTTCAGGTGAGTGTCCAGCATATGGAGTTTAAGCGACATCCTGCATCCCATGGCGCCAAAAGCCTTTATCAGATCCTGCACCAGTTGCTTGTAGTTTTCAGCTCTGTAGTTGCCCAGGAAGCCCTTAACAGCTGCCTTGAAACAGTTCCATGCTGTTCTCTCAATCCTATTGAGCTTATTGGATAACTCGGTAGACTCAAACACCTTCTTTATCTGAGGTCCAACAAAGATTCTACCTTTGATTTATGCCTCAGATAACTTGGGGGAGAACTCAAGAAGGTACTTCAAAGCGGCTGATTCTTGGTTGAGAGCCTTCACAAACTGCTTCATCAACCCCAACTTAATGTGCAGTGGCGGCATGAGCACAATCCTGGGATCAACCAGTGGCTCCCACATGACGTTCCGGGTCCCAACTACAAATTCTGTTCGCTGCTCCCAGTTCTTTCTTTTGTAGTGGTCAGAGGTGGCTCTGCTGTCCCAAAGGCAGAGGAAGCATTGGAATTTGATAAAGCCTCCTTGGAGTCCAAGCAAGAAAGCCACCATCTTGAAGTCTCCAATGATTTCCCAATTATAATGGTTGTATTGCAGAGCTTCCAAGAGGACTTTCACACTGTAGTAATCTTCCTTCAGGCAAACTTAATGAGCTAGAGGCAGTGTCGCGAACTTGTTTCCATTGTGGAGGAGGACAGCTTTCAAACTTGTGGTGGAGCTGTCTATAAATAGCCGCCATTCCTTGGGCACAAACAGCACCCCAATAACGTCAAACAGTCCAGGCACGTCATGGCAGAAGCAGAGGCCATCCCTAAGAGTGTAAAAGACTGAGAAAGGTTCGTGTCGACTTCTCTGACTTGTCACCTGCACTTCCATCTTGACCAAATTCCACTGCTTCATCCTGGAGACGAATAGCTCTGCATTGGACTTGGTCAGACCCATATCCCTGACCAAGTCATTGACTTCTTTTTGGTTTGGGAAGTGAGGAACTTTTTCTGGTACCCTAGTATCAATAAATCTCTTTAATCCACTTTTTAACAATTTTATACTTTATTGCACTTTTATAATTTTCTTTAGGTATTACTCTTTATTTATAATTTTAATTTAACCTGAAACATATATTTTAAAAATCATTTAACATAAGCAACTTACATACAACGTAAAATCCAGCATACAAATAATTCTAGTGAATAGCTTAGAATTTTAACAAACCCAAACTTTTAACTGTTTAATAGCACTTTTTTATTTATTTGGGACCTAAGCAACACAAAAAAGTGATTACAAGCCAGGAACAGAGAATAAAAAAATATTTGTTACACGGTGTTATTAGTTTCAATTATCATAAAAAATAGTAGTTTCACGGCCCAAATTTCAGTGCGACCTATCTGCGAGTCAATAGCAAATAGCCTATTTGTTAAATGAAAAGTGGTTATGCGACCTATCTGCCGGAGCGACCTATACGCGAGTATATACGGTAATGTGAACTATGATTATAAATCAAGCTAGTTCTTTCAAAAACCTGTCATTAAAATGCAGATTTTAAATCTCAGAGACCGTAAATATTTTCAACATTCCGCTGTCTCTCTCTCTCTCCCTCTATCTCTCTCTCTCTATCTATCTATCTCTCTCTCTCTCTATCTATCTCTCTATCTATATATCTATCTATCTATCTCTCCCTCTATAAATCATAAACTTGAATTCAACATAACGTGCCGATTTATCACTCAATTGCTATTAATAATTAAGTCTCATATTCCAGCTGAAGAATGTTTATGAAATCACTGCTACAATTCAAGATCTGCTGTTTTACTTTTCATTCTTTCAAGCAAGGATCACAATTGTATTACGCATGTGTGAGTGTATACTTGCTTAAACTATTAAGTGAGAGAATGTAGAAATAAGCTTACTGTTTTCGAGTAAAAGCTTCCTGTTAGTGAGAATGTATGACAACGTCTATTCCTTTATCAAGAACAGTGTTCATATATGTGAAATGGGAACATTAAATATTGTTTTACCATGAAATATTTTATTCCATCATAAAGAATATTTGTAGGTTAACATCTCTCACTTGCACCCCGTCTACATATTCTGGTAGATATATTCAACTGAAGTCATGTGAGTTAAATTGATGTAGTTACCAGAATGTAATATCAGTAGTTAGATGTACAATCTTTTGCGATGTAATATGGCAAATAGCAATGATTTTATTTCAGTGTCATAAGATCCAGAAATTTGTTGCGATTAAACCGACTTTCGTACCTGATTTACACTTACTTTAGCGACTGCAGTGCCACAAAAGGCAAAATTAACTGCGGTGTAAATTCAACTAGAAACATTTCTTATGTGGCCTTCCTTGAGAACATAGCTGAAAATTAATGTCATAAGCAGTAAGCAGTACTGAATGACAGGCTCCAGGAAGTAATTATAAGTAGTTCAAATGTGGAATAAATTTATTTTCCTTAATGAGGAAGTCGGCTACTAAAACGTGAAGCTGAAATTCTTCAAATCATAACTTAACGTAGGAAGGACACTTAAGCTACTATGGTTCTCGATAGATTGTGCTTGAAAATAAGACGAGGTAGTGCCGGCAATAGATATATAGTCGGATAAAAGAGAAAGTCAATCCAAACGCGATTCTAGCTCCGCAAAAATGTGAATTCTTGTAAATTTTACTTAAGCGCAATGAAACCTACAATAATTCCGAAGCATTTTTGGAACTGAAAATAATTGTTTCTACTATTGGCACAAGGCCAGCAAATTACCCAGTACATTACTGGTACTTTATTTTATCGACCCCGTAAGGATGAAAGGCAAAGTCAACCTCGGCGGGATTGAACTCAGATCATGAAGGGCCGTAAATCTATGTTGCAAAGCATGGCGTCCGATCCTCTACCGATACTGCCAATTCACTAGTAATTGACATACATTGTTTTTGTTTAATGCTTAAGTATATCTCGTTGAGTTTTTATTGTTCTTCTCATTAACTAGCTTAATATTTGAGTAGCTGTTGCTTTTCATGCGGGCGAAGTCCCCAAAGTATTATTTACAGTAATAATATCCGGTGTTTTACTACTTCTATAAACCATATCTTCTCATATATTCCAATAAGGAGGATTTCTAGCATTAGCGCAATTTCAGACATGGAACAGTCGATATATATTTACCGACCACCAGTGAAGGGCAAGTCAACTATTGTGGAATTGAACTCAAAATTTAAAGAAACGTTAGTAACTAAATATGAACTCAGAAGGTTAAAGGCCATAACGCTATGCTACAAAGCATGGTGTCCGGCACTCTACTGATACTGCTAATCTACCGCCCCCTATTAATAATTGTTTCTACTTTAGGCACAAGGCCAGCAATTACCCGATGCATTACTGGTACTTTATTCTATCGACCCCGGAAGGATGAAAGGCAAAGTTATGACAACGATTAATAATGACAACGTAAACAATAACACCTACAATTAAATCAAATAAGAAATGTTGGAGTATTTACCATTCTACCACAAATATTTGCAAATTAAAACCGACGGAATAAATAAGAGTTGTTAAAAATAGCATCAAATATACTTGGAGCATTACTATTGACATCCAATCGTTTCCATATAAATACAGAATTTCTAATAAAATGATATTTGTTGATATTGTTTGGCTTCAGGTAAGCCGTTATTGCGCAGACGTATGATCAAAGGCTTTCTATTCATGGATATGTTTTCATATATTGTCCACTATAACCATAATATTTGAAGGAGATCTGTTTGAATACGTGTGTCATCTGTTGTGTTAGTGTATAGATTATAGACTGGCGGAGAGAGAGAAATAAATATACTTATTCTTTACTAATGTATTGAGCACCTTATTTTGCTGTGGTTATTTCCCGATGACATTTGGGATACCCTCCTTAACTATATATATATATATATATATATATATATATATATATATATATATATATATATATATATATATATATATATATATATATATATATATATATAATAATAAATAAATAAATAAATTAGACAATTATCAAGGTTGTTTTCAAATCATTTAATAGCTGACAATCGTTTCTTCCAAACTCTCATTTGGTGGCATCGGAGCATTATCAATGTTTGTACATGTAATTAACCTCCTATTCAACTGAACAATAATATAGATACATATATATTGATGTTGTGAGCAACAGTTTCGTATTTACACGGTGGAATGGATGTGACATATATTTTACGAGAATTGTACAAAAATTCAAATTCAAATTAAAAGCACAGAGTGGAATACATGCAACAGATAATACAAGAGAATAGTCTAATAATTAAAGAGGCATTGAGAAAGGAGCTTTGAGAAAGAAATAGTACATTAGCAATACATATGCAGTCGTGTAGAAAGTGCACATGCGTTAGTCATATATATGAGAAGCAAATAAGCAAAGTTATTATGCATATATAGATAAATAAATACCGTATTTTAAGCAAATATGTAATGTATTAAAATCTATGGTGGACGTAGTATGTTGATAGTGTTTGAATTTGTGTGTGTTGAGAAGAACAAAGTTATTGCAGTCTCTTCCATTACATATGTTGAATTATATTTTAGTTAATGTTTATATTGAGTGTTTTAAGTTAGTTAAAGCAATGGATTGTAAATTAGTCTTATTGTATTCTTATTCATGGACTATAGTTGTTCAACAGGTAGGTTTTCCAACGGTTAATTTCCGGAAGTGAGTAAGGGGAGGTAACTAGTTAATTAAATTCAGTTATTCAAAATCTTTGCTCTAATACACATTATAATGTGATACAGTTGAATCTCTATTACATAATGCTATACATTTATACTTGATTTTAAATACAGTGTATTTTATTATAATACATTAAAGGTCCCTTTAGATTGTTATCTATTCATTACTGGATAAGATATATGTTATGGACAATTGTATAGTTGTTTATATGTCCAAATAGATATATCATTTGTGTAATAATATAAGTTATTGGTTAAAAATTAATCCTTATATACAATGCTATTACATTATATATTTAATTATAAATGTATATATACTTTATTATTATTATATTGTGTTAAAGGTAGATCCTTATATACATGTTATTAATTTAATTATATAAATGTATATATAGTTTATTATTACATATTACATTGAGGGCGGGGAAATGGCAGTATCGGTAGAGGGGTGGGCGCCATGATTTCTAGAATAGTTACGTCCCTTTACAGTCTGAGTTCAAATCCCGCCGAGGTTAACTTTGCCTTTCATCCTTACGGGGTCGATAAAATAAAGTACCAGTAATGTACTGGGTAATTGCTGGCCTTGTGCCTAAAGTAGAAACAATTATACAAGGGCGGTGGATTGGCAGTATCAGTAGAGGGTCGGACACCATGCTTTCCAGCATAGTTACGTCCCTTTATGATCTGAGTTCAAATCCCGCCGAGGTTGACTTTGCCTTTCATCCTTACGGGGTCGATAAAATAAAGTACCAGTAATGCACTGGGTAATTGCTGGCCTTGTGCCTAAAGTAGAAACAATTATTACATATTACATTAAATGTCTCTACATATTCTCAAAGCTTCTTTCTCAATGCCTATTTAATTATTAGACTATTCTCTTGTATTATCTGTTGCATGTATTCCACTCTGGGCTTTTAATTTGAATTTGAATTTTTGTACAATTCTCGTAAAATATGTCACATCCATTCCACCCTGTAAATACGAAACTGTTGCTCACAACATCAATATATATGTATCTATATTATTGTTCAGTTGAATAGGAGGTTAATTACATGTACACACATTGATAATGCTCCGATGACCTCAAATGAGAGTTTGGAAGAAACGATTGTCAGCTATTAAATGATTTGAACACAACCTTGATAATTGTCTAATTTATTTATTTTCCTGCTCTGTAAAACAACTGATGTTCTTACATTGAGCTATTTCTCTTACTGGTAATAAGGTAGTAGGAAATTAATGACCTTTCCTGTTTATAGTTGTTTATACTATATACATAACTATAAATAGTATTATTATTATGTATATATATATATGTGTGTGTGTGTGTGTGTGTGAAAGGAACGGCCATGGGCACCAAAGTGGCCCTAACATATGCAACACTCGTTATGGGCCACCTAGAGGCAAAATTACATTCCTAACTGCAGGAAACATTCAGTCATGACTTCGCCACCTACATTAATCACAACTGGAAACGCTACCTAGGCGACTGCTTCATCTTCTGGAATAGAAGCCAAGAAGACCTGCAAAGATTCCATTCCATCATAAACAATCTTTACAAAGAAATAAAATTCACCATGGAATGTAATAAAAAGGAACTACCGTTTCTGGATATCCTTATCATTAAGGAAAGGGAAAATATCAAAACGGACTTATTTTACAAACCAACAGACACACACCAATACTTAAATTTCCGTTCAGCACACCCATCACATACCAAAAGGAACATTCCTTTTAACATGGCAAGACGCATCTGCACCATAGTAACACACCCCACACTACAGGAAAAAAGATTATATGAATTAAAAGAGTCCCTTAAAAGACAAGAATATCCGGTGAACCTCATCAACACAACCATCTCCAAAGCCCAGAACATTCCAGTGACAACACTGAGAAAAACAAAGCAACAAAATAGAATGTAAAAAACAGTTATCCCTTTTGTCATCACTCACAATCCAAGGAACTTCAACATTGTGAAAGCTGCCAAACAATATCTCTCGATTCTCCAGCAGTCCCCTAAGATGAATGCACTCATGAAAGGCGCACAAATTATATATAGTAGACGCCAAGCACCCAACCTAAAGAAACTGCTTACCAAGGCAAATTTACGTCTAATAATTAGACGTGTAACATACTTTTTGTTCCCCGGTCCTAAGTGTCATTTCATGGTTTGTTATATCCCATTATTATAAAAAAAACACTATTATTTAATCAGAAGTTTGGGTTTGTGGTAAGGAGTTTGATATTTCGAAATTTTCATATTTTTCAAGAAAAAACACATTTTCTAAAAATGTATCAGTTCATATAATTAAATCAACAGAGTATATATTTATTTTATTACACAAGCTTATCAAAAGCAAACAAGTAAAAACAAATAACACTTATACAGCAACTTATACACGTCAGAAATGACTGGATTTCCTGGATTTGCGATTGTAGTCCAGGTCGCATTCCCACACTAGCTCCCAGATATAGTCCCCCATCATTTTTTCATTGTAGTGGCCCTGGTATCTCCGCTCTATCTCTTTCACATATTGATGGAATTGTTCGCCTTGTTCTTCTGAGTAGGCGCCCAAATTTCCTTGAATTTTTCCAGGTGAGTGTCCAGCATATGGAGTTTAAGCGACATCCTGCATCCCATGGCACCAGAAGCCTTTATCAGATCCTGCACCAGTTGCTGGTAGTTTTCAGCTCTGTAGTTGCCCAGGAAGCCCTTAACAACTGCCTTAAAACAGTTCCATGCTGTTCTCTCAATCCTATTGAGCTTATTGGAGAACTCGGTAGACTCAAACACCTTCTTTATCTGAGGTCCAACAAAAATTCTACCTTTGATTTATGCCTCAGATAACTTGGGGAAGAACTCAAGAAGGTACTTAAAAGCGGCTGATTCTTGGTTGAGAGCCTTCACAAACTGCTTCATCAACCCCAACTTAATGTGCAGTGGCGGCATGAGCACAATCCTGGGATCTACCAGTGGCTCCCACATGACGTTCCGGGTCCCAACTACAAATTCTGTTCGCTGCTCCCAGTTCTTTCTTTTGTAGTGGTCAGAGGTGGCTCTACTGTCCCAGAGGCAGAGGAAGCATTGGAATTTGATAAAGCCTCCTTGGAGTCCAAGCAGGAAAGCCACCATCTTGAATTCTCCAATGATTTCCCAATTATACTGGTTGTATTGCAGAGTTTCCAAGAGGACTTTCACACTGTAGTAATCATCCTTCAGGTAGACTTAATGAGCTAGGGGCAGTGTCGGGAACTTGTTTCCATTGTGGAGAAGGATAGCCTTCAAACTTGTGGTGGAGCTGTCTATAAATAGCCGCCATTCCTTGGGCACAAACGGCACCCCAATAACGTCAAACAGTCCAGGCACGTCATGGCAGAAGCAGAGGCCATCCCTAAGAGTGTAAAAGCCTGAGAAAGGTTCGTGTCGACTTCTCTGACTTGTCACCTGTACTTCTTCCTTGACCAAGTTCCACTGCTTCATCCTGGAGACGAATAGCTCTGCATTGGACTTGGTCAGACCCATATCCCTGACCAAGTCATTGACTTCTTTTTGGTTTGGGAAGTGAGTAACTTTTTCTGGTACCTCATGCAGGTAATCCAAGTCCTCAGCATCCATATCCTCCTCTTCATCAGAATACTTGTCTTGGAAAATAAATTTGATATGCAATACAAAATAAATATCGGAAAGGGAAATACATATTTAAATAATATAAAAGAACACTAATCATACTAATGAAAATTCGTGCTTAAAACACAACTTACCCTTTATTCAGGGTGCGAAAATCCAGTATCAATAAATCTCTTTAATCCACTTTTTAACAATTTTATACTTTGCTGCACTTTTATAATTTTCTTTAGGTATTACTCTTTATTTATAATTTTAATTTAACCTGAAACATATATTTTAAAAATCATTTAACATAAGCAAATTAAACTTACATGCAACGTAAAATCCAGCATACAAATAATTCTAGTGAATAGCTTAGAATTTTTACAAACCCAAACGTTTAACTGTTTAATAGCACTTTTTTATTTATTTGGGACCTAAGCAACACAAAAAGACTGATTACAAGCCAGGAACAGAGAATAAAAAAATGTTTGTTACACGGTGTTATTAGTTTCAATTATCATAAAAAATAGTAGTTTGTCGGCCCAAATTTCAGTGCGACCTATCTGCGAGTCAATGGCAAATAGCCTATTTGTTAAATGAAAAGTGGTTATGCGACCTATTTGCCGGGGCGACCTATACGCGAGTATATACGGTAATGTGAACTATGATTATAAATCAAGCTAGTTCTTTCAAAAACCTGTCAATAAAATGCAGATTTTAAATCTCAGAGACCGTAAATATTTTCAACATTCCGCTGTCTCTCTCTCTCCCTTTCTCTCTCTCTCTATCTATCTCTCTATCTCTATCTCTATCTCTCTCTCTATCTATCTATCTCTCTCTCTCTCTCTCTCTCTCTCTCTCTCTCTCTCTCTCTCTCTCTCTCTCTCTCTCTCTCTCCCTCTATAAATCATAAACTTGAATTCAACATAACGTGCCGATTTATCACTCAATGGCTATTAATAATTAAGTCTCATATTCCAGCTGAAGAATGTTTATGAAATCACTGCTACAATTCAAGATCTGCTGTTTTACTTTTCATTCTTTCAAGCAAGGATCACAATTGTATTACGCATGTGTGAGTGTATACTTGCTTAAACTATTAAGTGAGAGAATGTAGAAATAAGCTTACTGTTTTCGAGTAAAAGCTTCCTGTTAGTGAGAATGTATGACAACGTCTATTCCTTTATCAAGAACAGTGTTCATATATGTGAAATGGGAACATTAAATATTGTTTTACCATGAAATATTTTATTCCATCATAAAGAATATTTGTAGGTTAACATCTCTCACTTGCACCCCGTCTACATATTCTGGTAGATATATTCAACTGAAGTCATGTGAGTTAAATTGATGTAGTTACCAGAATGTAATGTCAGTAGTTAGATGTACAATCTTTTGCGATGTAATATGGCAAATAGCAATGATTTTATTTCAGTGTCATAAGATCCAGAAATTTGTTGCGATTAAACCGACTTTCGTACTTGATTTATACTTACTTTAGCGACTGCAGTGCCACAAAAGGCAAAATTAACTGCGATGTAAATTCAACTAGAAACATTTCTTATGTGGCCTTCCTTGAGAACATAGCTGAAAATTAATGTCATAAGCAGTAAGCAGTACTGAATGACAGGCTCCAGGAAGTAATTATAAGTAGTTCAAATGTGGAATAAATATATTTTCCTTAATGAGGAAGTCGGCTACTAAAACGTGAAGCTGAAATTCTTGAAATCATAACTTAACGTAGGAAGGACACTTAAGCTACTATAGTTCTCGATAGATTGTGCTTGAATATAAGACGAAGTAGTGCCGGCAATAGATATATAGTCGGATAAAAGAGAAAGTCAATCCAAACGCGATTCTAGCTCCCCAAAAATGTGAATTCTTGTAAATTTTACTTAAGCGCAATGAAACCTACAATAATTCCGAAGCATTTTTGGAACTGCCAGGAATATGAAAATAATATTAGTAATTGGCATACATTGTTTTTGTTTAATGCTTAAGTATATCTCGTTGAGTTTTTATTGTTCTTCTCATTAACTAGCTTAATCTTTGAGTAGCTGTTGCTTTTCATGCGGACGAAGTCCCCAAAGTATTATTTACAGTAACAATATCCGGCGTTTTACTACTTCTATAAACCATATCTTCTCATATATTCCAATAAGGAGGATTTCTAGCATTAGCGCAATTTCAGACATGGAACAGTCGATATATATTTACCGACCACCAGTGAAGGGCAAGTCAACTATTGTGGAATTGAACTCAAAATTTAAAGAAACGTTAGTAACTAAATATGAACTCAGAAGGTTAAAGGCCATAACGCTATGCTACAAAGCATGGTGTCCGGCACTCTACTGATACTGCCAATCTACCGCCCCCTATTAATAATTGTTTCTACTTTAGGCACAAGGCCAGCAATTACCCAATGCATTACTGGTACTTTATTCTATCGACCCCGGAAGGATGAAAGGCAAAGTTATGACAACGATTAATAATGACAACGTAAACAATAACACCTACAATTAAATCAAATTAGAAATGTTGGAGTATTTACCATTCTACCACAAATATTTGCAAATTAAAACCGACGGAATAAATAAGAGTTGTTAAAAATAGCATCAAATATACTTGGAGCATTACTATTGACATCCAATCGTTTCCATATAAATACAGAATTTCTAATAAAAGGATATTTGTTGATGTTGTTTGGCTTCAGGTAAGCCGTTATTGCGCAGACATATGATCAAAGGCTTTCTATTCATGGATATGTTTTCATATATTGTCCACTATAACCATAATATTTGAAGGAGATCTGTTTGAATACGTGTGTCATCTGTTGTGTTAGTGTATAGATTATAGACTGGCGGAGAGAGAGAAATAAATATACTTATTCTTTACTAATGTATTGAGCACCTTATTTTGCTGTGGTTATTTCCCGATGACATTTGGGATACCCTCCTTAACTATATATATATATATATATGTATATATAATAATAAATAAATAAATAAATTAGACAATTATCAAGGTTGTGTTCAAATCATTAAATAGCTGACAATCATTTCTTCCAAACTCTCATTTGGTGGCATCGGAGCATTATCAATGTTTGTACATGTAATTAACCTCCTATTCAACTGAACAATAATATAGATACATATATATTGATGTTGTGAGCAACAGTTTCGTATTTACACGGTGGAATGGATGTGACATATTTTATGATAATTGTACAAAAATTCAAATTCAATTTAAAAGCACAGAGTGGAATACATGCAATAGATAATACAAGAGAATAGTCTAATAATTAAAGAGGCATTGAGAAAGGAGCTTTGCGGTTGTAGTCCAGGTCGCATTCCCGCACTAGCCCCCAGATATAGTCCCCCATCATTTTTTCATTGTTGTGGCCCTGGTATCTCCGCTCTATCTCTTTCATATATTGATGGAATCGTTCGCCTTGTTCTTCTGAGTAGGCGCCCATATTGTCCTTGAATTTTTCCAGGTGAGCGTCCAGCATATGGAGTTTAAGCGACATCCTGCATCCCATGGCGCCAAAAGCCTTTATCAGATCCTGCACCAGTTGCTGGTAGTTTTCAGCTCTGTAGTTGCCCAGGAAGCCCTTAACAACTGCCTTAAAACAGTTCCATGCTGTTCTCTCAATCCTATTGAGCTTATTGGAGAACTCGGTAGACTCAAACACCTTCTTTATCTGAGGTCCAACAAAAATTCTACCTTTGATTTATGCCTCAGATAACTTGGGGAAGAACTCAAGAAGGTACTTAAAAGCGGCTGATTCTTGGTTGAGAGCCTTCACAAACTGCTTCATCAACCCCAACTGAATGTGCAGTGGCGGCATGATCACAATCCTGGGGGTCAACCAGTGGCTCCCACATGACATTCCGAGTCCCAACTACAAATTCTGTTCGCTGCTCCCAGTTCTTTCTTTTGTAGTGGTCAGAGGTGGCTCTGCTGTCCCAAAGGCAGAAGAAGCATTGGAATTTGATAAAGCCTCCTTGGAGTCCAAGCAGGAAAGCCACCATCTTGAAGTCTCCAATGATTTCCTAATTGTACTGGTTGTATTGCAGAGCTTCCAAGAGGACTTTCACACTGTAGTAATCTTCTTTCAGGCAAGACTTAATGAGCTAGGGGCAGTGTCGGTAACTTGTTACCATTGTAGAGGAGGACAGCTTTCAAACTTGTGGTGGAGCTGTCTATAAATAGCCGCCACTCCTTGGGCACAAACGGCACCCCAATAACGTCAAACAGTCCAGGCACGTCATGGCAGAAGCAGAGGCCATTCCTAAGAGTGTAAAAGACTGAGAAAGGTTCGTGTCGACTTCTCTGACTTGTCACCTGCACTTCCTTCTTGACCAACTTCTACTGCTTCATCCTGGAGACGAATAGCTCTGCATTGGACTTGGTCAGACCCATATCCCTGACCAAGTCATTGACTTCTTTTTGGTTTGGGAAGTGAGGAACTTTTTCTGGTACCCCAGTATCAATAAATCTCTTTAATCCACTTTTTATACTTTATTGCACTTTTATAATTTTCTTTAGGTATTACTCTTTATTTATAATTTTAATTTAACCTGAAACATATATTTTTAAAAAATCATTTAACATAAGCAAATTAAACTTACATACAACGTAAAATCCAGCATACAAATAATTCTAGTGAATAGCTTAGAATTTTTACAAACCCAAACTTTTAACTGTTTAATAGCACTTTTTTATTTATTTGGGACCTAAGCAACACAAAAAAGTGATTACAAGCCAGAAACAGAGAATAAAAAAATGTTTGTTACACGGTCTTATTAGTTTCAATAATCATTAAAAAATAGTAGTTTCACGGCCCAAATTTCAGTGCGACCTATCTGCGAGTCAATGGCAAATTGCCTATTTGTTAAATGAAAAGTGGTTATGCGACATATCTGCCGGGGCGACCTATACGCGAGTATATACGGTAATGTGAACTATGATTATAAATCAAGCTAGTTCTTTCAAAAACCTGTCAATAAAATGCAGATTTTAAATCTCAGAGACCGTAAATATTTTCAACATTCCGCTGTCTCTCTCTCTCCCTTTCTCTCTCTCTCTATCTATCTCTCTATCTCTATCTCTATCTCTCTCTCTATCTATCTATCTATCTCTCTCTCTCTCTCTCTCTCTCTCTCTCTCTCTCTCTCTCTCTCTCTCTCTCTCTCTCTCTCTCTCTCCTCTATAAATCATAAACTTGAATTCAACATAACGTGCCGATTTACCACTCAATGGCTATTAATAATTAAGTCTCATATTCCAGCTGAAGAATGTTTATGAAATCACTGCTACAATTCAAGATCTGCTGTTTTACTTTTCATTCTTTCAAGCAAGGATCACAATTGTATTACGCATGTGTGAGTGTATACTTGCTTAAACTATTAAGTGAGAGAATGTAGAAATAAGCTTACTGTTTTCGAGTAAAAGCTTCCTGTTAGTGAGAATGTATGACAACGTCTATTCCTTTATCAAGAACAGTGTTCATATATGTGAAATGGGAACATTAAATATTGTTTTACCATGAAATATTTTATTCCATCATAAAGAATATTTGTAGGTTAACATCTCTCACTTGCACCCCGTCTACATATTCTGGTAGATATATTCAACTGAAGTCATGTGAGTTAAATTGATGTAGTTACCAGAATGTAATGTCAGTAGTTAGATGTACAATCTTTTGCGATGTAATATGGCAAATAGCAATGATTTTATTTCAGTGTCATAAGATCCAGAAATTTGTTGCGATTAAACCGACTTTCGTACTTGATTTATACTTACTTTAGCGACTGCAGTGCCACAAAAGGCAAAATTAACTGCGATGTAAATTCAACTAGAAACATTTCTTATGTGGCCTTCCTTGAGAACATAGCTGAAAATTAATGTCATAAGCAGTAAGCAGTACTGAATGACAGGCTCCAGGAAGTAATTATAAGTAGTTCAAATGTGGAATAAATTTATTTTCCTTAATGAGGAAGTCGGCTACTAAAACGTGAAGCTGAAATTCTTGAAATCATAACTTAACGTAGGAAGGACACTTAAGCTACTATAGTTCTCGATAGATTGTGCTTGAATATAAGACGAAGTAGTGCCGGCAATAGATATATAGTCGGATAAAAGAGAAAGTCAATCCAAACGCGATTCTAGCTCCCCAAAAATGTGAATTCTTGTAAATTTTACTTAAGCGCAATGAAACCTACAATAATTCCGAAGCATTTTTGGAACTGCCAGGAATATGAAAATAATATTAGTAATTGGCATACATTGTTTTTGTTTAATGCTTAAGTATATCTCGTTGAGTTTTTATTGTTCTTCTCATTAACTAGCTTAATCTTTGAGTAGCTGTTGCTTTTCATGCGGACGAAGTCCCCAAAGTATTATTTACAGTAACAATATCCGGCGTTTTACTACTTCTATAAACCATATCTTCTCATATATTCCAATAAGGAGGATTTCTAGCATTAGCGCAATTTCAGACATGGAACAGTCGATATATATTTACCGACCACCAGTGAAGGGCAAGTCAACTATTGTGGAATTGAACTCAAAATTTAAAGAAACGTTAGTAACTAAATATGAACTCAGAAGGTTAAAGGCCATAACGCTATGCTACAAAGCATGGTGTCCGGCACTCTACTGATACTGCCAATCTACCGCCCCCTATTAATAATTGTTTCTACTTTAGGCACAAGGCCAGCAATTACCCAATGCATTACTGGTACTTTATTCTATCGACCCCGGAAGGATGAAAGGCAAAGTTATGACAACGATTAATAATGACAACGTAAACAATAACACCTACAATTAAATCAAATTAGAAATGCTGGAGTATTTACCATTCTACCACAAATATTTGCAAATTAAAACCGACGGAATAAATAAGAGTTGTTAAAAATAGCATCAAATATACTTGGAGCATTACTATTGACATCCAATCGTTTCCATATAAATACAGAATTTCTAATAAAAGGATATTTGTTGATGTTGTTTGGCTTCAGGTAAGCCGTTATTGCGCAGACATATGATCAAAGGCTTTCTATTCATGGATATGTTTTCATATATTGTCCACTATAACCATAATATTTGAAGGAGATCTGTTTGAATACGTGTGTCATCTGTTGTGTTAGTGTATAGATTATAGACTGGCGGAGAGAGAGAAATAAATATACTTATTCTTTACTAATGTATTGAGCACCTTATTTTGCTGTGGTTATTTCCCGATGACATTTGGGATACCCTCCTTAACTATATATATATATATATATGTATATATAATAATAAATAAATAAATAAATTAGACAATTATCAAGGTTGTGTTCAAATCATTAAATAGCTGACAATCATTTCTTCCAAACTCTCATTTGGTGGCATCGGAGCATTATCAATGTTTGTACATGTAATTAACCTCCTATTCAACTGAACAATAATATAGATACATATATATTGATGTTGTGAGCAACAGTTTCGTATTTACACGGTGGAATGGATGTGACATATTTTATGATAATTGTACAAAAATTCAAATTCAATTTAAAAGCACAGAGTGGAATACATGCAATAGATAATACAAGAGAATAGTCTAATAATTAAAGAGGCATTGAGAAAGGAGCTTTGCGGTTGTAGTCCAGGTCGCATTCCCGCACTAGCCCCCAGATATAGTCCCCCATCATTTTTTCATTGTTGTGGCCCTGGTATCTCCGCTCTATCTCTTTCATATATTGATGGAATCGTTCGCCTTGTTCTTCTGAGTAGGCGCCCATATTGTCCTTGAATTTTTCCAGGTGAGCGTCCAGCATATGGAGTTTAAGCGACATCCTGCATCCCATGGCGCCAAAAGCCTTTATCAGATCCTGCACCAGTTGCTGGTAGTTTTCAGCTCTGTAGTTGCCCAGGAAGCCCTTAACAACTGCCTTAAAACAGTTCCATGCTGTTCTCTCAATCCTATTGAGCTTATTGGAGAACTCGGTAGACTCAAACACCTTCTTTATCTGAGGTCCAACAAAAATTCTACCTTTGATTTATGCCTCAGATAACTTGGGGAAGAACTCAAGAAGGTACTTAAAAGCGGCTGATTCTTGGTTGAGAGCCTTCACAAACTGCTTCATCAACCCCAACTGAATGTGCAGTGGCGGCATGATCACAATCCTGGGGGTCAACCAGTGGCTCCCACATGACATTCCGGGTCCCAACTACAAATTCTGTTCGCTGCTCCCAGTTCTTTCTTTTGTAGTGGTCAGAGGTGGCTCTGCTGTCCCAAAGGCAGAAGAAGCATTGGAATTTGATAAAGCCTCCTTGGAGTCCAAGCAGGAAAGCCACCATCTTGAAGTCTCCAATGATTTCCTAATTGTACTGGTTGTATTGCAGAGCTTCCAAGAGGACTTTCACACTGTAGTAATCTTCTTTCAGGCAAGACTTAATGAGCTAGGGGCAGTGTCGGTAACTTGTTACCATTGTAGAGGAGGACAGCTTTCAAATTTGTGGTGGAGCTGTCTATAAATAGCCGCCACTCCTTGGGCACAAACGGCACCCCAATAACGTCAAACAGTCCAGGCACGTCATGGCAGAAGCAGAGGCCATTCCTAAGAGTGTAAAAGACTGAGAAAGGTTCGTGTCGACTTCTCTGACTTGTCACCTGCACTTCCTTCTTGACCAACTTCTACTGCTTCATCCTGGAGACGAATAGCTCTGCATTGGACTTGGTCAGACCCATATCCCTGACCAAGTCATTGACTTCTTTTTGGTTTGGGAAGTGAGGAACTTTTTCTGGTACCCCAGTATCAATAAATCTCTTTAATCCACTTTTTATACTTTATTGCACTTTTATAATTTTCTTTAGGTATTACTCTTTATTTATAATTTTAATTTAACCTGAAACATATATTTTAAAAAATCATTTAACATAAGCAAATTAAACTTACATACAACGTAAAATCCAGCATACAAATAATTCTAGTGAATAGCTTAGAATTTTTACAAACCCAAACTTTTAACTGTTTAATAGCACTTTTTTATTTATTTGGGACCTAAGCAACACAAAAAAGTGATTACAAGCCAGAAACAGAGAATAAAAAAATGTTTGTTACACGGTCTTATTAGTTTCAATTATCATTAAAAAATAGTAGTTTCACGGCCCAAATTTCAGTGCGACCTATCTGCGAGTCAATGGCAAATTGCCTATTTGTTAAATGAAAAGTGGTTATGCGACATATCTGCCGGGGCGACCTATACGCGAGTATATACGGTAATGTATAACTATGATTATAAATCAAGCTAGTTCTTTCAAAAACCTGTCAATAAAATGCAGATTTTAAATCTCAGAGACCGTAAATATTTTCAACATTCCACTGTCTCTCTCTCTCCCTCTCTCCCTCTCTCTCTCTCTCTCTCTCTCTCTCTCTATCTCTATCTCTCTCTCTCTCTCTCTCTCTCTCTCTCTCTCTCCCTCTATAAATCATAAACTTGAATTCAACATAACGTGCCGATTGATCACTCAATTGCTATGTTTATGAAATCACTGCTACAATTCAAGATCTGTTGTTTTACTTTTCATTCTTTCAAGCAAGGATCACAATTGTATTACGCATGTGTGAGTGTATACTTGCTTAAACTATTAAGTGAGAGAATGTAGAAATAAGCTTACTGTTTTCGAGTAAAAGCTTCCTGTTAGTGAGAATGTATGACAACGTCTATTCCTTTATCAAGAACAGTGTTCATATATGTGAAATGGGAACATTAAATATTGTTTTACCATGAAATATTTTATTCCATCATAAAGAATATTTGTAGGTTAACATCTCTCACTTGCACCCCGTCTACATATTCTGGTAGATATATTCAACTGAAGTCATGTGAGTTAAATTGATGTAGTTACCAGAATGTAATATCAGTAGTTAGATGTACAATCTTTTGCGATGTAATATGGCAAATAGCAATGATTTTATTTCAGTGTCATAAGATCCAGAAATTTGTTGCGATTAAACCGACTTTCGTACCTGATTTACACTTACTTTAGCGACTGCAGTGCCACAAAAGGCAAAATTAACTGCGGTGTAAATTCAACTAGGAACATTTCTTATGTGGCCTTCCTTGAGAACATAGCTGAAAATTAATGTCATAAGCAGTAAGCAGTACTGAATGACAGGCTCCAGGAAGTAATTATAAGTAGTTCAAATGTGGAATAAATTTATTTTCCTTAATGAGGAAGTCGGCTACTAAAACGTGAAGCTGAAATTCTTCAAATCATAACTTAACGTAGGAAGGACACTTAAGCTACTCTGGTTCTCGATAGATTGTGCTTGAAAATAAGACGAGGTAGTGCTGGCAATAGATATATAGTCGGATAAAAGAGAAAGTCAATCCAAACGCGATTCTAGCTCCCCAAAAATGTGAATTCTTGTAAATTTTACTTAAGCGCAATGAAACCTACAATAATTCCGAAGCATTTTTGGAACTGCCAGGAATATGAAAATAATATTAGTAATTGGCATACATTGTTTTTGTTTAATACTTAAGTATATCTCGTTGAGTTTTTATTGTTCTTCTCATTAACTAGCTTAATCTTTGAGTAGCTGTTGCTTTTCATGCGGACGAAGTCCCCAAAGTATTATTTACAGTAACAATATCCGGTGTTTTACTACTTCTATAAACCATATCTTCTCATATATTCCAATAAGGAGGATTTCTAGCATTAGAGCAATTTCAGACATGGAACAGTCGATATATATTTACCGACCACCAGTGAAGGGCAAGTCAACTATTGCGGAATTGAACTCAAAATTTAAAGAAACGTTAGTAACTAAATATGAACTCAGAAGGTTAAAGGCCATAACGCTATGCTACAAAGCATGGTGCCCGGCACTCTACTGATACTGCCAATCTACCGCCCCCTATTAATAATTGTTTCTACTTTTGGCACAAGGCCAGCAATTACCCTATGCATTACTGGTACTTTATTCTATCGACCCCGGAAGGATGAAAGGCAAAGTTATGACAACGATTAATAATGACAACGTAAACAATAACACCTACAATTAAATCAAATAAGAAATGTTGGAGTATTTACCATTCTACCACAAATATTTGCAAATTAAAACTGACGGAATAAATAAGAGTTGTTAAAAATAGCATCAAATATACTTGGAGCATTACTATTGACATCCAATCGTTTCCATATAAATACAGAATTTCTAATAAAATGATATTTGTTGATATTGTTTGGCTTCAGGTAAGCCGTTATTGCGCAGACGTATGATCAAAGGCTTTCTATTCATGGATATGTTTTCATATATTGTCCACTATAACCATAATATTTGAAGGAGATCTGTTTGAATACGTGTGTCATCTGTTGTGTTAGTGTATAGATTATAGACTGGCGGAGAGAGAGAAATAAATATACTTATTCTTTACTAATGTATTGAGCACCTTATTTTGCTGTGGTTATTTCCCGATGACATTTGGGATACCCTCCTTAACTATATATATATATATATGTATATATAATAATAAATAAATAAATAAATTAGACAATTATCAAGGTTGTGTTCAAATCATTTCATAGCTGACAATCGTTTTTTCCAAACTCTCATTTGGGGGTCATCGGAGCATTATCAATATTTGTACATGTAATTAACCTCCTATTCAACTGAACAATAATACAGATACATATATATTGATGTTGTGAGCAACAGTTTCGTATTTACAGGGTGGAATGGATGTGACATATATTTTACGGGAATTGTACAAAAATTCAAATTCAAATTAAAAGCACAGAGTGGAATACATGCAACAAATGTTGAATAGCTTTGAATTTTTACAAACCGAAACTTTTAACTGTTTAATAGCTCTCTTTTTTTTTATTTGGGATCTAAGCAACACAAAAAAAGTAATTACAAGCCAGGAACAGAGAAAAATATTTTTTTTTGTTACACGGTCTAAATGAAGCAATGCAAGTTAAGAAATACGGGGACCCTCGATGCGGAACTTGCAAACACATTGAAGGGTGTGGACAAATCTCCTTTAAAAACAACGAGTCTTTCACAGTTAATGCAAACATGAATTGCAAAACCAAAAACTTGATTTACTGTGCAACCTGCCTACAATGTAAAGAATACTACATTGGTGAAACCGGAACGGTTCTACATGACATAGTTTGAGTACAATATCAATAAATTAGAGACCCCTCCGTCAGAAACACGACATGCAGTGAACACTTCGCAACATGCGGAAAGGGAAATTTCACAATTTTTCCCCTTCTTTAAGATATGGTCGGACAACGAACACTTCCGAAAATAGAAAGAAGAATTCTTTATTAGAAAATACAAACCACTACTGAACACAAAAAAGTGATATTCCACCTTCAAGTAACGGGATTCTCCCCCCGCCCTCTTTTCTTTAAAAAATCTCATGTTGAAAAAGAAAGATAGTTGATGACACCCGTACTTTCAAACATTGTGTGTATATATAAGTGTATGTATACACGTGCGTATGTGTGAGATATATATATATATGTGTGTGTGTGTGTGTGTGTGTATGTGTGTATATATATGTGTATGTATATATATTATGTATATATATTATGTCAGGTCACCAGTTGGTGCTACTGGTAACATGTATCCCAGTACAACCTGTCTCGTGGTCGGGTCGTTGGTGACTAAACTGGCAACCCCACCAAGGTTTCTTGGTGAGGAGGATGACTTTGGACATCCTGCAGGACTAAAAACAAAACCTGTCAAAGGGCAAAGGAGCTCTTAAGAGTCAATGGCCATCCAAAATCACCGGGAGAGATGACCCCTTAGCCTTTGTCAAGGCAGAATTCTAGGAGAAGGAAAACTCTGATATAACACCTGCAACCCTGATGGTATCCATTGATGTTGACTTGTTCTTCTTTTTGGTAAATATCATCTTGGTTAAGAGAGTGGGACTGGCTTTGTGCAGTGCCTTTGCTCACTATAAAAGCTTCACGGCACAGGCATTGCTTTATATCTGGAGATCTCTCTGCACTTGTCGTCACATGGTACCATGGGCCCAGCACTATGTGTCAATAATTGTCACAGGTGTAGTGTTTGTACCAGAGTTTTCAAGTCGCTGGCTGGACTAAAAAGTCACACTCGTTCAGCGCATCGGTAGGGGTTCTCCTACATGGATATAAAGTAGTGGCCGTACTCGAAAACGAGTTGGCAGCCACTATGTATATATGTGTGTGCGTGTGTGTGTATATATGTGTATGTATATGTATATATATATATATCTGTGTGTGTATCTTTATGTACATGTATGTGTGGGTGTATGTACATGTATGTGTGGGTGCATGCACGTGTATATATATATATATATATATATGTGTGTGTGTGGGTGTATAGATGTGTGTGTGTGTGTATGTGTATATATATGCGTATGCATTTGTGTGTATATATGTGTATGTGTGTGTATATATATATATATGTATGTGTTTATATTTGTGTGGGGGTATGTGTGTGTATATATATATATGTGTGTGTGTGTGTGTGTATATATATGCGTATGCATTTGTGTGTATATATATGCGTATGCATTTGTGTGTATATATGTATATATGTGTTTGTGTGTGTATATATATATATATATGTATGTGTATATAATTGTGTGGGGGTATGTGTGTGTATATATATATGTGTGTGTGTGTGTGTTGATATGTGTGTGTATGTATGTAATATATATGGACTATAAATATATTTGCATATAGGGAAGTGAATATGTGAGCTAGGATGTGTGTCCCCCCCCCCCCACACACACACACACTTCCTCTCTCAAACCAATATCAACAACACATTTTTGACAAATGTTCCAAAACTATCCTTCTTTTCTCTTTTTACTGTCATCCCATTCTTATCAAAAGACATGTATCTTACACCTCATTAAAACCCAGATACGCACCTAAATTCATCTTTGATATAGAAATTTGTAGAAGATATCTTTATAAATTTAAGAGAGTTGATTCAGCTATGCCATTATATACTCATCAAAGGTCAGCTAATGAAATAAAACCAGCAGGAGGGGATGTTTACAACCACCTTCTCAAACACCCTTATCTTGCAACCTCACCATTTTCTGAATGTATATATATATATATATGTGTGTGTGTGTGTGTGTGTGTGTGTGTGTGTGTGTGTGTGTGTGTGTGTGTGTGTGTGTGTGTGTGTGTGTGTGTGTGTGTGTGTGTGTGTGTGTGTGTGTGTGTGTGTGTGTGTGTGTGCGCGTGTGTGTGTGTGTATGCTTTAATTCCTCCAAATCTTCATCAACACTCATTAACACCACACGCCACACCTCAGACACATCCAAATCTCTTATATACATAGTCACACATCTCAACACAACCTGATCTCAGTTTGACAATCGCCACCGACAGACGAATGCGAGAAAGTTCTCCAACCTAAGTTAACCAGGAATCTTTAAAATTCTTCCCACCGATGTTAACAAAGAACTTACTAGATTTACCAAGAGACTTGATGGCTGTCGTTAGGGAATAGTAACCAGAAATTTTTTTTTTTATATACTTTTAACATTCTCGGTATTCTTCTATATATTTACCCCATATTGTTTTACTTATTGTTTAGATTTCCTCCCCCTCCCCCTCCCTAGTATACTTGCTTGACCTCCTGCCCTGCTGTAGTTGGCACTATCAACGCACGACTGGGTTTCCTCCACCCCCTCTCCCTCTTTCTTCTACTGGCAGGTTCAGCTACCCCTTCCTTCCACAAATTGCCATGATAGAATTATGTGTCTCAACAACAAACTTTTGACCAATCCTTGTGACAATCACTTTTACCATATATGGAATTACCCCCTGAGAAGCTCGGCTATTCATATACCAGGATAAAAATTTTCATTTAGTCCAGAATTAGCCGTCGAAACGGCTTGAGCTCAGCCGTCGGGGTCCTACTCGTTCCTATTACCCACTCTACTACCCTAAGTATTGAGTACTTTGGTGCGTTATGGTCCACTTGGTTCCTTACCACATTTCCTTCGTTATATATATATATATATATATATATATGATTGATAGATAGAAAGATGGATATATAGATAGATAGACACCTAGATAGTTAGGTAGATAGATAGATACAATGTACGTGGCTGGGTCAAGAATGAATGTTTCGTTGTTGTTTTTTTTGTTGTTTTTTTTCTTCAAATTCCAGTATTTACAATAATGGATAGGCAGTGTTCTGAAGGTTCTAAAGGTATTTTTGCCATTTATGGTAACCCGATATTATCTCTATACATTTGCGATTGCACATCTGTCAACTCTCTCCATCCGACGGAGAGATCTCCCACCCACTTTGGGGTGGATGAGAGATGTCTTCTCTTGTGAAAATGGGTATAGCTTTCATTTTGTAAAATCTCCTCATTTTGCCTCATTTCTCCCCGTTTTGGGGCAATTTTTTTCATGGTAGTCTTCGTTTGGGTTTTTAGGGGTTGGCAGATCTGCCCTTGCTAAAACCAATATTCTGTTAAGGATGAAGGTTATCAGATTTCTAATTTCTAAGCGTGGTAATGTTGTTGGGGGGGGGGGGATATTTGTGATCCTATGTTGTCCATAATGGTTTTTACAGAATTTATATTAGATATTTTCCGGTATCTAATCAGGGATGTCAAGAAGTTCCTTGTTATATTTATGGATTCGTTTGTGCTATGTAAATGATCCTAACACATCTTTTATTCTGTGTTTGTAAGTGTTGTTTTGTGTGTTTCTGATTATCACTAAAGCTATTTCTTGCTAAAGTTTGGTGACAGAGCTGGGAAACTTTATTAAATATTCATTTATTTGATGATAGGTTTTATATTAATCTACTAATATGTTGTTTTTTTAATAATTGTAGGAGGATAGTTGAAGTTTTTATTAATGTATATTGTTTATTCATTGGATCATCTAATGTTATATATTGTATATGTTTAAGATTACTTTAACGTGTTGGTTTGTCGTCATAAATCTGACAAATTATTCCAGAAATTTCAGCAATTATCCCCAGTAAACTCATCATTTTATGAAGCGTTATAACATAATTTACTCGAACATGACTTATTAAAAAATTATATAATCTAATGAAATGTCAATTTGAATACTTGCTTGGAAATCTCTACAAAATAATTCGATGTTAGATTTATTTTAAATTGATGAGTTGGATAATTTGAAAAAACAAATCTCTACTTCAGATATATGAAATTTGAAGTGTAAAATCAGTTAAAATGAGACTCAAAAAATGATAACTGTCCATTATCGATGTACTTATGAAGTAAAGAATGAAATATTGATGACATTATCATTTTATTTTAGAGAAAACTTTCAAGAAACTGCAACTTAGTATTAAGTTACATTATTCAATTTAAACGAAGTTTACTGAAATTTGTCAAGTCGTTCAAAGTCGTTTTCTAGCCGTGGCTGTATTACAGGACATTTGATTTCTTGAGTTATGTCAACAGAGTAAAAAGCTTTCAATGCATATATCGAATTTGTGATGAGAACTTCTTAAACGCTAATAGTATGTAAGACTTGTATTTATAAAAAGTAACTAACATATTTATAAATTCAAAACACCAAAGATGTTCTAATAAGCCATATATTTATAACGAAGAATTCGAGAAATAAACAAATTTGAGCTACCTAAAATGAATCCATACTTTTAGTAGTGAGCGTTAACGGAATATACATGTTAGCAATTACGATGGTCGAAATTTTTTTACTCTACTTGCATTTTTGGTGAGGGAAAATTATAAAACATTCGAGACCAGTGCCAAGTAAACAAATATTTTTTACTTTATTTGAGATATAAAATTTGTAAACTACTTTTAGTGTAAATCAGAGTTTCTCCAAGTGGTGCTACCACCCACCCGCCCACCAGGAGGGGGGGGGACACTTAGAAAGTCCAGGGGGCGCTGGGGCGGAGCTGTAGAGATGATATAATAGTATATTAAATATCAATTAATACATATTATATATATAGTAAAATAAAAAATATATAACATTTATTTATACATAGTATATATTATACTAGCAGTGTACCCGGCGTTGCACGGGTAAGAACATTGTTCCTCCAATGAAAAATGTTTATTTGTGAGTGCCTGTTAAAAACTCACGAAAATATACCGACAGGAAACTTGAAGTTGAAATTGAAAAAAGAAGTTGAAAGTACAGTTTAGCTGTCTACGTGCATTGTTCATAGAAATATTGTTGAGCCCCTTCTTTTCATACTCCTCTGTTTTGGTCTTTTGCAGTAAATGTGAAAGAGAAAGTCACAGGTTAAGTTGGCAGAAGGTTCCAGTGTCATAGCAGTAAGGCGTAGGCTACTTACCTCAAAAGTTCATTAGCACTCTTCCCACTAAGTTACTCTTTCTCTCTATCCCTCTCGGTGCAGTCCCTTGCGAATTTCTCGTGTAGGCCTGGTGTAGATTTGCACCCGATCCATCTGCCCGATGCACATGTCCACTTTGTACGGCTTTTGGAGGAAGGAGTGACCAGCAGTACATTGTTTGGTATTATTATGAAAAGGTGTAGCAGAGAATCCCGTGTGAAGTAACAGCTCGGGAGGAAACTGCTTACCTCGAAGATTCATTCGCCATTGTTCTTGTCAACGCTCCGTTTACTTGGTATTTGTTAGTCTACAGTTAGATGAATGGCGCACAAAGAGTTAATGTTTATTGGCAAGAAGATTTTGAATAATAAAAGACAGGTTAAAGCGATCTACAATATATATATATATATATATATATATATATATATATATATATATATATATATATATATATATATATATATATATATATATACATATATATATACACATAGATATATAGATATATACTAGCAGCGGTACCCAGCGTTGCACGGGATAAGGTATTTTGGAACGCGGGCCGCCAACAGACCTAATCGTGGAAAAACTGCATGCCTGGACAATATGTAAAGAAAATAAACCGAATACTTTGATGGCTGGATAATCTAAGATTTTCTTCGATGAAGCAGGAAAAAGGCAGGTTTTCACCTACTAGGGGATCAAGAAACTGAATTTTTTTATGTGCATAATATGCCTTGAAATTTCGGGAAAATCGGCTAGATGTAACGCCTCAAAAAAGCCCTAAAAAGCTGAAAAAAATGAAGTTTTTCACCTAATGGGCATAAAAAAAGTTGGATTTTCTTTGCTAACGGTATGAAGAAGAGACTGACTAATATATAGTTACAATTTCAAGGAAATCGGTCTGACGTAACGCCTAAAAAAACTCCTAAAAAGCTGGAAAAAACGCAGTTTTTCAAAAAGTTGAATTTTTTCATGTGCATATATAAGTAATACACATGTAAAGTTTGACAAAGATCGGTTGGGTACTTCTCGGGTTTCACACACACACATACACACACACATACACACATACACACATACATGCATACATGGTGGCTGCCAACTCGTTTTCGAGTACGGCCACTACTTTATATCCATGTAGGAGAACCCCTACCGATGCGCTGAACAAGTGTGACTTTTTAGTCCAGCCAGTGACTTGAAAACTCTGGTACAAACACTACGCTTGTAACAATTATTGACACATAGTGCTGGGCCCATGGTACCATGTGACGACAAGTGCAGAGAGATCTCCAGATATAAAGCAATGCCTGCGCCGTGAAGATTTTATAATGAGTAAAGGCACTGCACAAAGCCAGTCCCACGCTCTTAACCAAGATGATATTTACCAAAAAGAAGAACAAGTCAACATCATTGGATACCATCAGGGCTGCAGGTGTTATATCAGAGTTTTCATTCTCCTAGAATTCTGCCTTGACAAAGGCTAAGGGGTCATCTCTCCCGGTGATTTTGGATGGCCATTGACTGTTAAGAGCTCCTTTGCCCTTTGACAGGTTTTGTTTTTAGTCCTGCAGGATGTCCAAAGTCACCTCCTCACCGTACATACATCCTTCCTCAGTTTTATAAATATACATATATAGATTAAAATAACAGATTAAAGTTTAAGCAAAAAATCGTCGCTTTCACCCTTAACGGGATCTTCTGAAACTAAAAACATCAATCTGTGAACGCAGAAGTAAATATTTCAAAAAACGTTGCAACCGAAGGAAAACAGGAAGACGATACTTTGGTTCGTGAAGACGTTCCCTGGCAATGAACGGATAATAGCGAACATAATACGTCATCAATATTCGCCAGGCATACAGACAGATATTATAAGAGCGCGACGGAGATGGATAACCGGTGCTTAACACCCCTTTAACAACAGAAAATTGGAAAATAAAATCTGCAGTTAATATCTTTAGACCGCAATGAATATATAAATGCAAGTTTGAAGTCAATCGGAGTAGAAATGTGGATTTGTATAGACTTTGTAAAAATGAGGACACACACACACATACACATACGCACACACGCACGCACACACACACACACACACACACACACACACACACACACACACACACACACACACACACACACCAAAAACAACAACAGTTTTATATATAGATTACTAGCGGAAGTACCCGGCGTTGCTCGGGTATTAAATAGCAGTTGTGTATACCATTTATGTCAATACTTCAGTGCTGCTTCGAAAACTATACTTTTACAAAATCATCGGCTTTTTCCAAAAGGGGGTTCCTGCCCCCAGGGGTCCCCTACCCAATATGTGCCAATTCTGAGAGTTCACATTCATCTGTAAGACAAACATAGCCCATGTGTCAAGTTTTGTGAAAATCGGTTGCGAACTCCAGAAGTTATGACATTTTGTTGCATTACACTGCAGTGCTTCAGTCAACTCCAAGGAAGTGGTTAAAGTGGTTAAAGGGGTTATCTGCCGGGGGGGGGGGCTATAATCAATATCTGGAAAAATGACAGTGCCCATGACCATCCGGAGTACATAAGTAACCTATGTCTTAAGTTTGGTAAAAATACTGTAGAAATGCATAAGGTTTATACATACGCGCGTGCGTTCGTTCGTGTGGGGTGGGGGTAGGGGGGTATGTATTTGTGTGTGCGTATGTATGTGTATGTCCGTCGGGGCATACGTATGTACTGGCCTAAATCTTCACTATTTACTTTTACTATTTTAATAATCTCTGTCATTTTCGTTTTGAATTTTATTTACATCATTCTTAAACTCCGGGGCTGGAAATCATTCTGTTATTTTAAATAGAATATTAGTCTAACCACTCCATTTATACCATAAACTTGGTCTTGTCTTTGCATGAAATTGTTCTTTACGCTCCACATAACGACGTATTATCCTCGCTTTTTCCCGTTCAATGCCAGGGAACGTCTTCACGAACCAAAATATCGTCTTCCTGTTTTCGTTCGGTTGCAACGTTTCTCGAAATATTTACTTCTGCGTTCACAGATTACTCTCAGTTCAATTTGAATGGGAAATTCCTGTTTCATCGATTTTCTTTCAAGCTTGTAGCTTGTAGCTTGAAAGTCGACCCAACGCCTCCTCGGGTCATTCTGCATAACTGTGTAAATTTTCGCTGCATTTCCACCAAGCCGTTTCGACGTTTATCCGACTACACCTACATATACAACGTCCGACCACTTCCAATTTATATAGTAGATTTGTTTATATATGAATGACAAAAAGAAAAGTACAAAACTATACATGAATTGTTTCTACTAAACCTTCAATTTAAGACACAACCTACATATTTGATAGGACTCCAGCTCACACCTTCTTCTTCTTCTTCTTCTTCTTCTTCTTCTTCTTCTTCTTTTGTTCCCCCTGGAACATTGGGCTGCAAGCCACCCCCACACAACGCCATGTTCTGAGTCTGCTTTTCAACTCCACCGTGATGCACGGTGCGTCATGGTGTATCTAACCATTTTTTTAGGCTGATTTCTTCCAGGGAGAAAGAAAGAGATGGAAAAAGGCAGAGAAGATTCATCCCCGAGGAATAATAAAAAATGTTTACACTGCACATTTCAATAAAGCTGCCAATCCAAAATCAGTAATTCAACTCCCTGAAAACTTTCAAATATATGCTGTTCTAGCATGAATATTATGCTAAGGGGCCGCTGTCCACAAAGTAAGATTTACTTGCTTATCCCCGCTCATATAAACACATAAATACATGCATACATACATTACAGTTGATATTTTTTTTTATTAAAGCGTTTTCATACTATATATATATATATATATATATATATATATATATATATATATATATATATATATATATAGTGACGAAACATAAGTCATGAACTCATAATCCTTTATTTACTGCTTTATTTGTATGAAATTGTAAATAACACAATGAATATTGAAAGCAACTACGGAAAATAACTGATCCAAGTATTAGAACAGGGGGAAATAACTCACCGAACACGATAGTAAATAGACCGTTTTGGGGCCCCAGGGACCACATTTTTCAAGTTAGAGATTTGAAACCTCGTCTATTTGCTTCCTTGGCACGTTTTACATAGGTGTGTAAATTTCCATGTCCGTCCGACCACGTCTACTACCATTTAACCGTGCACATCTGAATTTCAACCACCACCCATTTCACAAATATATATTAGATTTATTATATATAAATTAACGATTTTCTTTATTATATATTATTTACAATCTGCATGTAGGCAGGTCTCTCTGGAAATATGGGTGGGGTGCTGAGGGGATTACATGGCCGTGAGGAGGGGGGGTTGAGAACTTCTGGTGTAAATAACATACTTAATGTAGTTAGTCAAAAAGTCTTAATTAAAATTAAATTCGCAGTGAAGATATGACGGTTCAATTCTGTTCAACGGAGACAACAGTAAATTGATTAAATGAATTTTAGATTAAATGAAGCATAAAATGAAGAGAGCATTTGATCTTTATCAAGTACAGTGACAAGTCTGAACATGTTTCGGTTTTATTAGACCTGCTCAGTGAAGCAGAGTATTACCAGACACTTAATGTCAAACATGCAAATGAGAAGATTTGGTTCGATAATGGATGATATTTTACCTCAACTATTTGGTAACAAATGCATCGCTTATGTGCTGTAATGCGCCAGCTTTATTCGGTAATCAAAAGAAAGGAGGTAGGCGTAAAAGCTAAACTCGCTTACTTTAATTCCGTATTCGTGCCAGCCCTTACCTATGGTCATGAATCTTGGGTAATGACCGAAAGTATACGATCGCGAAATGTGGTTCCTCCAAAGGGTCTTTGGAGTAACGTTACTCGATAGAGTGCGTAGTTCGGAGATCAGAGAAACACTCCGGGTAGAGCCGCTACTTCTTCGGATTGAGAGATCACGGCTCCGATTGTCCGTGGAAAAAAATCGCTGGACAGATTTTACAGGCAAAACCAACCGGTAGGAGACCCAGGGGTAGACTTCGAGCAAGATGGATGGATAACATCCATAAGCTTGGCTGGTCTCGCTTGGAGATCTCAGTTGGAGACGGTTACTTCTGACAGGACACGCTGGAAGGAATATTTGAGGACTCTGTCCCTGCGACCATCTGATGAATAAATGGGAGAAGAAGAAGAAGAAGAAGAAGAAGAAGAAGAGTTGGAAAGGAACCTTGTTCATAAACGTAATTGTATCTTTTACACTGTAATTAATTGTTTCTACTTTTGGCACAAGGCCAGCAATTATCCCAGTGCATTACTGGTACTTTATTTTATCGACCCCGTAAGGATGAAAGGCAAAGTTGACCTAGGCGGGATTTGAACTCAGAATGGCAAGGGTTGTAACTCTATGCATCAAAGCATGGCGTCCAACCCTCTACTGATACTGCCAATTCACCGCCCTGTAATTAATCGATGTCTCTTTTGTGCCAATTTATCAACATTTTTCTGCTAACGACACCAGTTGGCGTGAATAGGGGGAGGTCGTGTATACGGTGTATATGTACACATCTGTATGAGGGTATATATATATATGTGTTTGTGTGTATATATAGTTAGTTAAAAAATTCTCCCCTCTCTGTGTCTCTCTCTCTATCTATCTACCTATATCTCTATCTCACTCTCAGGATGAGAGAGAGGTGCTGTACCCCAGCAAATTTTATAAAAGGTGGGTGAATGTGGCAAAGATGGCCCGAGTGGTTGGGCCTTCTCTCTATATAAGCCTGTAGGTTGAGGAAAAAGAGGAAGAGAAGAAGGGAGTACTCACTCTAGGTGCTCCTGGAGATGAGGGTTGTACATTTTTTCGGGGTGTGTACAACCCCTGTGTCACACATCCCCCCTATTGGGAATTTCAATTGCTATTTGATATTGTATTAATAGTTTTATTTTCATATACCTGTATGTAAACTCCCCATTTGTATGTGTCCCCTTCTTTTGTGCCCTTGTGGCTAATAAAGAAATTTATCTCTCTCTTTTCTTATCTTTCTTTTTTCTTTTTTCTTTTTTCTTTTTTCTTTTTTCTTTTTTCTTTTTTCTTTTTTCTTTTTTCTTTTTTCTTTTTTCTTTTTTCTTTTTTCTTTTTTCTTTTTTTCTTTTTTCTTTTTTCTTTTTTCTTTTTTCTTTTTTCTTTTTTCTTTTTTCTTTTTTCTTTTTTTTCTAAAAGTAGCCAAACATTTGTCACAATGTTTACTTGCCACTAATATATAAGTAAATTATTTACCATTATGAAGATTTGGTAAAATATATATTGAAACCATTAGAGTATTTTAAGATTAGTTGAATTTTAAATTCTAACCTTTCCATTGAAATATAGTTTGATACTAAACCATCTGAAATCGGTTCTACAATACACAGCTGTTTTAAAGAATTTAAAGGATAAACTTTATTGATAAATAAATATGCGATGAATAGAAAAAGAAAAAGAGAATATTTAGACTGAGAAGAACATGGGCGGTGGATTGGCAGAAAGGGCGGTGGATTGGCCGAATCGGTAGAGTGTCGGACGCCATGCTATGCAGTATAGTTAGTTCCTTTACGTTCTCAATTCAAATCCCGCCGAGGTTAACTTTGCCTGTTATCCTTACGGGGTCGATAAAATAAAGTACCAGTAATGCACTGGGGTAATTGCTGGCAAAAGTAGAAACAATTATTATGGAATGGCAGTATCGGTAGAGCGTCAGAAAACATGCTTTATAGCATAGAATTACGACCCTTTAGTATCTAAGTTCAAATCCCACTGAGGTTAGCTTTGCCTTTCATTCTTACGGGGTCGATAAAATAAAGTACCAGTAATGCACTAGGGTCGATTTAATCGACTTTCTTCTCCCCCAAAATTGCTGGCATTGATAATTATCGATATCATCATCATCATTATTTTCAATTGGCAGTATCGGGAGAGGGTCGAACGCCATGCTTTCCAGCATAGTTACGTCCCTTTACGATCTGAGTTCAAATCCCGTCGAGGTTGACTTTGCCTTTCATCCTTACGGTGTTGATAAAATAAAGTACCAGTAATGCACTGGGTAATTGCTGGCCTTGTGCCTAAAGTAGAAACAATTATTTTCATCATTTTCATACAGATATTTCGTATATTTCGTCATAATCATACACATATAAGGATTTGAATTTTAGAATATATATCACTTGTTAGTGATATATATTCCATGCGAAACACCAACTACCGGGAACTAATCTAAAGAAAGGGATAGAAGTTATTGTTGGTTATTATTTGAAAATGCATCATTGATATTCCACATTTTCAGCCAATTAACTACCTATTGCGTGTGTTCTGTAACATAATTGATTGTCATGACAACAACAAAAGGTATTAATATAACCTTCTTTAAACATTTAATTCGTGTCACATTTGCAATGAAAATGTATAAAATATTAGATAATTGATTTTTTGTGTAAAAACGATTTGTACAAATACTTTCAACCGTTTCTTTTCCAATGAACACTTAGTCTAGTTTTGTGAGTGCGTCTCCTGTTGCTCCGAACACGTAAAGTTAAATCAAATTAGGATTGATTAATATGAACGAAAAAGTGTATAATAGCATATATACAGCAGTACTTAAAGATGCAGTGTACCATTGTGAAGATGAAAATTCACTAAATATCAAATATCCATAGCATATGGTTACCTTTTGAAGCTAAGGATGTGGAATTCACAGAATAACGAACGTTTTTTTTTTTTGTTTTTGCTTTGTGATTTTTATGGAGGGTTTTTGTTGTTTTTTTGATATTTCAGTATATCTGACAAACCAATGTAACTAGAGATTAGCAGGTAGAACATTACAAACACTTTGGTCGTAGAAAGAAACTGCGTAGGTATGAATTCTTCATGGTCATATTGATGCTGGATTTTCTAGTTCGTTTCATCTCTATTAAAATAATTGTTTCTACTTTAGGCACAAGACCACCAATTACCCAGTGCATTACTAGTACTTTATTTTATCGACCCCGTAAGGATGAAAGGCAAAGTCAACCTCGGCGGGATTTGAACTCAGATCGTAAAGGGACGTAACTATGCTGGAAAGCATGGCGCGTCCGACCCTCTACCGATACTGCTAATCCACTGCCCTATTAATATGATTATTAAAATAATCATATTCCACCATTTTAGTAGGATTAATCTATTGATATATTAATTTTTGATTCGTATCGAGTATGGTTTTTCATCCAAAAGAACAATTCTTGGATTGGTTTTTGTTTTTGTTTTTAAGTAAATACTCCTTAAAAACAACTTGGTAAATGAAAAGTAAAGTAAAATAACTTAGCAGTGCTCCCAGTTCTTATTGAAATCTAACAAATCAAAGCAAATAACTTGTAGTAAATAGTGAGCAATGTAAGGTTTAGTGGTTAATTCAAAGTTGACAACTTATTTAAAAAGTGAATTCAATAAAGAGCCATTTATGATAACTTGGCCATAATTATATGTGAAATTGTCATCAGAATTAAATGTTAGTGGTATTCAGAGTTTTAATTCTAACTCATATGTTCATCGCTTTAGAAATACAATCTTTGAGAAGCACTGTAGCTTCTTTTAAATGCTAAGAAAAGATTAATATCAGAGGTGAAGAGGAAATTAAGGGATACAAAAGCAGATGCTGTACCACAAACTAGATACAACACAATGAGTTGCACAGATTAGATGTTACAAGATAGAAACATTATTTGAATATTGAACAAACAAGATAGTAAAGCTAGAAAATGTTAGAAGATAGATTCCATAAGTGAGATTAATAAAATATTTCGTCAGCAAGATTTTGGAAACTAAATGTCATAAACTAGTTATCACGATTTAGATACTTCATATTAGTTGTCGCAAAATTTGTAGTCCACCAATCAAATACTAAATAAAATATAAAAGTTGCACAGGCAAATAAAGAAAACAAAATCCTAATCATTTGAATCAAAGGTAGAAAAATCAAAGCAAAGCAAGAATATAAGGACTAAATAATGGTTTCTGATTTAAGCACAAAGCCAACAATTTTAAGGGGAGGGAAAAGTCGACCCCAGTGCATTATTGGTGCTTTATTTTATCGCCGCCGTAATGATGAAAAGCAAAGCTAACCCCGGCGAGATTTGAACTCTGTACGTAAACGCGGCAAAGCATGGTGTCCGACGATCTACCGATTCTGCCAATCCACTGCTCTATAAAGACTAAATAATAAATACAAATATAGTTATACAGACGAGCCGATTTTTCAATTGGTTATTATAAAGTAGTGGGTGAAAGAGATTAGGAACACTGAAATATTTTGACTAAGAAATAAAAGTTATTGATAAATATCTATAAAAAAAATACTGAAATCACGTATTTATGCCAAACCTACTTCCCAAAGTAATAACCATGTAGGACATTAGTACAAACATACCATATTATCATAACATTGATGTCCAAGTTTGATAACACATATTGTGTGTGTGTGTTGGTGTGTGTGTGTGCGTGTGTGTGTGGGTGTGTGTGTGTGCGTGAGTGTGTGTGCATGCGTGTTAATAGGTTTTTTCTCTTCCTTTCATCGTACCCAAAAATGACAAAAATCAATGAAAAGCAGCCTACATATAAATCTGATAAAATCCCAGTACATTAAAGTGATTATGAGAGCAAATATGCTAGTGATTATACAAAATAAATATTGCAAACGAATGTAAGAATGAAAGATTGCTGCACTTCAATAAACAAACAGTGGAATATATTTTATGTGATAAAGAGAAGCCTAACATTTCGAATGCTCGTCTTTCGGAGATAGAGAAAAAATAGTCTTATCACTAGACAAAAAAAACAGCGAATGAGAAAATTAAAGTAGTGTCTTATGGTCAGATGCGAAGGAAAAAGAGCAAGGAAAAAGCAAATGTGCGATGGTGTGAGTGTTTGGAGAAAAATCAAAATGTGGAGTGACCAAAGTAGAAGTTGAAACGGTGTGGATCAGGTGAGTGAGATTAAAGGATAGAAGGTTCAGCAAGGGAGCGGGAGACAAAACATATAGGGACTATTAGGGCCATAGACAAATGTGGAGGAGGAGGAAAGTTTACCAGAAAAATAAATCAACAGATGTTAGTAAGTTGAAATAGAATTTGGAGAAGTGGTCAAAACTGTAAGGACAAAATTATACAGAGATAGGAATCAGAGGGCTGTACGTATATTTTATATTTCTAGGGGGGGGGGGGGGGGAACATAATGATATCACTGATGATATCACAGGTGTGTGACGAAAGAACGCTGATAGACTCTCTCTCTCTCTCTCTATATATATATATATATATATATATATATATATATATATATATATATATATATATATATATATATATAGGTTCCACAGTGACGAGCTTCAAAGATCGGTGGTATAACCATCGCCATTCCTTTAACAGAATAGATAAGAGGAAATGTACGGCCCTTTCTGAATTGATCTGGAAGCTGAAACTTGAAAATACCCCGCACTCTCTGGTCTGGTTCGTGGTTAGAAAGGTTCCCCCAGACAGAGGTGGGTCTGGTATTTGCAACCTCTGTCTTAGTGAGACACTCGAGATTCTTCATGGCGGAACCAAGCTATTAAACAGAAGGGCCTACTTATTCGGTGCCTGCAGACACCTAAGGACGGGAACTTTCCTCAAGCTATATGGATAAGCCCCGGTTGCGGCCTCCCACATAAATTCCTCAATTTAAGAATGGCCTGTAGTATCTATTTCATACTATTAACCTTAATTGAATATATATCTGACCAAGAATGCCTTTTGTGAAAATCAGTCATATGGAACTATTGTCATCTTGCCTGACGGTTTGAACTTTACAAAACCACCTGCCTCTTTGAGGTCAAATACCAACCCTACTACCATCTACAAACTGACCAATGAGAATCAAGACTATTCCTGCTGATAACATTAAATTATTCCTAACAAGCTCATATGTCCCAAGGCTCTGATACCATCAACACTATAAACACAGAGCTGGCATATCTAAGAACTGACTAACTGCCTGATGAGGTGATAGCCATTCAATGGCTATCATCGAAATACATATAGCAGTAAATAAAGGATTATGAGTTCATGCAATTGACTTATGTTTCGTCACTATATATATATATATATATATATATATATATATATACATATATATATATATATATATATATATATATATATATATATATATACAGTTCAAGAGTAACCAATCTTAAAGAGAGAGATTGAGATAGTAGAGGAGATATGAGAGGAAAGATTGGTGAGTTAGTTAGAAGCCAAAGCGTAAAGGCATGTGCTCAATGTGCAATATGCAGAAGAAAGCAGCTAGGTGGCTGGGTTCATGCAGAGGTTAGTTGCGCAGAGCTGGAAATATTCATTAGTTAAGCAAAACAAGACCACAAATTTCACAAGGAAGACATTATTAAAAGATTGTCAACATATTTAGTTTGATGCAAAGAATGTAGAGAATAATAATAATAATAATATTAATAATAATTGTTTCTACTTTAGGCACAAGGCCAGCAATTACCCAGTGCATTACTGGTACTTTATTTTATCGACCCCGTAAGGATGAAAGGCAAAGTCAACCTCGGCGGGATTTGAACTCAGATCGTAAAGGGACGTAACTATGCTGGAAAGCATGGTGTCTGACCCTCTACCGATACTGCCAATCCACCGTTAATAATAATAATGCCCGTTTACAATTGTTTCGCTACTCCGTATAATATTTCTGGATCAGATGACTATGTATCATAATTGATCTGGTTCAGTTGAAAATAATTAACATATTTAAAAAAACAGAGTGGCTCATCGGAACTCAAAGGAATATAAATTAAAATAATTGTTTCTACTTTAGGCACAAGGCCAGAAATTACCCAGTGCATTACTGGTACTTTATTTTATCGACCTCGTAAGGATGAAAGGTTAAGTCAACCTCGGTGGGATTTGAACTCAGATCGTAAAGGGACGTAACTATGCTTCAAAGCATGGCGTCCGACTCTCTACCGATACTGCCAATCTACCGCCCTTAATATAAATTAAAATAATGTTACATAATATAATGTTCCATATATTAGTTTTTACTATGGTGCCTTTGTTTCATCAGCTGTCAGCCATAATCAAGCAGTACTCATCTGTCGAGGCTGCATTGTGTGAGATCTGCCTATGGGTAACAAGATGGCTGCCAAAGGGCATATTTAGAGGGTGGTTTCAGGGGAAGTAACTTCTCGAGAGATTAGAGATTGTGTGTATTTTATAGTTAAGCGCTAGTATTTAAATTATTTAATTGAGAGACAATGTAGGGGAGGTAACTTATAATTATCGAGTTGTTCATAGCAATTTAACTTATTAGCTACAATTATTGATGGGGCTACATGACTAAGTTGGGTCAAAAACTCTATTGGCGAAGTAATTAGCCCTTCGATGTTGACAGCTAATGGTTACCTCAGTTCTATCGTTAATTGGTAGAGGTCTTGATAGAGTTATGTAATACGCTTCCGTAACACAGAGATCACAAGATTTCCTTCGTCCATTGAACGGTTGTGCCCTAGCCACGATATCCCATTTTAGTGAGTGTTGAACTTTGTTTAATTTAAGGTTTTTAATGAGCCTAGCTAGCGATGTCGAACATCTGTTGCTAGGATCTCGGAAGGAAAAAGAGTGCGCGTTATAGCGTACCTTAAAAGGGTTAGAGGTAGACCCGATGGTATTCGAGCTGGTATTCGAAGCAGTCTCAACTGTGAACCTATAGACTATGTTGGGTGTCAGGCAGTGTCCATTTAATGGGCATGCATTGGGGTAGCGGCAGTTGCAGTTGCTTCTGCGGTTAGTGAGAGTAGGGTTATTTAACCTAAGCAGTTGGTCCGTGCTAGAAGGATTAGATGGGGGAGGTGTGCTACTAGAGTAATTATTGGTGTAGTGGCGTGGTGTATTTGATAGGAGTGGTGGTACCGCGGTGTGGGAGTTATAGTGTCTTAGCTTATGATGGTTACTGAACGCGATGTGGCTAGCTAGGTTAGGTGTAGTGGAGAATGAGATTTTAATGTTGTTTTTATTAAAGAGTTTGTAATATCTATGGTTAGGGGGGGAGTGTTTGGATAGGATAGAGAAGAAGCGATTGGGGATATTAGTGGCTAGATTAGATGAGAATGGTGGGTTAAGCCAGGTGATATTTCTAGGCCTATTCTTTCTAGGGGTTCTAGTGGAGTTGGTAGGGGCCTTCCTAGGGTTATTATTACCTGGGGGTTTGTTATTTGTCATCTCATTTCTCATTCCTATTCTGGGGTTGATTCTTTGTTTGCTACTAGGAGTGGGGAGCAGGCCGCTGCCACCATTAAAGTTCCCTGTATAGGTGCTGTTACTGCTAACATTCCGGCGAATCTGGCTATATGCTAAGGTATTACTAGTTCTAGTGTTAATTTTATTATGGTGAGTTGCTGTGTTATGGCATTTTGGTATGTAATAAATTGATTGTTTATAACCAGATTCAGAGAGAGCCTTATTATAATATTGTGCGTGGTTTATAAATATCTCTTCATTTGCTGATAGCATTGAGATCCTATAGGAGATAGATTTGATTACTGCTCTGATGACTGCTGGTGGGTGGTTAGAGTGTGGGCTAAAATATGTGAGTATTTCGCCTGGTTTGTGGTAAGGGTTATAAAGGTTATTGTTGAGATCAAGGGTGACGTCTAGGAAGTTTACTACTTTATGGTTCAGCTCGATGGTGATAGAGAGACCGTTATTTTTTAAGAATCTATGAAGTTGTTTCTTAAGCAAATCGATTCCCCGATTAGTGCAATTGTGGACTGCAAATAGGGCGTCGTCCCTGTATATTCCACCTTGCATGGGTTGGATTTGGGCTCTGATGTTACGTAATAGGTAAATCCCAACTAAATCGGTGACTTGCGCGGAATCGCTTGAGCCCATCGTAATGTCAAAGTTATCTGTTCTATCTTTTCTAGTCCAGAGTGCTCCGTTGAATTCAATGATAGTCTGCCTAGCCATGAGTATGATGTTAATCTCATTATTGGTTATGTCAGAGTTGGTGGTTGCTAGGGCTAGTGCTTTGTTGAGCAGTTCCGGGGTTATTGACGCGTAATATCTGTCTATATCAAATTGGATGAACCTCATAGGTTGCTTGGACCTTAGATCGGAGAACCATCTGATGACTTGGCCGGTGTTGGACCACAACTTGTAGATGGTATCATCCCGTAGCCCAGGGATTATCCTATCGAGGATGTTCTTACTGATGCGACCCAGGTCAGATGTGGTTGGGCTTATGAGTCTAATGGATGGGTTCTCTATAAAGTTTGGCTTGTGGTCCTTGAGAGAGAACCTTGGGGTTGTTGGTACATAAGGGTGGGTAAATCTATCCAAATGCAAGTCCTTAACCAAAGCCTGGGCTTTTCGGTTAATACACCACGCCACTACACCAATAATTACTCAGTAGCACACCTCCCCCATCTAATCCTTCTAGCACGGACCAACTGCTTAGGTTGAATAACCCTACTCTCACTAACCGTAGAAGCAACTGATATAGGATATCTAATGTTTTGCAAAGTGAAACTGTACAGTAAGGGCCATCTGAATAGGTAAATATTTATATTATATTTTTTATTTTGATTAATTTTAATTTTAAATTAATTTTGATTTATTTTGAAAAATTGGTTGAATTTTACTTGTTCTGCTTATTTTGATATATATATATATATATATATATATATATATATATATATATATATATATATATATATATTTAACGGTTGGTCAATCAATGACAAACATTGATTGCCAGCTGAATTAATTATAGAAATATAAAATATACTGAAGCGAAAACCAACCCCCAAAAAACAGTGAGTGTGTTTTACTATATATTTTTGGCAATATTATAACAACATGACTCTCCCCGAATATAACAGTACTTGGCTGTGCTGCTGTACGGGTCTGAGACTTGGACACTGACCAAGAAACTCACTCAGATGGTGGATGCTGAGTGAATGCCGAGGATGGCTCTGAACATTAATCAGTATACACTGAGGATGAAGAACTCAGAGCTGTACGGGAGCCTCCCAAAAGTCAGCTCAAGAGTAGCACAGAGGAGACTGAGGTTAGCTGGACATGCTCACCGATATCCAGAGTTGACACTCCACTCGGTGCTCCTGTGGGAGCCCCTGCATGGACACACTGGAAGAGAAAGATCGAGGTTAACATATGTTGATGCCCTAAGGACAGACACTGGTCTCTTTGAGACGCACGACATGGCAGCAATAATGAGGGACAGAGACCGCTGGAGAGAACTCGTCCATGGATCTCAGAAATTTAACCCGCCCTAAATATATATATATATATATATATATATATATATATATATATATATATACATATATATACATACATATATATACAAACCCATGCTAGCGTGGAAGATAGACGTTAAACGATGATGATGATATATACAAGGAGTGTAACGCGGAGTTACTGTAGGTTCACCCGGGTGTGCACTCGATATATATATATTTGTTTTAAGAGGGAAAGAAGTGAAAGTCGATTATATCAAATCCAGTATGTACGTCCGTGACAGGTACTTTATTTTATCGACACCGTAAGGATGAAAGGCAAAGTCAACCTCGGCGGGATTTGAACTCAGATCAAATCCCGCCGAAATTGACTTTGCCTTTCATCCTTACGGTGTCGATAAAATAAAGTACCAGTAATGCACTGGGTAATTGCTGGCCTTGTGCCTAAAGTAGAAACAATTATGTACAAATATGTACGGTGGTGGTGGATTAACAAGTTTATTAAAGTGCTGAAGAAAAGGCCTCGCTGCTGCAGGTAGTTACAGCTCGTTACAGTACATAATGAAAGCATATGAGGTTCAGACATTTTTAAAATTATTTTTTTATTAATTTGGATGACTTATCCCTAGATAGAAGGAGACTAATTCTACTTTCTGTCATAATTTCAGACTAGTAACAAACAGTCAAGTTTGGTAGATTTTTTTTTTATTTTAATTATATTAATTATATTAATTATTTTAATAGAAAAAGAAATAGATAGAGAAACATATTTTTTTAGGCGTCTTGTGTGGGAATTCATACAGCTTTTGTTAAACAAACCAAAATTAGCAGGAAAAAAAATAACATCAGAAAAACAAGCCATTTCTTTCTTTTTTTTTTTTTTTTTTTTTTTTGCTCTCAGTTGTAAACAGATGGAATGACATGCAGAAAGACAGAGGAAACCTTTAAAAATACAGGACAAGAAACTAAAATAAAACTTTAAAAGAATAGGACAAGAAACTAAGATAAAACTTTAAAGAATTGGACAAGAAATAAAAAATGTTACAATAATATTAGTGGCAAAATTTTTATTGGTAAAAAATCGAGTTCCACATTCATAGGCTCTGGGTTCCACATTCAGAGGTCGTCGTCAGACCGGGGGATAATTTGATCCTGGTTTGAACACCAATTGGGCCATAACCATACCCCTATTTCATCATTCGGCGACACGCCTCATGTGTCATGCATAATGTGAATGGACCCATGGGCCCATGAGCACAGATCTTGAGCAGCAGCGGACGGTCTTGTCGTCCCGCTCATCCTTGATCTTGACCAACCCGTCCATCTTCTCCTTGCATCTTGTCCTTGAGTTCAAGTCCGGCAGTCCAGATGAATGCGTGCCACAGCTTTCTGGTACAGGAAGGGGGAGCAGGAGGACTGGAGGGATGACGGGACAGAGGGAGGGAGGACCGGTGGTTGAGGGAGGTGCCGTAGTCGGTGGTCAGAGTCGACATCTTGTCCCGGTCGTCTTCTTCATCTTCGTCTGGTGTTGCGGGACCAGAAGTGCATTCTTGGAGGAGACCTGCAGCTGCATCTGCCAATTCTTCTTGCAATGGTCATTCTGACGGAGCAGAACTGCTCAGCCAACCAACCCCAACCAGAACAAACCGCTCAGGGGCAACGCACAATGAGAGCATGACAATTATTATGCACTAATCAAGAAGATACTGGGGCATAGCACAGGAAACGAATAAAAAAATGTTGCCACTAATATTATTGTAAATTTTTTTATTTCTTGTCCAATTCTTTAAAGTTTTATTTTAGTTTCTTGTCCTGTATTTTTAAAGGTTTATATTCCAACAATATTACTTTTTTTTGCTGTACGCATTTTTCTATCTGGTCTACTATTTTTTAAGGCAATGCAAGCAACAACTATCTAATAATTAAATGATCATAGTGAATTACTGACAAGTGATTGACATTTTAAAGTTCTTTTGAGTATAATTGCAATCTAGTTGAGGCAACTGGCTTAATGACAAAGCTAGTAAATCATGAATGCATTTGAGATGATTAGTGCATAATAGGGAATGGCCCCAACTCCAACTTGCAATTCAGTCTCAAGTCCAGCAGTGTCTGATGCCATTTTTGGTTTGGAAAATTTGTTTGACTTTGACTTTTTTTTACGACCTTTCTGGCGCATTCCTGAGTCCTCAGCAATAACTACAACTGTACTGATGTTGGCATGCTTAAGCATTTCCTTGTTGAATTCATCTACAGATTCATTGACAGGCAAAATACAGACAAATTTTTGACTAGGTAATGTGCAAAGTTGCATTAGTTTCTCAGTTGCCTCTCTCATTGTTGCCCTGGGATCTGGGAATAGGCAATGTTCACTCAAAGTCTTGATGTCCATGTCTGTACGTGATCCTATTCTTATTCGACCCAACATTTCAGAATAGTTTTCACTGTCATTTTTTTGCCGTATGTTTATAGTGAGTTCATCATAGTCGAAAAATTTCCACAGTGACTGCCCACTTATTCCCAGACCAGTCCTTTTAGCATCATATGCAGAAATACTGGAAAAGAGTGTTTTTTCATTTACTGGTGAAAGTTGAAGTAGATCGCCAAAAACCAGAATATTTATTTTTCCAAAAGGGCTGGTCATTTGACTCTGGTCCCCAAAAATCTCATCTAGACGCCTATGGATAAATGCCAACATCAGATGACTGACCATACTTATTTCATCGATAATTATCAGACGGACACCCGCTAGAGTGGATCGCAAAATTTTGAGTTCATCACTTTCTAATTCCCTATATGATGGTGACTTTCCATGTTGGACTGGGAGTTTCAAGAGCCTGTGCAAAGTAGTCCCCCTGATTTGGAAAGCAGCCATACCAGTTGGTGCACAAATGACTACTCGGGCCCCATTTCTCTTGCAACAAATTTGAGTAACTTTGTCAGAAATTATATCAATGAGAAAACTTTTCCCTGTACCTCCTACACCAGAGACAAATTTGAGAAATTGTGGGCAATCATCACATCTGCACCTTGGTAGTGGTTTTTCCGAATTCCAATGCAATTCCTGTTTTTCAATTTCTGATACAATTAGATTGTATATGGATATTTGATCTGTATTAAGCTGTGTTTCTTTTGTCTGTAGAACAGTTTCATCTACATCTCGAATTTGGGGAACATCAATACCAGCCTCATCTCTTGCCTCCTTCTCCCCCTCTTCTCTCCGTCCTTCTCCGACCTCTCCCTCCTTTTCACTCTCCTTCTCCAACCTCTTCCCCATCTCAACTGCATCAGTGATTTTTTTTCCTCACATTTTGAAAATTCACCATATCAGGCAAATTGTTTGCACACAGATGAAAGGACTCTTCAAATGTTTTGCAGCCCCCCAATAAATCTTTGTCCTCATCGCGCCAGGGTTTGAACAGCATTAGAAGATTGTGGTAATAACGTTCTTTTGTGTCATTTTTGAGCTGTATATTCGGTGCTTTAACTACCCGCTCTTTTACACTATGAAAATACCTTGTCATTGAGCAATTTCATTTTTGTAGCCACATCTTTGTCAACAGGTTTTTTTTGTGTCCTCTCATATTTGCTGGCAACTTCATATAAGGAGGAATCTTCCAGGAATTTTGGCCGGTTTTTGTAAAAAGTTTCCACCATGTTCTCGTAGAACAAGTCCATTGAGTGTTCACTCAGTTCATCGAGATCATTTTGAGATTTCAATCTGCGGCCGCGCCTACTGGGAATGTCTGCACCTACCCAAATAACATGATCTGATGACCCGTAAAAATGATGCCCCAAAAGTTTGTCAGCAGCTTCATGCCCTCCTGTATCCCTTTTCCCAAGCAATTGCAGTCCAGCACTTTTGTATTTCCCATATTTTGTTTTGGAATGATCCAGATTCGCCCACACTCCCTCAGCCTCATTTTTTTTCAGCCTTAGTCTGATAGCAGGTGACATATCTATTCAAAATCATACTATTCTCACCAATGTATTGCACATCTATATTTGCTTGCCAGGCTAGAAGTAAACATGGATTGTAGTCATTTATGTACTTTTCTGATTCTTTTCTTTCCAATTGGTACAATTTTTTTGTCCCATTACCATTTTTTCGTGATTTGATACTTTCAGAAACTGAGAAAAACCGAAATGGCCCCACTGCACGTGCAAAACCAAAACGGCATTTTTTACGAAAATGTTTCCCTCTCCTAACTATTCTCCAGCATGCTTTGCCACAAGTATGGACTAGGAACCGTCTAACGAGATTTGCCAAGTTTGGGCTGGCCACAGGGGATGGTAGCCGGCAAGTAATACAGCGTTCAATAAATTGCTTGATTTTTTCTTTAGGATCTTTGTCAAAAATTACACTGTCCCGAACCCAGGCTTTAAGGTGAATGTGAGGGGCACCACGTTGTTGATACTCGAGTCGCCAAAAGTAATGAATAATTTCCCCAAATGGGCCTTTTTTATTTAAAATTACATCATGAAAAACAGCACTAAAACGATGGTGAAAGTACTCACTGACAGCCACAACATCATTTGCACAGAGATTCCCTATCGGCCTTGTTTCAACATTTGTAATGTCTTTATTGAGTTTTTCCAAAAATTCCCTCAAGCCTGGCCAAAAGTATTCAGCACATGAAAGAGTGATAAACAAATGGGCAGGACTGAATTTCTCATCTATGTCATTCAAGTCGGAGCACTTGCGTTCCCAAAATGGCTTTGTTCCACGAACACTCGCCATCATCATTGACAAACCACTTTCCAATTGTTCATCATTGTCTTCCAATCTTTTATAAAATTGAGCAAGTGTCAATTTTGGAATTTTGACTGATTTCATTACGGCATAAATGCCATAATCTAGTGCTCGTTTGTCAGCCTTGTCCAAATTGTAGAGAATTTACTGAATGTCTCTACGAAACCGGGGGTCCTCATGTCTGAGTCTGTTTCTGATGAACATGTAGGGCTTTACTCTACCATGGGGTCTGTTCATGTGCATCATTCCAAATTTTCCTTTAGGGAATAAGTGGGGGAAGCACATCAGATCCAGGTTTGGATCATTGTCCGGAAGAAGAATACCTTCAACTCGTTTCATGCGAAACAGTTCAAGGTCCTTTTGATTTGGGAGTGCAGGCTTGATTTGCTGTACAGTATGCTGTTCATAGACTGTTTCAGCACCAGTTTGTGTGAGAATGTGTGGAAAATTGATGGAAACATTTTCACCAGTGCATGTAACAATGTCCTCTAAATTTGTGGTTCTGTCTATCAAAATGTCATTGTAAATGTCATTGTTGTTTTTCAGCCACTCCAAGGCATCAAAGACATTTTGCATATTCACTAGCGATCGCCAAATTGTGCCCTTTTTAGTTGGAAGACTATCAACAATTATTTCAAATGCATCATTTTGATTCGATGGAAGTTTTTTCATTACATGATTGATTGTGTTTTCTACTGGTAGTGGCATGTGAGTTGCTAATCCTTTAATAGCAGCTACTAGATGTGATGGTGCACCTTTGAAACGATAGGGTGACAATTTAATGACATTGATGAAGCAATTGGCCATTTGGATCAAAATCTGCTCATACATGTTCAACTTTGACAACACATTTGGAATTTTGACCACTATCGACTTTTGACAAGACTATTTCTACATGTAGAGCAAATCGTACATGGTAGAGAGTAGTTTTGTTGAATGGTTTCCAGGAGATAGGGATTTGTCAAAGGGCTCCAATCCTCCCAGACTTTGAGTTTAGCATCTAATTCTCGTTGTTTGCAAATGTCACAGGAGTTGATTTTCATTTTTTGAATCTCTTTATTAAAATATTTGATAATGGATGCAAAATTGGCCATGATTGAGGATTCTGAATGCAAGCTCTCATTTTCATTTTCCACTATCTCATTCAAACGGCTTAGCAGATTGTTGGACATGTTTTGGGGATTTACTAGATCATCAAACATTGACCAATTTCCTTCCAAGATTGAAATGTCATAGGAGTCTAGCCAGACACAGACTGATCTCACTTTGTACACACATCTCAGAATTGTACGGATGCGAGGAGAGTGAGGAGCCATACTTCGAATCAGTTCAAGTCCATTTGTGCAGTCAGACTGTCCTATGCAATAGATGTTGTCCCTATGGAATCCTTTACACTGCTCAGAGATTTCCATTTTTTTCCGAATTTGGGACACAGTCAAATCAGGTGAAAGTTCATGTATGGCCTTGTGCATTCGTTTAGCTAGCTTTAGACGTGCAGTGGGATCTGGGCAATTTGATGGGGGACCAAATTTGCACAATCTAGCCAAAGTCAGAAGTTCTGTACATTTTCTGCCATCAAAATCTTCCTGGTCACTTTGCTCACCCCCCTCTTTTTGTGCATCTGTCTCACTTTGCTCACCTCCATCAGTTGGCTCATCTACCCCTCTTTGTGGACATTTCTCACTTGGCTCACCCCCCCCCCCCTCTTTGTGCACCTCCCTCACTTGGCTCATCTCCCCCTCTTTGCTTGCCTTCCTCACTTGGCTCATCTGCCCCTCTTTGTGCACCTGTCTCACTTGGCTCATCCCCCCCTCTTTGTGCACATTTCTCACTTTGCTCACATCCCTTTCCTTGTGCTCCTCCGTCACTTGGCTCATCTCCCCCTCTTTGTGCACCTTTCTCACTTGGCTCATCCCCCCCACTTTGTGCACCTTTCTCACTTTGCTCACCTCCCTCTCCTTGTGCACCTCCCTCACTTGGCTCATCACCATCTTTACACCTGCACTCATTTGTTGGACAGTCATCAATCAGAAATTTGTGGTTTTCAAGTTCTGTTAGAGGAAAATAATCAACTGTACTTTTGGGGAATAGAAAGCGTTCATTTGTGAAAGTATGGTAAAATATTTCCCCCCAGTATGCAGTCAACCCCTCCTTCTTAGCTAATTTGATGTGTGCATAAACTGAAGCCATTGTTTTTTTTCAATTCATTAAATATGAAATTTCGAATTCCCTGTGCTTCTCTGTAGATTTTGGAAACTTTTTCAAGGCCCTGCTTGAATTTCTTCCTATACTGTGTCCGATTTTTTGGTTTTTCTTTTTTCGAAGCCAAATATGATTTTGTGAATTTGTGTAACATGATTTCCCTTTGCATGCGAATGTCTTTAAATCGTTGAATTCGTTTTTTTCTGTACAAAAATTTGTGTTTTTGTTGTATCAACCGTGCATTTGTAAAATAATAATGTGAAAAATATATGGCATCTTTTTCTTTTCCTTCTTCTCCTGTTCTCAATCTGTGTGCTTTTTGATACAATGCCTGTTGACTTTTGCCCTTATCGCCTGCTCTCACTCTGTGCTCTTTTTGATTCAATGCATGCTGATTTTTGCCCTCATCACCTGCCCTCAGTCTGCGCACTTTTTGATACGATGCCTCCTGACTTTTGCCCTCATCGCCTCTTCTCAGTCTATATGCTTTTTGCCATGCCTTATTTTTAAATTTTGCTTCGTCTGATTGTCTTTTTTCTCTTATTTCTGCAGCTTTCGGTTGCCTGTACTCCCTATTCCTAATTGCAGTTTTTCTCCGTTTTTCATTCTGTTTATCAATGTTTTGATCTTTGTCAGTCTCATTGAATTCAAATTCAGGTCCAGGATTCAATTCGACACAACCGATTATGAGTAATGATAAGATTAACTCGCGCGTTCTATATTTCTGATTGGAAATAGGATAATTTCGTTTTTTGGATTTGTAAAAACTGGCATGAATGTGAATTTGATCAGTCCAATTGCCCGATTTTAGTGAAAGGTATTGATTCGAAATGGAAATACTCCATTTCTGTGCCATGGAAAAACTGAATAAGCCGAGCAAAATTCTATATCCAGAGAAATTCTTTTTTTTTTTTTAATTCTTTTTTTTTTTTTATCAAACTATGCTCGCAATAATAATTTTCAATCCAAAAGAGAAATTTTTTGTTAGACGTCGAAAAAACTCTTTCTTTTGTGTAGTATTTTTGTGTTCGTCTGTATGCGTGAGTTACTTGTGTTACCATGAAAGTTATAACAGAAATATTGTGTAGGTCGCGTGCTTCAACGAATGGAATATTATGAATTTTATGGACTTACGCTAAGCGAGTCTAGAAACCCGATTCGAATATTCCAAATGTTAAGCCACTCCACATTTCCGTTAAAACGACTAGCGAATTCAAATAGGCTGCGTTTTCATACTTAATCGTCGAGGGTCACAAATTTGGTGTAGATATATTGTCACCAATTTGGTTTAGGTATAAATTCGAATTTAGCGGAGAAGAATATTTAGAGAGTTGTTGTGTTGTTGCCTCGAGGAACCAGGTTAGGAATATCGACAACGAATTTTAGTTTGTTTTTACATTATTTATTAATAAAATGTTTAGAAGTGAATTAAGCTGGCATGCCAAGAATAATGAAATAATTCAATTAAGATTACAAGAGAAAATACGGGCGACTGGCTGAAGGTGTTTGGTCAGGCACGTAGGTAATGTTTTGTCGTTACATATTGTTTGTGCTTACGGAGCAAAAGAACAAGTGTTGTTTACCTTAACACGGTCTAGCCTGGAAGTGATAGCGTCCTCAAATCTTTGCGGGCTATTTCTCCCTCCGAACGCGTAGGGATACATCCTCTTCTACTGGCGCTGATTGGCTGAGCTGAGCCAAATCACGCATAGAGAATTATGTGAGCCCGATACACACATACATACATATATGGCGACGTACACAAATATACATATACACATACATACACACATATATGGCGACATACACAAATATACATATACACACATACACACATACATACATACATATATCGCGACATAAACAAATATACATATACACACATACATACTGCATATATGGCGACGTACACAAATATACATATACACATACATACATACATACATATATGGCGACGTAAACAAATATACATATACACACATACATACAAACATATATGGCGACGTACACAAATATACATATACACATACATACATATATGGCGACGTACACAAATATACATACACACACATACATACATACATATATGGCGACGTACACAAATATACATATACACACATACATACATATATGGCGACGTACACAAATATACATATACACACATACATACATATATTGCGACATACACAAATATACATATACACACATACATACATATATGGCGACGTACACAAATATACATATACACACATACATACATATATTGCGACATACACAAATATACATATACACATATACATACATACATATATGGCGACGTACACAAATATACATATTCCAAACGTCGTCATTTCTGGATTACCTCCCCTAGCGTCACGCTTACTACTCACTCACTTGAACACAAGATTTATCAGCAAACTTTGATTATAAACTTTTTCCCGCTGGACCAAATTTCTAGATTTTTAAGCCAACAGATGCGTAATGATCTACTGTTCATGCTCATATAAGTTTTATCGTTTTATCTCAGTTAAATAAAGTAGAGCCGCGCTGTACTGTCGTAAACAGACGATTGCCAACGAAAACACGACCACAACAATGTTATTAAACGGACTACCGTCCGTTTAGGATAACAAAGGAAAATAACTCCAAGATGTAAATTTGAAAAGCAAGATCATTTACGTGTCAGTGTTTGTATGCTATGAGAGAAGAATTGTATTATGTAGTGGAATGTAATACAGAGATGGTAAAATGTATTTTGGTATGGGGTACAGTAGTACAGAAAGTTCATTGTAATATGTAAGTGTGGAAAAGGAGACAGAAAGAAAAGATATAACGGATGTATATACATCAAATTAAGGTGGTTGAAAATCAGTCGAGTTTTTTTAGTATTTACACTGAGCATGCAGTAGGGTTTTGGAGATGGAGGCATTCTCTAAACATTTCGGTTTTTCAGTTCAAATAAATGTTGTTCGGAGAGAACAAACCTTGTCGTCGTCGTCGTCGTCGTCGTCGTCGTCGTCGTCTTCTTCTTCTTCTTCTTCTTCTTCTTCTTTTTCTTCTTCGCCCACTTATTCCTGGGAAGGTTGTGGGGGCAGAGTCCTCAAACACTCCTTCCAACGGGTCCTGTCAGAAGTAACCGTCTCCAACTGATCCGGCTGGATCCACAAGCGGGACAAGCCAAGATCATGGATGTTATCCAACCATCTTGCTCGGGGTCTACCCCTGGGTCTTCTACCGATTGGTTTTGCCCGTAAAATCTGTCCAACTATTCTAACCACATGCTCATCGTATTGGAGCTGTGATCTCCCAATTCGGAGATAGTGACAGAAAAGCATATATCTTCCCCGCAAATATCCCAGTGAGAACCTTCCATATTATGTTTAAGCATACTATAGGGCGGTAGTTTCCCCATCAAATTCCCCTTACATCTATCTTTTATCACAAACGTTTTCCTCCCTGTAACCACCCATGTACGGACTGCATCTCTTTGGATACATTCATTCAATTGTGTGGTCAGTCTTTTATGTACTGCATTGCATCTTTTCAACCAAAATCCACGGATCCCACCTGGTCCGGGGTCTTTCCAATTTGGTATATAGCTACTTGATCCTTCACATCACCTGTGCTTATGATAATATCTTTTTGTATATTTCCTCCTTGCAATTCTGCCTTGATGGTGTCAATCCACTTGGCATCCTTTCTATGACTTATACTGTTTTCCCATATCCCATTCCAGAACTCCTTGGCATTATCAATATTAAGGATAGCGTCCTTTCCATTCCCATTGTTTCCTTCCAAAGTGTGGAAGAATTGTTTTGCATTATTTGGAAACAATCTATTCTCCTCAAACTGTTTGTTTCTATTTATACATCTCCTTATATTCTTACTTTTCAAAAGAATTCTCTGTTTTAGCTGCTCTATTACTGTATGGAATCCACTCTTCCGTATTTTGTCATGTTCAGTGCTTCTCGATCAGCCTTTTCTCCATTGTCCACTTAAAAGTACAAATAATGCAGCTTTAAGGCAATTTACATACTTAAAAATATTACTTTGATAATCAAGCCAAATGGCAAATATAATTGTTCATGAAACGATCAGATTTTGTAAATTATTACCAATAAACATAATAATAAAGGAATAATTAAGTTTAACTCAAATTGCTGCAGATCATATTTTATTTGATGTTAATATAAACAAGGTATTTTCTTTTGATCTGCGAGTTATTCATGTAAATTGAGTAACGATTAAATTATAAATTATTTGCGGAGAAGACATAATTTTCTGTCACAGAAATAATTACTACCAAGGGAACAAAAAGGATGTAGGAAGTTTATTAGATTACCTCATAATTTTATATAAATATTATTAACATATATTAACTATATTCGCATAACATATATTAACTATAGTGGCATTACATAGACATTTACAACTTCGTTCTCGGCCTGAACTTAACCAAAGATCTCTAACTAACAGGAATGTTAATCCTTATAATTATGTTATAGTTCTTTGGAAACATTTGAACGTTACAACTACCCTTTTTTGCCATTTTGGAAATTAGGAACATTCGAACTCAAAAACGTAAATAGCTGTTTACAAGAGAATTTTCCAGAGTCCATAAGGTTTGTTAGTTTTGCCAGTCATCTGAGAAAACCTCACCACGGGTAGCTTATTACATTTTATTAGATTAAACGTTGCACTTGTATATCACTTTGCAAAAGGAATATAATTATAAACTTTACATTATCTATCGTTAAACCATTCAAACTTGAATCAGGACATTCGTAATCTCTAAAGAAGGGGAGAAAGTAATGGGTAGCGAGGAAGACAGAGAGAGAGCAAATATGGAGAAAAAGCTTTTAAGCAGTTATTGATTTGTTTATAGAGAAAAAAAACATATGTGGTGATATTTGAAACAGCTTTTAAAATAGACACTGCAAAATGTACAGTTATATCAAATGTATCTTATAAGTGAGATGAGTACATAACAACAAGAAAAATTGAAATAAGATAAATTAAAATAAAAACATAAAAGAGGGAGAGAGAGAAATATAAATTAAAATTACTATAAAAAAAAGCTAAAAGAACATGATGCAGAATTTTGTAAAATTGACTTTTGAATAGATTCGATATTTGTTATATTTGGTATATAACTAATCTGAAGGATCGCACGTTAAGTTGGCTGCAATTGCTTACATTTACATAATATTGTATCTTGTAATGTCTATAAATGTAAGCAACTGCAGTTAACCTAGCGTGCAAACTTTCAGATAACTTTTCGCTGGTATAAAAATATTAAATCTATTCAGAAACCAATTTTACAAAACTATGTATTTTATTATTTTAGCTTGTAGTATTTTAGTCTCTTTCTCTGTCTCTGTCTCCCCTTCCTCTCTCTTTCTTTCTCTTTCTCTCTCTTTCTCTCTCTTTCTCTCTCTTTCTCTCCTATATTTCTCTTTTTCTCTCTCTCACTCAGTCTTTTTTCTCTTTCTCTTTTTCTCTCTTCCCTATCTTACATTTTCTCTCTTTTTATCTCGCTCACTTTCTCTCTTTCGTTCTCATCCTCTCTCTGTCTCCCCAGTCTCTCTCTCCGCTCTCTCTCAGAACGTAAAGAAAAGCAACTAATACTGCAAGGCAAATTTGTCATACATTCTACAAATTCTGTTATGTTCTGTTTAAAATTTCGACTTAAGGATAAGCAGCCTCAGTATGATACCGCTTTTATATGTCAGCCTAAATGTAATTATAGATAAATTCGGTATCCGTGCCAACCCTTGGTCATTAATCTTACGTAATGACCGAAAGAATACGATTGTGAATACAAGCAGCCAAAATGGGAATTCTCCGAAGGGTCTTTTGAGTAACGTTACTCGATAGAGTGCATAACTCCAGGTAAAGCCGCTATTTCCTCGAATTGAGAGATCTTACAATCCTAATACCATGACTTCAAATAATAAGAACATCATCTGGTTTTATAACTCCTCCTTTTCCTGTAAACGTTAAGTCAATTATTGCTGACCTACGGAGTGAAAGAGAGAAATTCGTTTTCGGTGCAATATTTTATTGTTAGATATTTAATTTTTTTTTTTTTTTTTAGTTGAAACATTTCATACAAAGCAAGTTAACGGTATAGCTTAGAGGTTCTTAAACTTTTGGGGACACCGCCCCACCCTCATTTCCAGAGAGACCTGCCTAAACGCAAATTATAAATATTATATAATAAATAATATATACTATGTACAAATAAATATTATATATTTTTTATTTTACTATATTTATATAACATGTATCATTTGATATTTAATATTCTATTATATCATATGTATTCAATGCTATAATCTCCTTATAATATATAACAAGCAATTTCTCTGTTTGTCTGTCTGTCTGTCCGACAGTGGAAACACGTGCGCGCGTGCGAATGTTTTTTGCGCACGCGTAGAGAGAGAGTGAGAGTGAATGAAAGAGACAAACTACGAGAGGGGGATAGCAGGAGGGAGAGAGGGAGAGAGAGAGAGTGAATAGACGCTAAAACACGTGCGCGCGTGCGAATGTTTTTTGCGCACGCATAGAGAGAGAGTGAGAGTGAAAGAGGGGGATAGCGGGAGGGAGAGAGAGGGGAATTGAGGAGTGCTACAGAAACATATATACATTTCTGTGTGTGTGTAATATATATATACACACACAGAAATATATATATATACACACAGAAATATATATACATTTCTGTGTGTGTAATATATATATATATATATATATATATATATATATATACACACACAGAAATATATATACATTTCTGTGTGTGTAATATATATATATATATATATATATATATATATATACACACAGAAATATATATACATTTCTGTGTGTGTAATATATATATATATACACACAGAAATATATATACATTTCTGTATGTGTAATATATATATATATATATACTAGCAGAAAACCACCCACCGGGTGGTTTTCTGCTAGTCTACTTATATATATAACCAGCAATTTCTCTGTCTGTCTGTCCGACAGTGGAAACACGTGCGTAGAGAGAGAGTGAGAGTGAAAGAAAGAGACAGACTACGAGAGGGGGATAGTGGGCGGGAGAGAGGGAGAGAGAGAGAGTGAATAGACGCTAAAACACGTGCTACAGAAACATTACCTTCCCCTCTCCACTGACTTTGGTCACTGAGGCCGAGGGAATCGCGCTGAGCGCGTCATAATGACGTAATGCAGACAGCCAGACATACAGACAGATATTATAAGGGCGCAATGTATCTATCTAAAAAGAAAGACTAAGAGTTATATAGTGAGAACGCTAAATTGCCTAATGCGGTCCCTAGGGCATTGAAAATTTGAAATAATTTTTGCTCAAAACACTCACAGGACCATAAGTATTACATGTCTAAAGTTTGAAAACAATCGGTTGGATGGTTCTCAAGTTTTAGTGAGCTGACAGACAGACATTCTCTGTTTTAGATATATAGACTAGCAGAAAACCGCCCTCGGGTGGTTTTCTGCTAGTCTATATATATAAAACTGAGGTTGTCTGTCTGTCTGTCTACTAAAACGGTCTGCACACATCTCTTAAACCGTACGTTCAAAATTCGGTGAAATTGCTACACTTATAGATGAAGGTCCGGCGGAGACATCGGTCAAAACATTTTTCAAATCGACCCACGCCAAGTGCAAAAATCGAATTTGTAATGTATTGATTTTTCAGTTCAAATGTATAAATAGAGATGAGAGACAAGTTATTTCCCTTTTATGGCGTCATTTGTTTATCTATTTACGTTACGAATAAAGTACGCGTACAAAAATACGCGAACAGTTATCTTGCAATGTTAACCTGCAAAATTCATGAGTTCGAAGTTTCAACATTAAGCTTCCATTTTGCTTCATTTCCATTAAAAAGTATTTTAAAACAATATTTCAGCGCATCAGCCTCACCATCACCCGACATCACCCGAGGCAACGCTGCGAGTGTGCTGGCTTGCCTCAAAATTAGAGAGGTTGCCCAGTACTCGCGACGTTGCTGACTTTTGCTCTGGTGTTGGCTCCGTTTTTCATCCCTTCCTTTGCATTTTCTTTAATATTGTAGTTTATGTATATATTTAAAATATATTTGTTATGTTATTCTACTGTAAATGTATTTATATGCTCTGTTTATACCCTCAAAAATCTATGAAACTACATACATGTTGCAACTCTCTCTATATCTATATATCACACACACACATATACATATACATCTAAAGAGAGAAAGGGAGATGTAGAGAGAGAGAGTGAGATAGGTCGTTATACAGAGAGAGGTACAATATATATATATATATATATATATATAGAGAGAGAGAGAGAGAGAGAGAGAGAGAGAGAATGGCGACGAACGCTGGTTCACACACACACAAACACATATATATATAAAGACAGAGAGAGAGAGAGAGAGATCTGCGCGTTATTTATTGTTCTCCATTCTGTAGGAGGAAGAGAGAGAGGGAGGTATGAGTGAGAGAGAGGGGGTATGAGTGAGAGAGAGAGAGAGGGTATGAGAAAAAATGCAGAGGGGTTGAGAAAGAAAGAAATTTTAAGCAAAGAATCGCTGCTTTCAACATTAACGGGATCTTCTTAAACTAATAAATTCTATCTGTGGACGCAGAATTAAATATTTCGAGAAACGTTGCAACCGAAGGAAATCAGGAAGACGATATTTTGGTTCGTGAAGACGTTCCCTGGTAATGAACGGAAAAAAAGCGAGGATAATACGTCGTTATGTGGACCGAGAAGAACAATTTCATGCAAAGACAAGACCAAGTTTATGGTGTAAATGGAGTCGTTAGACTAATATTCTATTTAAAATAAACGAATGGTGTAAATAAAATTGTAAACGAAAATGACACAGGTTATTAAAATAGTTATATATATAGTTATATAAAATAATTATAATAATAATAATTGTTTCTACTTTTGGCACAAGGCCATCAAAATACCCAGTACATTACTGGTACTTTATTTTATCGACCCCGTAAGGATGAAAGGCAAAGTTAACCTCGACGGGATTTTAACTTTGCCTTAAAATAGTAAAAGTAAATAGTGAAGATTTAGGCCAGTACATACGTATGCGCCGACGGACATACACATACATATACACACAAACACACACACACGCGCACGTCTGTGTGTGTAAACCTTATGCATTTCTACAGTATTTTCCCCAAACTTAAGACATAGGTTACTTATGTACTCCGGAAGATCATGGGCACTTTCATTTTTCCAGATATTGATTATAGGGCCTCCCGGCAGATAACCCCCTTTAATCACTTCCTTGGAGTCGACTGAAGCACTGCAGTGCAATGCAACAAAACGTTATAACTTCTGGAGTTCGCAACCGATTTTCACAAAACTTGACACATGGGCTACGTTTGTTCGACAGATGAATGTGAACCCTCAGAATTGGCACATATTGAGTAGGGGACCCCTGGGGGGCAGAAGCCCCCTTTTGGAAAAAGCCGATGATTTTGTAAAAGTATAGTTTTCCAAGTAGCACTGAAGTATTGACATAAATGGTATACATAACTGGTATTTAATACCCGAGCAACGCCGGGTACCTCTGCTAGTAATATTATAAATAATAAGTTCATAGCGTCCCCCAATTCACCGCCAAAAAGCAGACCTTTCTACATACGCAGATATATTCTTACTCAATAAAATAATGTACAAATTTACAAGGTTTATTGGAGACGTTAAAACAGCCCATCCAGGTAGGTTTTTAAGGGAGGAGGTTCAATGAGAAGGATGGGTTTGGTGAAGTGAAAGTAGCCTCTCAGTCTCAGACTGAATTGTACTAAGAATAAGTCTGAGATCTCCACGATCTGTAATTCGGATTAATCCGACGCTCGGTAAAATATTAAGTGAAAAAAAAAGTGACATAAGTTTTCACACTTAACGGGTGCGTTCACTTGCATGGGCAGAATGATACAGCTTCTCCAATCCTTAGGCCCAGAGCCCCCTGGACCTTCTCAACGCCCCCTTTAAGAACCTCTGGTGTAGCTGAGCATAAAGCAGGAAATGATGGAAATAGGAGAAAAAAAAGATAAATTCTACACAGAATTTAGATGAACATATAACATTCACTCGACAACAACATGCAATCTTTAGAAATTTTTTTTTTTTAACTAACAAATTTTCAGCAGAGCTCTTCTGCTAGAGAACAGGTCGCAGGTGGCAGATAGCGATACGGTCACCAGGTATGATGGTTAGTTGCGATATAAGTGGGCTCCTGCTGGATGAATAAGTAATCCAGCACCAAACAGCATTAAGATACTAAAGGAGATAGAGTAGCTGTTAACTCTCAAGAAATTCTCACAACCCAGCGTTATAGTTACGACGAGGCGAATAAGAGCCGCCTCTAAAAAAAGCCTAGTCTTTATGGGTCTGTGAAAATTTACGAATTGGTGACTGGTGCAAATAAGACCACCAAAACCTGCAACCTAGTCAGATGCAATAAAAGCAATCATATCACATTGTCCTTCGCGTAGAATAACAAAAGGCGCGTTCAAGGCTTGTTCGAAAACTATGTTGCAGTTTTAACCTAACGTCGTAAAACCTTCAAATTGCTGGCCTTGTGCCTAAAGTAGAAATAATAATTATTATTATTACTTTTGGATTGGCAGTATCGGTAGAGGGTTTGACGCCATGCTTTCCAGCATAGTTACGTCCCTTTACGATCTGAGTTCAAATCCCGCCGAGGTTGACTTTGCCTTTCATCCTTACGGGATCGATAAAATAAAGTACCAGTAATGCACTGGGTAATTGCTGGCCTTGTGCCTAAAGTAGAAACAATTATTACTTTACGGTCCTTTACATTCTGAGTTCAAATCCCGCCGAGGTTAGCTTCGCCTTTCATCCTTAGGGAGTCGATAATAAAGCACCAGTAATGCACTGGGGTCGATTTAATCAACTTTCCCCTCCCCTTCAAAGTGCTGGCCTTGTGCCTAAAGTAGAAATCATTATTGGCAAGGGCGGTGTATTGGCAGTACCGGTAGAGCGTCGGACAGTGGGGTCGATTTAATCGACTTCCTCTCCCCCAAAATGTCTGGTCTTGTGCCTAAAGTAGAAACCATTACTGTTATCATCATTATTCCAGCATAGTTACGTCCCTTTTCGGTCTTAGTTCAAATCCCGCCGAGGTTGACTTTGCCTTTCATCCTTACGGGATCGATAAAATAAAGTACCAGTAATGCACTGGTTAATTGCTGGCCTTGTGCCTAAAGTAGAAACAATCATTATCATCATTATCTGACACCTAGTGATCTCATAATTTTTCCCACTAGTATATTGAACAAAGTTACCAGTGAATCTATTTTAACAGTTGAGCAAAAAAGAGATTAATAAAATAGAAAGCATTGGTGGAATGGGTGCTCTGATTTAATGTTTTTAGCGTTAGATAGATGATTTACTTTCATTTATTGGATTGTAGCTGTTGTTGTTGTTATTCTGTTAAATAGCTTTTAAATGCAACAGCAATTTATACAGTTGCATTGCTACTATCCTTGCTTTTATCATCGACGTCATTGGTATCGTAATTGTCATCGTGGTCGATGTTGCAGTTTGTGTTGGTTATTGTTGGGATAACTTTATTGAGACTCTTTGATTTTCCTTTATTTTTGTTTTTTGTGGAAGGGATTGTATTTTTGTGGTTTTTATAGCTGTGATGTTTGTTTTGTTTGTTTTGAGTTGTTTTTATAATTTGCGATTGTAAAAGTTATTCCTTGATATTAAAGTTGTAATTTATGTTTGTGAAGGCACGTGGCTTTGTGGTTTGGGTATTCAGCTCACAATCGTAAGGTCGTGAGCTCGATTCCCGGCGGCACGTTGTGTCCTTGAGCAAGCCACTTTATTTCACGTTGCTCCAGTCCACTCAGCTGGCAAAAATGAGTTGTACCTGTAATTCTAAGGACCAACCTTGCCACACACTGTGTCACACTACATATCCCTGAGAACTACGTAAAGGGTAAGCATGTCTATGGAATGCTCAGCCACTTGCACATTAATTTCACGAGCAGGCTGTTCCGTTGCTCGGATCAACTGGAACATTTGTCGTCGTAATCGACCGAGTGTCCCCAATGTATGTTATTAATGTTGCATTGCTGTTTCTGTGATGGATTTTATTAAGGCAACTGTTTCTAGTAGTTACTATCAATGTAACAATTCTACAATGATCATCACGACATTGATACTTATTTTGTTGGTCTGTATTTTTTTTCGTGTGTTCTGTTTCTGTTTGTTTTTAATATTCTACCATAACTATGCAGAGCGGAAATCGTACAGTAATTTATTTCAATCAATGAATTCCGTCTGAAGTGTATTTTTCTATTTCCAAATTTAATATATTTATTATATTTATTGGTTTCATTTTCTTTCCTTCTAAATAACATTGTGTGATATTATTAATTTATTTTATTTGTTTAATAAATTAGTGAACGAAGCTATGACCCCTTAGTTATGTTGGTTCTGAGAGAAAAAAAAACTCCTAAACGACAGCAACAATAACAATTATATAATCAATGACAGAATGATTTTGAAACGACAACGACGATATTTATATTATAAATGGACAATTTTAACGGTATATGAGCAATATTAGTTACTGCAGAATGGAAAATGTTTCAGCCATCTCGCAGCACGACTGTGTATGAACAGTTTCTTATGAAATAAGGAATAATTAATAGTAATGTATATAGAAATAGCGAGTTGAGCAATTCAGTTAAGAACGGGCATTGACCCTGAAGTTCGAAAATATTCGAACTAATCACGTCAACACAAATATATTAAAAATCCACACAGTTGTCTGCTTTCATACGCTGCACTAATCTACACTACACTGCAATCGTTAGTTATTTTACTACATTTTCTTATAAACCACTTAGAAGTCAAATGTTATAACATTGCTTCAATCTTCTAAATTATACTATACTGTTATCACAAACATGCTGGTGCTTGCCATAGGTATTTATAGACTCGTCCATTTCCCGACAGATCTGTTAAAGACAAACTGCAAATCATCCGATATACCGCAGAGAAGATTGCCAATAAGTCTGACTTATTTTCGATACGATCGACCACAGTTACCTGGTATATGACCTAAGTGCGTAAAGTTTCGGTCCCGTTTTTAGAAGGTGGATTACTTCTTTGTAAAACAGCATCTATTTGGTTGTCAGTCTGAATGACAACCTATTGGAGGCGTTTTAAATAACACGCCTAACAGGGGTGCGCTATCTCTCCCATAGCTCCTGTACATTTTGTTTCATGTATATTTTGTCTGTGTGGAAACTATTTATTAAAGGTAATTCCGCTCGAACGATTACAGAAGAGAAGTATGTCTGCATGCATTAACGATTAATATATACATGTCGGTGACCTTGCAACTCGTTACTTGGAGTGGCAAGCTAATAGTGGTGAGAGTTTGTCACAGGATCAAGAAACCTCTGCTAAGATCACACGATGAGTAGGAATTAGAATAACGTTAGGAACGCTGCGGCCTATCTTACTCAAATGTGGGTTTCGATGAAGCTATCACTGAAGCTCTAACAGAGCTGGCAAATGCCTGTATCGCTCTTGTAATATATTACCGCCTGGCAGTCATGTCCAGTCCCAAGTTTCATCTGCTCAGAAATCTCTGCTCCGTTGTTACGCGTGAAAGGGCGTATTTTAGTAGTCCTAATGTCAATATGTCTTCAATACTTTCAACGTTGAAAGCTCCAAATTCTATAGCTAGACATAAACAGATATACACTGAGGCTGCAACATCTGCGAAGATTCCAAGAGAGCAAGCATTTGTCGCTTTTTGATGGAGCTGCAATCCTGGTCAATCGTTAGCAAACGTTGGAAAGTTGTCAGGTGTCCACAAGCCTATACCAGTCGAGTAAATCGGCAAGTGGAACATCAACCATTACATTCTATAGAGGGGTTTTATACGGGATGAATGATGCTGTCCTGAGGAACTATCTAAGCACCGATTAAGTATTGTTAAGCTAGTGTAGGATATTCTGATATTTCCCACGTTTGACATAGTTATTTGAAGTGAAGTCTAATTTCTTCTGTAAATATTGTTGCTGTATATGCAATTGATTTGCTACGTTTATAGACATGATGAACACATAGAAGCCCTTGAGAGAGGGAAGCATAGTGGAAACATAAATAACTTCTTTCGTATGTTGTACTACTGGCGCTCAGTAGTACCCAATCAACTTTTTCTTCTAGATGAGGTGTAGTCGCTGTTTGTCAGGTTTATTGGCTGGTGTGTAATATTTTTAGTTTTCCGTATCGCGTGTTATCATTATTGGCTACTGATGGTAGGGTGGAGGAGTAGGTGGTGGTACTGCTGCCTTCCGTTTTTGTTGTTGTTGTATAATACTTGTTTACATTAGATGTGTCTCGTTGTACCTCATGAGTTCTGTCTCTTGTTGCCACCGTCTGACGGTTTGCTTTTGGAAGTTTTTACTGGCTATTGTGATGCTCTATTTTTATAAGAGACTTTTTTTATCTGAAATTGTTTTTTCCAAATAACATCAAGTGAATAACATGGAAAAAGAGGAGAAGAGTTAAAACCGGCTTTGTCATTCTTTCTCTGCCTTAATAAAGCCCAGTTACCACATCGACAGTGGCTGTCATCAATTCAATTACCACTACTGCTAGAATAACAGCAAAATCTAGCAAAAGTAAATAAAGATTAAACGAATCTTTTTTTGGTGGGTGGGGAGAAAATACACTTTAGAACTTTCGATATGTATCAATGAAACCGATATCACTGACACCACCACTACAACAAAAGATGAACATTATAACATCATCAGTGAGAGAAACAACAACAGCATTAATGATAACAATTTTATTCTTAACTCTTATTACTTTTGGCCTTGCAGATTATGCAAGGACATTTATTAGGAATAGTCCATAACTCTTAATATAATCTTGATTAATATGCACAAATATCCATGTTTTAATTTCATTAGTCCAAATGCGCTCTGTGTGAAGTAATTCCGATTTTATTCAAGAACATACCGGACATAATCTTACATATTGTTCCACATCTTTACAGTAACCACATCTTTACAGTAACCTAATCACCATGCTTATAATTTTAACTGATTTCTTGTTGCCGTTGGTCCACAACTTATATTATCACGAACAACTGTTTTCATTACTATTCCCAAACAGATTGATATAATAAAAGGATTAATTCTCCATTGTTCAAAATACCATCTTTTAACGTATTTATTTTAATTATTTGAATGACCTTTGAACTGTAGAAACATTGTTGCTATCGTTACTGAAAGTCCTTTTTTTGATATTTTTTCCTTGTTGACAGTCGTATCCAGAGTGGCAGAAGCAGATATAACGTTAATATCTTCCTTTCTACCTCTCTTCTCTCTTTTAACATTCTTCGGCGTTCTTTCCGAGTCACTCATTTTTTATAGTCGGCAAAATTTGATTTTTTTTAACAATTTTTTAATTAAATTTTAATTAAATTACCACCCAGCTGACAATTCAGCTTGGGGGTTAATCTACAAAATGATATGTTTTTTCAAACAATTAGTCCAGTTTTTTTGTATAGAAATTTACAAAAAAGCTTACCAGCGATGTTCCACGCGTCAGATATATTTCTTTATTAGCGACAATGGCGCACAAGAAAAGGGGACAATACAAAGACATGAAGTCGTGTAAAAAATATAAAAACAAACAATTGCAACAATCGAAATTCCCAATAGGGGGGAGGCGCCACAAATGGGTTGTTTAATACCCGTCGATAGAACAACCCTCAACTCCAGGAGCGTGTTGTGCAAGTGCTCCTTTCTTCCTTTTGCTCTCTTCCTCAACCTACAGGCTTATAAACAGAGAAGGCCCAATCACTCGGGCCATTTTCGCTTCATTCACCCACCTTTCAGTAAGTTTACTGGGGTGCAGTGCCTCTCTCTCCACCCTGATTCTCCTTCTAAAGTGATACTTAAAGAAGGGAATCAATTGTTGTCCGGAGAGAAAGGCATCTGTCCTCAGTCCTCTCAACCTCGTCAACCATATAACTTCTTTCACCATAGCCACCGTACAGAGGAAAACCGCCTCTCTTTCGTTTTTGAAAGAGGCTGGCGGTTTGATCCTTACTATGGAGTCGGCAGTCAACTGGATTTGTCCCATACGCCACAGCAGTTGTTCTGCATAGTTCCACAGGTCGGTTACGCCCGGGCAGTGTACAATTGCGTGCAGGACTGTTTCAATGTCCTGCGCGCATCTTGGACACGTCCTCTTGGAAGGATCCCTGCCGGGGCGTCCGTGCCTGTAGATCTTGTCACGAACCGGTAAAGCTCCTCGATAGCACTGCCAGGCCAGGGACCTCTGGAATATGTCCATAGGTCCCGGGCGGAAAGTCCTACCAAACAGACTGGTGAGCTCATCGTCTTCGACGCCCAGAGTCTCTCCGAGAACGTCGTCGCCATTGTAACGTACAATCCCTCTATAGAATGTCGAAGTGGAGTCTCCACTGATTGCTGTGCCCGCTTGCCAGAGGACTGTGAACGCCTGAGCGCATTCAATGTGCCAGGCGCTCATCGTTTTCGGTCTTTTCTTCACCCAGGACTGCAGTTCCGTCAGCGAGACGAGCTGTGGAAAAGCCTGTCTCACAAACGGTGCCCACACCGGTTGGGGGTCGGTGAGGAATACCTGGAGATGCCGCAGCCTCAGCGCATGTTTGCGCATCATCAGCCACGACATTCCCAGCCCTCCGTTGGAAGGGTGCTGACAGCAAACGGATCTCCTCACCAGCGGAGCCTGCCTCTTCCACAGAAACTGGAAGAGCATGCGTTCCATCTTGGCGAGGTGTTCACGGGGACAAGGCACGACAGTCAAGCGGTAGTAGATGACGGACGCTATGAAAGTGTTCGCCACCTCCGCTCGACCTTTCAAGGACAGTTTGCACTCTGCCCACTTCTGGGTGAGTGCAAACACCTTGGCCGTGACCTCGATCTCCTCACCAGCGGAACCTGCCTCTTCCACAGAAACTGGAAGAGCATGAGTTCCATCTTGGCGAGGTGTTCGCGGGGACAAGGCACGGCAGTCAAGCGGTAGTAGATGACGGAGGCTATGAAAGTGTTCGCCACCTCCGCTCGACCTTTCAAGGACAGTTTGCACTCTGCCCACTTCTGGGTGAGTGCAAACACCTTGGCCGTGACCTCGTTCCAGTTTTTCTCCACCTGGAGGTCTGGACCGAACCAGACCCCGAGCAATTTCACCGGTCCGTCCCTCCAGCGTCCAACGACGCTGTCGGACGTCATCGGTTTGCCTCTCCACGTGCCGAGTTGCAAACCGACAGACTTGTCCGGGTTTAGTTTTGCTCCCGTCAGCGTTTCGTATTCTTTCAGTAAGTTGTCGATCACCCCGATTTCCGAGGTGCTCGACACCATTACCGTCACGTCGTCGGCATAAGCCGACGCCGCTTTGCGCAGTCCTGGTTCTAGAGGGATGCCCTGCAACAGCTCCAATTTCCGCAGTAGTGGCTCTAGAGTCAATCCATACAGAATGGAGGAGAGAGGGCATCCCTGTCGAATGGAACGCGTGATTGAGAACGGCTCCGATAGGTAGCCGTTCACCTTGACCTTCGAGCAGATGCTGGTGTGCATCGCCTCGGTCCATCCTCTGAACACGGGACCGAAACCGGCCGCCTTGAGAACCGCTTCCAAGTATTGATGGTCGACCCTATCGAATGCCTTAGACTGATCCAAGTTGATCAGAGCCCCACCGAAGCCGGGTTTACTACCCACCCTCTCAATGATGTATCGCATGAGGTGGATGTTGTCGTGTATGGACCTGGTCGGGATTGCACACGTGTGCGTTTTCCCTACCAGGTTCTCGACGACAAGCGCCAACCTCGTCGCTAGCACCTTGGCCAAAATCTTTAACTCTGTGTTGAGCAGAGTTATGGGCCTGAAGTTGTTAATTTCGTCCCCCCTGTTTTCGTCTTTCCTGATCAGCGTTACTACGCCCTTGCCTGCAGAACTGGGAATTCTCCCGTTTTGCTGCCAATTGCAGTAGACGGCTTCGAGGACGCCAGAGAACAAGTCCGGCATGCCTATGTAAAATTCGTAGGGTAGACCATCTAGACCGGGTGACTTGCGTTTCCCGCAGCGGCCCAGAGCGTCCCGTATCTCAGTGTCCGTGATCGGTCTTTCGCAGAACTCGGCGTCCGTGTTCGAGAGACGCGGCAGACCGTCGAGGTATGAACTAAAGTCCATTGCCCCGTTCGGCTCACCGTCGTTTTGCTCAAACAGTCGCGCAAAGTGCCGCTGAAAGGCCGCGCACATTTGCTTGGGGTCAAGTAGCACGCGTCCGTTTTGGTCTTTCAAAGACCGAATCGTGGACTTGCCACTTTTTGCCTCCGCCACTCGGGCCCAGCTGACAGCTTTCGCTCCTTCGTTTCCTAGAGCACGTATTTTGCTTCTGACCACGCAGCCTTCGTGTTTCGCATCGAAGAACTGGTCCAGTGCCGTTCTTGACGCTAACACTCTAGCCGCGTTGCCACTTCTAAGTTCCTCCTCTACATTGGCTACTAGTTCTTTTTCTATTCTGTTTTTCTCTAAGGCTAACTCTCTGCTATACCCTATCGATTCTATTCTAATTGCTTTCTTGAGAGAGTACCACCATCTATTGTTGACGATGGCTCCCGTTAATTGTTGCTTGACTAGTCTACTTATCCGTTCACTGTAAGCTGCTTTACGTGTCGGCAACGACACGTTCAGCTTCCAGTATCCGGGACCCTGTCTATGTATTCTATCACGGTTGACTAAGCAGACGACTAACTTGTGATCTGAATAGGCAACCATGTGCATTCGTGGACAGCTTAACATCTCCTTGTCCCTTTCTCTAATGAAGAACCTAAATACGATCTAGATGTCCCACTGCGGTTTGCCCACGTCCACTGTGGTGCAGTCGAGAAATCCAGTCGATACCTATCGGCCAGTTGGAATTGGCCGATTAAAGTTTTGAGGCTGTTGCACCCCGCTCTACTGGGATATGCTCCCACATAGTCCCATCGTGCATCTAGGATACCATTCCAGTCCTCCACTAAAAGTAGGGAGCGAGACGTTCCCAGAAAAGACTCTAGACGCTTAAAGAAGTCTGACCGTGATTGCGATTGACCGGTCGGGGCATAAACGGCCACCAGTCTGAAGGCTCCACCTCCGATACTGTTCACGTCTAGGACTACCAGTCTACCTCCCGGGTCCAAGTGTACTTGCTGTACTTCGACGTCCAGGTTCTTCCGAAACATGACAGCCACTCCACCTCCACCTCCCGGCTGACAGAGAGATGCGTAGATCTCAAAGTCGTCGAGGATGGGGGTTAGTTGCTGCCTGTTGTGGATCCTGGACTCGGTGATGGCTATCACATCCACACTGTGTGACCTAAGGTCGTTTAAAAGTTGGCCCTGTTTCCAGGGCATCCCTAGGCCACGCACATTCACGGTTCCAACTCGTAAACTAGCCATGTTGGTGAAGAAAAGTTGGAGAAAAAGGACGAAAGGTGCACTTACCTTTTCGTTTCCTGGAGATCGGGTTGTTCAATCTCCATTTGGGTGCTGGATGAGGTGTTGGGTGAGGTGGGGAAACATTTTAGCAGGACGCGGTTGATGGGTTTGTGGCAGGGGTTGCCCACGTCCTGTGAAAATTTATTTTTTAGGTCATTATAGGTTTCCATAGAAACCCTTATAAGTTTAAGGTGTGGAGATGATTCTGCCTTGACGAAAGTTTTGCCCTCCGTCTCCACCTTGGGGTTTTGGGAGATGACTTCCATCAAACTCTTGTTGTTTGTGTTGATGTATGCGTATTGTTGTTTGTGTTTTTGTTGTGTTGTTTTAGTTTGTTGTTCGTCCGGGAGTTTTCTTTTTATGGTGGGTGCTTGTGTTTGGGGTGGTGTTGGTGCTGGTTTTGCTGATAGGGGGATGTTTGACTGTGGTGTTGTTTGTGTTGTTGTTTGTGCCTGTGGTTGTGTGTTGGTGTTGGTGATTGGAGTTTTGGGGGGTTTGTGGTGTCTCTTTTTTGTTTTTTAGATTTCCGCGGTTCTCTCTCTTCTTCACTTAAAGAAGGAGAAGCAGCTTCATCCGTCGATGAATAATCATCGTCAGGTGTGTGGGGTAAGGGTATGTTGTGTGGTGGTGGTGTTTCGGTGTGTGCGTTTGTGGTAGTGTTTGATGGAGTGGGATGGAGTGGGGCTGTGTTCTTCAAGGGTGTTGTCTCTGTTTTTTTTCTGTTGTTGTTGGTTGAGTGTCTGTTTGTTTTGGTGTGGTTGCTCGTTTCGTCTGTTGTTGTACTTGTGGTGGTGGTGGTTGTTTTGGTGTTGGTGTTGGTGTTGGTAATAGCGTTTTTTTATGATGTTGTTGTTGTGTGTTTGTGGACAAGATGCTTTTAGGTGATCTGTGCTACCACAGCGAAAGCAATGAAATGTTCGTCCTTCTACCGAAATGTTTATTTTGTTGTTATTATCAATAACGACTCTTTCGGGTATTTTGGAGATTCTCTCCGGTTTCATTTGCAACAGAATCTCCAAATATGTGCCCGCCCACCTTTGTCGAATAGATTTTCGTATTGAAAGTATCATATAAGTTTCTGACTCTACGAAGCCAGCCAAGATCCACCAGATGTTAATGTTTGGAGGTATGTTTTTTATTTTTATTTTTTGTGTCCTTTTCCCCATGTATGTAGGGAAAAAGGTGTATGCTTTTGACACCATTGGTGTCACAGAGTTTTTTTTGGGGCGAGTGCCTCGCTCTTAAACAGTACGGAAATACTTCCGTACTGTTTTCCTCGCTGGAGAAAATCGACATTTGCTAGAATTTCCTTGAAAGTATCTTCTATATCTGCTTGATTAACAAATGTCGGCTTTCTTGTCGAATTTGACACAGTCCTAAAAGTGACTGATCTGCGGATTGTGTCTTCCTTTATTTCAAGGGGTGAGTTAATTCTAAACCCACCTCTTTCTTCGAAAGTTACAAATTTTCTCCCTTGCTGGAGCATATCTCTTGCGTTGGAGATATCAAGATTTATAAAATCTTGTTTTTTGTTCACCGTTTCAGCGAAAGACATTTTTTTTTTTGTGTGGTGTTGCTGTTGATGTTGTTGTTATCGTTGTTGGAAATCTCAGTTCCTTGTAGAGGTGAAACTTTATGTGTAGATGTATCTGTAGAGTTGTTGGTGTCTTTTTCATGTGTGTGTATGTTAATGGGTTTAATTCCTGTGTTTTCCTGCGTGTTATTGTTATTTTTCTCCGCTTCGACGGTAGAAATTTTAAAATTTTCAAGTGTTAATATATTTTTTTCTTTGTTGACACTTGTATCTATGGTGACGTCCATAGTAGCAGAAGCAGATATAACGTTGATATCTGCCTCTTTCTCTCTCTTTTCTCTATTAACGTTCTCCAGCGTTCTTGTGTTGCTCAAGTTATTTAGTTTGTAAAATCTTATATTTTAAAACATTTTTAAAATAAAATTTTCGCCCCTCCAGGGGCGAAAAGTGGGATTACTACCCAGCTGACAATTCAGCTTGGGGTTAATCTACAAAGTGTTATGTTTTTTCAAACAATTAGTTGGGTTTTTTGCATAAAAATTAACAAAAAAGCTTACCGGCGATGTTCCACACGTCAGACAGAAAGAGAGATAGATAGATAGATATGTTTCTTTATTAGCCACAGGGGCATAAAAGAAAGGGACAAATACAAAGGGGGAAGTTTACATACAATAAAAACGTAGATAGATAGATGGATAGATAGTCCCTTTTTTTAATATGCTAGGTAATATATTATTGTTGACACTTTCTAATTTCACGTTTTACTACATCAATTTCAAGATGAATAGTTATTATGATCACGTTCGTCCAAACCAACACAATTAATAAATTCAAATCGTAATAATGCCTCAACATGTGTGGGATTTCAAATTCCTTTACATGATATATCTCATAATTGAAAGCTGTCATTTGTAAGACCCATATTAAAGTATAGGCAGGAGGGGGCTTTCGGAAAACCACAATTCTTGCTAAAGATAAATTCAGCTACAACTTGTAACTTATTTAAATTTTTGGTCACGCAGAATTTGAGAAAACAATACAATCGCCAAGGCTCCCCTTCCAACATATCAGTATCTCGATTAAATTATGGTGAATATTTTTGACAGATATAATACAAGATTCGTCGTCTTGAAAAAATATCCTTTATACAGCCTTTTCATTTGCATCAGATGTTTAAGTAACTTCTTTTACAGCACCATAAATTTGGACCACTGGCTTTGATGCTCATATCAGCTTTATATGGTAATTTGTTTATGTTGTTGGACTGCTCAAAAATGGGATACTAGATTTATGAAGTGCTGTGGGTGTTGATATATGGTCTGAATAATGAACAATCAATGTCCAATAGAAATTAACAAGTCTGAGAAAAGATTCTAATTGCTTCCTGTTCTTTTGCATTATTACATCCAACCTTCTCACATCTAAATGATGATACGACGGTAAACCCTGTTTTTTCACACTATATCAACCCATCCACACACAAATACAATTAATTAGTCTCCAGCATTGAATAGTTCAGATGGATTCTTTGATAATTTCAACCTTTTATTATAATTTCTACTTTTTATAAAGATTTTCAACGGTCTTAGTTTCAACAATCTTTGAAAACATAATTATCAGGGTCATTAACATGTCTACTTGCTCACTAAAACATCATTAGCTGTTTTAATTCTCCGTGGGAGATATGATTCTTGCTTCAATACACATTTCCATCTCCTTTTAAATAGGATTTATCAAAAAAAGTTCTCCTTTCATCCTTCTAAGGTCGATTAAATAGATAACCAGTCAAACACAGTCCTCTCCGCTCTAAAATTTCCTGGACGTGTGCCTAAATTAGAAAATATATGAAATCCGTTAAAGTAATTATGGCGCTAGAGTACTAAATTAAACCTAGATTAAGGCGTTATGGTGAATATTACTGATCATTTTTTTATATTATCACCTAGGAGCTATAAAAATCAAAGGGATTCTAGTACCGAACTAGAATTCCTAATAACATCCACCTCATGTGATGCATCATAGAGAGAGTAGGGAATACATCCGGCTTCGGTAGGATTCTGATCAATTTAGATCAATCGAAAGTTTTCGATGGGATCAACCATCGATACCTGGTGGTGGTGGGGGGGGGGGGGGGGCATTGACACATGCAACTATTAACTTCTCTCTCTCTCTCATTCACTTTAAGTAATATTTACATTTGTGATATCAATTGTATTGTGACAGGGAGCATTTAAAATATACAAACATTCCTGCTTACTTAATCTGTTTTACAATAGTATATATAAGTAGATTTCTGACGAGGCCATAAATTTGGGAAAAAATAGCATAGTCGATTACATCGTCCACCACCTGACTGGCACTTTATTTTATTGACCACGGAAAAATGACGAAGTCGACCTCAGCGGGATTTGAACTCAGAACGTAAAAATAAAATGTGACTAGGTACTAACAAAGTATTTTATTTGTCTTTCTGTCGTTTTTCCCAATTTACTGCCATGGCAATAATATGTATAAAGCATCAACATACATTTCGATCAGATCACTGAAGTGTTTTAAACGTTTAATGGCTATATTAAGATTAAATTGTTTCAGCTTGAACACGTGATCAGATGAATTCAGCTGTCTGAAAAATGTAACAAAGAATTTTTTAGCATTTTGATGGATATTGTGAATGCTGACATTATCATTAATATCATTGTCATTGACAACATTAACTTTGCTTTTCATCCTTACGGGGTCGATAAAATAAAGTACCAGTAATACACTGGGTAATTGCTGGCCTTGTGCCAAAAGTAGAAACAATTATTTTCATTCCAAGAAAACGTGATCTGTAAATTCATATAGATATATATCAGCAAAGGGATTTTAACTTTTGATAGAGTCATAGGGGGCTCGCGCAAACTCACGACATGTCTTTGGGCTTTTTTTTTTTTTTTATCCTAGCAGGTTTATCCTTCTAGATTTCTTCAAGAAAAAAGGAAGCGAGAGAGTGAAAGAAAGGATTAGAGGAGGAATCAACCCAATACTGGACTAGAATCTTATTTATAGACGTCGAAACGATGAACGCAAAGTTGACCTTGTCGTGACTTGAACTCACAGCATGCTAAGTCCCATGGAATAACGAGCCATTTTAATCCGATATCCTAATGACTGTGCCAATTCACTCTCCTCATTCTTCTATCTGTACACGCATATATATATATATATGTGTGTATGTGTGTATGTGTCTGTCTGTCTGTCTGTCTGTGTGTCTGCCTGTCTGTCTGTCTGTGTGTCGATCTGTGTGTGTGTGTGTGTGCGCGTGTGCGTGTGGGGGGGGGGGTCTGTCTGTATGTTTGTCTGTGAAAAGATTGTCGCTCTAAAACAATATTTGTTTCGTTTAATGACATATTAATATTAGGGGGTGACGGGGATTGTCCATGAAAGATATGCATGAATTCCGCAATGATCGGAAAATTATATATGAGTTCCACGACAAAATAATCTTGGAAACCATTACACTATCTAATAATAAATTAGTAACCGAATAGTTGTTTATAGTGAATTTCAACACCTTGTTCTTTATTAAGTCCTGATTGAGCAGACTTATAAACAAAAGTTGGTTTTCAGGAATATAATTTATTCTTTTACTGGTTTCAATCATTGGACTGCGGTCATGCTGGGAACCACCATCAAGTGTTTTGAAAAATTGCTTTAGCGATAAAATGTATTCAAATTAAAAAACATAACACATTTTTATTATATTTTTTAACTCATTTTATCTCATGGAAACTACTTTAGGGAAGAAACACTTTTGTGCACAACAGAATTCACTCGAAATCTCTAAGGAGAATTAGAGTTAAAATCGGCTTCAGTGATCGACTAGCGTTTTATTTTATCAAATGTGATGCAAACTCGACCTCGGTAGAATTTGAACGTAGAATCTAAACACCGTAAAATATTTTTCCGATAATTCTACCAATGCTACCAATCCTACCAATCCTTATTGCTACAAAATCCTGAATCAAATTATTCAGTATTCCGGGGCAGTTATAGTTGTGTTTCCTTAAGTCATTATACTTTTTTTATTCTTTTCCTTTTTTATTCGTGATCGTAATGTTAAAATATGAATACAATATTTAAGTTAATTACAGGAAATAAATATGGAAAGATGCTTACACACAGAGTCTCTCTCTCTCTCTCTCTCTCTCTCTCTCTCTCTCTCCACACACACACACACACACACGTATATATATATATATATATATATATATATATATATATATATACATAACTAACAATCAGAAACAACCAATAAACACGCATACGTATACACATACTTAATAGATTGCCACAATGTACAGGCGCACAGGCACATACACTCACACATACACAACTTCACCCACGTGAGTCGAGCCAGTAAAACATCCCGATATTCTAGACTGATGCTAAAATACGCCATTAATATCTGTAGGCGTAATTTATTCACTTTTCAGTTGCATAAAATAAAAATACGTGAAAGCAATTTGTTCGTTTGATTTATATACGAAAACCCATTGATGTTACAGCAAACAAAATATCATAAAAAGTGAGTAGGTGGACCAGGAAGTGTCATTTAGTTCGGCTGTTCTGTTAGTAATAAATGCATACTACATAATATTGCTTTTATTTGAAAATATAAATTATTTAGATACGAAAATATTTTAGTTATCTAAATCATTTTCCACTTCGGTTTTCTTTGATTGTTATAAAGTTGATTTTGTGTGTTGCAAATGACTGATTCAATGAGATAGCAGGCAACTAATTGACGAATTAAACTGAATACTCAAAAAGCTCAATCCGCTTACTCGTAATAAATACCACGTGGTCTGTACATTTCTCGTAGTAAACAGTAAAATCAATATTTTCTTTCTCTGTTGCTTTCAAATATTCAGTTTCAAATCCCAGTTGCTCTAATATTCAGTTTCAAATCCCAGACCCACAGTTTTACCATTGAACATGAACTATAGTTTGGGTGTTCAATTTCATGGGAATTTTGTTGTTCAATACGGTATCAAGTGACACATTCCACACACAGATGTAAAACAAAATACGTAAACAGGGAGAAATGAGGCAAAATGGGAAGATTTTACATAATGAAAGCTATACCCATTTTCACAAGAGAAGACATCTCTCACCCACCTTGGGGTGGGTGGGAGATCTTCCTCGTCGGACGGGGAGAGTTGACAGGTCTACCAAACACATCATGGAGTTTTATATATGACTGGTACCCTTCACTACCTGTAGATTCCTATAGTTTATTCAGTTATACAATTTAACATTAATACTCTACATAATAGACTGCATATATTATGTTATTAATTCGTTTATTGTGAATATATAAATAGTGTATATATTTTAGAATCCAACACAACCTGTATGAGCTCTATATCTGATCATTTGACAAATCAAATTAAAGCTGAAATATTTTCAATCTGATCCAATTGAATTTAAAGATTTCTTTTACCTTATAGCCAAATATACAATAAAATGAATAAATAAATAAAATTCTTCAAAGACTTTTCGCCTCCGTATTTTTCATATTGCTATAGCAACTTATGTTATCTATAATTAGTTACATTGTAACTATTTATTAATATTAAATGAATGTCTGGAAATTGAATAAGATTTTCGAAATTGTCAAAGTGAAAGGACACTAATTCATTTCTAATTCGCATAAAATTTCTCAAAGAAAAGGAAAAATATTAATAATTCTAAAAATATCATCCAGGAAGAGTTTTAAAATTTTATTAGCAAAGACAAACATGGCCCCGAATAATATTATATTGGTATAAATTTTGTGAGAGAAAATTGATGTTAGGGCAATTGAATGCATATCGTTGTAAATGAGTCTAAAATTCATTGATATAAAGAAGCACCCTAGTAATAAAATAATTCACATCAACAGAATATTTCTAGTTAGACTGCACTTCAATGTGGGATACAAATTTGTAAATTTTTTTAATAGTGATTGATTATGGGGAAAGTACGTAACTACGTTATATTTGCAAACGAGAAGCTCATTCAGCTTAATCGACCAAACCTATTACTATTACCACCTCTAACGCTATCTGATGTAAAGGGATTCAATGTAACGCGACATCTTCTAACATATCGAAGCCAAATTTTTATATTTCCTGATTTATCGAAATATAATCAATTTGATTACGATATTTTTATGTGAAAATCTCCAGATATATTTATAAATATTCCTGCATTGAAAGTAAGTATTACTTGTGATTAGATTGTTGGCTGTACACACGTTGATGAGTCTTGCAGCATTTTCCGAAGCCTCTTCCATCGTCTGTTACATATCAGCGTTGTTATAGGCAACTTTCTCACTAAGATAGGCGATCACAATTTTCAGGTCTCATGCTGGTATGCTATTAATTCCTTCTTGGTAGAAATAAGTTTCCTCTTCATCATTTCATTATTTATTGGTGCATAACAAACAATAATACTTTTGTCATATTAATTAGCTTTACGTTTCACTAAAGGCATTGTCATTAGCTAAATATTTTTATACAGATAATCCTCTTACAGCTTTATTATTCAATAAGCAGCCGACCCCAGCACGTTAAATATCTTCTCTGCCAGAGATCAAAAGATTGTTGGTTTCTGTCGTAATAATGTGATCTATCCTCTACATCTAGTTTCACTCAGAATCAAAATATTAATTTTGTGTTGTTTCATTATCTTTATTTGCTTTTGCATCAATATTTGGTACACCATGTTCCAATATGTATTTTAATATTTTTTATATAAAACCTAGAGATTGTTAGCAATCCTTTTTGTCAAGTCATTAGTGCCATCATAAATCCGTATTAAAAAGGTATTTGTTGGCTGTATACCCCAATGATTAGATCAGAGGTTCGCTAAGTGGACGCTATCTCCTCCTCCCCCGGGGGGAGGCGCTGGGGCCTAAGGTGGTGGTGGTGGGGTGGTTGAGATTATATAATTGTATATTAAATATCAAATAATACATATATATATATATATATATATATATATAGTAAAATAAAAAAAATATTTAATATCTATTTATACATAGTATATATTATATTATTTATTATATATAAATTAACGATTTAATTTATTATATATTATTTACAATTTATGTGTAGAGAAGTCTCTCTGGAAATAGGGTGGGGCGCTGAGGATACTACTTAGCCGTGAGGGGGGCGATGACACAACTGGATTAGACAGTCACACAAGGCACAGTTTGCAACCTTGTGCGGTTAATGTGTATTTTAAATAAACTTCTGAATCACCAAAGATAATGACCGCCCACAGCCAGCAACACGTATTTTTTGTTTTTCTTTGGGGGTAGATTTAAATAATTGTTTCTACTTTAGGCACAAGACCAGCAATTACCCAGTGCATTACTGGTACTTTATTTTATCGACCCCGTAAGGATGAAAGGCAAAGTCAATCTCGGCGGGATTTGAACTCAGATCGTAAAGGGACGTAACTATGCTGGAAAGCATGGCGTCCGACCCTCTACCGATACTGCCAATCTACCGCCCTAGGGTAGATTTAAATAATATAATAGAATAGAATATTTTTTGTTCAAGCAGTACTGGAAATCAAGAGCAAGATAGTAAACTCTGAATACATCATTTAATTCCGGATTACGTTTGTGTCAGTCGCTTTTAGCACTAATCATGTCTGATTTATGGATAGAGAAACTTCTTTGTAACTTCATTGTTTTTCCAATGGCATTAATTAAGTAAACATTTTCATACTAGAACTGAACTAGCTTGATTTTTGCATACGTCTGCTCTGTGGTATTTGTTATTTTCTTTAATCGCTGAAGGTATCTGACGTAAAATAATAAGGTTCCAGATAATCTAATTTGGGACGCTATTTCATTTCATTTTTTATATCAAAATCTTTGGAAAATACTTTAACCCTAGAATTTAGCAATTCCTCTTCTAAAATAGTTATTTTGCATAGTCAAAAGAAGCAAATAATTATGATGGCTTCTTTTGATTAGATACAAATTATTTTGCGCAAGTGGGATGGATAGGATATAATTAGTAGATTATTGGTATTAATTTTCTCAACGGCGTACAAATTAGACTAGGCATTCAAACAGTTTTTTCACGGATTTATATGAGTATTTGAACAAGTTATATTTTCTTCTTCCTCTCTCGACCAAAATTAGCCATTCAATTTTTACTCATTAAAAGTGTCGTCTTTCATTAAAAAAATTGCACAAACTTGATCAAACATAAAATCTGTAATTCGTTAAATTTAGTTTATCTACAGAGCGCCATTCAGAGATATACAATCAGAATCGTTTTGTTGATGGTTATTAACATGCTATATATTTAAATTATGAAAATGTGCTTCTAGTGACTATTCTAATGAAAAAGTGACCCTGAATATTAAATTGGCGATAATTCTAACAAGAATTTAATTCACTATTCTGTATTTGTTTACCACTCTAAATCAGGCCTTTTTTTGTTACAGCAAAATTATTAAATATATAACTGTATTACATCTATATTGTCAAAATCATTTCAATTATCTTCCTTATGATCTTATATTTTACTTCTTGGTGAACCAAATCTGGATCCGTTTCGATTCTCATATTTGAATTATTTCATTTCGCCACATCAGCGTCACTAATATTTATAATTAAATACTGCCGCATTCCTATTTTTATCCCGTTACAGTTAAGTAAGGAATAATTTTTATTCACTCATTACTGTAATTTGAAAAATTGTGCATTCAACGGAAAGAATAGGAAAAACGCTTGGTTATTTTATATAAAATCAACATTCGTCCAATGACTTGTCTATGTATTATTGTTTAAGAGTAGCGATGCCATTTTTTTTTTTTTTCTGTTTTTAAGCAAAATATTTTCCAATATTTTAGTTTTTATGAATTTTGAAACAATTTTATGCTATAATAGTCACAAATTAACTGATTTATTTTCTCATAAAATAAAATGACACTAACATCTTAATGAGGAAATAAATTCCCAATAACGAACGTGCAAATAGAAATACGAGATTAAAAAGTTGTAAAAAACAAAATAAAATAAAATAAAAAAAAACAATTACACTGCGATGATTACCAACAAAAAAATATAAAGTAAAACTTAGACTGCGAAGAAATACTGAAGCAAGAAATATTTGTGATATTAAAAATGTTCACATGTCTGAAAGCCTTTTCCTTAGATATTGAAATATGTTTACGATGTAAATTCTTCTTGTTTCAGACTTCGATTTCTCATCGCAGCAAGATCCCGTCTAATGTTCGGACGTCTTGCTTTGTGCTTTGGATCTAGTGACCAGAGAAGCAGTTTCTTTGCAGGTTCATCGTGGTGGTAAACATGACCAGCAAGAGCCAAGCGACGGGATCGAAATTTTAAAGAAACTCGTGGTAGGTCACCATAAATAACTTTGTTGGTAGTGTGATGTCGGACATCACGCGTAACATCTTGCTGTAGCAACCATCATATCTCCAGCGCTCCGGACCATATAGTTAGATGGCTTCGACAAAGCAATTCAGTTGATGTAAATTAATTCTTCACAATTCTCCTGCATACCTTGCTATTTTTATTGCACTGAAAAGTGCAAATATTTTTTTTTTGAATTCTACTTATATAAGCAATATACCTAGAACAACATGTCCTATGTAATGGTTTGGACGGAGAAGGTTCTTGGAGTAAAAATATGGAGAACCTTTAATTTAAACTACGAGTCGCTAGCAGCGGAGCTCAGCTTTTATTTTACATTATTTAAATTAACCGTAAAACAATCTCACAGCCGGTCAAATTGACATACCATTGATTTACCTTCCGCTGATACACATACTGCCATAGATTTTGAGTACTTTGCCCCATTAAACTAAGTAAAGACCATGGAGTGATTGCTTTCCACTATAGGCCAATACAGATCCGCATAATTAACGAAGCCCCGCAATTTTTATATTATGTTCTAATCACAATGGCACTTATCACCGTCGATAATTAATGAAACTCGATAATAATGACAGTATTCAATTTAATCATTGCATGTAACTGTTTCGATCATCTACAGAGTAAACTGAATTGTTCTTATGGGGGAATGTACAATTTTACATGACTGAAGCGTGTTTGTTTTGATGTTTCTCTCTGAAATAGATAGCTGTGACTTAGGACAAATAGACACAAGATAAACAAGCAAATACACTGCTTATAAGAGTAGCAGATACAGAAGAAAATATCGTAAAAAAATTAAAAAATTTAAAAAAAGCCGACATGAAGAATTTTGGAAGACATAATTTTGTATAAATTTAATCAATAGAAGACCTAAACAAGGGTTTGAAAAATAGAAAATTTTTCCAACAAAATGTTAATAAAGAGTAAAAATAATTATTTTTCTTTGCTCAATTTTATTTTATTTATTTTTTTCTTTGTGTATGTTCTTTTTACATTTGTTCCCCTTATTTCTCACGAATACAAATATAGAAAATTATATCTGAAACAATAAGCCTAATTCATAAAAATACATAAAAAGTAATCGAATGTATTGAAACATGGTTGTTCTAAACATCGTAACATGATTATCAAAAAAAAAAAAAAAAAAAAAAAAAAAAAAAAAAAAAATGGAAAAACTTAAATTTAAATTAACAAAAACATTTTTAGATGAAACAATGAAAGACAAAATTTAATTATCTCTTTAATCATTTTAGAAAAAAACTATGCAAAAATTACAAATGCATAACAATTGTTCAAATTGTTCCTAAATTCACAGAAACACTGAATAAAGAGTATTAGAAATGAAACACCAGCAGCAAAAGTTTAATATCTGTAAGTCAACATTCCTTCAATTGCTTTCCGAAGTGGTTGAGTTGCACTCAGAGCGGGATTGTGGCTTATACAGCTATATTTCGAAAGTAGCGCAAACTTATGTCGAGGACCCTAAAGAAAAGAGATGAATATGAAATATAAATTAGGTTATTATATGACAACCATCCCTTTTGGTTGTATTATTCTTTGCTTTGAAAATATAATGGATATCAAAATTACTAATTCCAACCGTCTTCAATTTATATAAATATAATTGTTTCTACTTTTGGCACAAGGCCGGCAATTACCCCCAACGCATTGCTGGTGCTTTATTTTATCGACCCTGTAAGGATGAAAGACAAAGTTAACCTCGGCGAGATTTGACCTCAGAACTTAAAGGGTCATGACAGTGCTACAAAGCGTGGTGTGACGCTCTAACGATACAGCCAATAATCGTTTCAATATCCGTATCAAATAATTATTTTCATATGAACCGGTTTAGCATGACGTCATGTGTTGCAGCTAAAGGAAATAACTAGTTTATAATTTTTTTTTGGCAAGCAGAATTTTAATGAATATATTTTTCAATGTATATTTTTAAATATAAATAGTATAGAAATATGTTTCTATAATACAAAGAAATAAAGCTTTCAATCCTTCCTCTAAAATTTTCGATATTTTTCTCATAGAATTATGCTGAAAGCATAAATTAAACAGTTACTTAGTTCAAAGTGTTACTCCAGCTGTTGTTTACACTTCTCAACAAAATCTTCGATTGATGCACCTGTTTATATCCTCATCTATGTGTATCAGTATGATATTGTTTCTTCAAATACCCTTTTATTCAACTCGAAACCCATCTTTCACTACATATTCCCTGATTAGATCATTGTCCAGTTAAAGCAATGCACCTCACTAAATCCTACCTAACAACACTTTCACATTCATCTGAAGCTACATGTACTCTGGAAATGTATAATGGAAAACATTGGTCTTAAATGTAGGCATGTGAACAGGAAGTAGTAGTTTTAGTAAACTACATTTATTGATTCATGTTGCTTCTGTCAGTTTGGCTTCAATGAACGTCTCAAAAGACCTTTATTTGGTAGAGCTCAGACAATTTTACCTTCAACCTCAAAACCTTCAAATATATGAGTGTGTGTGTGTCAGTGAAACATACACCAGGTCAGAAAACAAAAGAACCAAACCCCCGTCACTGCCTCCGTCTCTCCCGCTCTATTATGATCAAATGGGGGGGGGAGCATAGGCTGGCCGCTCTGCGGCTCCGGCGGGTAGAATGTAGAAGGCATTTCCCCGGAGGATGGTGAGGAGGTGCGCTTGAAGAGCCTACCAGCTCGCGAGGCTAAACTGAAGAGTGAATTATAAAAGATAACATACTAGAAGAAACATACTCACTTCCTCCAAATGGGAAGTGTTTACCTACATTTCCAATACTTGAAAATTAATCCTCTAAAAGCAAACTATTATTTCAAGTATCACTATCTGCTGTCTCATTCCTCAAATCCTTTTTATCTTTTACTAACAGGATCTTTCCGTATGCTGCAAAATTATTCTACCCACCACTTCCGACACGCCTCGACTAAGATGACTACATGCAACACTGCTGCAATTAATCTACCATTTTTTCCGTCCGGTTAACATCAAAACCTTTCCAAAGCTCTCTGACTGCCCTCTAATCACTAACCACAATAAGAACACTAATTATGCTACTTTGATTACCAGGTCAACGAATTTGTGAGGAGAGGGAAGTCAATTAAATCGACCCCCAGTGCGTTACTGGTAATTTATTTTATCAATCTCGTAAGGATGAAAAGTAAAGCTAACCTCGGTGGGTTTTGAACTCAGAACGTAAAGAGCCGTAACTATGCCGCAAATCAGGGTGTCCAACGCTCTACCGATACTGCCAATCCACCACCCTTGCCATGAAATAATGCGTCTCCATCAAACTTTTCTTTTTTTTCTTTCTGAACAAGAACCTATGGTATTCTATTTACACACGTGATGGCGTGATCCTACTGCAAAGAAGAGCAGCCTCTCACTACTATTTGTTCTGAATATGTATCATTCTTCAATCACAATAGTGGTGGAAACAGTCATAAACAACTACTTTTATAATGTTTAGTGCTCATTAGTTTCCATACAGACATATCTTTAGGAATATTACTTTATTTAGTGAGACAGTAATGCTTTTTCTCTTAACTATATCAGTAAAATCTTGCGTTTGGCATCAGAAAGAAACATGCGAGCCTGTCTGACAGGAAAATATCCGCACTATATTTTGCTCACCTTTGGATGTTATCCGTTGACCATTTCTTGTCAAACCACTCCATCTATACGTCCATTGGCAATATTCTTTCAAACCACATACCATTAACTCTGGTATATTCTCAGATTCGGTTATAGTTACTACACTTTTCTTGGTGTATATGCTACAACAACCATACATACAAACACCTACACAGATATCTAGCTACACCCTAACTCAATATTCCACACATCGGCGTTAAACATGGGCAGCTTAAACGCCACACAAGTTGGAATTCCATGAACAGAATCATCGAAAATCTCCTTGAACACCAGACACACAATTTCTATACAAATCAAAGAAATAGACCAGCACTAAATCCTTACTGATCATGAACAACATAATAGCAACCCTTACTGGCTAGCTCTCCTACCAAAACTGTCAATCAAAGACTTTATTTCCTCTTCTACAAGGCTCACGTGCTAGTTCAAAAGTAAGCCCATCCGGGCGGTTTGCAGACTCATTGTCATAACTGCAGATCTCTGTAGTTCTTTCTTCATGCATATTTTTCCTACAGATATCAACCTGTAGAATTTTAAGATAAGCATAAACCATAGTAGATTGAAAGGGTTTGAAATGATCTTGAGAACTATTCGTTTTCCTTCCACTTAAATATGTTAATACATAAATCAAGTGTAGAACTCGGGTAAAGAGATTTTTTTTAAAGATTAATCTAAAGCATATATCAGAAATAAGCCGAATATCTATAAACCAGCAAATACAGAAGAAATAATTTGAACAAACAGCTGCATATTATAAATGTATATATTATGCTGTAAAGATGCTTCTTCGTGTATTTTGTTGCCTTGAAGGCCAGAAAATAAATAATCTACTTCATAATATAGTTTGAATATCAATTATAACCAATAATACTCTAAGTTTACAAGTTAATGTCTCATTAACATAACTAAGATATAGGTTTTAGTCGTGTTGATGTTCGTGTAGCAAATTACTTTTCTCACAGAAAATTGATCTAACATTTTTCATTAATATCTTTAAAATTACCTAAACATAGTTAAATGATTACTCATTTCAATCTTATAATTACTAGAAAACGAATTTACAATCGTACCGTGACTTTTGCTGCTGTAACATTATCAAGTCAGGACTGCGGAGTAAAATACTAATATACACATGCATATAATTCAAAAGATATTTTCAAAATAACGTGCGCGCGCGCGCGTGTTGTAGGGGCGTCGTATTGACATACGGCGTTTGTTGGGCATTTCATGCTTGTCGGATCCCATCCCTCTCCAGACCTGAGTACAGCAAATTTCTTCCAGAGAAAGATAGAAAGTGAGAGAGAGGAAATGAGAAAGAGATATAGAGGAAGATTCAGCCACAGTACTATAATGGTACTTTGTTAATCGACCTTATAAGGAGGAAAGGCGAAGTTGACCCTGGCAGGATTTAAACTCGGAGAGCGAGAACCGGAACGAATACCATAAAGCAACGTTCTAATGACTCTTCCAACTCCCTTTATATATACACACACACACATACATACATACACACACACACACATATACATACATACACACACACACACACACACACACACACACACACATATATATATATATATATGGTGGCTGCCAACTCGTTTTCGAGTACGGCCACTACTTTATATCCATGTAGGAGAACCCCTACTGATGTGCTGAACGAGTGTGACTTTTTAGTCCAGCCTGCGACTTGAAAACTCTGGTACAAACACTACACTTGTGACAATTATTGACACAGTGCTGGGCCCATGGTACCATGTGATTACAAGTGCAGAGAGATCTCCAGATATAAAGCAATGCCTGTGCCGTGAAGCTTTTATAGTGAGCAATGGCACTGCACAAAGCCAGTCCCACTCTCTTAACCAAGATGATATTTACCAAAAAGAAGAACAAGTCAACATCATTGGATACCATCAGGGTACATACATATATATATATATATATATACATACATACACACACACACATATATATATATACATATATAAATAAAAACTTTTCAGAAAAAATTGAAATTTGATAAACGGGATTCTTATTTAGCTCCAGATCGACCCTGAGAAAGCATAACTATCAAAATGCATTCTAGATGTAACTATTCCTTCTTATTTTTCAGGTATCATGTATCTAATATTACAGTATTCAAAGTAGCTTTAGATGTCATATTTAAGATAGAAATAGCAACCATATTTCCCTACAAACAGATAAATGAGCATGTAAAGGTAATTATTTGAAGCGATCACTATGAAATAAAATGTGAATGTCTTGTTCTTTTTTTTTTCTTTTTTGTCCTGAACTTCCAATCGGGAAAATAAAATATTAATTTAAGAAGATTATAATTTCAGCAATTTAGAGGTTAGAGAGTTGGATTCGCAATCGTCAGGTTGCGAGTTCAATTCTCGGACCGGGTGATGCGTTGTGTCCTTGAGCAAGACATTTCACATTGCTCCTTCTGCCAGGAGTTTCGACTGGTAGATAGTATCCACAATGGAAACACTGTTTCCTTGGTCCGAATTGACGAGGTCCACCCTACTCGGCAAGCAAATGAGGTCTGGGATCTTGTCGACTGATCAGAGCGAGAGAGAGAAAAGTATTTTCATAATTTTAAGGCTATAGTTTTTCTGTGATATCCATATCATTATAAAGTGTATTAACACGACTGTAGAGGAAATCTATAAGCAGGTTCGGTATATCAAAAACTTGTTTTAACCATATAATTTCCAATAAAAGTATTTGGTGTTTATTGAAATTTGAGCATTCAAATAACAAACGGGTGAGTACACATGTTCAAAATCTGAATCTATACTGTTTAGAAGGAGCTCAACTTGCCGAGTAGATAATATTCCGAGTTATCAGTTCATATTCTCCCAATTGTTCTGAATTGCGTTACCAACCTACTTAACCTTCAATTAGCCAATTCTCTGAGCTGGAAATATATACCTCAGAGTGGTCCGTTCAATACAGAATTAGGGAAGGCTGGGGGTGTATGCAAACTGGATTAAAAATGCACCCTCACAAATAGAGACAGTTTGAATAATATTGGGTCAATGAGTAGCCTCTACGTGATCACCTAACTTCAAATTTGTCACTGCCCTCTTAGAAATTGAGTGATAAAAATACCAGAGGTTGAAACATGGTTGACTAGGGCCTGAACACAGACTGCATTTGAACATCTAAACAGTGCAATGACATCCATTTAGAAAGAAAAGTAATTCTAAAATATCAGTTCTATTTTGAAAGATTGAAAGACGAATTTATTTACTTGATAGACATATGGGGAATCATAAATCATGATTATCTGTGAAAACAAGTTACTATATTGCATAAAGTTTCTATTACGAAATTGTAATATAACCTAATACCAAACTGATCCGATAAGTATTGAAAAATGAGTGTACTATGATTTGCTATTAGAATTATCTCCGCCATAAATTTTTTTGAAACTGCATAAAGCATGCAATATTGAACAAATATATGAAGTTGGAAACGAAATGTTTTCAATACATTGCTGCTGAGTAACTGCAAATACAAACGTCGCTGGAAAATATTTTCCAATTATGTATCCCAATCTTGATATTTAAACTTTGCGAAGCATCGTCAAATTATTACACTAATTATATCAACTTGAATAGATAACGACAAAGATGAAATATTAGCTGAATACAGTCCAGAATCAGATTTTTATCCAAACCATCTTAAACTATTTATACATTACAAACTAGTGTGTAAATAAAATCAGCAGCATCAGGTTATCCCGAGATAATAAAAAATGCATATCATTATAGACTTTCTTGTAGTAAGCTGACTAAGTAAATATAGTATCGAATCGCAAACTAATGGGTGGAGAGTTCAAATCCATAGCCGTTGCTTTTGTGTATTTGAAGACAACACTTCGAAATACACTAGTTCATTTTTTCAGAAGCCAGTATCAGGTCATCTGAAAATGTTATAGAAGATACATGCATCATATCCAAAGGAGAATTTATATTTCATCTGCTTAGTGTCATAAAAAGTACTGGTTCCTAAGACATTGAGGGGTTATGTTTTTTTTGTTTTCTTTTTAATCAAGATGTGAATGTGGTTATAAGAAGACTAAAAAAGGAAACAATATTTCCGTTAGTGGGTGTATTTAGACAATCTTTCTCATTATACTAGTGTCACTGAGATAACTTAGTAGAAAGAAAGAATACAAATGAACTCGGAAAAATACAAGAATTTAAGATAAAATCTTGTTTCTGTATGAAAGACTTGAGACATGCACACACACACCATTTTGTTTTGTTTTTTTGCAAACCATATGTTGAAACATTTTTATACTTTGGGAAAGTCATGCTGCCAATAAAAACACATGCACCAGTTTAGTTTCACTTCAGTTTATCATTAGTTGCTCTAATAAGTTGAAGTGACATTCATCTGATGGGTGTATTATTATTTAGGTATATCTTTGTTTATTCTTTCCTCGCATTTATAATTTGAGATTATATATATATATATATATATATATAGGAACTGAGATGATTAAATTTCCATATTTAACTACATTTTTGTTCTTTCACTATTTTAATTAGTGTTAGGTAGTAACGTAATCCTGATCATATGGAAAGCTCCTCTACAAAAGTAAACAATTAAAATGTTAAAACAGCATCGTAGCAAGTAAATATGAATTAATTCGTTAATCCGATTTCCTTTTGGGAGATGTATAAAGCTTGGTTTATGAAAAGAAATGGTTAAATCAATTGCTAAAAATGAACAATAAAGACATTTCAAATAGGTATTCAGCCATTTCCACAAGCTCACTTCGCTCGGTGTTACATTAGAAAACATAGATAAAATGCTGAAGACTAATTTTATTTACATAAATATTTCGCGTAATAAAAAGGAATAAAATGTAATAATGAAACTAGGGGAAGGGAGACTACACCACGTCTGTCTAGGCGGTACATCTGAGCAGCATCTCGTGGACAAGATGGAGTAAGTATTGCCGTGAAGAACAGCCAGCGACACCCACTGTATCAGTCACTTCACATCACGAGGCCCTTTCCTTGAGTAGGATGCACTCCACTTTTGTGAAGGAAAACTGCAGTTCGGGACCGATGGCACTGGTGGTCTGAACAGTGAAAGGCACGAAACAAATAGTTATGTCTTATTAACCACTAAGAAACTTGATTCCCCATATTACACACAACACCGGTCAAATTTCAGAGAGAACAACTTGTATAAAATAAGAATTATTAGAAAATTCATTTAATTGCCAAAATACCGAATCTTAAAATATCTTAACTTACCTGGTATTCAGATATTTCGACATCAAGTAGCTTTGTTGCTAATTTTCTCACACAGGAATCCAATTGGAACCTTTTGTAACCAGTATAATATGTCAGCCCAGGCGTCCACGCTTCTTTTATATTAGGGTTCAAAATATATCGAGAAAGCAGTAATGCAGATGCGGTTATTTCTGAAGGTCGATAAACAACGAATTCGTGATCAACTAGAGTCAGATTCAGCAAATATTTACACAGGTCCTGCACCTATGAATAAAAATAGGTTTCTTTGTTACAAATTTACATAATTAAAATCATCAATGAGGACTGAAAGTAAATGTTTTTTTTATTATCATTTACAACCAACATATTTCTAATTAGGTCCATGCTTTTGAAAAGGATTCTTTCATTTTAGGAAGATATTTTATGTTGCGAATTTACCAAAAGATTGAAAGGAAGAATCAAAACAAATATATTCGTTAATACGCACCCCTATAATTTAAAGCAATTCCACAGTGTTTTTTAACAGAATAGTTAATACGGGTCAGGGGGTTTATAATATTGTGGTAATTATATGGAGACACCACGTCAAACATATTGATGTGGGTTCAATTCCATTTATCTCACTACTTTTACATTAGTTTAGCACATCCTTCCCCAGAAATAATCACTATTTAAAAATGTAAACACATTTACTGTTTAATCCTAGTTTACTCAATACTAAATATATATAACAGATTATAATCATTCGAACCAATTATATTATCAATAAAAAGTTACTCTTAACTCAAGACAAGTTACGTGCTCTGTATCTTTAATTTTTTCTCTGAATATTTCGAACTCAATATATTTCTTTTAAAATAAATACAAAGCTTTAATTTTAGAAAGAAAAGGAAATAAACAGTTATGATCTTCATGCCTTTCACAAACATTTTAATGACGACAGCAAACTGAAAATTGTTTCAACAAGAAGTCGAAACTAAGTTGGAATAAGCTTTTCCAGTAATTACAGTAATTAGGTTTTATCAAGTGAAATAGCATCAACTCGATATCGAAACTGCCTTGCATACTTTCAACCAAAATATTTGTTGCTTCTTTTTTTTTTTAGATACAAGTTTTTTTTATGAAGTGTAGTTAATTTGTTTTGGTGATAACGGTCTGCGGATAATTAATTTATTGATGTAAGTCGTGTGATATTTGAATTCAGAGCAGGACTAAATTAAACATTGTTTTATGTGTTTCTAGAAACACAAAATCCTCATTGATGATGTAAAGATATGGAAAAACTTAATCTAGTTAGTGTAACACTCAGAAATATCCCATTTTGTATAGGAATGGTTTTTTCTTCAGAATCTAGACCAGCATTCTCAACACGAAAACTTTATTTTTCCAGGCCACGTAAAAACACACCAAAATGGAAAATGCTTTTAAAATACGCTTCAATATTAAAGAATTCACAATCCTATGAATAAATGAAAAGAGTAAATTCCTATCAGCATTCTTTTTCTAAATGACATTTTCAAGAAATGTAAATTTAATCTTGCGTGTGGCAGGTTTCTCGTGCCGAAATATGCCATGCCAACTGCTTTAGTAAAAAGACAATAAATATATTTGATTTCCCATTGTTACATTACAAGTTTACATAGGGGAAAGAAGTTCATAAATTGTGTAAAATATACAATGAAATAATTGTAGTCATTCTGTTAGAATGCTATTAATTATTTCATGAGATTTCATTTGTAGAACTAAGTTTTATTTTGTTTCTTTATAGATATTTATGTTCTAAAATGCAAATTATTACACGAGAATATAATTAATTATCCACGAAAAAGAATGAAATTGAATTATGAAAATCTAATCCATTTACGAATTGAAGTTTTCACATTTTGAAATCAACCAGTGGCGTATATTGCAATAAAAACGACAGAAGATATCTTACAATGAATCACTATATATTTTAAATAAGGGATTGTGATTGAAAACATTTATTACTTAACGCAAACTAGCAAATTTGATCAATTTAAAGAAAAGGTTACATACTTCCCTCTTATGTGCTTCTGCCAATACGAATCGCCCTAAGAAAACAATTGGTGTTGGTATTGATAAATCAAAGTTCATCACTTTTAGAACGAGTAATTCTTTTTTTAGTAATTGCTGTTTACTGTAAGAATTATCGGTCAGATAGATAAGCTGTGAGGCCTGGAAATGAATTAAAACCTTCATGGGTATAATTATAACATAGCTGGAATTAGAGATTTTAAGTATTGTGAACACCCAGAATACAATTATTTCTGTTGCTAAATCTATTTTAATATACTTTCTCAAGAAAATATGATATAGTTGATTTGGATTCAGAAATGTAGATGTATGAATATAATCAACCAGATTTCTACATCTACAATAGTTTAATAAAATTACATTAAGCACAAAAACATTTCGACAATCAGAGAGAAATTATATTAAAACAGGAATAAGAAAATATGACTAACCTTCAGAATATTTTGTTGGTAAAATTTGGAAGCAAGAAAGAGACAGGCAATACCAAGAAGTTGTAATTCCTCCAGGGGTGTAAATCGAACTGCTAAATATCCATCTATGAGCTTCACAGTGAGCATTAAGGTTTCTTCGCTGAAATTCACATGAACCTAAATACATATTGGCGAGATTAGTTTCTTAAATCTATTTCGTAAATGTTTATGCATATGGTTAATAGGAAAACCTAATAAACATGGTTTAATAGATATTATTTCACAGATCCCGCCTTCTTTAATTAAGGTATCAAATATAACGGCTAAAGAGGGAAGACCAACTCACTATTTCCACCAATAATAATACACGCACATACCAGAGTGAGATTGATGTAGATAAGCAAAGTGGTCTATCTTGGATCAACAACCGCTATATTGGCTCTCACTTTCAAGGATATGCTTTTGCAATCCAAAAACAGGAAATCAATACAAATACCTGATTCACAAAAGAGATAGGGATGCAGACAAAACACCTAGATGTGACAACAAATGCAATCTCTACAGAATTAACATCGAAGAGGGCACCCATATCATAAGCAGCTGTCCAAAGATATGATCACGGTACTATTTACCTATGAGGTATGATGTAGTGGCCAAAATACTATACAATGGAATCCGCAGAAAAGATAGCCCCAATGATAAACCTTAAAAGTTACAGCAATGTGGAAGACACACATAATATGAAAGAGAACTGGTGGAATGTTCCAGTCAAAACCCCAATAAAATACAAGCTTAACAGACCAGATATAATGATATGGGACAGGGAAAAGAAAGCATGCACAGTAGTGGAATTTAACTACCCAGCAAATGCCAATATAATATTAAGGATTAGCAAAAAGGAGAATATCTATTCAGAACTAATGAGAAATCTGCAGATACTCCACCCTGACTATACATTCAAATTTATACCTGTTATTATTGGAACACTGGGATATGTTAATAGCTGCGTCAGTACAAACCCAGGGTGTGTTCCTGGACTTTCAGAACTTTTCAGTTGAGAGATATTCGTACCATAACTTTTCTCTTCTCTACTTTTGCTCAGCCCCACCTTGAAACTGTTGTCCACTGTTCTCTCCTCATACGAAACAAAGTATTATGAAAATAGAAGCACCTCAAAGGTTAATCACAAAATCGATAGACGGCATGACAAGCCTTGACTATTGGGGTCAACAAGAAAAGCTCAAACTATACTTTCTTCAACGCTGCCGTGAACACTACATTATCTGCATAATGTGGAAAATATTCCATCAGTCTTACCCAAATGATGTGGGCGTCCGCTTTTAAATATACCTAATTATTGGGTCCCACGCCATCTGTCCACAATAAAAATCAAACTCGCATCTCACAACATTACGGCACAATTATTTCACTTCAACTAGTTCAGTTCTCTTTAACATCACACAAAAACATAAAAACCGAAACAGAACTTATAAATTTCAAAATGAATTTCTCAAAGAAATTCCGGATAAACCCCTTACACCCGGATATGTCTCCGTTAACAATAACTACTTGAGTGAGCCATGTTGTCCAAATCATAATTTGAAAGGCTGTCAGGTGATGCTATTAAGTTAGATATGTCCTGGCTCAATACTGACCTAAACCTGTGAAAGGTATCAAAGTTACATGCATGCATAATGTCTGAAAATATAGAGAGAATGGTTGTGACTAAGCAGCAGAAGCAATAACTGATTTTAAAGAAATCAGAGGAAAGTTCAATGAGTAAATGTAACTCCATGTATCACCGCTATGCATCATTGAATTTCTATACAGCAGGATTTTTTGAGAATAATCATATTCTATCTGATGTGGAATTCAGAAAGAAATAACGCTTACAATATAAATGAAGCATTCGACACAGCTAATAACCTACTATTGTAGAGGTTTTATCACTACAGGCATATACGATTTGCTTATGCACAAGAAACAAAGTCTCAGGGGGAATGTTTCAAGATGTGATCTTGTCACAGTTATATCAGTAACCGAATGAGAACACCAGATAATGTTTCAGGATGTGTTAACCCATCATCAGTAAGTGACTCGCTGTTTACTCATTCGGTACTGGGAGAATATGCTATAGCTTATATATTTTCTGCGTATAAAACATCTGATGGAGAAGTCCAATAACATATAGTGCGTGTTTGACTTGGTCGGGATTAATTAACTGTAGCACTAATATAGCGCGAATAGGTGCTTAGCAACGGTATATATAAAGGTAGCTCTTCTTAGTGATGAATTGTGTCTTGTTACCGTTATTAGTTTTCAAAGCATTACTACATTGAACCAGTAGTTGAATTGGAGTAGGTCGTTTAAAGCAGCTATTTTTAATTTTAGAGAGCTATATTGTCCCATATCTGTTGCAGTTGTAATTTTGTCTCTTTATTCCTTTAAAAAATAAAATATTAATTTTTATTGGCTAATGAATAAGTACTTATCAATACACTTATTGCCAGAACTTATTCTAACAATTGTACGATAAGTAAATTGTAAACAAATCTCACCTCGTAGTTTTATTTATAAAACTAATTGAAAATGTTAAACGAATAGATAAATGAAGCTAATGTCAAACAAATAACAGAAATAGAAACCTCAAGCAAAAATTGTTTTGTTTTGTTTTTTCACTTTTAAACGAACACTCTCAATTGAGTTTGTACATTTCTACGTAATCAAATTAACAATATATATCTACCAGCGTTCTTATGATTCCTTAGAAATGAATTGGTATCAAAAGTGCCATATCAAAATAGCTATGTATCGCGCCACCTTCACTTCAATCAAGAGGTGTATAAGAAACATAAAAAGTTTAAATGTTTTACGCCTACCTGTACATTGATAATCCAATCAATTACAATCCTTCTACTATAACAACTTATTTCCTTTTGCCTGCATAGAAAATCATCTCGTAAGATCCATTTCGTTTCAATTTCCTAAAATTTATAAAAAACAAAAAAACTTCGATAATACATCAAAGACGTTTACAATAAGATATAAATTCGTTAACTTGAAATTGTTTGTTTTCAGTGTTTATTTTTCTTTCAAATCTAACAACACTGTTAATGAAAAAATTCGATTTGAAATATTTAGTTTGTGCGATTTATCTTCCCTTTCGATAGGCTAAAAAGAATTTTAATGCAGATTATAGCAGATGTTCGTGAATTTAAAGAACTGGATTTTATTCACTGATCATTTGGTGTTAGCATTGAAGTAAAAGTTGAAAATTATGTATAAGGTATGTTTATATTAAGCAAAAACGATTCTAGTTTGTTGATTTATCAAAGTTATATATCTTTTTAAAGGATTTTTTCGAGTTAATTTATATTCCCGCATTTATAAAATACGAAACAAAACAAAATGTCATGAATCTTTAGTAGTAGCAGCAGTATCAACGTCTGTATAATTTCGATGTACATTAACTCCATAATTATTAAGACATAGGTTATCAGCTGTTAAGTAATTCTCTTACGATCCGAGTTCAAATCCCGCCAAGGTTAACTTTGCCTTTCGTCCTTACGGGGTCGATAAAATAAAGTACCAGTAATACACTGGGATGATTGCTGACCTTGTGCCAAAAGTAGAAACAATTATTAAAACAAATAGACATGTGGACCGAAGTTATTTTCAAACACTTATAATCTCACATGGATATCCATTACACATATTCCCTCTAGGGGTTTTACACTCAGAATTGTTTGAAGGCAATGTTAAAAATATCTTCAAATTCTCTACACCTCTCACACTAACTCGCAAATTTACACCAAATTATTTATTTTGATATTGACAAAAATAAAATAAAGTTGTTTTTCAAAGACTAATTCGAACACCAGCAAAGCTGAATGAAAATCAAATCACTTTCTTTCAATTGTTAAATTCACTTCCTTCTGTAAAATGGTATAATGCCAGAATTGTTTTAGGATACGCTAAAATCACTTTTCTATTAAAACATTCTAAGCTGTCATGCTGTATAGTCAATTATGTAATTTCTAAGCACTCCCCTTTTGTTGTAGGTTGCCATGACATAAGCCTGTTCCATAGATTTACTTATACTTTAATGAGAAACAACGCTACATAAGTGAAAACTTACCTTTAAATATTTCATGATGTCTTGTGCATATTCGCCACAAATTGTGAAGTCCGTAACACCAGTGTCAATATCGGTGACATTTGCTGATAAGTTTTTGTTAATGGAAAGATCTATTTTGATTTGAAAAACGATTAGAAATAAATGTAAGTTTATAGTCAATCTCAATAACTAAATAAATCTGATAAACTTTTTTCGAAACATCGCTGGAAATATATAAGATGTTTGTTAATTTTACTTTTGATTTGTACATTTATCATTTGAGGCTTCTCTAAAGCTTTGAAATAGTTGTCTCTGGAAGTTTGATTTTTTTTAGAAAATGCCTACCACCTATTTTATTGGACATCTCTAAAACACGAATCAATAATATTGATTCCCTACGTAGATATTGCACCTCAGATTTATTAGGGAATGAAAACCAAATTAAGTTACCTTAATTTTTTTCATCGTGCTACAAGCAGGAATGAAGAATCGCATCAGAGACAGTAAAGGCGTCCAAAGTTAAGACATGGGAGGACTTTGAGATTTACCTGGAATCCGACTTCGGATCAGCAAATAAAGTGTTCTGTCAGACCGTCCGCACTTGCTATCAAGAACGCGTCTGGGGTTCTCCTCTCTTCAGAGAGGTGTATTCTCGCGGGGTGGAGAGAATACTTTGCTGATCCCCTAAGCCCGATCACAACAGCATCTTCGGTTGTAAACGAGGTACATCTGGAAGCGCGATGACTAATCGCCAGGCGGCTGACGTCACAAAAGCAGTTAAAGAGTTCAAATGTGGCAAGGCCGCTGGGGAAGATGAAATCCGGTCCGAGATGTTAAAAGCTTTAAATAGAGAATGTATTCTTTGGCCGACTCGTGTGCACTGGGTGGCATGGATCTATGGAAAGGAATCTAAGCAATGGCAATCATGAGTGATAATCCCAATTTTCAAAAAGGGAGGCAAGAGAGATTGTTCCAATTACAGAGGGATCTCCTTGTTAAGCCTCCTCTGTAAAGTCTATGCTAAGAATCTGGCAAAGAAGTAGATTGTCGAGTCTAAGCTAGCTAATGAACTGTGCAGTTTTCGCCACGAAACCAGCATAAGCACCGGCCTAACGAGCATTATGGCTCGAGATAAACCGGACAACCAAACTAGAGGCCAGTGGTTTGTATTGTGTCCCAAATTTGTCCGTGGTCAGTCCACGTAACTAAAGAACATGTAAATACGTGCAAAAGAGTAATACAACCTACCTATGTAAACATGATACCACTGTAAAACTGCCAGTGCTTTTGTTAATCTAAAGTACCTTGTTCAAGTTTTACTATGGATATAGATTTAAGAGGAATGGCTTCAAAATACACAACTTTCTTTTCTAATGATTCTCATGCAACAATAGTTTACGATTCATAAATGAGACTAAAACAAAATATTTAAAGTTTATGATTGAGAGAACTATGTAGAACCGTGAAAATTATTGATGTCATCAGAAAGAACTCCAGTGAGAAATACATTATATGAACAATAGTTTATATACCTGCAAATTGTAATGAAATCTTTTTGCATGTTTTCGTTAAACAGTCGAGTACAGTATTTCCACAGTTGTCTTGGGGTCCGACGTCATGTTCAATGACATTTTCGCGCCTACAGACATCTGATCGTACTTTATGTTTAACATTGACAAAGTTTCGGAATACCTGATGAATTCGAAGAAAAGTAAAGGCTATTGTTAAATATTAAACATTTTTTTTTAATAATCAGAAATTAAATATTTTATTCTACAAAATGTGAACGTACAAATTTGATTCTGACTGGAGAAATACATTTAAATTCAATTCTTTTGAAAAATATCTAGTGAGCATTTAATAGAGAATGGGCGCTAATTTTCTATTTGCTGCTGCATAATTAGTTGGTGCTTAAATAAATAATGATTTCTTTTATTTAAATAAATAATAATACTTTTTAAAAAGCAGACAACTTACAGTTTCAATTTGTTGAGAACAATCAGTGCTGAAGGTTTCGTAAGATATTGCCGAGTGCCTTCGTTGTACACGTTTCTTGTGACTCTTATTCTCTAAATTTTCAGACATGCGTCGCAAGGATAATAGCTGTCTCGCAGTCGTCATCATAATCGCCTGACAGAAACATATTTCATTACCATGGAAATCAGATCATCAACGCATTGTAAAGTGAAATGAAATATCCAAAGAAATAAATTGGTTATATTTGTTTATAGATGAACAAAATTTGCTTCTAATTGTTGTGGCATTTCATATTAATTCTAGTAATTTAATATTTTTCTCTCAAGTTAATTTGTCTTTCGTCTCAGTTGATTTATAGCTTTTTAGATAAATCGATTTAAAATTTCTCGAGGTAGAACTTTCAAGTATTTCATATTTATATCAATTTATCTTTATATTAATATTTAGACATAAAAGTCTTTAAAGACAATGCTACTACATTTAAATTGTCAACGTGAAATACAAGGTATAATATGATACAATAAATTGTATAAGAATGCAAAAAAATGTACTTCAGACAGGATTAACATCGATTATTTCTTAATATTAAAACTGCAGAAAATGACGGAGTGACAAATGGTAGAGAATCAGATTACGCCTTACAGTATTTAGTTATTTCTTTTTACATTCAAATCCAGACTAGTTCTGTTTTTGGAGATGGAAAATAAGATATTGCGATATTCATGCTTTTTACAAGCGCACAGATGGAATAAATGAGATGGAATTGCTTCGAATGGATCTCGGCTTGGTAGAAATTTACCTCTTAATCTACAACGATTACCACATGTCCAAGCAAAGTATTGATTCATCTGGACATAGTTCAGGATCATTGCATACACTAATTCGATTACTTCAAAACTATTCTAGGCACATGTTAAAAGATTTAATTGATTATACATTGGGGATTAACCTATTCTTTGTAACTGAAATCCAGACATTTTCTCTGACTCAACTCAAGTGGAAATATATAATCACGTCTGTTAAACTTCGTCAGTTTTGTGAAAAACAAAATAGATGAAGAACGCCTAATATTAGGCAAATATCACGAAACTTTATTTGTTGTTTCCTATAACTTCAACCATTGACATTTAAGTTTTATCAAAACTGATCTTAAAAGCACGTAATGTAGCCAAAAATATATTCTTCTTCAATTTTATACAGCTATTGGCACATACACGCATTATTTGACAATTTATTAATGTAATACATGTGTTTACATTAACTGTTTATTCTAATAACTATCATTATTTAATGCTGATCTTAAAGGTAAAAACAAATATGCTAGTTTTGATGAAGTGTGTATGTGTTAGTGTGTATGAGTATAAGTGTGTGAGCGTTTCTTCGGTAGAGAATAGTTCAAAGGCTGGAATTTGTTTTATGTCATCATGAGAATAAGCTCCACTCTCGATAGATATTCTATCCAATAAACTGCAGTTAAGCACTCATTCTGCTAAACTTTACAGTCAATATAGTGGGTGTGCGATGAATATCCACCGAGGTTGTCCAAGGGAAAGGCAGATACAGCTTGGCGCCAGTGACGTCGCAACTCTTTGCTACAGCTGAGTAAACTGAAGCAACGTGAAACAAAGTGTCTTAGAACAACACAAGGGCCAATCAGAGAATCGAACTTACAACCTCACGATTGTAAGCCCGACGCTCTACCCACTAAGCCATGCGCCTTCACATACAACTCTTATAGATGGAAATATTGAGCATTTTATTCAATTATAGTTCCTATGAAACATATCGTTTTTGTTCCATTTGTTATAATAAAACAAGTTGATCGTATAAAGAAATTGTAGTTTCTTCGGAGCTGTCTAAACTACAATATTACAATATACAAGGGCGGTGGATTGGCAGTATCGGTAGAGGGTCGGACGCCATGCTTTCCAGCATAGTTACGTCCCTTTACGATCTGAGTTCAAATCCCGCCGAGGTTGACTTTGCCTTTCATCCTTACGAGGTCGCTAAAATAAAGTACCAGTAATGCACTGGGTAATTGCTGGCCTTGTGCCTAAAGTAGAAACAAATATTACAATATACTACAATCAGTCTATTGGTGTCGTCTAAATTACCGGCAAAGATATTTCATAAATGTTGACATTAATTGATGATATAACAGATATAATAGAGCACCATGCGAAGAGTTTTTAAATGTTTAGTGTCGTATTTCTCCATTGATTTAGAATCTCATTTCGACTGACATACTTCTTATCTATACGGATCGATACAAAACTGATGTGTGTTGAGATTTGTTCGTCTGAATACAGTATTTCCCTACAAATATATAGTATTGTATCGAAGTTAAGAAATTATTGAACGACATTTAGTTTCCAGACAAGCCTTCTATATTCCAGTTTCCTTACATCCTTTATGTAGGGTAAACGAGGGTATTAAGCCCCGTGGGTATTAAGTTCTTGGACCTTTATGCCCTCTGGGGCTTCATATCCCCGTTTATCGTACTCATAGCACCTTATCAACGCACCTTATACTTTTCTCTATTCTTGAAATATAAGAGCTTTAATGCACGTTAATAAAAAGGTATTATTAATGACTGATATTTAAACCCAGGGCTACTTTCTACGAATGTTTTAAAAGCATAAACATAAATTCCACTATAAAATCTTTGTAAATAATTGTTTCTACTTTAGGCACAAGGCCTACAATTTGAAGGGGAGGGGGAAGTCGATTAAATCGACCCCAGTGCATTACTGGCGCTTTATTTTACGACCTTGTAATGATGAAAGGCAAAACTAACCTCAGCTGAATTTAAACTCAGAACATAAAGGGCCGTAACTATGCTGCGAAGCATGCTGCGCGACGTTCTACCGATACTGCCAATCCTTGTAAATAATTGTTTCTACTTTTGGCACAAGGCCAGCAATTACCCAGTGCATTGCTGGTACTTTATTTTATCGACTCCGTAAGGATGAAAGGCAAAGTTAACCTCGGCGGGATTTGAACTCAGAATGGCAAATAATGATTCCTGTTAAATTACTTTCTTTCAATAAAGCAAAAATACATTTATTTGTATTTTTATAGAGGAGAAATAAAATCTGTATCGCAAATCAAACTCGTTTATGATTTAACAGTGTATGTTGCTGTTCAAAATATGAAACTGGCGAGTTACTTCTGTAATCCCTATTCGAATTATGGGGGAAAAATATTCACATTAGAAAAGTCTGAAACTTAACTATGTTCCCTTAAGAATCTCGGATTGCATGTGTTTGTAAGAAATCTATCTCTAAAGCACTAGTCAGTGCGAAAGATAGTAATACAAACTAGATGCATACGATATAAAGTCAAATGATACCTCATAGCTCAATATATGAGACGCCATGATAAAGTGCCAGTAATAGGCTATGGAATTTGATTGATTTGATTTTCTCAACCACTTCTTGCTTTGCTAAAAAGTATCATTATTGTTAAGTGTGATTAGGGGAGTGGATTGGCAGAATCGGCAGAGCATCTGACACCCTGATTCGAGGATTGAGTTACGTCCCTTTACATTCTGAGTCCAAATCCCGCTGAGATTAGCTTTTCCTTTCATCCTTACGGGGTCGATAAGAAAGTACCAGTCACGTACTGCGGTCGATTTAATCAACTTTCCTCCCTTCAAATTGCTGGCATTGTGCCTAAAGTAGAAACTATTATTAAGTGTTGCGTGCGTAGTAAAGTACAAAAACTACCGATAGTTAGATTTCTTTTATTATTAGCCTAGATTGTGCTCAAGAAATAAGAAACTCAAATCATTTATGCTCCATAAATTTGAGATCATGTACTCATAAGAAACCATCAAAGGTTGAATGAGGCATATCTTAATCCTTCCCCCCCCCCCACCGACTTGGTTTCAATTTTCATTTTGTAATTGTTCCTCAAGCTCCATGCCCCTGGAGCATATGTCACAATAACTCATTTCGTTTCCTTATATATTTGAAATGTTATTGCTAAATAAAATATATTGAAGCTCTATTTGTTACCTAGCCAACACTATTCCCCAAAATTAATGCTTGAACGAAATACATGTATTTCGCCACTAACATGGCACCGTGTTACAAACGTGGCTATGCGAATTGCGAAGGACATATCACACAAATTAAAACTTTAGGAATATATATATATAATAGATATAAGACTATCAAAGATTGGGTGGTTTCCTGTTCATCCGATCCTGTATGAAACCGGAGTAATAAATAGATTTGCAACATTCAATAATATTCTGTAAATGAATAAGATCAGTCTCTGATTGGAAAATTATTATTAGTTTTATTATTAATTTTCTATTATGTATTGCAAAATATCTTATCGTGCTTTACGTGAAAGATAAAACGCGATCAAATAATTGTTTCTACTTTTGGCACAAGGCCAGCAATCACCCAGTACATTACTGGTACTTTATTTTATCGACCCCGTAAGGATTGATCTAATAATGCTAATGCCGCTGTTTAGCGCTGAATTTCTTACCCTGGAAAAATTTCAGAATTCCAAGGCGGAACTTTTTTTTTTAATATTGAACATTTTTTTTATATTTCCTATAACTATATTTATTTCCCTTTAATGATGCTAATATTAAATTAATATATTAATGTGTCTGTTAGAGTTATGCAATAGATTGTGTTATATATTATATTTGAGCGTGGAGGGAATTGGGTGATAAACTAGTAGAAGAGAGAGAGCTACAAAAAAGGTTTGAGCGATATTGGTCAAGATTGAAATGAAATTGATATAACCTAGAATTGAAACCGTGTTACAAACGTGGCTATGCGAATGACATATCACACAAATTAAAACTTTAGGAATATATATATTTATTTGGAAAGATTTTCTATTTCTCGATGTACAAGTAAAATTAAATCTATTTATTCGTCTCTTGAGTAAATATTTCGAGTGTACTGACCAGATCGAATAATTAGATACAATGAGGTTACTTCATTTGCACTGAAGTTAATAACATGCATATCATTTTTAGAATATATAAGAATTTCTTACTTTGTCGAGCGAGGTATGGTCAATTGACGACTCCAGTATATGCCTTTTATGTTATCACTCTAGCAGATATTTTACTGTACTATATAAAAGGAAGCGAGTAGAGAAAAGCCCATTTAACATATTTTAATAGAAACTTTTTATTAGGTTTCAGATAAATTCTTACAATAAATTGTCTATTTGAGTTGTATATTCATCCTTGTATAGTGTTTTTAGTTTTAGCATTCCAATAACTACGAAATGTTTTTGTTTGTTTCAATAAACTAAACCATGGATATTGATCGTGAAAAATAAGTTTAACGATACAAAAAAATAACAGAAATATTATTTTTAAGTTTTAGAATACTTAATATGAAAATAATAAATGCGGATGAAAAAAAATTAAGTTCACCTGATTTGTAAGTCAACTTTGATTTACTGCAAATAAATCCGTTTTGAACTATTATTCTTAGAAAATTGATGGCATTTGCGAAATAACGTTGAAGTCTCGTTATATAGTATGACTGACGTTTTCCGTATAGTTAGAAATATTTAAATATGAATTATTATGCGCAGAGGAGTATGCGCAGATAAATTGTAATTTGCTAAGCATTATTCTTGGTAAGTTTAGAGCCGGCGAAAATGCTTTGTTGTATTCAGTTACGTCTCCTTGTGTTTTATGTTCAAATCCACCCGGAATCATCTTTATCTTTCATTCCAACTGATTCAATAGTAGTTGTAATATACCATGATTCGGTTGAATCAACTAACTCTTAATATATTTTCTTGTGCCATTATAAGAAATAATTATTCTCTGTACTTTTGCTGAGTACTTAATGCTTTTTTTCGGATTCAAACGCAGTGCCCCACATGTACAAAGAAAGCGAACGAGATGTAATATCAATGCTCTGTTTATCAACATAAATGAAGAGAATTATTTTCAATCTGAAACCAGATTAGACAATCAGTGAATCGATAGTTTACCTCTTAATCTATAACAGTTCTTACAATTATTATATGTGGAATGAAAGCTTACCATAACTCTTCAAGGTTTGTTGATACAAGGGTCATCATTTCATAGACAGTCAGGATATCTTCAAGCTATTGACTGAAACCAAGTATCGCTGATACGTGAAGGAAGGTAAAAGGTATCATTCGAGAATGAAATCATTGTTACATGTTCGACTTGGTGAGATGTTACCATCCTCAAAGGCGTTCACACTTATCAAAAATATTTCATCAATCATGCCAACATGGGTGTGTGAAGCTATATATCAAAGAAAATAATCTTTTGGCATGGTGCATTAATATTTGACAGATTACATCGCAAAAAAAATACTAGTGCAGTATGCTGGTTAAGTTTGAAAAATGACAAGTAATTAGATTGTCTAAAGGGCTAATATCAATGTTTTTTGCGTGAGGATAAAACTTAGTGGGTGGGGAGGTTTATAGAATTTATCAGTGTCGAGTAAGTGTTGAGCTTTTGCACGACTCCATACTTGATGTAACATACATCGGAAAGACAGTCATGATGTGAAAGTTAAATAGGTCGAAAAACAATGTTTCGTTCGTTCATACTATTTTTGTGTAGTTTCTACTGCAGAATATCATCCCTAACGCCATTGACTTTAGAGGGTGTAAAATGTGCATTTTATCATGACCCCCAGCAATAGAGACGACGATATATTCTCAGTAGAATTAAAAGGTCTTTTCAACCCTACATCATCTCTTTTAGATCGTTACCACTTTACCAAGTGTACGTACTAGTTGCGTATATTACCATCGGTAATGAGTTTGCCTTGGTTCTCACAAACATAAAAGGATACTCAATACCCATGAGTATTTCCATTTATTCAGGGAAACATGGCTGAATGAGTCAATAGAAGAGAGCATTGGCAGAAGAGGGGTCAAGGTAAGTGGATGAGAGAAGCGAGAATAAGATGGGAGAGACAGAATGAATTGGAGTGACAGAGATGAGTGGGGGAGAGGATATATTGGAGGAAATAACAGAGACAATAATAGGGAGGGGTGAGAGTATGATGGCAGAAGCGGTGTAGAGTAAGGAGTAATGGAAGATACTAGAGGGAGTGATTGAAGCTACATGCTGGCTTGTGAAAAAGCGAGTTGTATATTGTGGGACAGAATGATGGATGTCAATTAGAAGTGGTTTGAAGGGGGGGGGGGGCATATAAATAGATCTGATACATCCTTTGTACATAGCTACCGTGATGAAGGAGTAAATTGATATAGTTGGTGAGACAGTGGGGACACTAAATACCTGAGTGGCATGATTCAGTGCATAGAAGAATAGGAAGGTGGGCAACACAGGGTTGAGACGACAAGACAGATCCAGTACAACCCCTAGTCAAGTAAGCAATATGGTACAGTAAATGTGAGAATGATTGAAATGGGGTGGAAGAGGGTAGTAGATGTAATTTTAAGAGGGACATGTTACGTAGGAGACCCAGATGTAGATAAACTTTCAACTTTAACGCTACAAATATTTTTGTTTCGTCATGCTTTAACGGTGTTGTGTAATTTCAAAACATAGTTTACTATGATACCGTACTTACTTTTCCGGGTAGGGATGAAGTGTATTACTTCTAGGCGACATAAATATTGAATGTTATGATATCCATACTGCTATAATGACATTATAGCAGTATTTGCTCGCACCAAATACACAGGCGACTGGGTTGATGCCCTACCCGTGGCCAACATTGGTGGCCTACTCATCCTGGACGAACTTCGTGTCTCCATCGCACTCAGAGTGGGAGCTGACTTCTGCATGGGTTTAGGTGCCGATGCGGCAAACTCCTCGACTCCACAGGCCTCCACGGTCTTTCTTGCCGCCTGAATGCCGGCCGCTGCGCGCGTCACACGGAGCTAAACCTCATCCTCAAGAGAGCTTTGGCCCGGATGAACATCCCCTCAATCTTAGAACCATCTGGGTTGTCCAAAAGTGACGGCCTTACCCTGTGCCCCTGGTCGAGAGGCATGTGCTTTGTCTGGGACCTCACTGTTAGTGACTCTTTTGCTTCTTCCCATATCCTGGATGCTGCTGTTAGGACGAGAGCCACAGCTTCCGCAGCCGGGCAGGGTAAGACCCTCAAATACTGTGATGTGGCGGCCACCTACATTTTCAGCCTGTGGATTTCGAGACGTTTGGGGAAGTCGGGCCGCTAACTGCGAAGTTCCTCTCTTCACTGGCGGCTCAGCTAATAGAGGTAACTGGCGAATCTTGTGAGGGCGCTTGCTTGTTCCAGCGCATTAGCCTCGCCATCACCCGAGGCAACGCTGCGAGTGTGCTGGCTTGCCTCAAAAATCATTAGAAAGGTTGCCCAGTACTCCTCGCGACGCTGCTGTCTTTTGCTCTGGTGTTGGCTTGGTGGTTCACACTTTCCTTTACATTTTCTTTAATATTGCAACATTAAAAGAATATATCCTTCTAAAAGTAAATAAAATACCTGCGTTTAGATATAAAAGTCGTGAACCTGATATGAACTCAGTGCGCCTGATGTTTACAGTCTAAAGGACTTTCTCGTGTTTTCCTATTATAATAACAAAAATGCAGACGTGATCAGAAATTCAATAAGTTGATTATATGGAAATGGTCAAATATAGTTCTACAGTATTAGAGATATCTTTATCTTAACTATTATCTAAAAGCGGATTTATGAAATACATTCAATCTTATTAGTTTACTAAGTCGGTGAAGTGGCTAAACTTTACTTTACTAAAGGATGGTAAGTATTCAGTGCATTATTAGTTTTAAGATGAAAGTCATAATCTACCTCGAAAAATACGGTAAAAGATTTACTCCTACGTTTTGAAGTTTCTCCCAGGTTACCGTGCTTGTATCTATCTATCTATCTATCTATCTATATATATATATATATATATATATATATATATATATATATATATATATATATATGAAAAGATTCAGGAATTTGTTGAAACAGCTCAGCCGTCGGGGTCCTGAATCTTTTCATAATACCCACTCTACTACCCCAAGTATCGAGTATTCTGATGGTTTATGGTCCACCTGGTATCTAACCATACCGTCTCTGATATATATATATATATATATATATATATATATATATATATATATTTGAGAGCGAGAGAAGCGAGGTTATCGTTAGTATTAGCCATAAATCCGTTTGCTTACAATATAAATAAATATATATATATACATATGATATGTGTATGTACTCACACACACGTATATATACATATGTACGTATATATATATATATATATATATATATATATATATATGTATGTATATGTGTGTGTGGTGTGTACATATGTATATAGAATGTGTGGGGGTGGTTTAACATCACTGATACAGACCAGCTCAGCGAAACAGAGAAGTATTGTTTCTGCAATACCTCACCAATGGCAATATGTTTATTAGGACGATGACAAAAGAAATACTCAGTTTCGTGCCCGATCACACGGTTAGCCCATCTGCAGTAAGAGCCCTGGTCCTTGTTAAGACATCATTCTAGGAGAAGGAAAACGCTGTTGTAAAACCTGCGAGGGCAGCCAATGATGTTGACCTGTTTGTTTTCTGTTTTATTTTTGTTTTGTTTTGGGGTTTTTTTGTTGTTTGTTTATACCTGCCCCAGTTGTTTAGAGAGTGAGATTGGTTCAGTGTAAGGTCTTTCTTCACTTCAAAAAGCTTCAGGCAGAGGCCTCACTAAATCTATACAATATACCTGACTGAACCAGCGCAGACGGCGCTGTTGGAGCAGGATGAATATGCTGGGTATCTTGACGTTGTTGAGAACTTCAGTGCTGGTGACTCGGTCGGTTCACTTGATATCCAAAATGTGGAAGATATTGAGACGCCGCTCCTTTCTGGAGTAGAGGCTCCATGTCACGTTGCCGTAAAGTAATGTGCTGAGGACGCACGCTTTATAGACAACAATCTTGGTGTTTGTAGTTAGTTTTCTGTTCTCCCAGACTCGCCGTCTGTCTAACAAGTGCGGAGGCTGCTCGTCCAACTTTCCTGCTAATCTTGGGATCCAAGGGGAAGTTATCAGAGATGGAAGAACCGAGGTAGATGAATTCGTAGACCACCTCCAGCTCGTAGTTGTTGATGGTGATTGTAGGGGATGCTTGACACATTGGCCCAGATGTTGATTTTCTTCAGACCAACAGCGGTAAACTACTAGGGGGTGATGGAGCAATGAGTGACACCTGTAGCTCCCAAGAAAACTCTCACAACCCAGTGACGTAGCCACGACGTGGCGAGTAAAGGCCGCCTCTAAAAAGCCTAGTCGTCGTGGATTTGAGAAGTACCAGATTGGTGACTGGCGCGAATAAGACCACCAAAACTGAAACTGCAATATAATGAGAAAAACAAAGAAGAACCATCTCGTATCATCCTTCGCGTGGGCTAACAAGGGACGCGTTCCGGCCTTAGGTAGAGGGGCCTGTTCGAAACATATATTGCAGTCTCCATTTCATGCAGCAAGAACTGGCGATGGGCCTGCGATCTGTCCTGGGAGGCGTGGGATGGACGCAGAGAGATTGCGTATCCCGAGACTCCAAAGAGGAAGGAAGCAAACCTTGACAGTTGGAACCTGGAACATTACAACCCTCACAGGTAAGAGGCAGAAACTAGTAGTGGAGGCTAGATGCTACCGGCTAGATATAGTTGGGTTTTCCTCTTCAAAGTTCTGTGGCTCTGATACTGTAGATTTGGACGGAGGGTGGAAACTCCACTATTCAGGTGTGGCATCGGAAATGACTGCACAGGTGGGAGTGGGATACTCACAAGCCCCCGGCTGTCAGAATGTGTTGTGGACTGCATCGCATTAGGAGGAAGGATTTGCCTCTTGAAGCTTAGGCTGAAAGATAGGTATCTCTGAGGGTGGTGCAAGTTTATGCACCAAACAAGGAGTCTAAATACAAGTTCTTCTTTGATGAAGTCACTGCAGCGTTAGATGCAGCTAATACTGAGTCAAATATCCTGATGGGAAACTTCAATGAACATGTTGGCACTGATTACCTGACAGGCATCCTGCCTCTAAAATATTAATAATTGTTTCTACTTTAGGCACAAGGCCAGCAATTACCCAGTACATTACTAGTACTTTATTTTATCGACCCCGTAAGGATGAAAGGCAAAGTTAACCTCAGCGGGATTTGAACTCAAACCGTAAAGGGACGTAACTATGCTAGAAAGCATGGCGTCCAACCCTCTACCGATACTGCCAATTCACCGCCCTAGGTGAATATAATAATATTAATAATGATAATTCTAACAGGAAAAAAATCCACAATTTTTTTTTTTATTATTTGTGGCGGGACATGTGATGGAGTGAGGGGTTATATCTGAAATGATACTTATTTAATTGTTCTCGGAAAGATGAAAAGTAACGGTCTAAACTCTAAACTCAGAATATACTTGAACGCAAAAAGCATTTTATCCGTTTCTTTATCAATTCTGTCATTCATCGCCCTAAATATCAACAGAAAAAAGTATTACAGATGTAAGCTAAATATTTAATCAGTGGATGTCTGATTAGATAATAATACATTACTCTACAATAAACAGAAATCGATGGACAAAACGTGCTATAAAACGATATAGAAATAACGAAACAATGTGGTGAATGGTATTTTAAATGTTTAGAGGCAGATGGAAGTGCTTTGATGTGAAGATTTAATGATATATTAACCTGATTTAAGTTTAGTACAAAACCATAAGTATTAGGAAATACATCACGAAAAAAAAAGATTATCCAATAAAATTGAGTAACATACATCATGTACAGGCAATAAATGTACAGTGTATGTATTGAGATATGTTCATTGGTGTACGTCTTGACATACGTATTACTATGTATTTTCAATATAGTAGCAAAGAAAAAGGGCGAAAGAATACTGTAAAACAATAGAAATTGAAGATTTACACTGGCTGAATATCGAAAAACAATAAAGCCACATACAAAGACAGATAGGTATAGAGAAACAATGACGCTAGAGGAGGAAATAGAAAACATGGACAGAAACGTATAAACACAAAGATCAGTGTAATGTATTTACGAGGTGGTACTGTAAATGAAATTGGAAATGCGTTAAGAAGAGAGCTTTTCAGTACCCCCTCATGTGTGTGTGTGTATATATATATATATATATATATATTATCTACCTACACGTGACTTCTCTTATTATTGTTCTATGCACAAGCACATATATATATATATATATATATATATATATATATATATATATATAAAGAAAAAGAGATGAAATCGAAAATGCAACTGAAGTCTTATTTTTTTCAAAAATATATATATTTTTTTTAAAATAAGACTTCAGTTGCATTTTCGATTTCATCTCTTTTTCTTTATACTTTCACTCGTGTAGGACACCTCGGTTATTTTTCATTTTGTAAAAAAAACCTCACTTTCTAATATATATATATATATATACATATATATATATATAAAGAAAATTTTCGCTCTACATGGCTGAATACAATAAATGTAATCTGAGTTTTTCGAATATTAATAACATTCGATTCGTTTGCAATTATGCAAACAAGCCTCAATGTTATAGCCATGTCAGTAGAATGAACCCTTTATTCTTGCTCTTGTGTTGGCATGGGAACAGAACTGCAGACACTAATGTTTCTGGGTATCACCCTTCATCAGTACAGCTCACTGTTCACCTGCCAAACTGTCAGAGCTAGTGAAATATATTCTATTTTCAAAAATACAGTGACTGATCGGCCTGATTTGCATATTAGCAGACTGGCTGATCAGTTAGATCTGCATATTAGCAGATCCACTGATCAGCCAGATTTGCATATCAGCAGACTGGCCAGTCAGTTTCCTGTATACGAGCGATAAATGGCCGGCTTTGCCAAATTCAAATAAAAAAGAATCGAATGTTATTATTAATATTCGAAAAACTTAGATTACATTTATTATATATATATATATATATAGATATATATATATATATATATATATATATTTCCGCCGATCACACAACTGAAAATAATTTTTACATGACACAATATAATCTAATCTAATCTAATCTGGCCGAGTTTACACTCGCAAATAAGAAGAACCAGGGCCGCCCCTAGGAATATTGGATTTGGTGTATTTCATATTTGTTTCGGTTGCTGAATTCAATCAAGGGTCGCTGCTTCTCCTGAAGGTCAATTTTCTCTCCTAACTCAAGCGGGAGCGCCTTTCCATTGTCAATTTGCATTGATCATCTGCAAAGTCGAAATGTTCTCAGAACCATTTCACTAGTCTTTCGATGCGTACAGCTGGAACTACTGCCACCCATTGATTTGGCAGGATTTTTTTTTTTTATAGATGGCCGTTGACTCATGAGTTCTTCCGCTCTTTGTCATGTTTTGTTTTTTGTCTAGCAGGGTGTCCAAAATCACCCTCCTCACCAAGTAAGCTTGGTGGAGTTGCCGGTTGAGTTAGGTCGCTCTTGAGTGCTAGTGGTAGCATGTAACCCATTACTACCTGTTGCATGGTCGGGTCGTCGGCGACACAGTATATATGGCAAATAAAATGGAGGTAGCTAACGTAATAATAAACTAGATGAGACTGACAGTTTTTTTAATATTCTTTTTTAACAATTTGATGTGAGGTTATTATGAACAATCACACATACTATATTCTTGATGCCACCTACTTACTCACATGGCTGCCCCCTCGTTATCGAGTATGGCCATTGCACGATATACCATTATTAATAATTATTAAATCATTCTATCGTGCAATGCAAGTGCGTGAAGATATTTTTTAAAATGATGAAAGACTGTGCACTGAACCAATCCCACTCTCTGAGCGACAGTAGCTATAACCCGAAAAGAAGAAAAGATCAACATCATCGGTAACTACTGAGCCGCAGGTTTTATATCGGAGTTATCCCAGTTTCCTGAGTTGTCTTCTCCTAGAAGAATGCCCTGACAAAGGCTAGGGGTCCTTCACTCCCAGTGGTTTAACCACGCGATCGGGTGTCCAACTCGACTATTTCTATGTCCCCGCGCATATACATACATATGTACATGTGTATATACATATTTACACACTTTGGGATGGCTGTTGACTCTTATGATTTCTTCCGCCCTTTGTCAGGTATTGTTTTTTGTCCTGCAGGGTGTCCAAAATCACCCTCCTCACCAAGTAAACTGGATGGGGTTGCCGGTTTAGTCGCCGACGACCCGACCATGCGTCATGTTGTACTGGGTTACATGTTACCAGTAGCACTCAAGTGTGACCCGACATACATACATACATACATACATACATACATACATACATACATACATACATACATACATACATGGTGGCTGCCAACTCGTTTTCGAGTACGGCCACTACTTTATATCCATGTAGGAGAACTCCTATCGATGCGCTGAACGAGTGTGACTTTTTAGTCCAGCCAGCGACTTGAAAACTCTGGTACAAACACATTTGTGACAATTATTGACACATAGCGCTGGGCCCATGGTACCATGTGACGACAAGTGCAGAGAGATATCCAGATATAAAGCAATGCCTGTGCCGTGAAGCTTTTATAGCGAGCAAAGGCACTGCACAAAGCCAGTCCTACTCTCTTAACCAAGATGATATTTACCAAAAAGAAGAACATGTCAACATCATTGGATACCATCAGGGTTGCAGGTGTTATATCAGAGTTTTCCTTCTCCTAGAATTCTGCCTTGACAAAGGCTAAGGGGTCATCTCTCCCGGTGATTTTGGATGGCCATTGACTCTTAAGAGCTCCTTTGCCTTTTGACAGGTTTTGTTTTTAGTCCTGCAGGATGTCCAAAGTCACCCTCCTCACCAAGAAACCTTGGTATATATATATACATACATATATATACATACATACATACATACATACATACGTATATATACATACATACGTATATATACATACATACGTATATATACATACATACGTATATATACATACATACATAGATATATATACATACATACATACACATACATACATATATACACACACATACATACATATACACATACATACATATGTATATATACACATACATACATATATATATACACATACATACACACACATATATATATATATATATATATATATATATATATATATATATATATATATATACACATACATATATATATATATACACATGGTAGCCGCCAACTCGTTTTCGAGTACGGCCACTACTTTATATCCATGTAGAAAAACTCCTACCGATGCGCTGAACGAGTGTGACTTTTTAGTCCAGCCAACGACTTGAAAACTCTGGTACAAACACTACACTTGTGACAATTATTGACACATAGTGCTAGGCCCATGGTACCATGTGACGACAAGTGCAGAGAGATCTCCAGATATAAAGCAATGCCTGTGCCGTGAAGCTTTTATAGTGAGCAAAGGCACTGCACAAAGCCAGTCCCACTCTCTTAACCAAGATGATATTTACCAAAAAGAAGAACAAGTCAACATCATTGGATACCATCTGGGCTGCAGGTGTTATATCAGAGTTTTCCTTCTCCTAGAATTCTGCCTTGACAAAGGCTAAGGGGTCATCTCTCCCGGTGATTTTGGATGGACATTGACTCTTAAGAGCTCCTTTGCCCTTTGACAGGTTTTGTTTTTAGTCCTGCAGGATGTCCAAAGTCAACCCCCTCACCAAGAAACCTTGGTGGGATTGCCAGTTTAGTCGCCAATGACCCGACCATGAGACAGGTTGTAGTGGGATACATGTTACTAGTAGCACCAACATAGTTCTGAGCCCATGGTACCATGTGACGACAAGTGCAGAGAGATCTCCAGATATAAAGCAATGCCTGTGCCGTGAAGCTTTTATAGTGAGCAAAGGCACTGCACAAAGCCAGTCCCACTCTCTTAACCAAGATGATATTTACCAAAAAGAAGAACATGTCAACATCATTGGATACCATCAGGGTTGCAGGTGTTATGTCAGAGTTTTCCTTCTCCTAGAATTCTGCCTTGACAAAGGCTAAGGGGGTCATCTCTCCCGGTGATTTTGGATGGCCATTGACTCTTAAGAGCTCCTTTGCCCTTTGACAGGTTTTGTTTTTAGTCCTGCAGGATGTCCAAAGTCACCTTCCTCACCAAGAAACCTTGGTGGGGTTGCCAGTTTAGTCGCCAATGACCCGACCATACATACATACATACATACATACATACATACATACATACATACATACATACATACATACATACATACATACATACATCCTCATCATGGTTGATTACGAAATACACTTTCATTTGGGGGTTAAGTAATAAATAATTTTAACAATATAAAGGACAAAATACACAATATATAACACTTTTTAATTTGTTTATTAATAAATAATTTTAATAACGTAAATTACAAAATGCAGATCTCATTTTAACAATGTTTTATCGGCGAAGTTAAACTCATCCATTAGTTGTCAAATAAACTGTTGCAAATATGTAGGCAATAAATTATTTAAATTTCCTCCCATTGCTCTGTAGTTACATTTGATAAATAACCATGTCTCGTCATTTTTCACTTTAAACCTCACCATTCGCTGGTTTAACAGCATTCAGTGAAAGTAATATAGCAAAAGTAAAATAATGATTTTTACTATAGTCACAAGGCCAGCAAGTTTGGTGGAGGGGAAAGTCGATTAAATCGACACTAGTGCATTACTGGAGCTTTATTTTATCGACCCCATAACCCCGTAAGGATGAAAGGCAAAACTATCCGCGGCGGGATTTGAACCCAGATCGAAAAGCGGCGTAACTCTATGCTGCAAAGCATGATTTCCGACGCTCTACCGGTATTCCAATATCAATACATTTCAATACAAAATGCGTAACTAACGCAATGTAACGTACTGAATCTAAAACTCAATGTAACCATTCCGAAAAAATAGCATTATTCAGTCCCTTTATGGTCTGGGTTCAAATCCCGCCGAGGTTAATTTTGCCTTTCATCCTTACGAGGTCGATAAAATAAAGTACCAGTAATACACTGGAATAATTGCCAAAAGTAGAAATAATTATTCAGGGTGTCCTGATATATATATATATATATATATATATATATATATATATATATATATATCAAATTACAAAATAAGAAGAAATAATAGACAAAAATATACCTACTTTTTCTTCAAAATCCCGACTGCAATTTCGTTTATCCATATGGTACATTATAGAAATGCACCATCGTTGTGAGGCAAATCAGCTTTTCAAGAGACACCCCAGAAAAAAAAGGACTGTTTTCCCGACGCGTTTGTAGCAAGTGAGAAAATCTCTATAGGCGAAGAGAGGAATTAACACGTGATACATCGGTCAAGAGAAATGACTGTTTCCTTTACAATAATTGAAAATATCTCGGGAGGCGAAGCAGAAATTAATACATCATACAGAGGTCACAGACGAGTAGTAAAATGTACAGAGTCTAAATGAAACGACAATTGAAGCAACTAATTTATTGCTAAAGGTAGTTAAATTTAGAGAGCGGTAAAGACGAAGGAGGTTACTGAATATATATATATTTGTATATGTATGTATTTGTACATATATATATCTCCAGGAGAGATGACCCCTTAGCCTTTGTCAAGGCAGAATTCTAGGAGAAGGAAAACTCTGATATAACACCTGCAACCCTAATGGTATCCAATGATGTTGACTTGTTCTTCTTTTTGGTAAATATCATCTTGGTTAAGAGAGTGGGACTGGCTTTGTGCAGTGCCTTTGCTCACTATAAAAGCTTCACAGGCATTGCTTTATATCTGGAGATCTCTCTGCACTTGTCGTCACATGGTACCATGGGCCCAGCATTATGTGTCAATAATTAACACAAGTGTAGTGTTTGTTCCAGAGTTTTCATGTCGCTGGCTGGACTAAAAAGTCACACTCGTTCAGCGCATCGGTAGGGGTTCTCCTACATGGATATAAAGTAGTGGCCGTACTCGAAAACGAGTTGGCAGCCACCATATATATATGTGTGTGTGTGTGTGTGTGTATTTGTATATGGTTTGGTGCTTGTATTTCATGTTGATCCCAAAGCTTCTCTGACCACTACTGATATACGATATCAACCCTAGTACGGTGGATGCCATGGAGGCCAAAATCAACAAATACACAAGGAAATGGTGTGGTGTCCCAAAAGAGCTCACTGATGCTGCATTCTACTGCCGCCAGACCAAGCTGATGCTACCCCTTAAATCTATTGTTGGGGAGTACAAAGTCGGAAAAGCAAGGCTCTTGACCATGCTGGAGAACTGGGAAGAAAAGGTTGTGAGGCCGATCCGGACACACTCAAATATGTAGAAACAATAGAAAGAAAGTTGTATATACAGGGACGGACACAGACACGCACAGACATAACCAAACATAAACACACACACACATAAAAGCTTCCTTCTACAGACACTACAAATCCATCAACACAGACACACAAACGTACACACTCACATACATAGAAATAATTTTAAAAATCACACACTCATTTGACACACGCGTGATAGTACACATACAATCTTACACACTCACATACATAGAAACAAAAGAAAATAGCCCCCACACACACATACACACTAAAAGCCCACAGACATACACATACATACCCGTGTGCACACACCAACTATAGAAGACTCTGAGACTCCCACGTGTCCACACACACTGAAGCCACGCACATCTGTAGCGAAATCTGTCCACGCCTTGAACCTTGGGTGACACCTAAAGGTCAAACTCTAGGTCACCACCCTTTTGGTGTGAACAGGTTCATGCGTGGACTATCCCATCTAGGTGGGAGACAGAAAGCGACAGGTATATAAAGCCTGTATATTCCCCGGTTTTACAGAGAGATCGGCGCACCACGATACAAACAAGCTATGTAAAGATCACTGCTATCTACAGGCGACAGTGGTCTACAGTCAACTACAGACCATTACTCTCTCTCTCTCTCTCTCTCTCTCTCTCTCTCTCTCTCTCTCTCTCTCTCTCTCTCTCTCTCTCTCTCTCTCTCCTGGTCACAAACTACCCCAGCCTCGTGAACCAACAACAAAATAACATTGTCAACCTTCGCAACTCGTGGTAACTTGTTTATTGTTCTTTTTGACTGAAGTGAAGTAAACCTTTATATACAAGTAAACCGCTACTTTTGTTATTACATCTAACAACCATGTTAATCCATCTAACAATTTCTTACTAATACCCTTCGTTAAATTGGTGAACCCGACGTGACATATAAAAAAAAAATACAAAGTGGTATTTAAAAAAAAAAGAAAACAACACGCAACCTTTTTTCAACATGGCCAACATCAACAATTTTCTCAGCAATATATAATTACCAAGCTTCTCATCTATATGGTACGATATGATAAAACTTCACTTTTTCAAATTATTCACCAAACTTCCATTCTACGGAATATTTACAATGACTTCGCTTTTATGTTTCGAATCATTACCAAACACTTCACCACTTGCTTCGTAATCTCCAACAACAACAACAACAACAACAGACAGTACTACTAGCTTTCTAGCAAGAAAACGATCACATAAAGAAGAGAAAACTGAACTTTTTGTAAAGAACAATTATATAAATATTTTTTTTAAGTTTTTTTACAGGTTATATATGAACGTTCATTTTTATTTGTTTTACTGTATTATATGCCTGTATGAACATACACGTTTTGCATCAATCACACATCGTTTTCTTTGTCACACACCAACATGTTTTTGTCTATGGTATATTCTGGATTCGGTTTGGTTTCTGCGAGATCACTTTTCAACGGGTCGAGGTTCGGCAACAGCTATTAAACACATGAGAAACAACTCACGGGTACACGCCTGGACTCACTCAGGCACGCAACTCAAAATTGCACACACTCATGTCATAGCGTAAACCTCGACTCACCGGAAGAGAATCTTACGTATGATGATACATCGAGAGAATTAATCCTCTGTGTTATCATATCGTAATCCGATACCGTAATCCCAACGTCATCCATACACAACAGTTCGAAATACATGATCACAACTTTTATATATTTATAGTTTCTTCTAAATGTTACACACATGCATACACAGTTATACAATTGTTTTTTTCTCTCTCCAAATTTCTCTGCACTCGAAATGCGGGCGCAGTACCCACATTTTGTGTGTTTTGGGACAGGCTTCTGGAATCAGATTTCACTACCCCTTTTATAATCGATCGCTGCTCCTACATCGATCTGGGTAGGGAACTAATGTAGCGAAATTTGTCCACGCCTTGAACCTTGGGTGACACCTAAAGGTCAAACTCCTAGGTCACCACCCTTTTGGTGTGAACAGGTTCATGCGTTGGCTATCCCCTCGAGGTGTGAGAAAGAAAGCGACAGGTATATAAAGCCTGTATATTCCTCGGTTTTACACAGAGAGATCGGAGCACCACGATACAAACAAGCTATGTAAAGATCACCGCTATCTACAGGCCACAGTGGTCTGCAGTCAACTACAGACCATTACTCTCTCTCTCTCCTGGTCGCAGACTACACCAGCCTCATGAACCAACAACAAAATGACATTGTCAACATTCGCAACTTGTTTATTATTCTGAAGTGAAGTAAACCTTTATAGACAAGTAAATCGCTATTCTTGTTATAATCATTCTAACAACTACTAATACCGTTCGTTAAGCATCTACCAATCTCTCCTTTGGTACAACCACACCCATGACATCCCTGTACCCTTTCCTTCCCCTACCCCAGGCCGGACATTTCGCCTACCACCCACCCATCTACCTATCTTTCTCCTCCCAACCCTCTTTTCCTAACTTCCTTTCCTAACCTTCACACATTTCTCATACCTCAACCTGTTCTCTCCTTATCCGAACTTTCCTGTCTTCCAGTTCTGGATAATTACTCAGATATCGGATTACCAAGGATTTACCAGCCTTCGGGTCACCGGACATTACAAGTCTATATACATATGTATATATATGTGTGTGTGTGTGTGTGTGTGTGTGTGTGTGTGTGTGTGTGTGTGTGTGTGTGTGTGTGTGTGGCGGTGGGGGTGTTTAGGTTTATATACACAGACATATGTCTCACAAAAATAGAGCATTAAGCAAAAGATTCTACTTGGAAACGATTTCGGTGTAAATAGTTAAGATAATATAAACATTGTACGCGTTGTATGAATGTATGTGTGTATTATTCTAGTCGTTTGTGTGCGCATGTGTCGGTTAAACGTAAAAACGTTGGTTTGCAAACAAACAAAAAACGATGCTTTACGAACGAAAACTCTTGGGATATTTGTTCTGCGGCGATCTAAAAACTCGCTTGAGGTGTGCAGTGAAAGGTAACAAAGAAAGCCATACTGAACATAACTAAATAAAAAAAAAAGTAATAAATTAAAAAACTGAAATACAACTATATCGAAAATTAATACTAAATGTAAATTTTACGGCCGAACAGAAAGCAATATCTAGCAAACGTATTCAGAATTTTTGAGGCCCTTCTGATACAAAAACGAAACAAATAGATTGAAAATACACCATATCTCCTCAAAAGAAATGATGGCCAGAAAAGTTTATAGAGAACTGTCAAGAAATATTTGAAACTAGAATGTAATCGGACGAAATAGCTTGGCAGTTTAGCAACATAATTCTATGAGAAATTGTAGAAACTGAATTTCATAGCGGCGATAACACAGAAAGTTCAGTTAAGATATAGAGCGAAATATAAAATCCACCAGCAGATAATTATATAAAAGTATATATAGAAGTAGAAATTAGCATTTCTGTCTGGGATATAAATATTTGTTTACATTTTCGCATACATCTCAACGATATTCTCAATGGACGCGCTTACAATATTTGAATCGTCGTACCATTTAATTTAAACAAACTCACAATTTCTGATTTTACTGTGGATTTACCCATGCGAAATATTACACAAACTCAGACTTAAATTTTGTACTTATAACGTTTTTATTTTCCTTCCCTTTGCACGTTTATTGCTCTTTCTCTTCCACTGTATTTACCTGCCTCTCACATGACCACACTCTTCTCCACGCACTTAATCTTCTCCCTCCTTCTCCACTTTCTATCCCTCTCTCTGCTCACCCCTTACTTCGTCCTCACGCACAGTCCACCTATGTCTTCGTTCAACCCGTCGGTGGCCCGATGTTTCGATCGAACTATCACCGGTGATTGCCGATTGATAAAGTTGCCTCCACTTTAACCTAGTTCACTCTAGGTAGCGGTGGCATGACCAAGAGACCGGGTTCGTGGAACGACTATGTGACAACCGGTCAGCCTTCGACCTCTCATTCTCCACCAACTTCGGAACGCACGAGAGCAGCTAACTTGTCCCCACCTACGCTACCCTTCACCGCAGATTCCGAGCGAATTCAACCCGGCCAACCCCACCACCCCTACAACTGTTAGCCCACCACCCAACCTCCGCTCTAGTCCCACCGTTAGAACCACTGCTGCCTCCTTTACTGACTCACTCCCTCCACCGAATTCCAACGCTGGCCCTCTACTGCCGGTTGCTGCCAGCCCATCACCTGATTGTACTCTCTGTGCCCGCACTAGCCGGTACTTAAAGACAATTAAATGTCACCTATGCCATACAAGCTACCACAGAAGCTGTGTCGGCATCATCAAAGCTCAAGCCGAAAGGCTTCAACACTGGACCTGTAATCGGTGCCACTTCAGCTCTGACGTATTCCGTGGGGATGCCCCACGCTTCGATGACCAATTCTCTACCGAGGACTTTGCCACAGCCCTCCAGGGTTTCTCCAAATCTAAGCTCGTTGACCGGATCCCTAAGGGAGCTCGGAATAGCTTTGCACGTGCCCTCTCTAATTTATTGAAAAACGTTTGCTCGTCCAACAATAGGTCTGACTAGCAGAAATTGTTTTTGTTTCCCCTCATCTCTCTTCACGTGCACAATACGAATTCGGGTTCCCTCACGTCCTCTCTCAAGCGACAGTTCCAGCTGTTTGAGTCCACCCCAACCACGTCTCATTTCAGTTCGACATCGAGCTCGGTGTCCACCAACAGACAACCGGTAGACCTCAAGCGAGCGGTCAATGCCAAATTCAGCGAATTTGACATTAAAGGGGCTGTCCGTCTCCTCTCTTCCCTGTCCTCCCTTGCCCCGTGCAACTCTGATTCTCTTGAGCGACTGAAAGAGAAACACCCATCAGCAACCCCAGATGATCAGCTACACTGGCCCGAACCACCAGAATACTCGAGACCGATTTACATCACCGATATCATCAGAAAGGCGATTTCATCCTTCCCCGCTGGGTCAGGCGCGGGAATTGACGGCCTTCGTCCTCAACACCTCAAGGATGGTATCTCCTTATCGGCCGGTGACGCTGGACTCGAGCTCTTGGAGAGTTTGACTCAGTTTGTGAATCAGTTCTCTTCAGTGAACGTTCTCCCGTTCATCCGCCCACTGTTCTTCGGTGCGAAGCTATTTGGTCTCACCAAGCCCAACGGAGACCTGCGCCCCATTGTGGTTTGCTGCACCCTTCGCCGCCTCACTTGTGGAGGAATTCACCCCCATCCAGCTGGGGGTGGGTACCAAGTTGTGATGTGAGGCTGCTGTCCACGCTACCAGATCATTTACCAACTTGCCCTCCTCGTCCCCCAAGGTCATCCTCAAACTTGACCTCAGGAACGCCTTTACCTCCGTCAGCCGCGACGTCGTCCTCGGCTCAATAAGAGAGAGGGTACTACAACTCTATCACTTTGCTTCGCAGGCTTATCGAGAGCCCCCCTACCTCTCTTTCGGTAACCAAATCATCACCTGTGCCTCAGGAGTCCAACAGGGTGACCCACTCGAGCCCGCTCTGTTTGCAGTGGGCATTGATGACGTCACCAAGATAGGGGTTGAGTTGGACCTCAATGTTTGGTACCTCGACGACGCCTGTTTGGGGGGGGGGACTCCGGATATGGTTCTCGCCGCTGCCAACAAGATGGTTGAGGAGCTTAGCCGCCGGGGTCTCCAGGTCAATAGCTCCAAATGTGAGCTCTGGATTCTCAACCACCCGGCTTCTCAACACCAACAGCTAATCGACCTGTTTGCAGAGTCCTTCCCTTCCAGCGCGGTCCCTCCCCTGCCGGCTTGTTGCTCCTTAGGAGCCCCAATCACAGACCTTGCCTTCGAGCTAATCTTCCAATCGAAGATGGTTGGCCTTGAGCAGCTGCTGAAGAATGTTGAGGTTATCGAACCCCATCAAGGTTTCTTTATATTCAGGAACTACCTATCTATTCCTAAGCTTCTGTATCTGCTCAGGGTCAGCCCCTCTCACAGATTTCCGTCCTGCCTCCTACGTTTCGACGACCTAATCTTCGAGTGCCTGGTCAATGTTAAACTCTCTCCAGAGTCCCGCAATCAGGCTGCGTTGCCCAAGCGATTTGGGGGTCTTGGTCTTCGTAACTGTTCGTCCCTCTCTCTCTCCTGCTTCCTTTCCTCCACCTATGCTTGCTCCATCCTGGGGAGCAGCATCCTCTCCTCTCCAACATGGACTAGTTCCAAGAGGGAGTTGGGTGAAGCTCTCTAGCAATGGAGTGAGTTGGGCTTTTCTCTTCCTGAGAAGGTGGAGGACAGTCGAAGTCAGAGAATTTGGGACAGCATAAGTTTGAGGGCCACCTTCGACTCCCTCTTCGTCCAGTCAGATCAGTTTGCAAGATGCCGCTTACTATCTGCCAGCGCCAAATACTCAGGCGACTGGGTTGATGCCCTACTCGTGGCCAACGTTGGTAGCCTACTCAGCCTGGACGAACTTCGTGTCTCCATCGCCCTCAGAGTGGGAGCTGACGTCTGCATGGGTCTAAGGTGCCGATGTGGCAAACTCCTCGACTCCACAGGCTTCCACGGTTTTTCTTGCCGCCTGAATGCCGGCCGCTTCGCACGTCACACGTCACCTCATCCTCAAGAGAGCTTTGGCCCGGACGAACATCCCCTCAGTCTTGCAACCATCTGGGTTGTCCAGAAGTGACAGCAAAAGACCTGACGGCCTTACCCTGTGCCCCTGGTCGAGAGGCAGGTGCCTTGTCTGGGACGTCACTGTTAGTGACTCTTTTGCTCTCTCCCACATCCTGGATGCTGCGGTTTGGACGAGAGTCACAGCTTCAGCAGCCGAGCGGAGTAAGTCCCTCAAATACTCTGATCTGTTGACCAGCTACTTTTGGGGAAGTCGGGCCGCTGACTGCGAGGTTCCTCTCTTCACTGGCGGCTCGCCTAATAGAGGTAACTGGCGAATATCGCGAGGGCGCTTGGCAGTTCCAGCGCATTAGCCTAGCCATCACCCGAGGCAACGCTGCGTGTGTGCTGGCTTGCCTCAAAAGTCATTAGAGAGGTCGCCCAGTACCCCTCGCTGCTGTCTTTTGCTCTGGTGTTGGCTCGCTTGTTCAGCCCATCCTTTACATTTTCTTTACTGTTTTAAACTAGGATTTGTTTGTTTGTTTTTTAGTATTGTTTGGTATTCCTTCTTAAGTTTCCACACAGTTTTTTTCCTCTCTTTTTTTATTTAAACATTGCCTTTCTGCCTTCCCTTCCCCTAAACCTTTTCCTTACTTTTGTTATTTAATTTTTTCCCTCTTTCTTTTTCTTTTTGTTATTGCAAACATTATATAACCGAATTGAAATTTGTCAAATAAATAAAACTCGAGAAATATATTTAAAATAAATGGAAAGGTAATTAGACTATTGAATAATTATAACCATCAATGCCATAAATATAATATACAAAACCAAACAAGGGAATTGAGTTGTCGTTCTGTTTAATAAGTTGCCATTATTACTTCAAATCCCGTCGAGGTTAACTTTGCCTTTCATCCTTACGAGGTCGATAAAATAAAGTACCAGTAATGCACTGGATAATTGCTGGCCTTGTGCTAAAGGTAGAAACAATTATTACTCAGCCTATCATAATTGAAATGATTCGTAGTCGAGAAAAATATCCAACTGGAGATAGATTACACTAGTCAACTGCTGGCTTAGGTTTCGTTGTTTTTAGCTAATTTTGAGGTGCTGATTTCAAATATGGCATCCATTTTTTCCTAACACATCAGGTTTTCTCTCGCCCAACAAGTGGTTGGTGTATGATATTCTTCTCTCCAACAGTCAAACTTTTTCTAACTGGCCAGTGCTTCTGTTCCCAATATTTGTCTTTCACTTGGCTATCCCATAAACACATGAAACGTGGATATTTTGTATACTCTCCTTGTTAACCAAGTAAAAAGTTGACCATTTTCAGATCCACACATATGTCCCATTTGTGTTCATCATACTTGAGTAAATCTAATACAGGTTTTATGTTTTTATACTTCTCTTTTAAGTGCACAGATTGACCAATAGGAATTGCACCTAACAAGTTTCCATTTGGCAGTATCGGTGGAGGGTCGGACGCCATGCTTTCCAGCATAGTTATGTCCCTTTACGGTCTGAGTTCAAATCCCGTCGAGGTTAACTTTGCCTTTCATTCTTACAGGGTCGATAAAATAAAGTACCAGTAATGTACTGGGTAACTGCTGGCCTTGTGCCAAATGTAGAAACAATTATGGAATAATACACATTTTAGACTCTTATTTGAACTATCTATAAAGTCTCCATTCATGAGGGTAATACTGTAGAGCACCCATTGCTTTTAACAGTCTCACCACATGATAGAAAAAAGTATTGTCATTTTTAAACTCAGCGGCCTTAAATTACTCAAGAACAGGTCTCAAACTTAGGTCAGCAGAAAAAAAGCAAAATTGTGTTGACTAGTGTTATACCTGTGTATAACACTAGTCAACAAAACGTGTATAACACTAGCCGTTGCATACGCTGCCTATAATTCCATGTCTCAACTCAGTGTCAAGACAGACACTTTGGTTAAACATTGTATAGCTGTTCTGATATTTTTCCCAACAGTTAAGTGAACTCGTGCTTCAGAAACATAACGAAATGTTCTCAGCAAATCTGTTCATGATCCATGATGAATAGTGTAACATCATATCATTTCGCCCGTACTTACCTGTTTACCCATGATACGTAGCATTAAAATAAAATCTAAAGAAGAACAATAAAAGTTAAACGTACGGGAAATACTTTAAACTATAACCTTTAACATTGTTCAGATATTAACTGATTTCATATAATCTTTATATTGGTGGATTAGTAGAATACAATGCATTGCAGTATTTGTTGTGACACTTTACATTCTAAGTTAAAATTCCATTGTGGTCAACTTTGCTTTTCATCCTTCCAATGAAATTAAATACATATCAAGTACTGGAAACAATCTAATCGGCTAACCCTTCCCCCAAATTTTCTGGCCTTGTGCCTATGTTAAAAAACGATTAATACTGTTGTTTGTAAGTACGTAACTACTTGTGTATCGAGGAGCAATGGAAAGTAATTCAGTGTAAGAAAATGACTGTTGAAAGTCATGGTGGCGTTAGTAACAATACTGGTAAATGGAGAAAGAAAGGGTAATGAGAAAGTAAAATAGACATAATGGTGTGGATGAGTAATCACCAGAGAGGGAAAATGTGTTGCCTGAATAGTGGAATAAAGAGGTATTAACATTCACAAAAGACAGAGAAAAGGCCAGAAAAAAAATAATTCGTAAAAATTACACAAAAGAAAAAGAAAAACATAGTAGTGTGGTAGCGTTGTTGCTTGTGCGAAGAATAGCGCTATAGAAAAATACGAAACTGTTAGTATGAATAAACTCGTGTGTGAACTTCATACAATAGGAAACAAAAGTCAACATTTCTTATACGCCTAGGATTCCCAATGTCTATCATGTAATCAAAATGAAGAATTTTCTAAATGCAAATATGTTCATAAACATGTATCTATGAAAGGGAAATGTTCCGCATTTAGAAGGATATGTAAATTGTGCTAACATATAAGGACTTTCAATCAATTTGTAGCTTTTAAAAGAAAATCGTATAACTGAAATAAATGTATGTACATTACCTAGCAAGAAAGAATAACTTTAGTTTAAGTTGAATTGACTAGTGTCAGTTTGAATATACAAATAGATACCAATAGTGAAGTTACCTTAATTTCAAAGAACATTTGAATACTAATTGATCAATCTTAACTTCTCAAATGCCATCTGGAGTATCACCACTCAAATTCGCCAGCTAAGAATGGATCAACGATTAAAGACTTAAGCATTTGAGTGTAGTGTACTCTAGAAACAAGCAGTCGGTTTGAGATTATATCAGATGTGGTCACAGACTATAATAAAAGTTAAGGTCTTGTTGGAACTGGTATACTTAATAGTGGTTGATAGCACAAGACTAATCAGCATTATTGTGTCTGGTTGTGGATTGGAAGTATCGGTAGAGCGTCAGAAAATATGCTTTGCGGCATAGAGTTATGGCCCTTTACGTTCTAAGTTCAAATCCCGCCGAGGTTGGTTTAGCCTTTCATCCTTACAGAGTCAATAAAATAAAGTACCAGTAATGCACTGGTGTCGATTTAATCGACTTTCCCCTCCCCCAAAAAATTGATGGCCTTGTGCCTAAATCAGAAACCATTATTGAGTTGAAAATACCAGTGTACAAAGAAAATTAGGTTTTTTTTTAAATTGAAAATAAGTATACATCCTTCATATCTCAAATCTATTAAACTGCTAATTCACATTGTTTCACAAGTAATTATGAAATTGCGAAAACGTTTAACGGGAGATATTAAAACATGTTGTAGTAGATGTGTTACCTATTGCATTTATACAAAATCAATTAACGCCTACCTGGTTACTACAGGTAGGCGTTAATCGCCTGATATGTTTGGTCTCTTATCCAGTCCGTAATATTGAATCTTCTTTCACTTGTCTGGGATGCCACTTGCACCGACACTTTCTGCAGCCTCAACCTGGTGCAGTCTGCGACTGACCCAGGTTCTGCTGCACGTCGGGCTGAGGGAGCCAAACTCCTCAAATACCGGTCGCTCTCCGACAGGTTTGCGGTCGTTCCCCTGGCAGTGAAAACTTCTGGTGTCCTCGACCCCAGGGCTACCTCCTTACTCACCACCATAGGCGCTGAGCTGGCCAGCCGTAGGTGTGAGCCCCGCGAGTTGGAGTGGTTTTTCCAGCGCGTCTCCCTTGCCGTCCTCCGGGGAAACGCCTTCTCTATTCTGTCCGCCGGGGCTGTGGGTGGGCCCCATCGCGTACCATTACATTAGTTAAATACCATTCTTTCGTTTCAAATACGTTTTTGCTTTACTTTCTAACAACTCTGGCAAAACCAAAACTTGCAGCGTTTTGTGTGATACGTCACATTATGTTTCCAGTCTCGATATGTGAGAAAAAAATATTGAATATTATTTCAGAATATCTTTAAAACATGACTACAATGATAGCTTTTCAATATATTTGACAATTCCATAATGACAATGCCAAGTATTGGAATGAAAATAATCTTCTCAATTATATTTCATCCATCAGTTATTCCTCGCGTGTTAAAAACAACTTCCATGTTCAGCATACTAGGGTTATAACCTCCAAAATATATGTCACACCCGTAGTTTAATTTTTCATAACGTTCAAATCCTATTAAGGTAAGTGTCGTAATTTTGATAATCTTGAGATTCATGAGCTAACGCTAATGATAAACCTGTTTGTAAATAATGCAATAAGCCAGAGACGATATGACGATAAAGTAATCTGGTTCTTTCTACACTGTGCGTGTTAAACGTGTGATAAAAGATCGTTTCTCTTGAGAATCTAGTATTTACTTCTTTACATCCACACAACGAGTAGCCTACCTCTCTATATAGATCCATCTTTTCTTACATGATATATTATTAAATGTAAATAAATGCCGTAATGTATCGTTGGATTACTACAAATATTTAGCCTTTATACAGTGTATCAAGAGTAAGTCAGCAAGGAGGGTCCTTTTTCATATGTGTCAATAGTAAGTTAGTCAGGTTGATTTTTTTTTTTTTTTTTCATATAGAATATGAAGGATAAGTCAACCAGCTACAGCCCTCTGCAGTATGTTAGGGTAATCATTTATATGGATACTTCTTCATATAGTGTATGATGGTTAAGTCAGCAAGGTGCGCATCTCTTCAAACAGTAAATCAAGAGTGAGTCAACCACACTGTTACAAATGTATATCAGTCAAGTGTATCCTAGCTGCATGAATTATTTCAGGACTAAGCCAGCCAGATGGATCCGTCTTCGTATAGTGTGTCAAGGGATGAGTCAGACCAACAGAGCCCATTCTTTTCCAGCTTATTAACTATGACTATAATTGAAAGTAGAAGGAAACTATGAAATGAAATGGTTCTTGCAGGAATCGAATCTATATTTCAGGTTCACCACGCTGGGATTTTACAACCATTCTACTGCACACGAACTATCCATCATAAAACACATTAATTCTATTTCATCCAATGTTGAAAAAAAAAATTTTTTAAATAAGACTTTTAGTGGAGATTTGATTTCACATTTCCAGTTGTGTCAATCTTGAACAAACATATTTATTCCGTACTTTTTATTTTCGCTAATGATGGCATTTCTTTTAAAGTGACATCCTCCAGATTCCGGTCTTTTCCATAGGGCAATGTTTTCTGGAGTTTCAAAATACATTTTAAAAATTAAAAAACTCATTCATAACATTTGATACAAGTCTGCAGAAAATTTTCAAAGAGAGATGATAACATTTTCCAGATAAGATATTTCAATTTTTTTTTTTTATGACTTTGTCAAAATAGAATGAGAAGCGTTTATAACCATTTAGGTGGCTTCTGTGACTTAGAGGAAGAAGGAAGGAAGTTATCCTCAAACAGGGCACCTGGCTCAAATTTTCGCAGTAGAGTAAACTTTCGTCGACCAACGCCTCTCATGGATTTCTGAAAGCAAAGTTGACTCTGCTAAAATCACTCGTGGGTCAGATGGTAACGTTAAAGCAAGTGACGGATTGGGTTTATAACCCAAGAACAGGAACGGTCTCACCGACGATCCTCTGCAGTTTCTATTAACCTAATTCCACTCGTTGTGTTCTGGTCGATGAGAAACGATGATAAAAAACATTTCTCCATGGGCTTGAATGTGAAACTACGCATTTGCAAAAATATCTTAAATACAACTATAGTTACGCATAAACTATAACAGTTTGTAAAATCATTTTTACAGGCTAGTTTTGTTTGTTTTAACCTCTTGACATACATCATCTATCTTTAAATATTAATTTCTAACATTCTATTAGACCATAATTTTTATAAGAAAGACAGTCGATTAAATCGGCTCTGTAGGGATTTGGACTCAGAATATAAATTGGTATAGTTAATGAACGAAACGTTTTTTTTTTGGGGGGGGGGGGTGTTCGTTCTACCTATTCTACAATCAACTTCCCTTGCCTGACTTTTATTATTAATGGGAACTAGAGGGCGGTGAATTGGCAGAATCGGTAGAGCGTCGGACAACATGCTCCCTTTACGTTCTGAGTTCAAATCCCGCTGAAGTTAACTTTGCTTTTCATCCTTACAGGATCGATAAAATAAAATACTAGTAACGTGCTGGCGTCGATTTAATCGACTTTTCCCTCCTCAAAAATTGCTGGCCTTGTTCCTAAATCAGAAACCATTATTAGTAGAAACTACAGAGCGGCGGGTTGACAGTTATTAGAGCGTCGAACAAATGCATAGCAGCATTTGTTACGGCTCTTTACGTTCTGAATTCAATTTCCGTCGAAATCAACTATTCCTTTCATCGTTTCGAGTTCGATAAAATAAAATACCAGTTAATACTGAGATATAAACTACTTTCTCCAACCACCAAATTGCTGACTTCGTGTCAATATTAGTAAGAATTATTAATTGAAACTACGGTTGAATGGACGAATAATTAAAGCGTTGAACTAAATACCTCAAGGTATTTAGATATGACTCTGTGCTCTGAATTTAAATCAATATTAAAAGAAATTATTTCATTTTCACAAAATAGTAGACATATTCAGTCTGGCGTCCAACTGTTTCTGCTGTTCGACAGCCTTTACTGAAAATATTACTGATTTCGTTCATTGTCCCAAGAAGAATGGAATAATATACCTTTCCGGTATATTATTTGTAGTTATATTATCAGTAATAATTGTTTCTACTTTAGGCACAAGGCTAGCAATTTGGGGGAAGGGGAAAGTCAGTTAAATCGACTGCAGTGTATTACTGGTACTTTATTTTATCGACCCCGTAAGGATGAAAGGCAAAACTAACCTCCGCGGGATTTGAACTCAGAACGTAAAGAGACGTAACTATGCCGCGAAGCATGGTGTCCAATGCTCTACAGATTCTGCCAATCCATAAGTAATACTGGGATATAATGCTCAGTGAACCCTAACGCCAGTTAATTTCGAAACATATATGGATGGTATTAATTGTTGTTAGGCGGTGGATTGGCAGTATCGGTAGAGGGTCGGACGCCATGCTTTCCAGCATAGTTACGTCCCTTTACGATCTGAGTTCAAATCCCGCCGAGGTTGACTTTGCCTTTCATCCTTACGGGGTCGATAAAATAAAGTACCAGTAATGCACTGGGTAATTGCTGGCCTTGTGCCTAAAGTAGAAACAATTAATTGTTGTTAGGCATTTAATCTGGTATACTACTATTTCTATTCCTCCATCACTTTTATTGCAGCTATTATTGATAGCTTCTTTGATTGTTTTTTTATATGTATGAATCCGCATCACCTGGTGGTGGTGTACGAGCGCCGTAGTGGCATGTGGCGTTTCTTCGACGTTTTAAAGCTGGCGAGGCCCCATCCCCTTTCCAGTTCGGAACACAGCTTTCCAGAGAAGGAGATAGAGTGAGAGAAAGAAGTGAGAAAGAAATATAGAGGAAAAATTGAACCTAGTACTGGACTGCTACTTTTTTATCTACCTCCGAAAAATGAAAGCCAAATAGTTAAGTTTGCTTTGCGTAGTATCTTGAGGAAGGTATCTTTTACCATAGCCTAGTGGAATTGGAGGGGATTGGATCTGTATGGAAGTTCATAGAATCAGTTCTACCTATAATTCAAGTCACTCACTGAATCACATTGATTCTGTCTAAATAGCCATTTACGTATTAATTCAATTCGCAGATAGTCCAGTTGATCGTAATCTTCAGGGGAAAACGAAGGAAATCCATTTAATTTACATTAAAAGAATGCTCTTCCAGTGCGTCTCCCTCATCATCCTCTATTCTGTCCGCCGGGGCCACGGGGCGGCCAGCGCGTAAGCCCCATTTGCTCATAATAGTGAGAGATGGGAGAGCAAGAGAGACGGAGGCAGTGACAATGGGAGTTTGGTTCTTTTATGTTCGGACCTTGTGTATGTGTATATGCTTCTCGGACACACATTCCTGTATGTGACAGAAACAGTACCAATGTATTTACCAATCATTACGTCTTCTGATGAAGTTTCTATAAAATCCAAAAATCGATTGAAAAAAGAATACTAGTTGCATTAATCAGCAGGTAAGAGCATTCCACGTCAGTTGTATCTATCCAGCAAAAAAGTGGCGATCAAACGTAACCAGTTTCTATATATGAAATAAACGTTAAGACAGATGTTACATAATCTTATTTATATGTATTTCAGTGACACTAGCGTGGAGCTGCTATACAATCATTACATCAGCAACCGGCACTGTTGCGATATCATCAGATGTTAACACAACTATGTAAGTGGGTGATATGTCGCAGATCAACGCTGCTGTGCTTGCTAAAGTCCAGTAAACATATAACTCACCGCTTATTTTTTTCTTCATTCCTCTCTTTTATATCTATTTCCTCATTGGTGGATTTTGTAAACTCTAGGATGTTTTGATTAATTTAAGTGTTAACAGCTAAAGTATGTAGTCTACTTCAATTTAAGCTTTATCATTCTTGCCCAGCTTCCAGTCAGCTTCTATGATCTTCCTATACATGTGTCTTCATCTTTCGCCATGAACTGTCTACGGTCATCAAATATTTATTGTTCCAGTTTTAGTTGTTCTCGGTTCAAGAGGCACTGTGGTCGTTTTATTACTATAATATCAGCCACAGCGACATCAGTACCATTTTTAATAAACTAGTATCAATGACAAGCTGGTTACCATGCCCAATATGAAGGAAGAAGCAATGAACACAAAAACAACACCAATACCACCAGTAATGGTGGTGGTAAAATGATACAAAGACAATGAAACAATAATGATAATAAATGGTTTCTGATTTAGGCACAAGGCCAACAAATTCTGGGCGAGACCCCAGTACATTACTGGTACTTTATCTTATCAACATCCTAAGGATGAAAGGCAAAGTTAATCTCGGCGAGATTTGAACTCAGGAAGTAAAGGGCCGTAACTTTATGTCGCAAATCATGTTGTCCGACACTCAACCGATACTGTCTAATCCGCCGCCCTAACCTATCTCAAAAACAATCATAGTAAACGGTAATTTGGGGGGATACGTAATGGGTACGTTACTGGTACGAACCCGAAACCCCTCGAACCCGAAACCTCTCGAACCCGAATCCACCGAACCCGAATCCACCGACTCCTGAATCCGAATCCCCCAAACAGGAACCAACCGAACCCGAGCGACCCAAATACGAAACCTCCCCGAAACCTGAACCCTCGAACTCCGAAACCCTCGAACCACCCGAACACCCCACCAATAAAAAGTGGAACCTCCAATATAAAACGTACACCCCCCACCCAATAAAATATGGAGCCAACCAAAAAAAACGGACCCTCCCTCCAATATAAAATGGACTATCCCCAATAAAAAACGGACCCCCATCTAATGAAAAACGGACACCCCCACCACCCAATAAGAAACGTATCCCCCCCCCCCCCTCCACAACACAAAACAGACCCTCCTCCACAATAAAAAATGAATCCCCCAATAAAAACGGACCATCTCCAATAGAAAATGAACCCCCATCTAATAAAAAACGGACACCTTCCCTCTAATATGAAACGGAACCCCAACCCCCACCTCCCCCAAAAAATGGAACCCCCAATAACCCAACTCCACCTCATAAAAACGCCTCTCCTCCAAAAATAATTGGATCTATCAAATAAAAAATGGATCACCCAAATAAAAATGGATCCTCCCCAATAAAGAATGGATCCCCCAAATAAAAAAACGTACCCCTCTCCCAATAAATGGATCCCCTCCAAATAAAAAACAGACCCACCCTCTCAAATTAAAAAAATGGATATCCCTTTATAACTATAAAACACCTGGACAAACTGAAAAGAGAATGTTTCACCATATAAAGTATCGATACCATACTTTCTCTGTGCGATATTTCAGTTGTCTAAAGTTTCTTTACACCTGTTGAGAAGCCCTGAGACATTCTCCTTTTAGAGTTTGTCCAGGTGTTTTATAACTATAAAAATGATCTGTACATTTGATTTACTCTTTTAATTAATATGCCCTGTCCAAACCCATGCAAGCGTGGAAGATGCACGTTAAACGATGATGATGATGATGATGATGTATTTTCCACTCCTTTCGTAAACATTATGATTTTCTCTCTAGTGGTTCTCTACCCCTCGTAATTGAAAACATTCCCTTTTGTGTTTTCTTCTCTATTTACTGGATTATGAAAAGCCCCGTTCTTATCCCTTGAGCTCATTGAATTACAGGGGATTAACATGAATATTTGACTCCGTTTTTTCCTTTTGTCCCCCATTTTGTCCCTCATTCTGTTTGTAAACGATGCTGGGTATCCATTTGTTTCCAACACCCTATGGATTGTTTGGTGTGGGTGACACCACTCATGGGATCACTGCATCTATCTCTTATTCGCGTGATCTCGTTTGTGATGTACCCTCTTTTTGCACTGTTAGAGAGGGCAGATTCGAAGTGGACGAACAAGTTCCTGCAGGCCGCTTTGTGGTAAAAGTTGGTGTTGATCTCTTCCTGTTTTGTGATGTTCAGTCGGAAAGCGAGGAGGGCAAGGGAGCCATCGTCACTGGGGTGTTCAATGCTGAAGTCAATATTCTCGTCCGTATTGTTTTGAACGTCTCGTAAATCCCGTTCGCCATCGCCCGGGAAGACGTGAGGATGAGGATGTCATCCACATATCTTGAGAAGAAGCCACCAGCATTGGGGTGACAGGTGTTGAGTGCCTTTCGTTCCAGTCTGTCCATATACAAGATCGCCAGCACACCCAACAGGCTTGAACCCATGGGTAGCTTTGAGGTCTGTCGGTATGTGCAGCCAAGAAAATCGAAATAGGTGTTGTCAACGACAACAGATAGGAGCTGGTGGATGAAAGTGGAGGTGAGCCCGAAGCAGTGTAGGTGAGAACACTGGACACATTCTGTCAGTATCTCGACGGCCGGGAGCGCCGGAACCGAGGTGTTCAGAGTGATCACATCAAAGCTGAAGGCATATGTTATCTCTTCAGGTTCCATTTGGTGTAGTTACTATATGACTCTCCTTGGAATTGTTGATATATATATAATAAGTGGAGAAAGAAGAGAAGATATAGATCATTCATCATTTCATTTTACGTCCGCTTTTTCCCTGCTTGCAAGAGTGGGACAGGAACTGATTCTGGCTTGATTTCTACAGCTGGATGCCCTTCCTAACACCAACCTCATTTACAGTGAGTGCTGGGTGCTTTTTTGCCGTGGCACCTCAACGACCACTTTGCAGTGGAATGATATGGACCCCACTCCCTCATTCTGATGATTGAAAGCAAAATAGATATATATAATATAATATATGGAAAGTTATATTTAAATTGTTGGGTTAACAACGAGTAAATATTTATAACTGATATAAAAGCACTCAACAAGTATTTGGAGTATATTTATGATATTAAATAAATGGAAACTATATTTATAAAACCATATTTATTTCGTTATATATATTTCAGGGATATCATATTAACAATATGTTATGCCTTCTTCAGACAAAATACAATATAAACAGTCTTATAAATAAATAGATACGACATACCTTTCAATCACCTTGCATTTGGGAGGTTGATTTGGCAGTAAAAAATATTGTGGACAGTTGTAAAAAAAGAAAGAAAGAGAAACGAAGAAAAAGAAGAAATGCATGTGACTAAATAGAGAGATATAGAAAGATAGATATATTTCTTTATTAGCCACAGGGGCACAAAAGAAGGGGACAAATACAAAGGGGGAAGTTTACATACAATAAAAACGTGTAAAATGTTATCACAGATGGAATTTAAAAGTTAGTCGATTTTCCCCAATAGAGGGAGACAGTTTATATGGGTAACACAGACCCCCGAAAAAAATGTGCAACCCTCATCTCCAGGAGTACGAAGAGCTTGTACTCCTTTCCTCTCCTCCTCCTTTTCCTCAACCTACAGGCTGATATAGAGAGAAGGCCCATTCACTCGGGCCATTCTCGCCACTTTCACCCACCTTTCATAAAACTTGCTGGGGTACAGCACCTCTCTCTCCATCCTGATTCTTCTTCCAAAGTGGTATTTGAAAAAAAGAATCAGTTGTTGGCCGGAGAGAAAGGTGTCTGACCTCAGCCCTTTCAACCTTGTCCACCATACAACCTCTTTCGCCATAGCTATCACACAAAGGAAAACCGCCTCTCCTTCGTTTTTGAAGGAGGGTGGCGGTTTGATCATAACAATGGACTCGGTGGTCAACTGGATTGGTCCCACCCGCGACAATAGTCGTTCTACATAGCCCCACAGGTCAGTGACGCCCGGGCAGTGTATGAATGCGTGCGCGACGGTTTCTTCGTCTCGCACGCACCTCGGACAGATCTTTTTTGCAGGGTCCCTGCCCGGGCGCCCATGTCTGTAGAGCTTGTCTCGAACTGGTAGAGCTCCTCGGTAGCACTGCCAGGCCAGGGACTTTTGGAAGTTGTCCATCGGTCCCGGGCGGAAGGTCCTACCGAACAGACTGGCCAGTTCATCTTCCTCCACGCCTAGAGTTTCACCGAGCGCGTCGTCGCACTTGCTGCGGACCAACCCTCTATAGAATGACGAAGTGGAGTCTCCACTGATCGCCGGGTCCGCCTGCCAGAGGGCTGTGAGCGCCTGAGCACATTCGATGTGCCAGTCGCCCATTTTCCTCGGTCTCTGCTTGACCCAGGACTGCAGCTCGGTCAGCGAGACGAGTCGTGGGAAGGCTCGCCTCACGAACGGGGCCCACACCGGTTGTCCGGTGAGGAATACGTAGAGATGCCGCAGCCTGAGCGCGTGTTTGCGCATCGTCAACCACGGCATCCCCAGCCCTCCGTTAGAAGGGTGTTGGCAGCAGATGGATCTTCTTACCAAAGGAGCCCGCCTCTTCCAAAGGAATCGGAAGAGGGCGCGCTCCATTTTGGCGAGCGTTTTGGCTGGACAAGGCACGACGGTCAAGCGGTAGTAGATGGCGGACGCTATAAAAGTGTTCGCCACCTCCGCTCGACCTTTCAAGGATAGTTTGCACTCGGCCCACTTCTGGGTGAGTGCAAACACCTTGGCCGTCACTTCGTTCCAGTTCTTCTCCACCTGGAGGTCCGGACCAAACCAGACCCCGAGCAGCTTTACCGGTCCTTCCGTCCAGCGTCCGACGACGCCATCGGAAGGCATCGGTCTGCCTCTCCACGATCCGAGTTGCAAACCGATGGACTTGTCCCGGTTCAGCTTCGCTCCTGTGAGACTTTCGTATTCCTTTAGTAAGGTGCCGACTTCCTCGATTTGCGAGGCGCTCGACACCATTACTGTCACGTCGTCGGCGTAGGCCGACGCCGCTTTCCGCAGTCCCGGTTCCAGAGGGATGCCCTGCAATAGCTCCAGCTTCCGCAGTAGTGGCTCGAGAGTCAGTACGTACAGAAGGGAGGAGAGAGGGCATCCCTGTCGAATGGATCGCGTAATATGGAATGGCTCCGAGAGGTAACCGTTCACCTTGAAGAATGTTTTAATAAAAATGTTTTAATTCATCCTCTAAGACATGTGACCTCTGTGCGGAGGAGATATTCTTTATACTAAAATCTAAAAATTCCCTTAATCTACGGACAAATTTATTCAGTTGCTGCAGACATAGATTGAACTCAACGTTTAAATATAAATTTAAATTTAAAATGTAGTTATGTTTGATTTGATTTGTAATTATTTATGAAACTAGCCGATAAATCTTTCGATTTCTTCTTTTTATTAAAACATTCTTTTTATTAAAACATTCTTCATGAATAATTAAACTACCCTAAAAGCTGATGCTCCAAATATATCGAATTAAATTTTAAACTAGATAAACTTCTATATTAAATATATAAATATAAGAACATATGTAGACCAAATGGGTATCCTAAACTTTTGGAATGATTTCTGCTAGACAGGATTTGGTAAACAATTTTTGTTTTATCTGTTTCGACTCTGATGCTTATGATGAACTTGGCAATATACTGTCTATTAACTTTGAAAGGCTGATCTCTGTGGCCGATTTGCGTGGCATACTATGTTTTATTTTTATTATTTTTTAATATTTTTTAATATTTTGTAATATTTTTTATTTTTAATATTAAATGTTTTAGTTTTCTGTTTATTTATTTATTTTCTTGTCTCTGATATTTTTATTTTTATTTTTATTTTTATTTTTATTTTTATTTTTATTTTTATTTTTATTAATATATTGAAATCTGTTCTCTATTTCTGCTTGATCGACAATCATGTAGAGTAAAGACAAGAATAGTATTGTTAAAATTAATATAGACTCTATATATATGTGTATATATACACACATATATGTATACTTGAATTTTTATAGCACAATGAGAATGTTTTCGTGTGAATTGGGAGTTTGTTTATAATTATGATATAAACATATGAATTTTTAAAAACTAGACATAAGATCATTACTTTTCACACATTATAGATACATGTCTCATTCATGAATACTGATATTTACATTATAATGCCTGTTTTATACGAACTAATATTTTCTACGGGATAAAACATAGCGGTTTTAAATTCTGCCTCGTTTATGTCTGGTTATGTTTCATTTTCTCTTTTTTCTCTCTATATAACGGCTATTTTCTCTCTTAACTACATACATCTCTCTTTACATTAATACTAGAGCTAAATAAATAAATAAATAAATAAATAAATAAATGTATCAACCGATACTCAACTTCCTAGTTTCTCTATCTATCTCTATCTATCTCTTTCTTTTTTCTTTTTTCCTCTCTCTATATATATTTCTCTCTGTTTCTTTACATGAAGTTCTTCTCTTTATCTATCTTTCTATATCTCTCTATTTAGTCACATGCATTTCTTCTTTTTCTTCGTTTCTCTTTCTTTCTTTTTTTACAACTGTCCACAATATTTTTTACTGCCAAATCAACCTCCCAAATGCAAGGTGATTGAAAGGTATGTCGTATCTATTTATTTATAAGACTGTTTATATTGTATTTTGTCTGAAGAAGGCATAACATATTGTTAATATGATATCCCTGAAATATATATAACGAAATAAATATGGTTTTATAAATATAGTTTCCATTTATTTAATATTATAATATAATATATATATTATTTATGTTTAAATGAAGTAATTCTGTCGGAAAGGTCCAGGAAAAAAGAGTGCTCTATGTAGGTTACAGAGCTTAATAGTTATGTAATAAACAACATAAGGGAATTATTTCATTTACCAGTGGTTTCTTGAAAGCAAACAAATTTTGCTTTCAATCATCAGAATGAAAAAATCCTGGTGTATTTATTGACATTGGATTTTAAAATCCAATGTCAATAAATACACCATGCTAGCGTGGAAAATAGACGTGAAATGGTAGTGATGATGATGTTATATGTATATAGAAACAAATATATATATCATTATCATGATGTATATATATATATATACGAGAGCAATCCCAAAAGTAAGGTCTCCTTCCGCTATTGCAACTTTTCCATTAAAATCCTGTGGATGGTGCTTCGGGAAACCTCAGGAACCAAAATGCAGAGAACATCCAGAGTGATCCACCGATCTTTACGCATGTTTTCCTCGGAAGGAGACCTTACTTTTGGGATTGCCCTCGTATATAATAACTGCGCGAAATTCGCACTTGGAGGTAGCGTTCAACGGGAGCTCCATTCTCAACGGCTGCCAAGTCAAGATTGAGTATCCCAGCGAAGCGCGCCATGCTTGTTTGGGAGTGAAGGAAGCACCAATCACAACAGTGTTGCCAACAGCCATACGAACAGTTTCTCTGCGTCCCCCATCGCTTTGGAGACCTTACTTTTGGGATTACCATCGTATATACATCATGTGTATATTCATCATCATCATCATCATCATCATTTTACGTCCACTTTTCCCTGCTTGCAAGGGTGGGGCGGGAACTGATTCTGGCTTGATTTCTACAGCTGGATGCCCTTCCTAACACCAACCTCATTTACAGTGAGTGCTGGGTGCTTTTTTGCCGTGGCACCTCCACGACCACTTTACAGTGGAATGATAGGGACACCAGTCCCTATCATCTCATTTCTACAGCTGAGTAAACTGGAGCAATGTGAAATAAAGTGTCTTGCTCAAAGAAACAACACATCACCCGGTCTGAGAATTGAACTCACAACCTTTCGATTGCAAGGCCAATGCTCTAACCACTAAGCCATGTGCCTCCATATATATATATATAATTCCAAAAGAAAAGCAAAGGGGAAAAGAGTGCTCTATGTATAGAACAGAACTATTTTATATATATATTATAAAATTAACAAAGATTGCTGGTAACAATTCAACGGTCTCCGGCCAACATCTAGCTTACTCAATGAATCTGCTGAATTGCAATCAGCCATTCAGAGTGCACACATTTAGTTAATAGCAAATACGGTGGCAGTGTTTTGGTAGAGAGAAAGGTAAAATTCTCATTCCGTTGGTACCACAGAACATCCAGCCCACACTGTAAAGTGGTTGTGTAGGTGTCACAACAAAAAGCATCCAGCATTGTTTGATGCACCTCTAAGTTCTTAAATGTCCTCTGTAACATTGTGTTTGGGAGCATAACATAGTTACAAGGTATACGGTAATGCAACATCACTGTATGGCTCTTAACCAGGCTCTTCTATTGCAAGAATACTAGGGGTTTCAACCAGCCAGAAACATACATTCTACCCTCAATATAGTCACAGTGAATGTTTCTTCTTTCGAAAGTGTGTGCTTATAAGCAGAATATGAAAATAAACAGTAATAAGAGATTACAAATATAAAATTAGTCTCAATATATAGAAATAGTTATTTTATATTTGTGATCTCTTATTACTATTTATTGTCATATTCTGCTTATAAGCACACATATATAGAGAGAAATGTGGAGGTGCGTGGCCTAGTGGTAAGGGAGTTGGACTGATGACCATATTGTTGTGTGTTCATTTCCTGTACAGGGTTGCATGTTGTGTTCTTGAGCAAAACACTTCATTTCACGTTGCTCCAGTATACATAGCTGAAAATGAGTACCAGCAATAGCAGGAGGTTTAACACAGCAATGGACTGGTGTCCTGTCCGGGAATCTTTTACTCTCAGTCACTTCATGCCATAAAACCAGGATAAGCACTGGCCTAACAACCCTTCTGGCTTAAGACAGACTTAAGAGAGTCTAGCTGACTCCTCTCCATCTAGTCTCTTGTACACAACATATCAATTTTCTTTTGCTAGAAAACATCTTTACAATTTCTCCTGTTCTTCTATATGCTCATGTAGATGGTATCAATTCGGAATTTTAGGCATTTGGCGTGAATGGTGGAGGAGGGTGGATATTTGTGCCAGGGAAGGGGAGGGGGTATGCTTTCTGTATCTGAAATAAAGAAGGCTCACATGGTCTCATTGAGAACACATGGGTTCATATTTATATTCAGGGTTGTTCCATCATTTCAGCTCATCCATAATTAACAATAAACAAAAATTCTCCAAGAAGGATAGGAAAGATAAAAGCAGTAGTAGCAGCAGTTATTGCCACAAGTAGTGGGTGAAGATATATTTGTGTTGCTGTGGTTTGATTGGTCAATGAGTCTAAGGTGTGGGGGGGGGATGAGATAGGTGATTGGATTGAGTGATGACTGTCATATGATGGATATACATGAATTTACATGGAAGAAAAGGTTTGAAAATTGAAAGCTATGGATGGCACTGTAAATGATTTAAAGAACAGTTTTACATACATCCATAATGAATAATCCAACAAGAACAAAGTGAGCAGAATTTAGTGATTCAACAGAGTATTAATATTGTTTTCTGCAATATTTTTGCATAAGTATGCTCTGGAATGGTTTTTTCAAATCTTACTTCCAATGAGTTCTTTACTGAACAATGAAATTAGAATGGTTTTATTTTGATTAATATGTTTTATATGTATATATACATGTGTGTGTGTGTGTATATATATATATATATATAGAGAGAGAGAGAGATAGTAAATAGGGAAGAAAGAATCAGTATTGCATCATATACATATTTTAATTACATATTACATATGTTTCACTGCCGATCAGCTCAAGGAACGATCGAATTCTGTTCGTTCCTGACTCTGGAATTGGAAGCTCCTCAGAAATATGTTCTCACATATAAATAGATAGATACAGAGAGTGTGTGTGAGAGAGAGAGAGAGAGAGTGAGAGAGAGAGAGAGAGAGAGAGAGAGAGAGAGAGAGAGAGAGAGAGACTCTTGATTGAAAAAGAAATTCTTATGATATTTATACAATTCATATATTTATTCATTTCAATGTTGAAGTATTTGATTTGCTTGAAAATAGAACTCAAATAGAGTATTACAGCAATATTTTATGATGAAAACAAAATGTATGACATGTAATACCTTTTCTTACCACTTCTTTTTTCCAGTTTTCGTTGTTTTTTTTTTTTTACTCTCTTGTTTCCTTTCTCTCAAACATTCTCACCTTGCTCTGTTCTGATGATGGATTGGCATCTGAAATGTTGACTTTTGCAACAATATATACCATTGCTCTTTTGTTGACATCTACCTTAATGTTAGTGCTACTATAAAATGCACATGGTATGTGACAACATGTCCAACCCTTGTTAGCAGGGAAAATGAATGTTAAACGATGATGATGATGAATATAAGATAGATGTTAAATGTTTTTCTCTACCCATCTCAACAATCTTTCTATTTCTTCTTTAATTTCTTATTCTTTCTTCTGATGAAGGACTAGTGTCCAAAACGTTATGACCCTCTTCCTGCTATTTCAAGCGTTAAGCTAGTATATTCCTTCCCGTTTGTCTTGTTATTTCTGTTTACCTTTTAGACACACACACACATATATAATTTAACATCTGTCTTCCCTGCTAGCAAGGTTGATGTATATACTTAGCCTTGCCGTTGCAGGCTTAAAATATTGATTCTAAGCCAGAGTAAGAAGAACAAATAGAGATAATTCAATAAACATAATGACAAAAGACAAAAGACAAAATTCTTGCACTAGAATAAAATTTATAAACAGCTAGCATTATAATAAATTGATTTCTTATATAGAGAAACAACATTGTGTAAGAATCATGGATTTTAATGACAAATTTAATTAGCTTTAGCCATGAATCAAAACCTAGTTGACACACTGGAGTGTTCACCCAAATTGAAAAGGCCAAATATCTAATAACATACTAATATAAAATATATTAAACATAGTTGACACCTTTCATTCTCAGTTTTCTTCATAGTCATTTCCCTCACTCTGAGACCTACTGACATTAAAAGATCTCTGGGGGCCATTAACAGACATAATTGCCAAGGATGTAGTATAAGCTACACAAATTCATTCTTCAATGTGACACTGCTAATATCATACAAGGGTTTCTTTTGACTAATCCCACAGCCAATTTACCCTACCTCATAAAATTCAATCCATCTCATAAAATAAATACTATTACTAGTATTATTTTATCAACCCAAAGGGGATGAGATTTGAACCCAGACAAAATTATAATGAATTTAGTTTGACACTCTCCCATGTCTGCCAGCATACCTGCACTAATAATTGTTTCATTTATTGGCAACAAGGACTGATACCTGCACTAATAATATCAAATATAAATTATAATTTAGTAATAAATTATTTAGTGTTTATTTTGAATTCCTTTAATTATCACTATCAGAATCAGAATAATTTCCAAGCAAACTGAGAGCCGATGATACTGGTGCTGTCTTTTTCTGTTCAACTTTTGAAGACTTTGAAACATCTGCCTGAGCAGAACACTTACTATCTCCCTTAATTTCAATTTTACATTTTGTATCAGTCAATTTCTTTTCACACGTCACATTGCTTTCTTCAGTAACAGTTTCAGAAGACTTTTTCTTCTTGACCAGAGAAGAGAGGGATTTTGAAGAGAGTAGACCTACACTCTGATCCCAAAAACGTTTCTTCTGTGAAATACCATCATCCTGTGAAAAAGAGAATAAAAGAAAGATTTTGGAAACATAGAAATCAGCTATTAATCATCAAATGAAAACTAGTGCAGATTTTTCTTGACTTTCTAACCAATCATTTTTTTTTTATAGATTATTGCAGAATAGTCTTTACCATGGATATTTGAAAGTAATTCTAAATGGACCAGAGCTGCACTCAATATCAATTGTATAGTACCATCTTGTCTGCAAATTCTAGCCAACAAATCCTACACCCACCAGTCTTGATACCAGTTCCAACATGGATGTGCATGTCAATTCTGTTCATGAAGATTATGAACAAGAGCGATGTCAGTACACACACTTGGTGGAATTCAACACTCACACTGAATGGTTTCAACTTAGCACCATTTATCCGAACACAAATACTAGGGTATTCATATAGACTTCAGGTCAACAAGAAATTGTCCATTGATCCCCTACTCCTGCAGAAACTTCCACAACAAGTCCCATGGAATGGAGTCTTATGCCTTTGCAAGGTCTACAAAACAAGCAAACACCTCTTGGCAATACTCCCATGAGTTATCAAAGACCTGCTGCAGTATATCTGGTTGGCTGTGCTGCATCTGGGGTGAAAACCACTGTTCATCAGCTAGCTTTGACTTGACAGTATCTCCACATCTCTTTGCCAGACACTTAGCATAAACTTCACCAGGGAAACTTAACAAAGAGCTCCCTCTATAATTAGAACAATCTCTCTTTGTCTTCACCCATGAAAATAAAATCATTAATATAACCCATGGAAAGCATGGAGCTCAGAGGCAAACTACACATCCAAATATTGGAAGAATGCAGACAATATTCACAGAAATATTTGAAATTTGGTTTTATTCCTTCAATCAATGCCTGTGTGTGTTATGACATTTGGAAATAATACAGTGATGCCTTTGGAAACAAAGGCCCACCCTGAGATGATGCATTCGAATAAGTAAAACAAATATTTTCGATTTTTTTAAGACAGTGAAAGAAGCTTGGAAAACTTCCAGCCTTAGTGTCCTTTTTTTAAGCCACTTTCCCTTATTTAAAGGGGAAATAAGAGCTTCTCATATCCTTTAGCATAACAAGATAGGTATCGCTAAATACAATTGGAGGTAATAATTGTTTCTATGTTAGGCACAAGGCCAGCATTACCCAGTACATTACTGGTACTTTATTTTATCGACAATTGGCGGTAATAATATTATACCAACTGAAAGAGAAATCACAGAAACTGTTATAAAGAACTCTGAAGTTATTTTTAGGGTTATACCTCCGACTAACAATATCGTAAATGCCATATTTATAAAATGACAGAAAAAAACAATTACTTCAGGACTTTGATAATGTAAGTTTTCTATCCAGCTGGATGAGAAAACATTTAGAGGTTTTAATATTCCCATGGCATATTTAAATAAATTTAATCTCAGGCAATGTTAATGCAAATTGGCTTAAACTGAAATAATTTTCTTTTTTTGGGAGGATATCATTTCTCTTGATATTTCAACAGTTGCTTCTATCACACCCAAGGGCCAGATGGTGGTGTTAACTCTTTAACATTTAAACCGACCATATCCAGCCAGAATTGTCTTACCTCTTTCTGTTCAAACCGCCCATAACAAGCTGCTAATACTTATGTTAAAGTATTGTTCTCAAAATGAATAATATCAAAACCTCATAGATTCGATATTATGTGATATAAAGGCTTTACCATGAAAATACAACAGCAAATATAGAGTAATGTAAATGCTAAAGGGTTAATCATGGTAACAGAATAAGACAACCACCCAAGTAGGTTATAGCATGACTTGAACTCAATGTAAAGAAATAAATCCTTCACTAAGAAATAATAAAAATGCAAATTTAAATGAAAAAGAAAAGAAAAACATCATCCCAGTTAAGTTGAGCATCAGTACATTGGGAGACAGCAAGGCCTTCAACAGTCCAATCAGCCAGAGCTGATTCCAGTCAAGTTCTGTCGTCTTGCAGAGGATCTCATTGATGAGGATGCGGCTGGATGCGGCCAGCAGTACCAAGTCAAGAGTGGATCAAAGGGCGAGGCTGCCGAATCTCACAGGGAGTTTCACCTGTTGCTAGTCAGTGTTATCGAAGCAAACATTACAGATGAGTTTGGCACATTGTAGGTTGGTGGCATCGAGTTTGATGAGTGAACTGCTAGAGGGTGACAAGGTGCATCCTCAGTTTATCTACTTCAAAAAAAGGATGACCAACTAAATTAAATCTGGTGAGATCTAATGTCAACATAGAACATCATCGTCATATACATCAATTATATAACCATTCTTCCATGCTGTCATAGATTGGACAAAGGCCTAAACTTATCTTGGTATCATTTGGTATCATTAACCCTTTAACATTTACATTACTCTATATATACTATTGTATTTTTGTGGTTAAGGCTTTATCTTACATAATTATCTCACATAATATCAAATATACAAGATTTTGATGTTATTTATTTTGAGAATACCTTAACATCAGTATGAGTGGCCAGTTACAGCCAATTCTTATTTAAAGTAACTGCCCTCTTAGACAGGTCAAGACGACATCTCACTCATACATTCCAATTTTGGTAAGCCAAACAGTTAACTATTTTTATTAATTCATGAGTGGTAGATTGGAAGAATCGGTAGAGCGTCAGACAACATGCTTTACAGTATATAGTTACATCCCTTTGTATTCTGAGTTTAATTCACGCTGAGGTTAGTGTTGCCTTTTATCCTTACAGAATCAATAAAATAAATAGCTGTAATGCACTGAGGTTGATTTAATTGACTTTCTTCTCCCCAAAAACTGTTGGCATTGTGGTGCCTAAATCATAAACTATTATTTCATTTGTGGTGAGGGTGGTAGATTGGCGGAATTGTTAGGACGTTGGACAAAATGCTTTGAAGTATTTCTTCCAGCTCTTTACCTTCTGAGTTCAAATCCCACTGTGGTCATGTTAGCCTTTCATCCTTCTGGGGTCAATAAAATGAAGCACCAGTCCCGTACTGGGGTTAATTTAATCAACTTATCCCTTTCCCTATATGGCTGGCATTGTGCCAAAATTAAAAATCATTATTTCATTGGTGGTAACATATTGTAAGTCTCTCTACTTGATGGAGTACCCTAATACTAATGTAGTTTGAATATATATTTGATTAGTGAGTTTTGTAGGGAGTCAGTGATTCTGAAGTTGTCAAATACATGTCACTGAAGAAAACTTCATATTGGGTGAAAGGAAAAAAAACTGAAAAATAATCTTACCTTAATATGCTCTGTGAGTAATTCACCAAATTGGGGTTTTGGGGAAGTTAATGATGCTACATTAGGAACTTCATTGTCATCTTCATCTTCCAGTCGCTTAATATAATCGCTCTTTTCGTTATTGAAAATTGATCTGAAAGATATGAAATCAATAAATTAATATAATTCTTGGTTTCAGGATGATATTTGTGTTGATGGAAAAAAAAGTACATGTGCAACAACAGATTACATCATTCATTAACAAGAGAATCTTTCCTTAGAGATTCAAATTACTTTTCCCAGAACTATTTTCTTCAACCAGATATATTAATGATATATCATGGTTGAAGAAAATATATTAATGATTTTTCAACAAGAAACAAAATTTATTGTTAGCATATTTAATGCTTGGAGAATAATAAAAGCTAACTAGAAATACATATGCTATGTGGAAAAAGAACACAGTAAACATGGTTGATTTTAGGAAGGGCATCCAGCAACTGTAAAACCCAGCCAAAACACAGTTCCTTTATGAGCAAGGTACTTGACCAGCTGGGTAGACTTGCCACACATAACAGGACCACCCAGTTCTGGTTCCGCTATGAGCAAAGTATGGTGTGGCCAACTGGTCAAACTTGTCTTATAACAGGACCACCCAGTTCCACACTTCAAACGTGTTTGATGTTAGGAAGGGCATCCAGCAGCTGTAAAAACCCATGTACCAACGCAGTCTTCTTTCCTGCACACCATCTCAGATTCCCCTTAAGCCCAGCTTCTTTCTTATTTCATCCAAGCTCTGCCTTTCTCTCATATTTACATTGTACATCCAACAAAGAATGGTTGCTTCGTTTCTCTCCAGTTTATGCATGTCCTCGGTGGCCACAGCCCATATTCCACAACCATACAGCATTGCGTACCGCACACAGGCGTCCTTTTCTACATAGGGAGAAACCTTTTGTTGTTAACACTGGGAGTAGCTCTCTAAACTTGCATCCTATCCTTATTTTAGCTATTATGCTCTCAGAGCACCCTCCTCCACTGCTAATATATATATATTACAATACAACTGGAGGAAACATAATAGTACCACTGATGATGTCACTGATGGTAGCCTATCATCATCATCATCATCATTTTACGTCCGCTTTTCCCTGCTTGCAAGGGTGGGACGGGAACTGATTCTGGCTTGATTTCTACAGCTGGATGCCCTTCCTAACACCAACCTCATTTACAGTGAGTGCTGGGTGCTTTTTTTTCCGTGGCACCTCCACGACCACTTTCCAGTGGAATGATAGGGACCTCAGTCCCTACCATCTCATTTCTACAGCTGAGTAAACTGGAACAATGTGAAATAAAGTCTCTTGCTCAAGGAAACAACACATCACCCGGTCCGAGAATTGAACTCACAACCTTTCAATTGCAAGGCCAATGCTCTAACCACTAAGCCATATGCCTCCAATATATATATTTATATCAATATTTTTAACTGTTGGTCAATCTGATAAACATTGATTGCCAGCTAAATTAACTATAGGGATATAAAATACACGGAAGCGAAAACCAATCCAAACCAAACAGTGAGTGTGTTTTATTATATATTTCTGGCAATATTAAAACAATATGGCCCTCCCCAAATATAATAATATATATAGGTATGTATTCATCAGGGCTCCATCCTCAGCCCACTCCTGTTTATCATAGTTCTGCAGGCCATAACAGAGGAGTTTAAGATAGGTTGCCATGGGAACTCCTGTATACTTATGACCTAGTTTGAATAACCACATCTTTGAAAGAGCTAGAGAAGAAATTCTGGCTTTAGAAACAAAACTTAGAATCAAAAGGGCTTAGAGTAAACTTGGGAAAAACTAAAGTTCTAGTATGCAGAAAAGAAGATAAGACCTGATCCCATCAGGAAAGTGGCTCAGCTAAATATGTAGAAAAGGAGTAGGTAGTAACTCTATACGATATACACAATGTAAATCTTGAATACACAAGAAGTGTAGTGATATTGTAGGCAGACTAACAAGAAAGTTAACCTTGTATGTGACAGATGCACAGAGATAATTCGTAAGAGCACAAGTAAAATAAATGTTTTCCAATTCCAGGAAGGCTCCATACAAGTAGTTGATAGCTTCCATTAGTAGGGGAGGAGGCTGCACTAAGAGTATAATAGCTAGAGTAAGAACAGAATCGAAAAAGTTCAGAGGGCTGCTACCTCTGTTGACAGCAAAAGAAAGGCTGGCTGTATGATGCACATGTATGAAGTGTTATGTTGCAGTGAATGCAGAAGATATGAGAAGGCTGGAGAGAAATGAAGCAAGCCTGCTTCAATGGATGTGCAATGTTAATATACATGAAAGGCAAAACATAGATGAGCTGAGAGAGCGGCTGTATATAAGTAGAATTAGATGTAGTGTGCAGGAGAGACGACTGCGCTGGTATGTCTGTATGATGCATATGGGTGATGAGCGTTAGGTGAAGAAGTGCCAAGAAATCCCAGTGGAAGGGAGCTGTGGTAGAGGGAGACCAAGGAAGATTTGGGCAGAGGTTGTCAAAGCTGATCTCGAATCACTGAATCTCACAGAGGAGATGATGAAGGACTGAGACGATTGGAGAGATGCTGTGCTAGAAAACTCGTCCAACCTATGCAAGCATGGAAAAGCAGATGTAAAACGGTGATGATGATGATAATATATATTGATATTCAAACATTTATTTATATCAATAACACCCTACTAGTAATATCAATAAATAGTAATTTGCAATGAGACCAATATAAAATAGGTAACATAAACATTACTTTACAAGTTTTTCATCCTCTTCATCTTGTAGTTTAGATAATTGCACTTCATAAGCAGAGTGCAACTTCAACATGGTTTCATGGTCAACGGAAGCATGTCGGTTATTCAAGTCTCTCAGTTCTTCTAAAGCATCAATTTGTTCCATTTCTTGTCTACTGGCTTTTGTTCTGTTTTCCAGTACCTGAGATACAAGTTTTAAGAAATTCTACTTAAAACAGAATAAATCAAAGACATTTGATACAACTTTCTACTCATGTGCAAGATACAATACTGTGCTTGTTTGTAAAGTTCAACTCCCAGTGGAAAGAAGCTGCGATAGAGGAAAGCCAAGGAAAACCTGGGATAAAGCAATGAGAGCTGATCTCAAAATGCTGAAAATCAGAGGAGATGACAAAGGTATGCAGCATGTGGAGGGAGGCTTTGAATTTAATTTAGCTATCAGCAACATTCTTCAAAATATAATTTCTATACAGAAACTATAACTTTTTTTTTAAATATAAAGAACTTATTTATCAGTAAACTTAACCCTTTAGCATTTACATTACTCTATATTTACTATTATATGTTCGCAGTAAAGGCTTTACCTCACATAATATTGAATCTATGAGATTTTGATATTATTTATTTTGAGAACAATACCTTAACATCAGTATGAATAGTAAGTTATGGCTGGTTTGAACAGAAAGAGGTGAAAGAATTCTGGCCGGATACAGCCAGTTTAAATGCTAGAGGGTTAAATACAACATGGACCCTTAGCTTACAGAGCTAAGAGTTCATGTGGTGTTCTCATATAAATAGCAAGCTCCCAAGAACATAAATTTGTGAAATGATAATACAACTAACCTTCATAGGGTTATTCATTTCCTCTTCCTCTTTTTCTTTACGAGATCGTTCCTCCATTTGTTCAGCCAATTTGGCAGCTTCAAAATTTCTTGTCGCTCCAGCTTCCAAGGTATAATCAGTGTTTTTCAAATCAGTCTAAAGATAGGACAGAAATTTTACATGAAAAATAATGTTTGAATAATTACTAAATCATCAAAAAATGAGCTTATCAGACTATATTCAATATTTATCAACTGTTGCTAATCATGCTATTCAAAAGTTTTTTATAGCTTAACTTGAAATTTAATTGAAAAATTTAAGTATTTTCAATTTTTTTAATGTTCTAGCTGATTAATAAAATTTAATTTTATTCAGTTACTTGTAAATAATTAATTCAATCCTTAAATTTGACTCATTACCAATTTAAGGTATTGATAATACATTGATTACCTATTTGCTACAAGACAATATTAATAAACAATGGCTACAGTATCATCTAATTTCTGGAATATAACTCCATCACTCTATTTGTCTGGGTATTTATGTTGAATATGTAATATCACACCTTTCACTTCCCAGCCTAGTGATTTTATCAGAGCATTATACATTTTGGAGGTGGATTGGCAGAATCGGTAGAGTGTCGGACAACATGCTTCGTGGCATAGAGTTACGACCCTTTATGTTCAGAGTTCAAATCCCACCGAGGTTAGCTTTGTCTTTCATCCTTATGGGGTCAATAAAATAAAGTACCAGTAATGCACTGGGGTCTATTTAATCGACTTTCCCCTCCCCCCAAACTGCTGACCTTGTGCTTAAAGTAGAACTCATTATGTATCTTGCTGTACCAGTTTAGCTATTTATCTTGATGGTTGTCAGCATTTCAAATAACTATTACCCACTGACATCCATTACTGGCTATTGTCAGATACACAACATGTTATCAACAATTAGGTAAATGAAGTGAAGGCATGTGGCTTTCGCAATCGTGAGGTTGTGAGTTCAATTCTCGGACCGTGTGATGCGTTGTGCTCCTTCTGCCAAAAGTTGCGACCAGTAGATAGTAACAGCAATAGAAAGACCAATGGAAACATTGTTTCCTTGGTCTGATTTGACAAGGTCCACCCCACTTGACAAGCGAATGAGGTCTGGGATCTTGTTGATCGATCAGAGCGAGGTAATTGAATCAATAATCAGACAGAGATATGCCTTGATGACCTGTAGTCAAGTCTTCAGTCATACACAAAACTACTTCCAATCATCATCAACAACCCTAGCTGCCAATAATTCTGGTGCTTGAAATAATAATCTTTATGATTTTACTTAGTCTCTAACAAATAGAAAATTTAGTGCATTGCTTGAGACACAACACAATCCTAGTGCCAACAAATGGAAAATTTAGTACATTACTGCCAACAAATGGAAAATTTAGTACATTACTTGAGACACAACGCAATCCTAGTGCCAAGATATAAACTTACAAATCTTTTGCCAGGAAGCTGACACATACCTAATTCAACCAAATATTGCAGTTCTTCATTAGATATCAATCGATACCCTCAGGTTATTTATATGAAATCACATGATTAAATTAAAATATTTTAAGGTGAAAAGAAAGCAGGTCTTTCTTCCAAAATCCTTACCTTGAAAGCAATCTCAGAAACACAACGAGGACACTTGATATAGAATCGAAAAATCTTTAAGCCTAAGTAATCTTCATTTTCTACAGTCTCTTTACGAGAATTAAATTTCTTTCCCTTGTAAACATATTCACCGCAAGTATTACATCTAGGAAAATGAAATATAGAACAAGCCATGAAATAATACAATTAAATATTAGTTAAAAAGAAAACACAAAATAGTCAAGCATCCAGCAAACATTAAATGCTTCCAAGAATGACAATAATGAATCTCTTTCCGATAAATGGATTGCTTCTCCAATTTATCATGATTTTGGTCAATATCATTAGTATAATATCAACAGAATTGTAAGTTGTTCTTTCAGTTAAAACTGACACCAACACACATCAATAACTCCAACAGTCCCCATAATCTATCTTCATGTAACCATAATATGAAAATTTATCTATTTTTTTAGCTAACATTAATCCAGAGTCTATCATCCAAGATTTATTTCTAAAATTAATATTTATGATGAGATGAAGTATTATGCACAAATCTTTGATACACTTTTGGACATCCTTCATCATCATCATTCTATGTTTCTCCATTCCAGTATAGATTAGATAGCTCTTCTCAAGTAAAGTGTCTCTCCTGTTGTCCAATATCATCTCTCACATGAGATCTAGCATCTTGAAATCAAATTTTATTTCTTCTCATGTCTTCATTTTCCTTCTACTTGGAATACTTAATCTTTAGTGCTAGTAATTTTTATGAGTTGCTTCCCTTGACACTGCATTATTTATTAAGGGGAGATTACTCAATCGTGCATTATGACAACATGCTAAAGATTAAGAACAAACTCCAACCTCTGGAACATATGTGCTATCTCTTTACTTTGCCTTTTTATTGCAACTACAATGATCTCTGCTCTATTGTATTTTCGCAGTCAAGGCTTTATTTTACATAATTATCTCACATAATATCGAATCTATGAGATTTTGATGTTATTTATTTTGAAAACAATACCTTAACATCAATGTGAGTGGCCAGTTATGGCTGGTTTGAACAGAAAGAGTTTAAATGGTTTAAATGCTAAAGGGTTAAGGGAAATATTAATTAGTTCAATCTCATCAGTCTCGAAAGACATATTAAAGCCATGAGCACAATCTCTTATCCAACCCAAAACAATAAAAAGAAAATCCTGCAAACACCTAACATATCCATTCTCAGGGGCCCATATTTTTCTTTCAGTTTATGTGTGGTCCATTGTTAAATATGGATTTTTAGCAGTTATAAACATCTACTTTACTTTAGAATACTTTAACCCTTTCATTACCACATGTATTAATTAATAAAGTGTTGAGAAGGATTTACCAAAATTATTATTTCCTTATCTAGATGATGTTTTTAACTTAATAAAAAGTTCTTATATTAAATAATGTTGGATGGTTTTAATTTAAACAGGAACTTTTTAAAATGGGTGATTTTGTTTTCGAAAACCAGAGGCAGTTTTGGTCAGGTTGGCATCACAAAGGTTAATATATTAAAATCACTAATATTTTTGCAATACTACAGCAAACTTTTTATGAAAACATGTTTCTCCTTAAATATTTCTTTCTTCTGCATCTGCTCATCTTTCATTTTTATTTAATAAGATATTTACCTCATATTGAAGGGTGCCATTATACGAATGCTGTATTGCCTATTTCTAGGCAACCGTAACTTTGGGATTTTTGATGGATCAAAATCCGGTGGATAGTATTTCTGAAATATAAACCGAAAATGGCAATTGTTTTAAATGCTGCAATTATTACTTGTATAAAGAAAAGTCAACCTCAAAGAGATTTCAAGTAAGAATATTAATATGAAATAGATCTTTAATTCTTTTTTAGTCAGAAGAGAAGCAACAACCATGACCTTTGCAGGTCATTGCAGATTAGTGAGGTTATAAGCTATAAATAGCAAATGACAGTCAGCTTGAATAATATGATCTCAGCCCACTCTTGTTCATTATAGTCCTCCAAGCCATAACTGAGGAGTTTAAGACTGGCTGTCCATGGGAACTTCGCTATGCTGACGATCTGGTTCTTATAGCAGAATCAGTAGAGGAGCTAGAGAATAAATTCTGGCTATGGAAACAGCAGTTGGAATCAAGAGGACTGAGAGTGAACCTAGCTAAGACAAAAGTATTGATGAGTAGAAAAGAGGACAAAACTCTGATTCCGTCAGGGAAATGGCCATGTTCGATATGCAGAAAAGGAACTGGCATAAATTCTATAAAATGCACACAATGCAGATCTTGGGTACACAAGAGATGTAGTGAAATAGCAGGCAAACTAACAGGTAGGGAGAAATATGTATGCAGTATATGTACAGGGAAATTTGACAGTAGAAGTCGCATTGATAGACACATTTTTCAAATGCAGGTGGGTGCTATAGAAGTGGTTGATAGCTTCTGATACCTAGGTGATCAGATTAGCATGGGAGGGGAGTGTTCCGAGGTCATAGTATCTAGAATAAGGACGAGTTGGAAGAAGTTTAGGGAGTTGCTTCCTCTGCTGACGAAGAAGGGTTTCTCCCTGCGTATGAAAGACCGGTTATATGATGCCTGTGTGAGGTGTGCGATGCTGTATGGTAGTGAGACATGGGCAGCAACTGCAGAGGATATGCGACGACTGGAGAGAAATGAGACAAGCATGCTCCGTTGGATGTGCAATGTCAATGTGCGTGAACGACCCAGCATGGATGTGTTGAGAGAACAACTGTCTCTGAGAGCGATAAATTGTAGTGTGCGGGAGAGGAGACTGCGATGGTATGGACATGTGATGCGCATGGAGGATGACCGATGGGTGAAGAAGTGCCAAGAAATGCCAGTTGAAGGAAGACGAGGTAGAGGAAGACCACGAAAAACAGGGCAGAGGTGGTGAGAGCAGACCTCAGATCGCTGAAGCTCACAGTGGAGATGACGAAGGACTGTGACAAGTGGAGAGATGCTGTGCTGAATAGGACCCATCCCACCCTTGCAATCAGGGAAAAGCGGACGTAAAATGATGCTGATGATGATGCACTGTCTGACAAAAAATGGAATGATCATAACTAGAATGCCTTTGACCATAGGTACATTAGGTATATTCAAATGTTGACAGAGAGCATTAAGTGATTGAGTAAAAACTCACAACTGGATAGGATGCCAATCCATCACTATGTTAACTCCCAGCTGTCACTGGTACTTATTTTCTGCTCAGTTGACAGGAGCAATGTGAAATTAAGAGTTTTGCTCAAGAACACATGCCACCCAGTCCAGATATTGAGCCCACATTACATAAGTCCAACACCTTATCCATTAAACCACTTGCCTTCATATATAGTTGTGGATAGGAAGTTACTAATACAAGGGGAGCTGTAGCAGGAGCAATGCATAGCAGGAATAAGTGAGTTAAACTGTGGACTTGAGTAAATGTGATACAAAGCCTTCAGGCTCAGGGGAGCAGAACTTGTAGTAGAGGTAAAAAAGATTGTTAAGAAACATCTCATAGTTGCAGTATTTGCCAATCAAAGACATATGTTTGTATAATTGTCTTTGTTTATTATACACAGTTGTATAAATAACATTGCAAATATTGGTGGAAATAGGAAGAAAAAAGAATAAAAACGAAACCAAGTAACAAACAGAGGGGGCAGTAAAAAAGAGCAAATCTGACTGTATAGGAAAGAAAAAGGGCTATAAATGCCATAAATGAAAGGAAAAGGAGAAAAAAAGCAAGGACGATGGAGCCACAGAAGAAAGGGATGGGGAGAGGGTGATGGGCTCTATGTTTGGGGTGCACTTTCAGAATATGTAGTTTTATATGGTTTCTTTAAGATAAGCAGTTATCATTCAAAAATTCAACAAAGCTGTGTAGTTTTACACTTTTTCCATTTTTTTACCCCCTTGATGCACAAAAAATCAGGCTTTTGGGTTATTGAATTCAATTGTTCTGTCAGGTTTCCAAGCCATACTGCAATATTTTCAAAATTTCGGAAATTGCCAGATAAGCGCTATGGAACTGAAATTTTCAGGAATTACTTCTTTCATAGATACCAATAGATGGTAAAAATCTGAAGAAAATCTAAAGACCTCCGGGACGGACCCATGTTGAATTTCACCGGAATGACTATAGTTAATCTGAGCTGTACTAATGTGGCTTTCACTTATGTTTTATAGATAGACAGCCCCCGATCAGGCTGAAATATTTCCTTCATCTGCAGATGAAGCTTAGCCATCGGGCTGCAAAACCCAGTCTGGAATTCTATTCTGGATCATTTTCACTCCCCTACTGGGAAATAAAATAATATAAATAAGAATATGACTGTGTGTTTAAGAAATCTGTCCCTCAATGATGGGGATTCGAGTCCCTTCTGGGGTACCTTAGACAAGCTTTTGTTTTTGTTTTGTTTATACAGGTTGACCTATACCGTGTAAGTGGAGTTTGATAGCCAGAAACTGTATTTATGATGGTCTGTTTATGTCTCATAACTTAGCATTTCAAGAAATAGAGATCGATAAAATATGTACCAGACATAAATATATACTGGGAGTCGATATGATCAACAAAACTCTTTCAGATAGCAAACCAGTGAAATAATTAAATTAAATGTATGCATGCGTGTGATACTAATTACACCAATGTTCGATGTAAATAAGACAATTTCGATGGATAAATTAAATATTAGTAATTTATATCTCTATTCGAAATAATTATATCTTCGGATTCTTTTTCTCAATATTTTTTAATCAGGTCGTTTGAAAGGAAAGGAAATGTGATTCGTGTATTTAAAACAATATATCTAACGCGTGAAATAAAAGGATAGAGTATGTGAATTTTTCTTTTTAATCAATATAATACTAACACAATTACTTGAAACAGACAAGTCAATCATATATATTAATACCTAACTTACGTTTAAAACTTTTCTCTCAGACATTGTTAAATGTTCTTTGAAGGCACACCAAAACAACTAAAAGTAATGATAGCTATGAAATACTTCCGGCGGTGACAGACAAGTAAAGGTTCTTAATGAATAAACAATTGTTTTTTTTTATATAATGTTATTGTCTTCTTTCTACTGAGAGATAATAATTATTATTATTTAGGGCAATAAAAAACAAGTTTGATAAATATGAAATCATCACATTAACTCTAAAATAACTTAAAATACAGAAAGTGTAGCAGAATTTTAATGACAAGTTCGAAAGTTAACGGTTTAAGTTCATAGTCAAACTGACAGTTAAATAAATCGCATTATTCCATGCAATTTTACTACAATATCACATATACAAATATTAGATATTATTAAAATAATAAATATTAATTCTCAAAGAACGTCTAGGAATTATTAAATAATATATATCCTTATTTCGAAAATGAAAATCAACTGGGCTCGTGGCGCAATGGATAACGCGTCTGACTACGGATCAGAAGATTCCAGGTTCGAATCCTGGTGAGCTCGCATTATAGTTTTTGCATTTAATATTATTGTAATGCATAAGTTGGTTTGAGTCGTCAAAAATGACAGCTAATTGTAGTATTTTATATATAGTTGTACAAAGCGAAGTTTTTAGTTTAATAATTTTTTTATAACAAACTTTTTTATGGATAAATATGGATTAACTATCCACAAATAACATAGATAACCAAATATATGTTGGTGTGTATATGTATACCAGACCTGACCCCCTCCGCCGTCCCATGAGGAAATATCCCACCCACTTTGGTGAGAGCTATACACAGAAAATGTGTATAGCTTTCATTATGTAAAAGTTGGCGGTGGATTGGCAGTATCGGTAGAGGGTCGGACGCCATGCTTTCCAGCATAGTTACGTCCCTTTACGATCTGAGTTCAAATCCCGCCGAGGTTGACTTTGCCTTTCATCCTTACGGGGTCGATAAAATAAAGTACCAGTAATGCACTGGGTAATTGCTGGCCTTGTGCCTAACGTAGAAACAATTATGTAAAAGTTGGCAGTATCAGTAGAGGGTTGGACGCCATGCTTTGACGTATAGAGTTACGGCCCTTGCCATTCTGAGTTCAAATCCCGCCGAGGTTAACTTTGCCTTTCATCCTTACGGGGTTGATAAAATAAAGTATCAGTAATGCACTGGGTAATTGCTGGCCTTGTGCCAAAAGTAGAAACAATTATGTAAAAGTGGTGGATTGGCAGTATTGGTAGAGGGTTGGACGCCATGCTTTCCAGCATAGTTACGTCCCTTTATGATCTGAGTTCAAATCCCGCCGAGGTTAACTTTGCCTTTCATCCTTACGGGGTCGATAAAATAAAGTACCAGTAATGCACTGGGTAATTGCTGGCCTTGTGCCTAAAGTAGAAACAATTATGTAAAAGGGCGGTGGATTGGCAGTATTGGGAAAGGGTCGGACGCCATGCTTTGACGTATAGAGTTACGGCCCTTGCCATTCTGAGTTCAAATCCCGCCGAGGTTAACTTTGCCTTTCATCCTTACGGGGTCGATAAAATAAAGTACCAGTAATGTACTGAGTAATTGCTGGCCTTGTGCCTAACGTAGAAACAATTATGTAAAATCTCCCCATTTCGAGCACTTTTTTGTAAAGTTTGGCAAGTCTGATGTATACATTTATATGTATGAGTATATAAATATAAACACAGAAACACACATACACTCACACAAGTATAAATATATTCACACATATTCTCTCACATGTGATATATACACACACACACACAAGTGATATAAACACACACATATTCATGCAAACACATATATATAGCTGGCTTAATGCTAGAATGGATGGTTGTGTTGTGGTGTTGATTTGGCTGTTGTGTAGAGTATAGGCAAGGGAAGATTGATGTGCCTGATACAGTGTGACCAGAGATTGCAGGTGTGCAAGTAAGGGATTAACAGTGTTTATTGTTAGTTTTGGGAGTGAATTCTTTCCTATTTTCATATATTTAAATGTTACTAAATTCATGTATACTAAAACACCTTACTCCACAGCACTTATCATTCACCATACTCATATTGGTTTCAATTAGATACAAAACAAAGACATATAAATCCTGCCATTAACCCTTTAGCATTTAAACTAGCCATAACTGGCTTCTCATACTTATGTTAAGGTATTGTTTTCAAAATAAATATCAAAATCTTGTAGATTTGATATCATGTTTACCATCAAAATACAATATATATAATGTAAATGCTAATATATCAGTTCATTTATGGTTACAGTCATATAACTATTTTGTGTCGTAGTAATAAACAGAACATGAAATGTGTGTATGCTATGAACGGTGACTTGAGTATGACCACCATATTTCAATAGGAACTTTCAACAGACTTCAGCCATCAGGAAATACAAAATTACAGACACAATAATTTGGAATTTTTTGTTTCAAAGCTTTCTCATATTGAAATAAAATGAAAATGTTACTTGCTTATCTACAAAGCAGAGATGATCGGTTCGGTGGAAACTATTCTTTCAAGGGCTAGCATATTATAAGATGAACCAGTGTATTTTGAAAGGAGTTAGTATTGCTTTTGAAAAATACCTACAGGGATAAGATTGTAGAAGACATTTTTTTTTACTAAATATCTAAAATTCTTATGCTGGTAAAAATGCATCTTAAATCTATTTGTCAATTCTATGTATGTTCTATACAAAGAAATTACAACAATCTGGACTGTAGCACTGCAATACGCTACCTTTAGTTAGGCAATACTCACCAAGAGGGAAGTTGCTAGGATTCATACAAGTACATATCTGAACATTATTATTGATATTAAAGAGGGCGGTGAATTGGCAGTATCGGTAGAAGGTCGTACACCATGCTTTGACGCATAGAGTTATGGCACTTGCCATTCTGAGTTCAAATCCCGCCGAGGTTAACTTTGCCTTTCATCCTTACAGGGTCGATAAAATAAAGTACCAGTAATGTACTGGGTAATTGCTGGCCTTGTGCAATAGTAGAAACAATTATTGATATTAAAGAGTCTTTTTGAATCAAAATAGTTAATAAAGAGCCTGTCCCTGTTGAAGATCTCATGATAGCTTTGAGCCATAGGTCATGAAAAAATGCTAAATTAAGAAATTCATTAGCCGAGGTCTTAGCATTTATATTGGAATCTATCTGTGAAACTGCTGTTGAATATAGCTTCATCTGCAGATAGTGAAGAGATACATTTGCTTACATTTGAAATCAAATTCCAAAAAATATTCAGTGCTTGATTGAAATGCTTGTTGACTTACAAACAATAATCTTTCATTCTAAAGGGACTAAATCTATTTATCTCAAAATTGAAAGGGATTTTTAAAAAATTGATTCTAAGATTAGTGTCCACTGAAATTTTTAAACCTGTATCACTAAATAGCTGTATATCTTCCCTAAATCTAACTCATGGTCATAGCTATGTATCTTCCCTAAATCTAACTCATGGCCATATATGCTTTGAGTTATCAAAAAACAGCAGAGATTTTCTACAATGCATAATATTTATGTCAGATTTACTTGCAAGGGCTAAAGTTTTTGTTATAGAAGTATACAAATCAATACCAAACGTTCATATATTTTCAATATAACCTCACTTGCTTAATTTTCTTGAGGTGCCTCCACTTATATTATTTAAGATATGTTCAGGCAATATTAAGAGCATTTTGTATGTAATTTCTTTATGTATTAATTTTTCAGTTTGCTAGTTCTCCCAAAGGGGTGCAAATCTTGACAATTGGTAACTGGAACATTATAACCCTTATGGGTATGGAGTAGGAACTAGTGGAGGACAGATGCTACTGGCTATAGTTGGAGCTTCCTCAACAAAGTTCCATGGCTCTGTTACTGTAGTTTTGGATGGAGGATGGAAACTCCACTATTCAGGTGGAGTGACAGAGAAGATGGTACAGGCAGAAGTGGGGACACTCACAGGCCCCTAGCTATCAAATGTGTTATGAAGTGGATTCCATTGGTAGGGAATATTTGCCTCAGGAAGCTTAGGCTGAAAGAAAAGTCTGTGGATGCTTTATGTGCCAAACAGGGAGTCTGAATACAGACCCTTCCTTGAAGTCACTGCAACATTAGATGTAGTTAAGATCCTAATGGGTGACTTCAATGCATCTGTTGGAAGGGCAATCCTGATCTAAATATAAATGGAGAGGCCTGATTGGACTTCTGTTCTAGTAATGGGCTCTCTGTTACAAACACCTTCCAGCACAAAGACATCCATAAATACATGATGATTCCTCAAGTAACCCTCATGCAGACAAACTGTCATATTTCCGACATTTCTTTGCACAAAATCACCTTGAAACTCCTTTTTCCAACACCCACAATGGCACATTTGGAAAACTGCCAATTCAACATTAACTGGTCTTCAGTTTTCTTGCAATTACTGTCAAACAAACAGCTCTTATGTTCAAACTGATGCTCCATTTTTTGGCTAAGTTTTCTATGGCTAGATGCCCACCTAATGACAACCACCTTACAGTGTGCCGACCATTTGTAGATGTAAGCAACTATATTGAAATGCACTAATGTTGCATTCAGTATTGGTAGAGGGTCAGATACCATACTTTGCAGCATAGAGTTACAGCCCTTTATGATGTGTTCAAATCCTGTCGAGGTTAACTTCTCCTTTCAGGGTCGATAAAAGTACCAGTAATGCACTAGGGTATTTGCTGACCTTGTGCCAAAAGTAGAAACAATTATAATCAGTTTCATATTTCCAACATACAAAAATAAAATTTTTCTCCATTAACATTTTGCACATTTCATATGCAGCCAGTTTCCAAACCTTGATGCCCCATTTGGTGGGTTTAGCTGACATATACTGTCTGAATTTACCCTACCTTTACACCCAATCATTGCTTCAGATTTTTTCCAGGTATATATACTTTAAAAGTTTTCAGATAATACATTAATTAATGGTTGAACTTTATAGGATAATTTGCTTTATTTCTACCAGGAACATCTGAAGTATTGACCAGGTGCAAATATTGATTTAATTTCAAATACCTTATTTTTGGCATATTTGATATATAAGGATCACTAAACCTTATATCAGCACTCCAGTAATTCCAATCTTGGAAATTGCTTTATACCAAACATTAAATTGGTTGAAAAAAATACTCAAATTTCCACAGCATGTTGGTCGTCATAATAGATTGGACCAGTATTTTCAATAAAATCAGGAACATGTATTGGTGTGGTTTCTCAACCACGTTACTGTAAAATTTTCAATGGCGTCCTGGAGATCTTTTTCGCTTTCACTATCAAAACAACAATCATCGTCGGATGAAAATTCAGAGATATATGTCTGATTCATTTGAAAATAAATCAGACACTCTTTTATTTCATTTTGAATGTCATCGCATGTAAAACCTTCAGTTGGTATCGCTACTTTCATAAGCCATGTTGATACACACAAAAAATCTGTTATACTTCCATTAGGTCTTATCTCACAGTAATTTTGAATCAATGAGATTTTGATTGATATTATTGTTTATTTTTAGAACGATATCTTAGTGTGGGTGTCTGCGTCCAGATTGAACACTAAAGGGTTAATAAAATCTTGTTTAACTAAAATGAGTGTTTATGTTAAATTGCAAAAGAGGAAAGTCCAATTAAGTATACTTCATACTATCTGCTTTCAATAACTGATGGGCCTCTTAGAATGTTACTGCTCACTCCTATGTAGGTTTAGCCAACCCTCTTTACAGGTGCATTTCATAGATGGCTCAGGTGTTTTTGATAGCAACCTGCTCTTTGTTTTGTACAAAACTTTTCATATTTATCTAACCTCCATCAGTTATATTTTATAACTCTGTGCTATGTGTTCAAACATCAGTTTACTAATGAAAAAATTGACTATTTTATTAACTTCGCCCAATTTCTGAATAATTTCAAGACTGATTAAAACATAGGCTATATATTTCACTAGAAATATGGCAACAAAAGAGTTAATGATAGGGACCCCAATTGATACTTCTTTGAATCAAACACCAGTCTGCCACAAGAGTAATATGGAATGAAATGTCCCATTCAAGGACAACATACCACCTGGTTTAGGAATCAAACTAATGTTCATTTTAAATATATGAGAAAAAAAATGCCATCTGAGCAAAGGAGGCTCACAAAGTTTGGCTTGGAAATAAGTCCTCCTCCTTGCACTTGTGGTACAAGCAAGCATGAAAAATCGTAGCAGAGACAGTAAAAGTGTCCAAAGTCAAGACATGCGAGGACTTAGAACTTCAGATCAGCAAATAAAGTGTTCTGGCAGACCTGCTGACTTTGTAATAAGCCCTCCTCCACACTTATCAAGAACGCACCTGGGATTCTCTCTTCAGAAGTGCAAAGAATACTTTGATCTCCTAAACTCACAACAGCATCTTCGGATGTACACAAGGTGCATCTGGGAGCAGTGACTAATCTCTCAGAGGCTGAGGTTGCAAGAGCTCAAATGTGGCAAAGCCACTGAGGAAGATGAAATCCAGCCAAAGATGCTAAAAGCCTTAAATAGAGAAGGTATTCTCTTGTTGACTTGTGTACCAGACCAGGTGGCCTGGACATCTGGAAGAGCACTTAAGCTTAAGCAATGGCAATCTGAATTTTCAAAAAGGGAGACAAGAGATTGTTCTAATTATGGAGGCATCTCTTTGTTAATCCTATATGCTAAGTGTCTGGCAAAGAGATGCAGGGAGATTGTTGAGTCCAAGCTAGCTGATGAACAGTGTAGCTTTCGCCCTGGATGCAGCATAGCCAAACAAATATTCACTGCAGCAGGAATTTGAGAAATCGAGGGAGTATATTCTTGTTTTGTCAACCTTGAGAAAGCATATGACCGCATTCCTTGGGACCTGTTGAGGTAGGCTGTTCATGATTATGGGATTGATGATCAGCTTCTTGCTGCCCTGATGTATCTATAGAAAAGCCCGAGTATTTGTTTTGGGATAAATAGTGTTAAATTGAAACCATTCAATGTGGGAGTTGGACTCCGCCATGGGTGCATACTATCACCTTTCCTGTTCATTATTTTCATGAACAGAATTGACATGCGCAGCCAGGTTGGAAATGGTATGACTGGCAGGTGTAAAATCAATCAGCTGAAATTTACAGACAATATGGTTACTCAACTTGACAGAAGATCGACTTGCACTTGATAGGTTTGATGCTGAGTGCTGTATGGCTGGAATGAAAATCAGTGCTGCGAAAACTGAGACACTCATCCTCTCAAGGAAGCTTGTGCAGTGCACGCTATGTGAATGGAGCTCCACTGAAGCAGGTAGAAAAGTTCAAGTACCTCAAGGATGTGTTCACAAGTGATAGAAGGCAAGAGGCTGAATTAAGTGCAAGAATTACAAAAGCTGGTCCAGTAATGTGCCAGCTTCAGAATTCAGTAATCATAAGAGGGGTAGGCGTAAAAGCCATATTCGCTATCTTCAATTCTTGGGTAATGACCGAAAGAATATGATCGAAAATACAAGCGCCTGAATTGGGATTCCTCCGAAAGATCTTTGGAGTAACGTTACTTGATAAAGCTCAGAGATCAGAGAGGCACTCTAGGTAAAGCCGCTACTTCTGCAAATTTGAGAGTAAGATGGTTGAATAACATCCATGAGCTTGGTTGGTCATGCTCGGGGATCCAGCCGAATCAGTTGGAGATGGTTGCTTTTGACAGGACCCACTGGAGGGAATGTTTGAGGAATAAGTAGAAGAGAAAAACAAAAGGAATATTTTTAAAAAAGATGAAACAAATTAAAGTATAGACAAAATCTGCTTTATTTCCTATTTGACATACCGAACAATTTATTTGGCTTGTCCAGGTCTGGCATTCTGTCCACCTTCCTGTAAAGAAAGAATACAAAAGATATTTTCAATACAAATAATTTAAAAATCAAACGACTAACATAAGTAAAAGATTAAAAGAAACAAACACACTGTGGCATTAACTAAGGTTTTTCCAACTTGTTAAATGTTGTTCTTGGCTAAAATTTATTTTTCAACAAGAAATAACATTAGGATGTTTACATCCTAATATAGATTCAAGCCAAAGTGAAGACCAATACACACTGCAGACATAATTCTCATATTCAACAGCAACCAAAACAAAATAAGAAATTGTACAACATATTCCATCACTTTGTAAATATGAAACATTGCAGGCAATACAATAATCATAAATGAAATGATTGAACCAGGGAAGTTCCAAACAAGCAAAATAAAGATCAAAGTTTTAGTAAACGAGAAAGACAGCTACCATCAAGGGAATGGTCATATTCAATATGTAGAAATCCATACAATGTACCCAGTGTGGACAGTGAGCTCACAGGTAGGTTAACAGTAAGGATAGACTTTGTACATGGCAGATGCACAGGGGTTGTCTACAGTAAAGGTATTCAAAATACTCTCAAATGTTCAGAGGAAATGGCAGAAAGCATTAGCTATCTAAGTGACCTGTTATGTGACATGTCAATAAGATATGAACCTCCAAGTGCAGAAGCTTTGCAAGAGATAAAAAGAAACGAAGCTGGATATTCAATGTTTGTGTATGTGAACGACAAAGCACAAGTGAACCTAAGAGAAATTGAATGTAGCATAAGAGTGACCACTGCAATGGTACTGACAGGTGATGTGTAAGCAGAGCAAGAGCTATAATGAAAAGACTGTAAATATAGTGAGACCAGAGGTTACACAGATTAGCTATCAAATGGAGATACGGGAGTTTGAGAAGAGAACCTCCTATGTGTTGGTGCCACAATACACCCTGTAAGGTGGGTAGCATTAAAAACGATGCCAAACATGGAACAGAGGTCTTAGACCATAACAACCCCTTTAACCCATGCCAGCATAGGAAGTAGAAATAAAAATTATTTGTTCATTAGGTGAAGAAATGCCAAGAATTTTCAGTGGAAAGCTGCTGTAGGGGAAGACCAAGAAAGACCTGGACAAAACTGGGTAAGAGCAGATCTTAAAACACTGAACAATCCAGAAGAAATGACGAAGGAATGCTGCACTAGAAAAGACCGACCCAACTCATGCAAGCTCAACATGTACATGCTTAAAAAAAAAGACCATCATCACAGCTGATGAAATACTGGAGCAACATCATATTTTAACAAAATCTCAACTGTAAAAGCAAATATCAATGGAATAAAACCACAGAGTAATAACTTATGTGGTGGGTAAGTGGCCTTATACAACCATGCATCTATTCAACTAATATTCAAAATTATATCTATATATATAAATTCTTTTATTAGCTTCAGTCACTGAACTACTTTTAAAAGGTGTAAACATAATTGCATACATATACAACACTCTCCTTGCCAAATTTCACCTACAAAACCAACCAGCAGGAGACCCAAAGCGAGATGGTTGCTTCTGACAGGATCCGCTGGAAGGAGTGTCTGAAGACTGCTCCCAAGACCCTCGCAGGAATAAGTAGGCGAAGGCTATTGTAGACGGCATTGGGACCGAACTACAAAATGAGGTTGCAAAGCAAGCTTTTTATTACACAGCCGTATCCATTGCCTATATTACCATTTTTCATAATTCACACCTTAGCCACTGTACTTTGTTCACTGGGACTATGAGTTCAACTTCAGCCAGATGAACTTTTCTGATATGAAAATAAGGGCATATTACGATTTGTTAAAGTTTTACCAACATGGCTGTATTGTAGTGATTAGTACAATAGTTACATTATGCCTTCAATTTTGTTCTATGGACAACTTATTAGATGACATATTGTAGTTCTGAATTAGTAAAAATTTGGCAGCAAATACAATTATATTGCCTTGCACTTGCTAACAAAGTCTAGATGAATTGAATACTTACACCGCGCATTGGTCTGAACCGAATAGGTGGCGTACGATCTTTGCGGGCTTCTCGGGAACGATTCCTAACTATCTTTGAATGGATAGCACATGATACACAGTAAAGTAGCTTTGCATATAATTTAGGGAGAGCATACACTGTAAAAGAAATAAATGTTCAACAATTAAAATATATACAAAATAATTGGGTTTGTTTCAGCAACTAGAAAAACTATAGTAGAGTTTTTTTTATGATGTGGCTTATTTCCATTATCTTCATAATTACACAAAACTGATACTTAAATCAATTTATCAAACTGTCTCACATTTATAACTAGCTGATGTACTCAGCTTCGCCAGAGTAAACAGATAAGAGAAAACGACTGTATTGAATGTATTGTACAGTATGAGACGAGACCGTTGAGTGTGGACAAAAAAGGAATAAAAAAAACTTCTAGATTGTTTTACCATTTGTGCATAGTATATATGAGATATGAGATTTTTAGACGTTCCCACTCGTGAACAACCAACATATAACTGTCCATGGGTAAAAACCGATTCTCTCATAGTCAATCCTACCTTGAGCTTTATTTATGGTCACAGCAAAACTGGTTCTAACTGGGAACTGAAATCTTGAGAATTTGAACGGTAGCTCGGTAAAGTAAGGGATGTGAGGATCTTGGGAATAAATGCATTTTCTCCAATAAATAACTTCTAGATGGTTCACCATCCACTTGATTTAAGCATGTGCCATTGCATAGACATGGCAGGTCCAGATTTCTCAAAATGATGATGGGAGTTCCAATCTATTATATTATATAGATAATTATATATAAATGTGTGTGTAAACTACATGAGCATCTCTAACAATGCAGAGAGAACCATAAGGGTATGGTTGACTCCCAACCTGCTAGAAATAGCATTCGAATTGGCATACCCAAAATGTTATTCTTCGCTGGTGTATACCATTATTCCATTGGTGTACTTAGATTGTCAGCTTTCGTTTTTGTGTGATGCAGGAATACACCAACATCTCTCTTTTATATTATATATAGATTTTTCCAGTTCATCTTTCTTAGGTAACAATTAAAAAGACTGACTGAAAAGAAATTTCAAAATTTCTCATTTGAGCCTTAATCCCTTAGATACAGCCCTGGTTTTATGACACACAACTTCATTTTAAAACCTTAAAACCTAATTTTAAAGCGTACCAAACAATAAGAAAATCAAATTCTGCTAGTCATACGAGGTGAGTGAAGCTAACGGTCTACTGGTCTCACCAACTTGTGACATCATACACATATCTTAAAATTCAACAGAACAAAACATATATACTTTATTCTATTACGTGTTCCAGCCAACAGCTTGAGACCATGTTGGGGCACCGTCGTTTGTTGTTTCAATTTTTATAAGAAATTCATTCGAATCTACAAATCACTCACGTGACTAAGTTATTCCTCAGATCATTGGGAGCTATCTGCAACTTTCCAAGACAATGGCTTAGTAGAAACAACAGTCAAATATCCCTCTAAACACCCGGCGAATCGGTGATAAATCCGATCTATTAGGAATCACGACAAAAAGCACCCAACCAACACTGTAAATGTGGTTGGCGTTAGGAAAGACATCCAGTCGTAGAAACCTAGCCAGAAACAGTCCGATGAGCAAGACACAGTCACCTGACCCAACTTCCTCGAAATGGGACGACCCATCCATGCTAGCATGGAAAATGGACGTTAAACAAAAATTTAATTGTTTCTACTTTTGGCACAAGGTCAGCAATTACCCAGTACATTACTGGTACTTTATTTTATCGACCCAGAAAGGATGAAAGGCAAAGTTAACCTCGGCCGGGATTTGAACTCAGTCCGTAACTATGCTGGAAAGCATGGCGTCCGACTCTCTACCGATACTGCCATTAATAACATTGTGTGGCAATAGCTGGATTCACTCTTAAGGAATGCGGATATAATTATTTTTACATTTCTTTGACCAATTAAAAAAAAAATGATTGTTTCATTATCATTTAGTTGTGACTGTCGAATCAAAAACACACGTTAAGGGGCGATCTTCGTCTTAGGTCTAGGCGATATAAGCAATGACTTCGGCAATATCTCCGTACATTTGCCGAACACTCAAGTATATATTGTTAAATGTCTGTTTGGCATCCCCCCAAAAAAAACAAATGGAAATTACTCAAGTCATTGTTTACAACTAAAACAAAGAAGAATCGCCCGCTAAGATTTTAGTTATATTCACATGGAGCCATGGAAGGAAAATAACCGGTGGTTCAAAATAATTACTGAATGTAAGATGGGAATTGTTGTTTACTTTACAATTCATGTCGCACCTGAAGCTTTCCTTAATATTCTGTTCAGCTTTCGAGATACCTCGTATGAATCGCAGGTTCATATTCGTATATGAAGTCTAGTTGATATACTGCCGTAATATTTAACTAAAGAAATTTGTTTTTAATTAGTATACCAATTTATATTTGGTCGCGTACTTATAAGCTTTAGAGAAATGAAAATCGCCCCAAAACAGGTATTATCCAATGACAATTTTAGACACCTTAATATGGGATTAAACAAGATACAGAAATCTTACGGACAATATTCGACAGGTGCGTCTTTGATTACATACTCAAATTAAACAACGGAATGAGTGAAAAAGAAAACTAAAAAGCAAACCTTCATAGACACTGGCATCCGAGATATCTCTGACGGCAGCTGCTTCAACAATATTTCTTATAACGAATTTCTTGATAGCCTTATCTTTGGGTACACATCGTGCACAATTAGTGCAACGAATGTATTTTACATGGCCACGGCCTTTCTTACCACGTCCGTTATTTCGTCTTTTCGAGGTCTGAAATAAATGAAAAATTCGGATTACAAGAGGCAGCTAAATCTTGAAATCCAAATTTATAAGCCCTAAAAGTTAATTAATCAAAACGAGTAGGTTTGATAGAAATAGTTAATACTTAAATTATCCAAAAACCCTTCCGATATCAACATGAAAGATATAAAGGACTGAATAGAAATTAGGATTCAACCCACGTGTTAAAAAGCATTTTAACACAGTCGGCTGTAGCCATTTTGTATAAATGTGTATAAATCTATTAACTTTACTCATAAAACAATTCACAAAGTATTTATCAGAATCTATGATATGCTAAAGCAATATTATAATTGACTATGGAGTAAGTAAATTAAATATTTTTAGAAGAAAATAAAGACGAAATACACGGAGAGAAATATAACACACTCACCATTCTGATATTTCAAGAGTGAAAAGGATTGTAAAAAGGACGTAGGCGAATGAATACAGAACTGATCAACAACGTTTCTAATAATACTGTTAATGTCCTAATTTTTTTTCGAATAAAATAAGTGTAATAATTTTAATATTGCTCTAGACTACATTGAATAAATCTGAAATATAAAATTTAACAGTGAAATCACTTTTAAATATTAATGCTATTTTCTTATGCGGTTAAATACATTTATAGAACGTACTTCGGTTACTTAAGGGGACGTAATTTGTTTGATATAGAAGAGCTCTTTAATACTTTCATTTCAACACGTAAAACGGAAATAGATTTTGTCACAACGAAAAAGATTCGGATAACGTTCGTGAGTGTCGGACACCATGTTTTGCAGCATAGAGTTACGGCCCTTTGCGGTCTGAGTTCAAATCCCGCCGAGGTTAACTTTGCCTTTCATCCTTAAGGGGTCGATAAAATAAAGTACCAGTAATGCCACTGGGTTATTGCTGGCCTTGTGCAAAAAGTAGAAACAATTATATGTATATATATTTATTAAAATAACAGATTAAAGTTTAAGCAAAGAATCGCTGCTTTCACCCTTAACTTTGGATTTTAGTCTTCACATTTATTATTATTACTATATATACATATCATAGTGGACCTGTGCCGCCAATAATGATTTATTTTATTTTGTTTTCTATTATGTATAATAATAGTTCTTACTTTTGGCACAAGGCCAGCAATTATAACAGTGAATTACTTGTACTTTATTTCATCGACCCCGTAAAGATGAATGGCAAATTTAACCTCGGCGTCATTTGAATTCAGAACGTAAAGGGCCATAACTCTACGCTACAAAGTATGGTGTCTGATGCACTACCGATACTGCTAATATGTATAATTGTTTCTACTTTTGGCACAAGGCCAGCAATTACTCAGTACATTCCTGGTACTTTATTTTATCGAGCCTGTAAGGATGAAAGGCAAAGTTGATCTTGGCGGGATTTGAACTGAGAATGGAAAGGACCGTAACTCTATGCATCAAAGCATGACGTCCGATACTGCCAATCCACCGGCACAAGGCCAGCAATCTGGGGAGAGGGAAAAGTCGATTAATTCTACCCCAGTGCATTACTGGTGCTTTATTTTATCGATCCTGCAAGGATGAAAGGTGAAGCTAACCTCGGCAGGATTTGAACTCAGAACGTAAAGGACCATAACTCTATGCCGCAAAATTTTAGTGTCTGATGCTCTACTGATACTGTCAGTCCACTTATAGGCTGCTCTCAACAACATATTGAGGACCCTGGACGCAGCTGGCTTCCCTTCATAACTGGAGCCAGCAGGCCTCGACCATGGAGACGGCAAGCGTCCTGACGGAATTACCCTTTTCCCATTCGAAGGAGGTAGATCCCTCATCTGGGACGCCATATATTGTGACACGTTCTCCACCTCCAACTTAGTTGCTTCGGCCTCAAACCCCAGTACTGTGGCCGGAAATGCAGAGGACAGGAAGACAAGCAAATACCAGGGATTGTTCAGCTGCTTCTTCGCACCGGTCACCATCGAGACCTCGGGCATAGTCGGACCCCGTACTGCCGAGCTCCACTGCAAGATCGGACCGTTGGCAGCCAGTCTGAAGAAGGAGCCCTGCGAGGTGGGGTGGCTGTTGCAGCGGGTGTCACTGGCCATTGTAATGCTTTTGCAGTCTTGTCCGCAGGGTACAGCCCCAACACCCCCCTCCCATTCTTCTGTGACCCTAGAGCCCTTTCCTTTTTTAAATATTAATTAATGGAGGCACATGGCTTAGTGGTTAGAGCATTGGCCTTGCAATCGAAAGGTTGTGAGTTCAATTCTCAGACCAGGTGATGTGTTGTTTCCTTGAGCAAGACACTTTATTTCACATTGCTCCAGTCTACTCAGCTGTAGAAATGAGATGATAGGGACTGGGGTCCCTATCATTCCACTGCAAAGTGGTCGTGGAGGCGCCACGGAAAAAAAAAAAGCACCCAGCACTCACTGTAAATGAGGTTGGTGTTAGGAAGGGCATCCAGCTGTAGAAATCAAGCCAGAGTCAGTTCCCATCCCACCCTTGCAAGCAGGGAAAAAGCGGACAGAATATGAAATGATGATGATGATACATTGTAATTCATTTATGTAATTACCAATGGTTTTTAAGCCAACTTTGTGAGTGAAACACATGTATTGAGAATTTTAAAACAGAGTGAAGTAATTATTCCATTCCTCAGTTTAGTAACAGGATGGTTACTGATAAAACTGAAGTGAAACTCAAATGGTGTGTTATTATAGCACCATGATGCTTCCAATATTGGTTTTAACTCACAATTTCACATCAAAAACTTTGTAAAACAAGTTCGTAAACAAAGTATATAGTAGATTAATCATTAGAAATTGCTAAGGATTATTCTTTTTAGGTGAAATATTTTTTTAAATCATCCAATAAATTATATAATAAATTGAAGAAGCTTGTTATTTAGTTGCAGGTCAGCCTCTGCTGAAAGACATTCCAACTATGACCACTTGTCTTAATATAATGTAGACGTCCCCTTATAGGGTAGTATTTAAGAAATTGTTTTAGTAGATAAACAACATCTATAGATAAGTTATCGTCATTTAATGTGCATTTTCCACGCTTGCATGGATTAGATGTGTGGTTGTGTTATGAGACAAGTCATGTCAGGACTCAGGAGACTACATCTTGCTCATATGGATCTATATTTTAGCTTGGTTTCTATGGTAGGATGTCCTTCCTAACATCAACTGCGTTATAGTGTGGACTGGGTACTTTTTATCGTGGCACCAAAAAGACATCTAACAGAAGGAACTGGGCACCTTTCATCATGTCACCAGCATGACCACCTTACAGCGAAGACAGTGTTTTTTCTTGTATCACCAGCACGACAACCTAACAGGATGAACTGAGTACTTTCTGTCATGTGAGCAGCACAACCTCTGTACAGGGTGGACTGGGGCTCTCATGAAATGTAACCAGCACAACCATCTTGTAGAGTGCTTTTGTTTCTGCTTCTTATCATGTTACCAGTACAACCACCCTACAAGATGTGGCACCAGATTGCCAAACAGGGTGGACAAAGTGTTTTTTTGTCATGGGAATGGGGAGAGAAAATTTGGAGTGTGACCAGCTTTCCAGGAGAGGTACCTCAGAAGCATGGAAGGTGGGAGGGGATGGAGTTTGCAATTTGGACATGGTGGAGGCGAGTGAGATATTTTGTTTGGTGAGGATGGGGGACGATTAGTAAATGGCTAGTGTCCTCAACATATTTGTTTCATCCTGTGTATATGGGAAGGTGGGTTTTCTGCAATACAGCATAACACCAGAGGTCTAAATCCTGTGACAGTTGCTTTGAGAGATTAGTATTATCATATTTAATACATGGAGCATTGTAAAGTTTCCTAGAAATAAATATACAATGGGTGTAAAATAATGACTAATAGCATTTCAGACTCTGTACACAACAACCTCTCTAGTATTAGTGATCTACATGATGCATGTACTCAATAAAGTGGGTAGTGATAGGAAGGGCATCCAGCCATAGAAAGCTTGTCAAAGTAAAGTGTTGGGCAGCCCCTTCAGTTGTATCAAAAGCATGACAACCTCCCAAGTGCTGATGCCATAATAAAATGCACTCAGTAGAGTGTGGGACTATAAGAAAGAGGCAGTCTCCTGGCTTATCTGGGAGGTCAGTAGACCCACTTTAGTACTGTCTCAGTCTGTGAAGACATGTCCAACCCTTGCTAGCAGGAAAAGCAGATGTTAAATGATGATCATGATATATATATATATATATATATATACCCATCTAAACCCATGCTAGTGTGGAAGATAGACGTTAAACGATGATGATGATACATATATAAGATTTTTGTAAATTGCTACAAGGTAATAGAAAGGAGCAACTACAAGAGAATAAAATTAATGTACCAAGTTATGAAAGTGATGAAAAGAGTCAAATTAGATGAGATACTGTTTGGTTTTTCTTCCTAAAGAGACAACTACAAGAGAAGTTCCTAGCCAAGAATAAGCCACTATATTTAGCTTTTGTTGATCTAGAAAAAGCCTTTGACAGAGTACCTTGATTTGTTATCTGGTGGTCCTTAAGAATATTAGGTGTTGAAGAATTGTGAGAGGAGTGCAAGCCATGTACAGAGGAACTGTCAGTAAAGGGAAGGTAGGAAAGGAGTTTAGTGAGGAATTCAGGGTACAGTAGTTCATCAGGATTTGGTCCTCAGCCCACTTCTGTTCATTATAGTTCTCCACGCTATAACAAAGGAATCTATGACTGGTTGTCCATAGGAACTTCTTTATGTGGATGATCTGGTTCTTATAGCTAAATCCATAGAGGAACTAGAGAATAAGTTCCAACTGTGGAAACAGATTTTACAATCAAAAGGGCTTAGAAAATCTCAAGTGTTAGTAAGTAGGAAAAAGGACAGGCCCTGTTCAATATGCAAAAAAGGAGTAGACAGAAACTCTATACAATGTACACTATGCAAATCTTGGGTACACAAGCGGTGTAGTAGGATAACTGACAGACTAACAGGAAAGGAAGACTTCATAGATAATAGATGCACAGAGGTAATCAATAGTAAGAGCTTCAGTGATATAAAATGTTTTCCAACCACATGGAGGATTCATAGAAGTAGTTGATAGCTTCTGCTACTTGGTTGATCTAATTAGCAGTAGAAGAGGATGCTTTGAGAGCATAGAAGCTAGAATAAGGATACGATAGAAGTTTAGAGAGCTACTCCATTTGTTAACAAAAGGTTTCTCCCTACAAATGAAAGGATGGCTGCATGACGCCTATGTGTGAAGTGCAATGCTGCACAGTAGTAATGTATAGGCAGTGACTGCAGAGGATAGTTATAAGCTGGAGAGAAATAAAGCAAGCATGTTTTGATGGATGTGCAATGTTAATGTGAGAGAACAGCAGAGTTTGGGTGAACTGAGAGAAAAACAGTGTTTAAGAGGAATCAGAAGTAGTGTGCAAGAAAGAAAAGTGTGTTGTTGTGGACAAGTAATACACATGGATGGTGATTGCTGGGTGAAGAGGTGCCAGGAAATCTCGACCAAGGAAGCCCTAGGGAGAGGAGGTGAGGGCTGATCTAAAATTGTTGAAACTCACTGAAATGATGAAGGAACAAAAGAACATGTCCAACCCATCATGCAAGCATGGAAAAAATAGACATAAAAACGTTGATGATGGTGATTTATACACTTGAAAAATATATACAGGTAAAATTACATTATAACGAATACCATTATAACAAATTTTTCAGTATAATGAAATGTGTTTCAATCCCCGCGGTAATAACAAACAAACACTCGATTTGTTTTGGTAGATCTCATTAAAAAGAATTTTTCAGTACAGCAAATATTTTTTAATACCCTGTAAATTTCATTATAATGGAATTTCACTGTATATATAATCTGAAGAAACTAATGGTCTGCATCAGCAAATAGCAGTTAAGCATTGGACCATTGACAAGAGCCCGTAATGAGCTCTAGTTGAGAAAAAGTATCTCACCAGGAAAATAAATAAAAAGAACACAAATATCACATTCTAAATAGGTTTATTCAGGAATTTCATTCATATAATTTTTCAGCTAACATAAAAAAAGAAAGAAATTAATAAAAATGTTCAAATTTGATATCAATTTTATAATAAAAAAATTAAAGAAAGCAAACTATTAGGAAAAAGAAGATAACTATTTTTAGAAAATTAGAAACATTTGTCTCACTGAGATAATACATAATTATTAATGTAATTTGTGTCTTTTGTAAAATCATAGTGAGACAGTTTATAATTTAGTTTATACATGTTGAAGTAATTAAATATTCCAAAGTATAATGGAATCAGTCCAACTCAGTGGTTCCCAAAACACATACAGTAGGTCTTACATATAGTAAGTTGAAAAACTGATAAACTGAGATCATTCAAACAATTAATAGGCAAAATCTCCCTGAAGGAAGAATCAAGGGAGGTAACTTCAATATGGTCAATCAATCAGCATTTTGTTTTTTTAAATAAAGATGATATAGCTGGGAGTTGAATTGCTCCCAAAACTACTTTCTCTTGGTTATATTGTTTATTTCCAAATAAAGGTACCACTTCCTTCAATGGAAGAGAGGAGGGTATAGTTTTCTAGAGAAGCTTCTAAAAAGTGATAAGGTGATAACACAGGGTGGAGTACTAAATCATGCAGTGTTGAAACATAAAAAGTTCATTCAATTTTGACAATGAGAATTTACTGAACTGTGAAGTAGTTAATGTTGTTTAGCCCTAGGTCAGCCCTAATTGAGCAGATCTATAATCAAATGCTTTCCATCCATTACCATCTGACCATCCCATCTTTTTGTTCATCAGCAACTACATCGTTCAATGGGTCTTTTCCTTTTTAAGACAGAAAGGGGTGGTTGTTAGGGTGTTTTGTTTATCATTTATTGATTTTTTAACTGTGAAATAAGTAAAGCAAAGAAATTATGAAGTTGGTATTTCTGAATGAAGTAATCATTATACAATTTTGGGAAATTTGGTATCATTGAATAAAATAAATTTCATTCGTTGGAAAACTGATATTATTGAATGAAGAAATGATTATACATCTTTGGTAAGCTGGAATCACTGAATGAAAAAAGTATCTACAATACTTTGGAAAATTGGTATTTGGAATGTTTGTGCTTTGAAATGAATTTCATTATATTTATTAAGCTAAAATATTGTAGATTTTTGAAAGGTGGTTGTACTAATGCCACAACAAAAAGCACAGCCCACCCTTTAAGGTGGTCATACTGGCACCATGACAAAAAGCACCCAGTCCAGCCAGTAAGATGATAGCACTGATGCCACAGAAAATGCTCCTAGTCTACAATGTAAAGTGGTTGGCATTACAAAGGGCATCCAGCCGTAAAAACCAAGCCAAAAATGGAGCGTATGAGCAAGCATTATGTGGTCACCTGACCTGTCCAGCCTCATAATATGACAAGCCATCTAACCCATGCAAGAATGGAAAATAGATGTTAAACGGTCATGATGATAATGATGGTGTGAAATTGGTTGTGGCTGTTATCAATATTATTCTGTTACCATCTTCTCTAGTGTTGTGCAAACATGTACTCTCAATAATATTTTAATAGAATAGCATATGGGAGAAATTTGAGAAAATTCATAGAGCTAAGTAAATGAGCAATGGCTTGAAAAAAGTTTGGGAACCACTAGTCTAACTGAATATGGCATCTGACTTCTAGGTTAAGTCTTCATAGAAGGCTACCCCTAGGTAAATATAATGACTTTAGGATTTTATGAAAAATAAATGATTTTTCTTTTTAATGCACAGTCTGTGGATGCAATCACTTTACTCTCCTATCATTCAACAATTTAACAATTTTCTTCACATTTTTCATTCACTTCTGGAGAATGAAAAGTAAAAAAATAACAACATTTTTTTGACAATTCCTGAATAAACAAGAATTTCTAAGTTCTTCCACTTAATCCTTTAGCATTTAAACTGGCTATATTCAACCAGAATTCTCTCACCTTTTTCTGTTCAAACCAGCTGTAACTGGCCACTCATATTGACGTTAAGGTATTGTTCTCAAAATAAATAATATCAAAATCTCATAGGTTTGATATTATGTGAGACAAAGCCTTTACTGCGAAAATACAATAGAAAATATAAAGTAATGTAAATGCTAAAAGGATTAAGAGGATTTCATTGATATTGAGTCCATGGTGTTTTGGTGATCTCATCTGAAGCAAGGTGAATGCTTTATCATCTGGACTTGAATGTAACAGTGCAAGGCATTGAGACATTCACTAATTGATTACTGATCCTGCCTCTTGTAATAATACTACCAACTTACAGCTATGTAGATTTGACTGGATGATATTTAAATGATTTGACTGCACACACAACACATTAACAGTGATGGGATTCAGACAACTGACACTATGAGCTTTAGTTTCACATCCTAGTAACATAGCTAGCTATAAATATTGTAGAGAAATAAAGATAATCCATTACATCAGTTAACTTTCGACATTCTCTTTAGTTTATCTTTCTCATAATTTCATTGGAGGTCTAAATATACATGTGAAGGTACATGGCTTAGCGGTGAGGGTGTTTAGCACATAATCAAAAGGTTTTAAGTTCAATTCCCAGTGGCATGTTGTGTCCTTGAGCATAATACTTTATTTCATGTTGCTCAAGTACAATCAATTGGCAAAAATGAGTTATACTTGGCATTCGCTGTGTCATGCTGAATCTCCTTGAGAACTACATTTATGGTACACGTGTCTGTGGAATACTCCTCCACATACATGTTAATTTTGCAAGCAGACTGTTCCATTGTTTGAATCACTGGAACACTCATCAGAAGTGATGGAGGTTCAACTCCCCAAATATACATAAAGTCAACCAATAAATACTTGGTGATTCAGCTTAGTCTGATGCAGCAGTCAGTTATATTTGATTCAATCAAGGCTTCAGATTTATAGAATTGTAGCTGTTCATGCATTTCTTAAGATGCTGAATTTTTTTTTTGATGAATTGTTTCCCTTGACACTGCATTATCTATGAAGGGGAGATTACTCTCTTGTCGATAGCGTGCTGAAGATTAAATAAATTGGCTACAATTTGCAATTACAATCAGTTCTCAAACTTAAAATTACTCTATGGTGTTTACTTATATTAACCAATATTCTTTGCTTAGTACAATAGCTAAATTTGTAGGAGGGGATAAGAAGTTTTGATTTCCATGCCTTTCTAAGGAATAATATCAATGTAAGTAAAAAATAAATTCAACCAGGAATCAAACAAAGAAACTAAGAATCACATATGCTATCACGAATGAAGTGGAGATCTTTTTTGTTTTGATTTGTGTATGCTGGTGAGGTGGGGTAATTTCAAAATATACTGGGCCCCAAAGCATTCACTGGGGTTTTCTATTTGTCTTTGTTTACTCTCAAAATGTTATTCAGTGAAAATCATTGTTCTCGGTTTCCTACAGGGAATGGTGCAGGAAGAAAATCATTCAAATTTCACCATGGTTAACTTAGTTTCTTTGCAGTTGCAACGAAGTCCATTTTTTAAATGTAGTTGATTGAATTGCTTCCAATATACCACTGATATTTATTTTAAACCTGGAGGATGAACAATAAAATTATCCTGGTGAGATTTGAAAGTAGTTAAAGCAGCTAAGTAGAAACTGTAAAGCATCTAGTTTGATGATCACTAGTTTGGTGGAATTTCTTATTTGGAAACATAGTAATGAATGTATATATAAAGGTAAAGAAATGAGAAGTTGTGATATCTAAGCCTTTCCTATGAAAATTACTAACATAAATGTAAATAGTTTTAACTGGATATAGACTCAGTTAGGCATAAACATATCACCACAGCATGGCACTCATGAACAATCACAATTTCTTACATTGGTACAAAACTTCATAAGGAAGGGGTAGAGTCAACTAAAAAGATCCAACACATGACTTACATTTATTTTATTGACCTTTCTTCTCTGGAGGGATGAAAAGCAAAATTGATTTTGATGGGATTCAAACTTAAAACAAAGAATATAAATAATAATAATAGTGATTTCTAACAGACACAATTTCACAAATTTTGGTGGCTTGAAACTCAGTAAAAACCCCCTGGGTATTTTACTGCTACTTCTTTCTTTCTTTTTTTTTTTTTTTTGAGCCCGGAAGGATAAAAGGCAAAGTCGGTTCCATTGGAATTTAAATTTAAAATGTGAAGGGACTTAATTAAATACCCCAAGGAATTTTGCCTGTTACTCTACTGTTTCTGCCAATCTGCCAACAATATACAACATATGCTCATCGTCTCAAATTTTTAAGGAAAGTGACTCTTGATCATATCAACACAAGTATTAATAGTACTCTGAAAAGATGAAAGGCAAAGTCAACCATAGCTGTATTTGGACTCAGAGCATAAAGAGACAAACCTAAACACAGCAAAGTATTTTGTCCAGTGTTCTACCGATTCTATCACTAGCAATAATATCCTTTTTGAAGAGATAAAAGACCAGTTGAAAGAAAGGCAGTCTGTAATAGGTATATAACATCTCTTCAAGTGATGAATGGTAATGCTAAACACAAGTAATTATATTTTAATGAGAAAAAGAAGGTATGGTGGTGAATTTATAATGCCAGAAGTATCACACCATATTTCTATTTATTGACATCTGCCAATTAAGTCATCATTTGTTAACTGCTCTGGTGACTTTTGTCTCCATTAAAATCCAGATGAGTTTTAGACATCATGTTTAAAATCAATAAGACTTGATCCATTTTCCTGTCTATGTTGATAACCTGAAAGATATAAGAAAGAACACAGTGTTAGAGAGTGATGTCACTTGGTCAGTAACAGTAGACAAAGTAGGCACAAAGTATTTGAATTACAGTGCTTTGTATATGTATGAAATAGTATCAATAGAAAAAATGTATCTGAACTAACAGTGGAGTATGTGTCCTTACTGATAGTGAAAAGAAAAAGGAATTCAAGTGTGACTATGAACAAGAAGTATGAATGGTGTAGTGAAGAGCAGAAAAAAGTAGCTCACCTACCTCACGAGTTGTCTCTGGTTGATCTTGTCCAGATAGGGTATATCTATGAGTGCCTTGCCTGCCAAACTACTGGCCAGAACCTATAAACATATATCCTGAGCTCACATGGCAAAAACACATCCTCTGTGCCCAACAGTTCGAAAGAGAGAGAGTGACCCATGATCTTACTTCTGCTTAATGTTCCCTTCCCCCATTGATATCTGCAGCACACATTTCGAGGCTTGACCCAGACTTTGTCTCTGACCTATATAAGTGCAGGCTTTCTCCCTTCTACAAGTCACTGTGGTACTGTACACAGATGTCGCCATTCATAGCTGAATATTGCTCGGTGTGGTATCGACTCCTTGGCTTGGCCTGACCTGACCAAGGTGACATGTTATACCAAAATACTGCCTCAATTGGTGATATGTCCCCTCTTCCCCATGGCCTTGATTGTGCCATGGTGTCTCTCCATGATCCCATTCCCTCTAGGTCTATATGCTACTCTGAAGAAGCAGTTCACATTCCATATATCAAGCATTTCCTTCAGTGTCTCTGAGTGAAATGCTGTGCCATTGTCCATCAGTAGCACATCCATAGGGCCCCTCTCCAGGAATATCTCATTCAGTATTCACGTGATTTCATCTGCAATCACTGTCTTTATTTCCTTCCATATTGTCATCTGCCCTGGTCCGCAGTCAACCATCAAGAGATACATCCCCTGCCAGTAGTGTGTCACATCTACTACCAATCATTTCCTATTGTGTTCCACTGGGATGTGCCCTGTGTTGTGCACACTCTGAGCGTGGTCGATGTACTGACACCTGTCACAACTCCTGGCCCCTTTCTGAATGCCCTGTCTGGTAATATTGGAATCAATTTCTCTGGCTAGGAACAAAGTCCTATCCACTCCCATATGATGCATGGTATACAGTCACTTTAGCTCCTAGTCACTCAGCTGACACACTGCAGCTACCCCCACTCCAAATCCTCTGGTACTTCCAGCCAGGTTTTCTTCCCCTTGGTTAGAATATCTGCCTTATTTCTTTCTGAAAGCACAAAGACTATGCTCACTTCAGGCCAAACTCAGCAGCTAGCTCTCCCAGGATTCCCAAGGTAGTGCATTATTAACATGTACGTCACTTTCATACTCTCCTCTAATTGGTGATTACTGATTTAACCCATTTACCTGCAGTGGTTGAATAGTATGCAGTTCTCATCTCAGGGCCAGATTCACCCCCTTCAGCCTAGTGTCCAATTTGGCCCTGATGATGTTGATGCAGTCAGCCATCTTCCTAAGCGAGGCTGCATCCTCCACTTCGATACTCTCTATTTCCAGATTGAGCCCTATCACTAGGCTGTTAGCATCACACCATAAGATCCCCTTCTCCAATTTGGATACATACCAGCTTCCTCTGCCCTTACCCTCTCCATGATCACCTGCATCATAGCCACAATCCTCTCTGCCACTCTGTCTCCCCAGCTCACCCATCTGCTTGTCTCTTGACATGGCTACATGCTGATCGGAGCCACTCCTTATTTGGATAATGGCCCACCAGTTTCCCACACATTGAGAAGAGTTCTTATTTGTTCATGCCAGTTCCCAGTTCCAGGATTTCATTTCCTCTCTGAAATACCAATATGCCTGCAATGTCTTTTCACAGTTTGAGCCCCAGTGCAGCTCCTTCCGTCACTTTCAGTGATTTCCCAGTTAATCAAAACCTCTTTAGGTGGTCTATCACCTCTGTTGTCGACATCACTGTCTCATCCACTAAGATGTCAGCAATATAGAAATTGGTGGCCCTTTTCGCCTTGTCCACCTTTTCCAGGATGGCCTTGAGAACCATTGCCTCAATATTCAGTGCTGAATTGAACCCAAACCCTAGCCTAGTCAGACAGTATCTCTGACCCTTATATCTTATCAACTAATACTGTCATAGTTTCTCAGCCACATGTAGCTGCAGATACACCGACTTCATGATTATGGAAGCCTCTGTCATTTGTTTCCACTTTTGCAGATTTTCCCCACATTGTAGAAGGCCTTTTTCTTGCAACCAAATCAATATTAAAATTTATGCTCTTTGGTTGTAATGGCTGAAAATTCCATTGCTTACTGACTGTTGTTCTTGTGCTGGAATGTAATATTTTTTCAATATGCATATCATACATCTTTTTGTTCTACTGATTCAGGTTGCAGCAGACATTTTCAATCCCACTGTCTTTCAGTTTCCAGATGTACTGTGAAAGAGAACTTCATCCAAGTATTTGATGAGATACCTCTAATTGTAACTAATATTTGATGAACAGAAACAATATATCTCTTAGTATAGAGCTGAATAGAACTAGCCAACAACAACAATGGACAATACAATGGATGTACTATTTTAATTTACTCAACATTTTTATCCACATTTCAGTTAACACTTCAACCAACACTTGATCTTCACTTTAATCTTATTTTACTCAGCAATCAACACTTCAATCAACACTATATATATATATATATATATATATATATATATATATATATATATATATATTAATATGTGCAGAAGTAAACACAGTAAATCCTGTGTCTAATATTACAAGGGTAGATTACACCACAAATGTTATATATCATTCAACCTGAATCATATGAGATGTTACAAGATTTCTTAGAAATCTTGTAACATCCCATATGATTCAGGTTGAATACAAAGTAAAAACCTACTGCAGTCAGTAAGTAGGCATCTCTATCAAAACACCCCCCCGTCCCACCACCTCCACACCATCCACACCGCCCCTTTCAATGTAAAGTTATGTTGGTCCCACAACATCCAGGCCGAAACAAATGAGATCGTGTAGGTGTCACGATAAAAAAACACACAGTCCACGCTGTAAATGTGGCCGTGTAAGCAACACGGTAAAAACCTCCCAGCCCCACACTGTAAATGTGGTTGGTGTTAGGAAGGGCATCCAGTTGTAGAAAACCCGCCAGACAGTCCACGCTGTAATGTGGCCGTGTAGGCAACACGGTAAAAACCTCCCAGCCCCACACTGTAAATGTGGTTGGTGTTAGGAAGGGCATCCAACTGTAGAAAACCCGCCAGACAGTCCTATGCGAGCAAGACAACCACTCTTGCCTCAAGTGGGAAAACCCCCGTCCAAACCCATGCAAGCGTGGAACACGGACGCTAAACCTGATGATGATGATGATGATGATGTATATATATAGTCCTCCAAGCCATAACAGAGGAGTTTAAGACTAGCTGTCCATGGGAACTTCTCTATGCTGACGATCTGGTTCTTATAGCAGAATCAGTAGAGGAGCTAGAGAATAAATTCTGGCTATGGAAACAGCAGTTGGAAGCAAGAGGACTGAGAGTGAACCTAGCTAAGACAAAAGTGTTGATGAGTAGAAAAGAGGACAAAACTCTGATTCCGTCAGGGAAATGGCCATGTTTGATATGCAGAAAAGAAACTGGCATAAATTCTATAAAATGCACACAATGCAGATCCTGGGTACACAAGAGATGTAGTGGAATAGCAGGCAAACTAACAGGTAGGGAGAAATATGTATGCAGTAGATGTACAGGGAAATTAGACAGTAGAAGTCGCATTGATAGACACATTTTTCCAATGCAGGAGGGTGCTATAGAAGTGGTGGATAGCTTCCGGTACCTAGGAGATCAGATTAGAATGGGAGGAGGGTGTTCCGAGGCCATAGTATCTAGAATAAGGACGGGTTGGAAGAAGTTTAGGGAGCTGCTTCCTCTGCTGACGAAGAAGGGTTTCTCCCTGCGTACGAAAGGCCGGTTGTATGATGCCTGTGTGAGGAGTGTGATGCTGCATGGTAGTGAGACATGGGCAGCAACTGCAGAGGATATGCAACGGCTGGAGAGAAATTAGGCAAGCATTCTCCGTTGGATGTGCAGTGTAAATGTGCGTGAACGACCCAGCATGAATGTGTTGAGAGAGAAACTGTGTCTGAGAGGGATAGAATGTAGTGTACGGGAGAAGAGACTGAGGTAGTATGGACATGTGATGCACATGGAGGATGACCGATGGGTGAAGAAGTACCAGGAAATGCCAGTTGAAGAAAGATGTGGTAGAGGTAGACCACGAAAAACATGGGCGGAGGTGGTGAGAACAGACCTGAGATCGTTGAAGCTCACGGTGGAGATGACGAAGGACCGTGACGAGTGGAGAGATGCTGTGCTGAATAAGACCCGTCCCACTCTTGCGAGCAGGGAAGAGCGGACGTAAAATGATGATGATGATGATGATATACACAGTATAATGATATATATATATATCTGTATAAGAGAGTAGCAGTAGAGATTTTGGCATCAAAGAGGAGTGTATGTATGTCTGTACAAATGTATGTCAGTACACATGTGTGTGTATATATATAATTGTTTCTACTTTTTGACACAAGGCCAGCAATTACACAGTGCATTACTGGTACTTTATTTTTTATCAACCCCGTAAAGATGAAAGGCAAAGTTAACCTCGGCCGGATTTGAACTCAGACCGCAAAGGGACGTAACTATGCTGAAAAGCATGGCGTCCGACCCTCTACCGATACTGCCAATCCACCGCCCTATTGTGTGTGTATATATATAATGTACCGTATAACAATATATTCAACTCTTGCTAACAGGGAGAACAACATTAAATGAAGATGATCATAATGATGATGTATTTTTCTACTAGTGAAATGTCTAATTCTTACATGAATTATTGTTGGAGCAAGTTGTTTATTTTCACTCTTTCTTTTCTGTTATACCTGTTATACACAATCCATTCAACTGAGGATTTAAAGTGCTAATTATTTAGCTGAAAGATGACTGAAGCATAGCAAAACAGTGTATTTTGTTAACCCTTTAGCATTTAAACTGGCTTTATCCAGCCAGAATTCTCTCACCACTTTCTGTTCAAACCGGCTGTAACCGGCCACTCACATTGATGTTAAGGTATTGTTCTCAAAATAAATAATATCAAAATCTCGTAGATTCAATATTATGAGATAATTATGTGAGATAAAGCCTTTACCATGAAAATACAATAGTAAATATAGAGTAATGTAAATGCTAAAGGGTTTTAGCAGTGTATTTTCAATAGCCAATAGAAAATTTTAGAAAAAAATAACAAAAAATATCTGATTTCACTGACTGATAATATCAGATTCTAAATCTTTAACAATTTACTTCTATCTTAGGTTATTGAAGAATACTCTGAAAATACACTTTAATTTTCAAACAGACTAGTAGTTTGGTACTATAACTTTTTTAACATTCAACAACACCCTCATTAACCTTTTAGCATTTACATTACTCTATATATACTATAATATTTTTGTGGTAAAAGATTTATTTTACGTAATTATCTCACATGATATTGAATCTATGAGATTTTGATGTTATTTATTTTGAGAAGAATACCTTAACATCAGTATGAGCGGCAAGTTACAGCCGATTTGAACAGAAAGAGGTGAGAAAGTTCTGGCCAGATATGGCCGGTTTAAATACTAAAGGGTTAAAATTTGAACTTATGAATTTTCCTTCCATAGCCTGTCTGGTTCCTTAACCCTTTAGCATTTAAACTGGTCATACCTGGACAGAATTCTCTCACTTTTTTTCTGTTTAAAATGGCTATAACAGGTCACTTATACTGATACTAATGTATTGTTCTCAAAATAAATAATAACAGCATCAACATTTTGCAGATTCCATGTTATGTAAGATACGTGAGATAAAACCTTTACCATGAAAATATAATAGTAGAGTAATGTAAATGCTAAAGGGTTAACATTACAGCCACAATAATTCTCTTTTGATAGCAGACCTGAAACCCAACTAATTATATTGAAATATACTTCATAGAATCTAAATTGATAGAAATTTCATATTAAGATTTAAAATAGCTATGAAAACTTACTTGGTTTTCTATGATATTCACTTTCGCACAAAGAGTCATTTTCTCTCTGTGAGTACCAAAATATGTTGGCTTCCCCAAAGTTGTATCAAGTCTGAAATAAAAGATTTCAAAATTAATTACAGAATGCCATATTGCAGTAATTCAGAATTCATCCAAGTTCTAATATTACATACATCAATTAGGAACTGCCTCAAAGAATATTTACCGTCTTTGAAGTTCTTTAATTCTAACCATCATATTAAGATGGCCCTGAGAATACTGTTCAATAACATCACGAACATCATATGGCTTTCGAGCTTGCTGCAATAAATAAAGGATATAATTAGATTTTTACACATGTGCACACTTACAAATACACGCATCTATGTTATGTGGGTATTATGTATTTGTATATCTCCTCTCACTTTTCTGTCTGTGTCTATATATATATATACATACATACATACATATATATACATATATATATATATATGTACTTCGTTTTTGTATTTGTTTTGCAAGATACCTTATCTAAAAACGTGTGTTGAAACAGATATTGTTATACTTTAGGAGGGTTATGCTGCCAATAAAAACACATGCACTTGTTGGTTTTCGCTTCAATTTATTACAAATTTCCATGGTTGTTTATTGTCAAAGATCTTTCATCACACAGTCTGTGACTTCGTTTATATATTCTCTTGACTTTATAATACTATGATAACAGGAAATTTACAAATTGGATTTAACCTTGAACTGCCTTTTGCCAATCTTGATTGGCAAAAGGCAGTTTAAGGTTAAATCCTATTTGTAAATTTCCTGTTATCATAGTATTACAAAATCAAGAGAATATATAAACGAAGTTACATTAGAGCTTTAAATATCTGACTGCCTTATACAGTTGTATCATCAACTCATATAATCTAACACATATATAAAGAATTAATTATATCGTGCAATCATAGAATTAGAAGAACTTTCAAATATTATAAACCTAATTAATATACACCTTACACTTATATTTTACAAATTATTATAATTAGATTTTTTTATTTTTTATTTAGTTAACCTAGTAGTATTTTACTACTGAGAACTTCATAATTTTATTTCCCTTTTACAGCTATCTTTTCCTAAAATTAATACCTATAAGTATACATATAAACTATTTTAATTTCCTGTTATGAATCTAAATTCCTTGTAGTCTATATAAGTTTGTTATTTCTCACTAATACATTTATCCCCAAAAAATGTTTTCCTTCGTTTTTAACAACATTCTTTAATAACATCTAACTCTTATTTATCACATCTATATGAATTAATATAAATTTATCCCTATAAGTATATCTATCAATTAAATTAATTTAATTTCTTGTTATAGATCTAAATTCCTTGTGTTTTAAATAAAATTGGTATTTCTCACTAACACATTTACCCTAAAATTTTATTCTCCTTTGATTTTAACATTAGCATTATTCTTTAATAACATCAAATTTTCGTGTACCTTTCACCGGCTTGACCTATTTTCATCCCCAAAGTAATCTTTTCATTCAAAGTATTCTTTCCATTCAAAACTGAAATCTGCATTCTTCTACCCCTAAATTAAATTTCTACTACTACTATTCTATCAACTTGACCACTTACTACTTTTCTATTGATCAATTCAAAACCTGTTCTCAAACAGACCTATTATATTACATCTTTGTTGGTTTTTTTCAATAAACAAATATTATTTCTGAAAACAGCGGTGGATTGGCAGTATCGGTAGAGGGTCGGACGCCATGCTTTCCAGCATAGTTACGCCCCTTTGCGGTCTGAGTTCAAATCCCGCCGCGGTTAACTTTGCTTTTCATCCTTAAGGGGTCGATAAAATAAAGTACCAGTAATGTACTGGGTTAACGTGGGCCTTGTGCCAAAAGTAGAAACAATTATTTCTGAAGACAGCGGTTAACTTTGCCTTTCATCCTTACGGGTCAATAAAATAAAGTACCAGTAATGTATCAGTAAAGTACCAGTAATGTACTGTTGGCCTTGTGCCTAAAATAGAAACAATTATTTCCGAAGACAGCATATATATGTGTAGGTATGTATATTCCCTCTGATAGTTTGTAAAATTTTTACATAGATCTATATGATATACATACCAACACACACATATATATCCTAGAAACGATCGTAAAATGATGAATTTTTTAATATAAGGAACTGTTTCTTTGTTTTTATTCATTGTTTTTATTAATTTATCTTGACTCTGTTTTCCTGTGATTTTCATCGAAAAAATTTTTGAATACATCTCTTTTCATGATATTTGGATTACATTGAGTTCTTCATACGGATTGGACACTACTGTATATTTTTGGTAGATTTATCTACATATATATATATATTATTATTATGTGTATATATATATATATGAAATTTGAAATGTAGATGTCCCAAGGCAAATGACTATAATAATAGAGAATCACTATAAATAATTGTTTCTAGTTTAGACAAGGCCAGCACTTTGAAGGGGGAGGGGAAAGTCAATTAAATCGACCCTAATACATTATTGGTGCTTTATTTTATCGACTCTGTAAGGATGAAAGGCAAAATTAACCTTGGTGGGATTTGAACGCAGAACATAAAAGGCCAACACTCTACAGATTCTGCCAATCTACCACCCTACAATCACGATAAATAATAGTTGAAAAAACTAAATAAAGCACTTCTGTAGATTGAAAAAAAAAAGAGTTCAGAAGCTTCAGTCTCCATGGGTACACAACCAGCATTGATAGTGATCACTATTATTATAGTCATTTTCAGGTAGTGGATTGGCAGTATTAGTAATATGTTGGACAAAATACTTTGCAGTATTTAGTTATGACTTTCTACATTCTGAGTTCAAATCCTGCTACGGTCAATATTGCCTATCATTCTTTCAAGGTTGATAAAATAAAGTTCCAGTACAGGGTTGATATAATTCAATTTCTTCTTCCTCAAAATTGCTGGCATTGCACCCATGTCAGAAATCCTTGGATTGGCAGTATCGGTAGAGGGTCGGACGCTATGCTTTGAAGCATAGAGTTACGGCCCTTGTCATTGTGATTTTGAATCCCGCCGAGGTTAACTTTGCCTTTCATCCTTACGGGGTTGATAAAATAAAGTACCAGTAATGCACTGGATAATTGCTGGCCTTGTGCCAAAAAGTAGAAACAATTATTATAGTCATTTTCGTTAGGAAAACTACATTTCAAATTTTCCCAATGCTTATAAAGTCAACCACTTGTTTACACACACATATATATATTACTGTTAGCAAGAGATTTTCAACAATATGTGATATATACACACAAACATACACACGCATAAACGTGTATATATATGGAGGCACATGGCTTAGTGATGGAGGCACATGGCTTAGTGGTTAGAGCATTGGCCTTGCAATCGAAAGGTTGTGAGTTCAATTCTCAGACCGAGTGATGTGTTGTTTCCTTGAGCAAGACACTTTATTTCACATTGCTCCAGTTTACTCAGCTGTAGAAATGAGATGATAGGGACCCCAGTCCCTATCATTCCACTGCAAAGTGGTCGTGGAGGTGCTACGGCCAAAAATCACCCAGCACTCACTGTAAATGAGGTTGGTGTTAGGAAGGGCATCCAGCTGTAGAAATCAAGCCAGAATCAGTTCCCGTCCCACCCTTGCAAATAGGGAAAAGCGGATGTAAAATGATGATGATGATGATGATGATATACATATATGAGGAATTATATATATATATATATATATATATACATAAATTAATATTATATGTATGTATATATATATATCATCATTTTACACATACATATGTATGTGTGTGTGTGTGTATGCATGCGTGTATGGGTATATTTCTGAAAAATACATTGCTGTTTCCCTTGATTACTTTTCAGCATCACTACATCTGCAAAGCGAGTTTTGGTTTTGAAATTGTGATGATAGCCTCATAATTCCTTTTCCAATTATATATACACAGTAAGTTGCCACCTTACGGACATCCTACTTACAAACTTCCGCAGATACAAACAGTCATAAAAAAGGATTCCTTCTTTTGCAGCATAAAATCAAGCTGAAATCGTACCTATGGCATGGGATACCATTCTGCTTTCGCAGAACTGAAAAAGTACATTTTTTCGCCTTTAGATTTACAGTGTTTACATTTATTATTACACATTATATACACCTCTATATACTGTGTATATATATATATATATATATATATCACTCAAATGGAAACCTGCAGTATCAATTTAACATATATGGGCTTACTGGTACGTACTGTGTTAGATGATCAACTTACAAACAAATCAACTTAGAAACAGTCTCTTGGAATGTAACTCATGCATAAGTTGAGGACTTACTGTATATATTTTTGACCATTCTAGTCTAGCTAACTTGATAAAGGAATATGCTTCAATGAAGAGATCTAATATGATTGAAACATGAGTATTGCTTTCACCAATTTGGTATAAAAACAAGGTCTATTCTCACTGCAATGTCTAAAAATGATTTAAAAGATTTGGTCCCGATTATATTATAGGTGTTTCTCTGCTTGCCTGCTTCTTACAACCAGAACAAAAGGTATTTTGGTATTGAAATTGCAAGGGGAAGTTATCGACAATACATTGTTTCTCACTTGACGGTTATCAAGACTACATATCTCCCTACTTCTGCTGAGATTAAAATAAGCTAGAATCATATAGATATTTTGCTTATGTATATGAGCTGATGAAATTCATTTATATATGGATGGTAGCCGGCTCAGCTTAAATTAAAACTTTTGCTGAGATTGGTGTGTGATGTTGGTTACAACCTAAAAATTCATAGTGAAAGGCTTTCAAATGTTTTTCATAAACATCCTGTATGTTATTCTATATACAACACGTACATACATGTGTATAATGTTATGTTGGAGCATCACACAGACACACACACACATGTGACCAGCGGTGCCGATCGGCGCCCAACAGACTGGTCGGTCAAGGTGATCAAGGTGATATATATATATATATATATATATATATGTGTGTGTTATCTCCAAGGATATGGTTAAGCTAACAACGTATTTAAAATTGAGTGGCACTGCTTCAAGCGTTCAGCAACTTTTAGACATCTTAATCAGTGAAACAATTGTTAGACTGTAAATAAAACCCTTTTTTGTACTGTTGACTATGTTATTCTTCACTTTTTCAATATTATTACTCCAAGATAAACTTACATAGGAATACAAGAGAACTCATAAACTCGCCACCTACATAAACCTCTTGTTGAGTCAAACAACGCTGTACGCTAAAACTATTCATAATACAAAGTATTCACAACCTCTAACTGGATTACCTATAACGATATTTTGTTATCCCTTATATATATATATGTGTATATATATATATATATATATATATATATAAAAACATGAGAAGAAAGAATACTGCGTGGTTGCACATGGGTTACATATGGTAAAAATAGTCCTTCATCAGTGATTTTACAACCTTCATTGGTATTTCATCGCTTTAAAAATCATATACCTCCGGTTGGTGCGTGCAATAGCTAAATAAAGCTATTGGGACAAGTAAATCGCGTAAAGTGAGCGAGACAAGTAAACAAACATAGAAGGATAGTAACACAAAGATAGGAAAAAACAAGCACATGGGAGTCCGATCAGCTGAAGCTGTGTGGATTTCATGGGCGAGAGACTACAGACCGTGCGATGCGAGTGAGGTGTGAGCAAGAAAAGACCGCACTACAAGCCAAACGGGAGGAAGTGAGAAGGGGAAAAGCAGAGAGTGAGTGAGTGGAAGTGTGAGGAAGAGGCCAGTCGAGAGAAAGTGTAACTGACAGAGGGGGCGAAAGAAGGTGAGAGAAAGAGAGAGAGTAGGGAAGCATTAAGAGAGAAACAGACAAACGCAGCTGGGGAAAATATATATAAAAAACATGAGAATAAAGAATACTGCGTGGTTGCACATGGGTTACATATGATAAAAATAGTCCATCAATGATTTTCCAACCCTCATTGGTATTTCATCGCTTTAAAAATCATATACCTCCAGTTGGTGCGAGCAATAGCTAAATAAAGCTATTGGGACAAGTAAATCGCGTAAAGCGAGCGAGACAAGTAAACAAACATAGAAGGATAGCAACACAAAGATAGGAAAAAACAAGCACATGGGAGTCCGATAAGCTATATATATATATATATATATATATATATATATATATATATATATATGTATATATATGTATATATAAGTAGAAGTGGTATTTAATTTGTTGGAAGTCCGACAAATATAAATGTTTATAACTGATTTAGAGCACTCAACAGTTTACTGGAGTAAATATTTAATGATATTAAATAAATGGAAACTATATTTATAAAACCATATTTATTTTATTATATTTCAAGGGCAACCAAGACCTCTATTTATAAAACAAACTTTGTATTTTATCTGATGAAAGTGTACCAATGTTGTCTTGGTTGCCCTTGAAATATATATAATAAAATAAATATGGTTTTATAAATATAGTTTCCATTTATTTAATATCATTGAATATTTACTCCAGTAGCTTGTTGAGTGCTCTAAATCAGTTATAAACATTTATATTTGTCGGACTTCCAACAAATTAAATACCA